>OX456527.1:104732364-105332364 GCA_949748255.1 Eustalomyia histrio | reverse complement strand
GAAGTTAAAATCGAAAAAAATTAAAAATTAAAAAATACAGAAAAAACAAAATCGATACGCTAAAATTAAGGTTTTTGGCCACTGTGGCCAAACTGGACTAGGTACACATATGAGTGATACCTCAAATTAAAGGTCTGACCGTGCCCTATTTAAGTGTAAAAGCGGTTTTTCTGAATTGATTTTCAGAAAATTTTAAAAATTTTTTTAATTTCACTCTTATTACTGATTGATGGATACGAAATTCCTCTTAAGGATTTTGGCCACTGTGGCCAAACTGGACTAGGTACACATATGAGTGATACCTCAAATTAAAGGTCTGACCGTGCCCTATTTAAATGTAAAAGCGGTTTTTCTGAATTGATTTTCAGAAAATTTTTAAAATTTTTTTAATTTCACTCTTATTACTGATTGATGGATACGAAATTCCTCTTAAGGATTTTGGCCACTGTGGCCAAACTGGACTAGGTACACATATGAGTGATACCTCAAATTAAAGGTCTGACCGTGCCCTATTTAAATGTAAAAGCGGTTTTTCTGAATTGATTTTCAGAAAATTTTTAAAATTTTTTTAATTTCACTCTTCTTACTGATTGATGGATACGAAATTCCTCTGAAGGATTTTGGCCACTGTGGCCAAACTGGACTAGGTACACATATGAGTGATACCTCAAATTAAAGGTCTGACCGTGCCCTATTTAAATGTAAAAGCGGTTTTTCTGAATTGATTTTCAGAAAATTTTTAAAATTTTTTTAATTTCACTCTTCTTACTGATTGATGGATACGAAATTCCTCTGAAGGATTTTGGCCACTGTGGCCAAACTGGACTAGGTACACATATGAGTGATACCTCAAATTAAAGGTCTGACCGTGCCCTATTTAAGTGTAAAAGCGGTTTTTCTGAATTGATTTTCAGAAAATTTTTAAAATTTTTTTAATTTCACTCTTCTTACTGATTGATGGATACGAAATTCCTCTGAAGGATTTTGGCCACTGTGGCCAAACTGGACTAGGTACACATATGAGTGATACCTCAAATTAAAGGTCTGACCGTGCCCTTTTTAAATGTAAAAGCGGTTTTTCTGAATTGATTTTCAGAAAATTTTTAAAATTTTTTTAATTTCACTCTTATTACTGATTGATGGATACGAAATTCCTCTTAAGGATTTTGGCCACTGTGGCCAAACTGGACTAGGTACACATATGAGTGATACCTCAAATTAAAGGTCTGACCGTGCCCTATTTAAATGTAAAAGCGGTTTTGCTGAATTGATTTTCAGAAATTTTTTAAAATTTTTTTAATTTCACTCTTATTACTGATTGTTGGGTTAAAATTCCTCTTAAGGATTTTGGCCACTGTGGCCAAATTGGACTAGGTACACATATGAGTGATACCTCAAATAAAAGGTCTGACCGTGCCCTATTTAAATGTAAAAGCGGTTTTTCTGAATTGATTTTCAGAAAATTTTTAAAATTTTTTTAATTAATTTCACTCTTATTACTGATTAATGGATACGAAATTCCTCTTAAGGATTTTGGCCACTGTGGCCAAACTGGACTAGGTACACATATGAGTGATACCTCAAATTAAAGCTCTGACCGTGCCCTATTTAAATGTAAAATCGGTTTTGCTGAATTGATTTTCAGAAAATTTTTAAAATTTTTTTAATTTCACTCTTCTTACTGATTGATGGATACGAAATTCCTCTGAAGGATTTTGGCCACTGTGGCCAAAATGGACTAGGTACACATATGAGTGATACCTCAAATTAAAGGTCTGACCGTGCCCTATTTAAGTGTAAAAGCGGTTTTTCTGAATTGATTTTCAGAAAATTTTTAAAATTTTTTTAATTTCACTCTTATTACTGATTGATGGATACGAAATTCCTCTTAATGATTTTGGCCACTGTGGCCAAACTGGACTAGGTACACATATGAGTGATACCTCAAATTAAAGGTCTGACCGTGCCCTATTTAAGTGTAAAAGCGGTTTTTCTGAATTGATTTTCAGAAAATTTTTAAAATTTTTTTAATTTCACTCTTATTACTGATTGATGGATACGAAATTCCTCTTAATGATTTTGGCCACTGTGGCCAAACTGGACTAGGTACACATATGAGTGATACCTCAAATTAAAGGTCTGACCGTGCCCTATTTAAATGTAAAAGCGGTTTTTCTGAATTGATTTTCAGAAAATTTTTAAAATTTTTTTAATTTCACTCTTATTACCGATTGTTGGGTACGAAATACCTCTGAAGGATTTTGGCCACTGTGGCCAAACTGGAGGAGGTACACATATGAGTGATACCTCAAATTAAAGGTCTGACCGTGCCCTATTTAAATGTAAAAGCGGTTTTTCTGAATTGATTTTCAGAAAATTTTTAAAATTTTTTTAATTTCACTCTTATTACTGATTGATGGATACGAAATTCCTCTTAAGGATTTTGGCCACTGTGGCCAAATTGGACTAGGTACACATATGAGTGATACCTCAAATTAAAGGTCTGACCGTGCCCTATTTAAATGTAAAAGCGGTTTTTCTGAATTGATTTTCAGAAAATTTTTAAAATTTTTTTAATTTCACTCTTATTACTGATTGATGGATACGAAATTCCTCTTAAGGATTTTGGCCACTGTGGCCAAACTGGACTAGGTACACATATGAGTGATACCTCAAATTAAAGGTCTGACCGTGCCCTATTTAAATGTAAAAGCGGTTTTTCTGAATTGATTTTCAGAAAATTTTTAAAATTTTTTTAATTTCACTCTTCTTACTGATTGATGGATACGAAATTCCTCTGAAGGATTTTGGCCACTGTGGCCAAACTGGACTAGGTACACATATGAGTGATACCTCAAATTAAAGGTCTGACCGTGCCCTATTTAAATGTAAAAGCGGTTTTTCTGAATTGATTTTCAGAAAATTTTTAAAATTTTTTTAATTTCACTCTTCTTACTGATTGATGGATACGAAATTCCTCTGAAGGATTTTGGCCACTGTGGCCAAACTGGACTAGGTACACATATGAGTGATACCTCAAATTAAAGGTCTGACCGTGCCCTATTTAAGTGTAAAAGCGGTTTTGCTGAATTGATTTTCAGAAAATTTTTAAAATTTTTTTAATTTCACTTATTACTGATTGATGGATACGAAATTCCTCTGAAGGATTTTGGCCACTGTGGCCAAACTGGACTAGGTACACATATGAGTGATACCTCAAATTAAAGGTCTGACCGTGCCCTTTTTAAATGTAAAAGCGGTTTTTCTGAATTGATTTTCAGAAAATTTTTAAAATTTTTTTAATTTCACTCTTATTACTGATTGATGGATACGAAATTCCTCTTAAGGATTTTGGCCACTGTGGCCAAACTGGACTAGGTACACATATGAGTGATACCTCAAATTAAAGGTCTGACCGTGCCCTATTTAAATGTAAAAGCGGTTTTGCTGAATTGATTTTCAGAAATTTTTTAAAATTTTTTTAATTTCACTCTTATTACTGATTGTTGGGTTAGAAATTCCTCTTAAGGATTTTGGCCACTGTGGCCAAATTGGACTAGGTACACATATGAGTGATACCTCAAATAAAAGGTCTGACCGTGCCCTATTTAAATGTAAAAGCGGTTTTTCTGAATTGATTTTCAGAAAATTTTTAAAATTTTTTTAATTAATTTCACTCTTATTACTGATTAATGGATACGAAATTCCTCTTAAGGATTTTGGCCACTGTGGCCAAACTGGACTAGGTACACATATGAGTGATACCTCAAATTAAAGCTCTGACCGTGCCCTATTTAAATGTAAAATCGGTTTTGCTGAATTGATTTTCAGAAAATTTTTAAAATTTTTTTAATTTCACTCTTCTTACTGATTGATGGATACGAAATTCCTCTGAAGGATTTTGGCCACTGTGGCCAAAATGGACTAGGTACACATATGAGTGATACCTCAAATTAAAGGTCTGACCGTGCCCTATTTAAGTGTAAAAGCGGTTTTTCTGAATTGATTTTCAGAAAATTTTTAAAATTTTTTTAATTTCACTCTTATTACTGATTGATGGATACGAAATTCCTCTTAATGATTTTGGCCACTGTGGCCAAACTGGACTAGGTACACATATGAGTGATACCTCAAATTAAAGGTCTGACCGTGCCCTATTTAAATGTAAAAGCGGTTTTTCTGAATTGATTTTCAGAAAATTTTTAAAATTTTTTTAATTTCACTCTTATTACTGATTGATGGATACGAAATTCCTCTTAAGGATTTTGGCCACTGTGGCCAAACTGGACTAGGTACACATATGAGTGATACCTCAAATTAAAGGTCTGACCGTGCCCTATTTAAATGTAAAAGCGGTTTTTCTGAATTGATTTTCAGAAAATTTTTAAAATTTTTTTAATTTCACTCTTATTACTGATTGATGGATACGAAATTCCTCTTAAGGATTTTGGCCACTGTGGCCAAACTGGACTAAGTACACATATGAGTGATACCTCAAATAAAAGGTCTGACCGTGCCCTATTTAAATGTAAAAGCGGTTTTTCTGAATTGATTTTCAGAAAATTTTTAAAATTTTTTTAATTTCACTCTTATTACTGATTGATGGATACGAAATTCCTCTTAAGGATTTTGGCCACTGTGGCCAAACTGGACTAGGTACACATATGAGTGATACCTCAAATTAAAGGTCTGACCGTGCCCTATTTAAATGTAAAAGCGGTTTTGCTGAATTGATTTTCAGAAAATTTTTAAAATTTTTTTAATTTCACTCTTATTACTGATTGTTGTGTACGAAATACCTCTGAAGATTTTGGCCACTGTGGCCAAACTGGACTAGGTACACATATGAGTGATACCTCAAATTAAAGGTCTGACCGTGCCCTATTTAAATGTAAAAGCCGTTTTTCTGAATTGATTTTCAGAAAATTTTTAAAATTTGTTTAATTTCACTCTTATTACCGATTGTTGGGTACGAAATACCTCTGAAGGTTTTTGGCCACTGTGGCCAAACTGGAGGAGGTACACATATGAGTGATACCTCAAATTAAAGGTCTGACCGTGCCCTATTTAAATGTAAAAGCGGTTTTTCTGAATTGATTTTCAGAAAATTTTTAAAATTTGTTTAATTTCACTCTTATTACCGATTGTTGGGTACGAAATACCTCTGAAGGATTTTGGCCACTGTGGCCAAACTGGAGGAGGTACACATATGAGTGATACCTCAAATTAAAGGTCTGACCGTGCCCTATTTAAATGTAAAAGCGGTTTTTCTGAATTGATTTTCAGAAAATTTTTAAAATTTTTTTAATTTCACTCTTATTACTGATTGATGGATACGAAATTCCTCTTAAGGATTTTGGCCACTGTGGCCAAACTGGACTAGGTACACATATGAGTGATACCTCAAATTAAAGGTCTGACCGTGCCCTATTTAAATGTAAAAGCGGTTTTTCTGAATTGATTTTCAGAAAATTTTTAAAATTTTTTTAATTTCACTCTTATTACTGATTGATGGATACGAAATTCCTCTTAAGGATTTTGGCCACTGTGGCCAAACTGGACGAGGTACACATATGAGTGATACCTCAAATTAAAGCTCTGACCGTGCCCTATTTAAATGTAAAAGCGGTTTTTCTGAATTGATTTTCAGAAAATTTTTAAAATTTGTTTAATTTCACTCTTATTACCGATTGTTGGGTACGAAATACCTCTGAAGGATTTTGGCCACTGTGGCCAAACTGGAGGAGGTACACATATGAGTGATACCTCAAATTAAAGGTCTGACCGTGCCCTATTTAAATGTAAAAGCGGTTTTTCTGAATTGATTTTCAGAAAATTTTTAAAATTTTTTTAATTTCACTCTTATTACTGATTGATGGATACGAAATTCCTCTTAAGGATTTTGGCCACTGTGGCCAAACTGGACTAGGTACACATATGAGTGATACCTCAAATTAAAGGTCTGACCGTGCCCTACTGATTGATGGATACGAAATTCCTCTTAAGGATTTTGGCCACTGTGGCCAAACTGGAGGAGGTACACATATGAGTGATACCTCAAATTAAAGGTCTGACCGTGCCCTATTTAAATGTAAAAGCGGTTTTTCTGAATTGATTTTCAGAAAATTTTTAAAATTTGTTTAATTTCACTCTTATTACCGATTGTTGGGTACGAAATACCTCTGAAGGATTTTGGCCACTGTGGCCAAACTGGAGGAGGTACACATATGAGTGATACCTCAAATTAAAGGTCTGGCCAAAATTTAAACAAATTTTAAATTTAACAAATTTTAAAAATTTTCTGAAAATCAATTCAGAAAAACCGCTTTTACATTTAAATAGGGCACGGTCAGACCTTTAATTTGAGGTATCACTCATATGTGTACCTAGTCTAGTTTGGCCACAGTGGCCAAAATCCTTAAGAGGAATTTCTAACCCAACAATCAGTAATAAGAGTGAAATTAAAAAAATTTTAAAAATTTTCTGAAAATCAATTCAGCAAAACCGCTTTTACATTTAAATAGGGCACGGTCAGACCTTTAATTTGAGGTATCACTCATATGTGTACCTAGTCCAGTTTGGCCACAGTGGCCAAAATCCTTAAGAGGAATTTCGTATCCATCAATCAGTAATAAGAGTGAAATTAAAAAAATTTTAAAAATTTTCTGAAAATCAATTCAGAAAAACCGCTTTTACATTTAAATAGGGCACGGTCAGACCTTTTATTTGAGGTATCACTCATATGTGTACTTAGTCCAGTTTGGCCACAGTGGCCAAAATCCTTAAGAGGAATTTCGTATCCATCAATCAGTAATAAGAGTGAAATTAAAAAAATTTTAAAAATTTTCTGAAAATCAATTCAGAAAAACCGCTTTTACATTTAAATAGGGCACGGTCAGACCTTTAATTTGAGGTATCACTCATATGTGTACCTAGTCCAGTTTGGCCACAGTGGCCAAAATCCTTAAGAGGAATTTCGTATCCATCAATCAGTAATAAGAGTGAAATTAAAAAAATTTTAAAAATTTTCTGAAAATCAATTCAGAAAAACCGCTTTTACATTTAAATAGGGCACGGTCAGACCTTTAATTTGAGGTATCACTCATATGTGTACCTAGTCCAGTTTGGCCACAGTGGCCAAAATCATTAAGAGGAATTTCGTATCCATCAATCAGTAATAAGAGTGAAATTAAAAAAATTTTAAAAATTTTCTGAAAATCAATTCAGAAAAACCGCTTTTACACTTAAATAGGGCACGGTCAGACCTTTAATTTGAGGTATCACTCATATGTGTACCTAGTCCATTTTGGCCACAGTGGCCAAAATCCTTCAGAGGAATTTCGTATCCATCAATCAGTAAGAAGAGTGAAATTAAAAAAATTTTAAAAATTTTCTGAAAATCAATTCAGCAAAACCGATTTTACATTTAAATAGGGCACGGTCAGAGCTTTAATTTGAGGTATCACTCATATGTGTACCTAGTCCAGTTTGGCCACAGTGGCCAAAATCCTTAAGAGGAATTTCGTATCCATTAATCAGTAATAAGAGTGAAATTAATTAAAAAAATTTTAAAAATTTTCTGAAAATCAATTCAGAAAAACCGCTTTTACATTTAAATAGGGCACGGTCAGACCTTTTATTTGAGGTATCACTCATATGTGTACCTAGTCCAATTTGGCCACAGTGGCCAAAATCCTTAAGAGGAATTTCTAACCCAACAATCAGTAATAAGAGTGAAATTAAAAAAATTTTAAAAAATTTCTGAAAATCAATTCAGCAAAACCGCTTTTACATTTAAATAGGGCACGGTCAGACCTTTAATTTGAGGTATCACTCATATGTGTACCTAGTCCAGTTTGGCCACAGTGGCCAAAATCCTTAAGAGGAATTTCGTATCCATCAATCAGTAATAAGAGTGAAATTAAAAAAATTTTAAAAATTTTCTGAAAATCAATTCAGAAAAACCGCTTTTACATTTAAAAAGGGCACGGTCAGACCTTTAATTTGAGGTATCACTCATATGTGTACCTAGTCCAGTTTGGCCACAGTGGCCAAAATCCTTCAGAGGAATTTCGTATCCATCAATCAGTAATAAGTGAAATTAAAAAAATTTTAAAAATTTTCTGAAAATCAATTCAGCAAAACCGCTTTTACACTTAAATAGGGCACGGTCAGACCTTTAATTTGAGGTATCACTCATATGTGTACCTAGTCCAGTTTGGCCACAGTGGCCAAAATCCTTCAGAGGAATTTCGTATCCATCAATCAGTAAGAAGAGTGAAATTAAAAAAATTTTAAAAATTTTCTGAAAATCAATTCAGAAAAACCGCTTTTACATTTAAATAGGGCACGGTCAGACCTTTAATTTGAGGTATCACTCATATGTGTACCTAGTCCAGTTTGGCCACAGTGGCCAAAATCCTTCAGAGGAATTTCGTATCCATCAATCAGTAAGAAGAGTGAAATTAAAAAAATTTTAAAAATTTTCTGAAAATCAATTCAGAAAAACCGCTTTTACATTTAAATAGGGCACGGTCAGACCTTTAATTTGAGGTATCACTCATATGTGTACCTAGTCCAGTTTGGCCACAGTGGCCAAAATCCTTAAGAGGAATTTCGTATCCATCAATCAGTAATAAGAGTGAAATTAAAAAAATTTTAAAAATTTTCTGAAAATCAATTCAGAAAAACCGCTTTTACATTTAAATAGGGCACGGTCAGACCTTTAATTTGAGGTATCACTCATATGTGTACCTAGTCCAATTTGGCCACAGTGGCCAAAATCCTTAAGAGGAATTTCGTATCCATCAATCAGTAATAAGAGTGAAATTAAAAAAATTTTAAAAATTTTCTGAAAATCAATTCAGAAAAACCGCTTTTACATTTAAATAGGGCACGGTCAGACCTTTAATTTGAGGTATCACTCATATGTGTACCTCCTCCAGTTTGGCCACAGTGGCCAAAATCCTTCAGAGGTATTTCGTACCCAACAATCGGTAATAAGAGTGAAATTAAAAAAATTTTAAAAATTTTCTGAAAATCAATTCAGAAAAACCGCTTTTACATTTAAATAGGGCACGGTCAGACCTTTAATTTGAGGTATCACTCATATGTGTACCTAGTCCAATTTGGCCACAGTGGCCAAAATCCTTAAGAGGAATTTCTAACCCAACAATCAGTAATAAGAGTGAAATTAAAAAAATTTTAAAAAATTTCTGAAAATCAATTCAGCAAAACCGCTTTTACATTTAAATAGGGCACGGTCAGACCTTTAATTTGAGGTATCACTCATATGTGTACCTAGTCCAGTTTGGCCACAGTGGCCAAAATCCTTAAGAGGAATTTCGTATCCATCAATCAGTAATAAGAGTGAAATTAAAAAAATTTTAAAAATTTTCTGAAAATCAATTCAGAAAAACCGCTTTTACATTTAAATAGGGCACGGTCAGACCTTTAATTTGAGGTATCACTCATATGTGTACCTCGTCCAGTTTGGCCACAGTGGCCAAAAACCTTAAGTTTAGCGTAACGATTTTGTTTTTTCTGTATTTTTTAATTTTTAATTTTTTTCGATTTTAACTTCACACTTAGCGTCACTTTTGTCCTTTCTCGGTGTTTTTTAAATTTTATTTTTCAATTAGCGTTAATTTTAATGTTTTCCGCATTTTTTTTTTTTTCGTATTTAACTTCACACTTAGCGTCAAAGTTATCGAATTTAACTTTCGATAACTTTCGTATTTATCTTCACACACTTGTCAAAATAATATATGAATTAAAAAGATGTCCGAATTTCGACTCCCCTTTATAAATGTGTGCTTCTACTGTAAAGAATTACTAAATAAATTTTTGGATAATAGGATTGCTTATTTTTATTACCCTTTCCCCCTTTTTAATTTCCAATACAATATTTTTGCTTTATTAATCTATTACAGAGGAAATATCAAATACAATATTACAACAAATAAATTTAAATGGTTTTCATTGAATTCCAATCAAATACCCAGGAAATTTAAAAGCGTTTGTATAAACAAAGTGCCAAACTTAAAAGTTGTTTTGCGGAAAAACTTTACCATACATTGAAGAATAAATAAAAACGCCATTAAAATCGCCGTGTCCGAATTAGTATATAAATATAATTGTTAGTGGTAATCTCATTAAGTTGTTCGATGTCATGTCGTGTAATTTATAAGTCTAATATATAAATCAAATTTTATCAAGATAATAATTTATGATCCCGTTTGTAAATGCAAAGAACGAGGCACAATAATCGTGTGTTCGCAGTTTAATATCGTCGTATCAATAAGATTATTAATCATTGTTTATAATAAAAAAAAACACAATAATTAAAAATCATTATTAAAAAGAGAGCCATGTGAAATTTATCGCTAACTTGTTTAGTTGTTAATCAGTTATTTAGTTAATATTGTACTTCAATAAAGTGTTTTGTAAATCCTTCGAAATAATTTGCAAAGAAAAAACTTTTGACACGCAGTTATAAATTTGTACTTTGATATAAATAACAATATTTCACATTTTAAAAAATTAAAAAAAAAAACAACTGTTTTACTACATGGCATAATCTAGTTCAATCGCTTTCTTTACTTTATTGAGGAATTAAGTGATTAAAATATTAAGGGGGATAGCCTGATTGAGAATCTGAAAATTATTTATATATATAAAATGGGACAAAATCCATCATCTGATATTCATTCGCTATAACTTTTGTATAAAGTGAAAACTCATTTGTTTTTTAGCTGATTACTTTTATTTGCACTAATAAATTTTTGTTTAAATTAATTTTGGGAAATTATGCCCAACAAATGGCCGCCATCGGCGTTGATGGAAATTTGTGACTTTTTTTGATTACATTTTGCATAACTGTGCGCAGCATTTGTGGCGTATCTTGTTCTTAAGTCCAATGCGTGGGGCTTGTTCGCGTACATCAACGATTTCAAATACCCCCAGTGTAAGGAGTCCGCGAAAGTGAAATAGGAAGTTCACATACGTGACTTAACTAGGAAGGCATCCTTTAACATACTCTGTAGCAGTTTAATATCCTTTTCCGACGTAACTAAACGCCACACGGTGACTGAGAGGGTGTAATGGTGCTTTATGAATCATGCACCGAGAGTTTTGCTTATTGATGTGACCGCTAAAAAACCTCGTCACTTATAATCAATGTTAATGAAAAATCGTGCACTTTGTCGTTGAGTTCTACAATTTTACGTCTTAGGTGTATAGCGATTCTTATTCACTATAAATTTCGCACATGTCTACAGGTTGGTTGAAAAGTTCCTGCGCTCACCAAGAGATGGCACTGCTAGCTCCAAACTTTTTTTTTCTCAAGTTGGTATAACTGTCCTGAGAACACATGCAAAGTTGCAAGTCCATCTGTCAATTCTTTCTTTGTTTACAAGCCATTTGAAGTTGACGTGTCATTAATTTTTTTTAATATGGAAAAAAATTGAATATCGTGCAGTCATTAGATTCTTTGTTTTGAAGGGTTTAAAAGCAAAGGAAATTTATGAACAATTGTTAGAAGTGTATAAGGAGCCCTCACCTTCAAAACGCACCGTTGAATTTTGGGCTGGTGAATTTAAACGTGGTCGTACCAGCCTTAAAGACGATCCACGTGAAGGACGACCAAAAACTGCAACCAGAGCAGAAATCATTGAGCAGGTACATAATGTGGTTAGTGAAGATCCAAGTTTGACTAAGCGTGAAATTGCTAATGCCATAGGCATCTCAGACGAACGAGTACTCCATATTTTACATGAAGAATTACGTATGAAAAAACTGTTTGGAAAGTTAGTGCCGCACACATTAACAATTCAACAAAAACTGGATCGAAAACAAATTTCTCAGCGTAATTTAGAGCGTTTTAAGCCGAATAAAACCGACTTCTTGAATCATTTTATAACTATGGATGAGACTTGGATCTACCACCATGATCCTAAATTGAAACAAGAACGTGTACAGTGGACTGAAGCTGGTTGTTCGGCTCTAAAGCAGGTGAAGTCACAACAATCAGCAGGATGCAAAAGGAATTTTGTTGATTGATTATCTTCAGAAAGGTAAAACAATCAACTCTGAATATTATTGCAGCCTTTTGGATCAGCTGGATGAAAAAATTCGTGAGAAAAGACCTGGTTTAAAGAAGAAAAAAATTATTTTTCATCAAGACAATGCACCTGCTCACAAAAGTGTTTTGACGATGGCTAAATTCGAAGAATTAAAGTACGAATTGCATGAACATCCACCGTATTCACCAGATTTGGCTTCCAGTGACTACTATTTCTTCAGAAATCTCAAACAATTCCTTCGTGGAAAGTATTTTTCGTCGAATGAAGTGGCCATAGCAGCCGTAGACGGTTATTTTGCAGAGCTTCCGGAAAACCATTATAAGGATGGTATAAAATTATTGGAAGATCATTGAAACAAGTGTAGTGAATATTGAATAAAAAAATATATTTCGCAGCGCACGAACTTTTCAACCAACCTGTACTTCACGAATATCAAAACCAAAATGATATATGAAGACATTTGAAAAATTGGGAACATTTTCCAATAGGTGATACTTATTGCCCCAATATACAAAGTTCGGTTTTTATTAAAAAAAAAAATATGTTCGCACATTTTTTTTATCCATCTAAAAAAGAATTTGATTGAAAACGATTTGTTTAATTAAATTTAGATAACATTTTGGATTAGTTTTCGCGAAAAAATATTGGAAAAAAAATTTTGAAATTTTAAAAAATCGCAATCTAATTGAAATTTTTGAGTTCAAAATACTTTGAAATTCGTTTTGAAATTTTAATTTGATATTGATTGGTTGTTACCATTTGCATTACTTTAAAATACAAAATAATTACCTACTGATAATGGATGGTAGAAGTACTTATATGTATATTAAAAATAATGATTTACTAGTAGTTACTGAAACAAGTACCGAATTCGTATTTCTGTATTTTTTAATATTTATTGATTGATTTTTGTTTTAAAAAATATACAACAAAAGAGAAAATTATCTGCTGTAAAAGTTGATTTTGCAAAACTTTTAAGATTTTAAAGGGTTTCTAATCACGCAGAGAAAAAACATGGTTGGCACAATCATATTCGAGGAGCATCATACATTTTTGGGTTTATGATTGTGCCAACCATAGTCGTACTATAATGTGGTTATCATATTATGATAATAAAATAACCATAATTTTACCATAATATGGTACCATATTATAATTCTAAATAAACATATTATGATGTTTCTAAATATCAAGGATTTTGTGTAAGAAACCTTTTCGTACAAAAACAATTTTGGGTTCTACAGACTTTTTCTTAAAAAAAAAATATTTTATAAATATTATTAGAACTTTTTACAAGAAATGAATTAATAAATATATTTTTTTAAGAAATATCTTTTATCGTTTTTATTGTAACGAATTAAAAAATATAAAATCTTTATATGGAATCTTTTTGACAATGAATTGATTAGTGTAAATAATATTATACATATGTATAAGAAAGCCCTTAAAAAATCTTCTAAAGCTAAAAAAAAATTATCTGGATCCTAATGGGTCAATTGATGAAATGTTTTAATGCCACATGAAAGGTATTCTCTACCCACATTCGTCCAGTTTGTGGTAAAAACAAACTGACTGAACTGATCAAATTTTGGTTTTTATGAAAACAAGACAATATTATGACCGTAAAGTCAGAATCATGTTATATTTTATGCATAATTATTTATTGATTGTTACCAGCATTGAATAATTATAATGTTTTTTTCATAATCAGAATTTTTGTTACCACAGTATGGTTACAGCCAATCATGTTATAAAAAAGAAGGTGTCAATCATAAAATAGTAAAATATTTACTATAATAATGATGGTAGCGAACATGTTAATGGTTAAAAGCCAATAACGTGGTTGTGACAACCATACCCGATTGCAGCAAGCTTAATATAGTAGCAGTGATCATGTTGCAACCATGGTTTTTCTCTGCGTGATGTGAAATAGAGCATTGCACCTATATAAACTTAATTTTTAAATGCAAAAAGTAGATATTTTAAATATCTTTTTTTATAATTTCAAATACAAATTATTTTTATCGATTTCTTTCAGTAAGAAAATTTTACTTGAGAAAGGTCCACTATTATTTTACTACTTATTTCTTCACTTTAAGTAAACATGCTGGTAATTTATTATTCTCGCTTTTTTTGTAAGCGAGGGGGTAATAACCACCCACGAATTTTGGGACATCGCGAACAAAAGTAATTAAGCAAGTAAATAGCCTGGTAACTAGTGAAACCCTTTGTAGGCTACTTACTCCATTAATTACTTGGTCATGCCTGTTTTTGCTGGGTTTTTGTGGAAAAGTCCTATCGATTTATGAAAAGAAAACAAAAATATCAATTATTTTTAAGTTTTAACTCAGGCTGTCCCCTTAACACGAAATCAACTCTTTGTGGATTTCCCCTCAAGATTATCAAATTATGATTAATAGATTTATTTTTTTTTATTAAAAACGACGCAAGTCTTAACTGAATATTTTTTATTCACTAACCCTAATTTTTCTTAAAATCTGTTACAAATTTATGGAATCAGTTTTTAGTGTAACTCTGTAGATTCTAAGAAATTGTTTGTAAAATTCTGAAAATGGTTTTAAAAATCTAAAATAATAAAATAATAATAGTTCTTTTTCGCTTAAATATTTTAGTTTAATTAATTGTGTTTTTTTCCTCAAACATTTGGCAATTTGTTAAAGATTAACTAACAATATTTTTTTTCTGTTATTTTCAATTTATTAATGGTACTAGTTTTTCAATTATGTTCTTTCAAATACAATTAGTAATTGTGTTATAATGAAAAACACCAAGATTCTAGACTTTAATTAAAATAGTCAAACCTGTGGCTGGCATGCCAAAATTCAGAGCTGCGACTTGCATAACATGTGTATAGGGATAATTGTCGGCGAAAGAAATTAAATTTTTCAGTAAATTAATAAAACTTTTTCTTAACAATGGGAACGAATAATTGTATGAAAATTTGTATGAAACTTTTAAGAAATAAAATTAAATGTATTATTAATTTTATTGATTGAAAAGTTTCACTAAATAAATTCTAACGAAACTTTATTGATATTATTAAAAACTTCAGAAAAATCATAAAGAAGAGTACACACAGAGAAAAAACATGCTTAATGAATGATCACCACGACCATATTTATTCATATTAGCCTAATATATTTACCCTAATAAGTTTATTATAGCCCTAGAATAAATTGAACAAACATTTTTTGTCTTAAGCATTTTTAAATTCACCATAATAATATTTTATGGTGTTTTACACCATAAATATTAATTTATGTGAAATATTTGCTACTATAATATATATGTTTTCAATTATACAATTAAAATCATAATATTAGTTGCACACAAAAGTGTATGTTTATTAAAAATATTTATGTTTGCCTATAAACACATTCTCTAAATGAGCAAACATTTATTGTCAAAATAAACAGTGTGTGTTTATAAAAAAAAAAATAAAATTTTCTGCCGTGTCATTTTGCGTTCGCCAGCGATAGTTAATAACATGAGTGAGTATAAAATAATAAAAACATTTTTCGGGGAGCAAAAGGCCATGCTGCCTTGCAAATTTTATAGTATAAATTATTATACGTTTATTGAAACAGGTAAGTAATTTATATACATATATAATTAGAAAAATACATACATTGTCTTTCTTGCAGCAAAAAAAAAAAAAATCATACATTAAAAACTTCACTGAAATTTTGACACAGAATTTTGTGATAAGCCCCGAATTTTTTTCAATAACAGTTCAACAATATATTGATACAGTCTATTTCATAATAGAAACAAGTAAGAGCGGCTAAATTCGGCTATGCCGAATCTTATATACCCTTTACCATGGTTGGGCAAAAACTGAAGTTTATATATGGACATATATGGAATGGACAGATTTATATACGGACGCCTTTAAGAGGAAATTAATTATTTAGTTTGGTGATAAAACTTGCGACTCGGGAAGATTTATGGTTCCAGAAAATAGGTACTAAAAAAAATTTATGTTTTGGGCATAACTTTTTTGTATCTGAACCGATATTTTCGAGTTTTTTCAGCAAATATGTTATACTAAAGATTTTCGATCTTTTGCTATATAAGACGTATCCATAGGTCATATTACAGCTCTAGAATAGTGTTTGTTGTTTGTGTATAAAAGGTGAAGAGGTAAAAGAAAAGAATTTCAGCAAATCGTTAAAAGAAATCACTAGAACTGCATGTGTTTTATTTCTACAAAAACGTTTGATTTAGCTGGAAAATTTGCATATGGGATTTTATTTCGCTTTTTTATTAAAAAATATTTTTAATTTCTTTAGCTTAATTTTAAAAATTTGAAGGAAAATATTTTATAATTTTTTTTTTTTATAAATTATTATAAGTTATGACCTAAAATAGTTGCACTCAAAGGGAAATTATGTATAAAATTTTCTTAATATATAAGAAATAAAAGGGTTTAAAAATCTGTTTATATATTCTTTTAAATCGGAGCAAAAAATAAAAATAAAAACGTTTGTATTTTGTTTGTATCAGAGGGTTTTTATAAAAATGTTGATGTTTTTATGCTATTTATGGATTATTTAATTATTAATATAAAATTTTATATAAATTAATTATTAAATGTTAAAAAAAAAAAACAAAAAATAAACAAAAAAAAAAAAAGACTTAAAGAAAAAAATAAAAAAAATGTACAAAAAAAAGTGAATTGACCGGGATTCGAACCCGCGGCCTTAGAGAAAAAAAAGTATTTGTGACATAGCGTCCATACAACTGAGCTATTGAAGCTCACACAAAATCATCGTTAATAGAGGTACATATATAAAAAGTCTTCGTTCATTAGAGATTTGTTTGGTTTTTATTTAAATGACAAATCTTTGTATGTGTTTGTTGTTTGTGTATAAAAGGTGGAGATGAAAGAAAAGAATTTCAACAAATGGATGTGTTTGTTATGCGTAAAATTCTACATACATATTAAACAAAGGGATTTTACGGAAAAAATTAGAGGTAGTCCTGGTTTTTTGCTAATATCTCAGACATTTATTAACCGATCTGTCTCATTTTCAATAGCAAACAGAAATGGATCACATGTAACAGAAATCAATCAAGTCCTCATCATGTCTGGGTTCTTCGCAAAACCCATTTCAACACACAGACGGACATCGTTAAATCAACTTCGCTCTTCATAAGGACCCAGCATATATATAGTTTATAGGGTCTAAGATCAATATTGTAGAAGGGTATAAATTAAAGGTACGTGTGCATATATAAATGCAGTTATTTAATTTATATTTTAATGTATATATGTATACCTTTTAATAAAAAATAAATCTTTGGGATTACATTTTCTATTTGTTTTATTGTGAGAACCATATAAAATGTTGACATAAACATTTTGCATGATATTGGGAAATATAGAAACATGGTTTGAAAGATCGTTTGCGTTTTTCTTGTAAACATAATAATAATATTTTTGAGATAATAATTAGCTATAAATATTATATCTACACATATATTGTTACTTAAGACGTGTTTGACAAAATCATAACCACAAACATTAATGATAGTTTGCGATTGTGATTGTATCAACCATGTTTTTTCTTTGCGTGTATTTATTAAGGCTTCATAAATATGCTAAAGAATTTACGACAGACGATTTATAAAAAAGTTTCATCAATGTAATGCAATTTTTTTCCTGGTAATAAAATTGTGATAACAATTACAATTTATCATTTGTACCTAGCAGGTTTGTGCAAACAATACATGAATTAATTCAGAATTTCAGAGGTGTAATTCATATAAAAAAATTCTTGATTTAATCGTCATTATTTAAACTAGTTGCGCTGCAATAAACAAAATTCTCTTAAAAACACAATGGAATACTTAGATGAATATATACAGCTGCTGTCAAAATAATAGCACCACCAAAATATAAACACTTTATTTGGCAATTCTGTTTTTTTGCATTTTGGTTTTCGTCTGTAACTTTGCAGTTCCGTTACAAATAGTATGTGTTCGCACTGAGTAAATAATTTTCAGCTAAACTAAAGAGTGTATTTTCAGAAATATAAACAATGGGTCGTGCCAAGCACTGTACTTTTGAGAAACGTGATCTCATTAAAAAACTAATTTCAGAAGGAAAAACTTAACCCCAAGTAAGAGATATTATTGGCTGTTCAAATAAAATGATAAGAAACGCAATAACCTACAAATTCAAAGCCGAAAAACGTGGAAGGAAAACGGTCACTCCACCTTTAATGGTCAATCGCATAGTACGGCAAATCAAAAAAGCACCGTTTATGTCGGCTGTAGAAGTAAAAAATGAATTAAATCTGCCGGTAAGCACTGAAACTATATGCCGGAGACTAAGAAAACATAACCTCAAAGCTCATAGTCCATGAAAAGTTCCACTCTTGACAAAGAAGCATCTGGCAAAAAGATTATTATTTGCTAAGAACCACCTTGACGGGTCAATTGAAAAGTGGCCCAATATTCTTTGGACTGATGAGTCCAAAATAGTCCTATTCGGTGGTAAGGGTTCTCGATCATATGTAAGAAGACCACCTAACTCTGAAAATAACCCAAAATTTACCGCAAAGACAGTCAAGTACGGAGGTTCCAGTATCATGGTGTGGGGATGTTTTTCGTACTATGGAGTTGGACCTATTCACCGTATAAATACCTTCATGGATGCATCCGAATACGTCAGAATACTCGAAGAAATCATGCTCCCATATGCATCCGAGGAAATGCCACTGATTTGGGTCATGCAACAAGATAATGACCCAAAACACACCAGTAAAAAAGCTAAAAAATGGTTTCAGGACAACCAAATTAGTCGCCAGATTTAAACCCTATTAAAAATTTATGGGCTGATGTAAAAAAGAAAGTATCCAAAATCAAAGCGACCAATAATAATGATCAGTGGAGTACAATTGAACATTCCTGGTATTCCATTCCATTTAAAAAAATATGTTAATAGTTTTTTTGAATAAATTTGTTTTTATAACTTTTATAAAATGAGCAATGTAGGTGGTGCTATTATTTTGACAGCAGCTGTATTTAGGGTCAATTTTTGCTAAAATAATGAGTAATAAAATAAATAGTTATTAACAAAAAGATAAAATTAAATAATTGTGTTAAGGTAGGTGCAAAACGGGTAATATTATTTTTTCTTAAAGCTTTCTTTGAAAAGGGGATACATGAGATATCCAAAATGTTGAAAGATGGAGAAAGAAACTTAAAATGTTCATATCTACCGTATATTACAAAATTTCATGTTTTTCGAAGATTTTAGTGTATTTTGAGATTCAGAGAATTCAAAATGCTAGTTCCGGGGCTACCTACCCATACTCCTCTTATGTGGCATTCATAAACACTAATAATTTACAGTTAAACAAACATTTTATAAAAGCCTCAAGATTTTTAACCCCAAAATTTATTAATCATAATAATAAAACAATTCATGGCAATTACATATGTCTTAACATCAGACAGTTTTATAAATTTTAACATGATATCTTAATATCATATAATTTTATTTGAGAAACCCGGAACGTCAACATAATTAACACTTTATTATTTGACGATAATAAAAACTACAAAATTTATACATACAGTGGTGAACATTAAAGGCCGTTTGACACTAGATAAATTCTAGTATTTTTGCAAGATGTTTTTGTAGAAGGCAACAGCAAATGTTAGACAGAAACAGAACCATAATTTCAAATGACAATCAACAAATGATAACAACTTTGAGAGGGCAATAACATGTTAAAAACAAAGAAAACGTTGAAATATATCAATAAATAAAAAGACATAAAAAATCTAGTATCACACGGACTTAATAAAAAGAGAGATAATATTTTGATCGAAATAACAGCGTTTGTTTGCGGATCTAATAAAATTTAATTTGATATAAGCAGATGTTAAAAAATTTATTAGAAAATCAGACAATTCAAGGCGAACATTAATATTCGTGCCCTATCCGCTAAAAAGACGTAAGCGCCAAACAGATAATTTTACAAGAGAAGCCAACTTCTATAGGGCATATAAAAATTGCCACTTACATCTCTTATGTTTTTGTAGAAATTCATAGCAGTTCATAACTCCTAGAGTTATTGATTTTCATCAAAACTCAAAAATCATGGCGCTAATGTGTTTTTGGTGGATAAGCCTATATAATCCCTTTCTCCGCTGCCTAAAGTTTTTGCCTTCTGTCGAACGCAAATGTTATTGAGGACAGTTATTAAATTACCCGTTATCAAGAAATCAATATTCATCCATTTTAATGCTACCCACTGTATGTATAATATCTGTAAATTAAATTTACCATAACTTAATCTTTGCAGTCTAACTAAAGTTAATTTAATTTAAAATGTCAATTTATTAAATTGACTAAGAAATCAAAATTCATTATAAATGATAATAAAAATCAATAGATCCTTAATAAGAAATATAAATAGTAAATCTTGTTATAGATTTTTTTTTATTTAAAAAAAAAATTGCTTGTTTTCAATTTTTCTATATTTGAAGTGGATAGACAGACAAGTGAATTTTTATTTACTTATATGAATATTTTGTCTAAAAAATTATTTATAAAAAATTCCGCATGTAGCACGTTTTTTTTTTTTTAATAAAATTCTTTGTGTAAATTTGTTATGATAAATATAACAGTGGACTGAATTTTATAAAATGTCGAGTTTTAAAACACGGTGGTGTGGCAGAATAAATTAGGTTTTTTATGCTACTTGTGGTCAAAGTGTGATACATCAGTTGTTATTTGGTTTTTGTTTTAAACAACAAAAAAAAGTTTAAATATAAAATAAAATACTGATAGTAAATCATTAGCGTTTCACATAAATTGCCGCTGCTGGTATAAAAACCAATATTTTCGTTTACAATATCTTGCCGCTAAAACCTATTGTGAATGATCGTATTTGTCAGCTTGTGTCATTTGGTTGAAACGAAAACACCAATTCTAAACATTGTCCCGAACATGTCAAATTTTGTACACAGATAAAGTGTTTTTGCGGGGAGTTCTTCTTCATTACTTTAATATGAAGAAGTGTTGGCCGAGGGTCAGCGAATCTTCGTGGAAGTTTACGGCGAGCAATGGTGTGAACAATGGTGTCGGAGGTAATTTGGTCGCTTTAAAAATGTGTAATTTTGTACTCGAAGACAAGGAATGGTCCAAAAAGTTTAAAGACGAAGAATTAAAATCATTGCTATATGTGGACGAATGCCAAACGCTTCAGGAGTTGTCAGAATCATTGGGAGTGGGTGAGTCCAAAGTCAGCAAATTCCTATAAGCTATGGGATTGATTAAAAAGCAAGGAAACTGGATGTCATACGAATTGAAGCCGTGCGACGTTTAAAGGCAGTTTTTCGCTTGTGAATAGTTACTCCAAGAGGAAGGGTTTTTAACATCGCATTGTGACTGGCGATGAAAAGTGGGTCCATTACGACAAACCCCAGCACAAAAAGACATGGGTTTTACCCAAAAATGCGTCAACATCCTTTGCAAAGCTGAATATTCATGTCATAAAGCTTATGCTCTGTATTTGATAGGAACAGCGCGGCGTGATCTACTAAGAGCTGCTAAAACCGAATGAAACGATCATGGGGGAACGCTATCGGACTCAACTCAAGCGTTTGAGCCGCGCCCTGAAGAAAGAACGCCCGGAGTACAAAGAAAGACAAGACGAAGTGATATTGCAGCGTGACGACGCTTGGCCACATGTTGCAAGACCTACTTGAAAACGCTCAAATGGGAAGTCCTACCCCACACTCTCCGGATTCTCCAGACATCGCTTCTTCCGACGACTACTACTGCTTCCCGTCGATGACACACAAATGGCCTATCCCAGCAGAAGTCCATATGAACACTGCAAAAAAATGGGTTGGTGATTGGATTGACACAAAAGACAAATTGTTATTCCGAGCTGGTACCCGAAAATTGCCAGAAAGATGGGGAAAAAGTTGCACAACAAATCCATAAATTTAAAAAAAAAAGCTCATTATTAATTCAAGGCCGCAATATAAGTTTTAGTTATTAAAAATAAAATTTCTTTTGAATATCCACCTTTTTAAAATTAGTAAATGATTTTTTGCCAATTTTAGCAACTCTGTTTTTAAAAATTTGTTAAATTATTTCTGAAATTAGCAAAAAAAAAAAATTGTAAATATTCTATAAAAATTCTGTAATTTGTAAAATGCAACTAGCAAAAAAAAATTTTTAAATATTTTTTATTTTACAAAAATCAGTACAAAAATAGTAAAGTTGAATTGAAAACCATTTACAAATTTTTCTATTAACTTTTTTTCTGAGTACATTAAAAGAAGAGCCCGAGAATCTGGCCTCAGAAATTATTAATATACAAGAAAACATCGAAAAGCTTGGCTTGAATTTGCCCGGGCCCACTTAAATTGTGAACATAAGCAATAGAAGAATATTTTATTGTCAGATAATTCAAAATTTAACCAATGGGCTTCAGATGAGTAAAATTTAATACCAGGTATACCGCTGGCACAATAAAGCACGAAGGCGGAAATATTATGGGGTGAGGGTGTTTTTTGGGTAGTGTAATTGGTGATTCAATTCAACGCATAACTGATACAATGACAGCCACAATCTATAGAGATCTTCTTATGCTTCCCTATGTTGATTTGGAAATGCCCCTGTCATGGATATTTCAGCATGAGGAAAATCATGTCGTGGCCCCAATCTCTCGATCTCAACCCGAACATGTCGATGATTTCAAAATGCAATATATTCAATAAAGTATTCCGAAATGTTAATGAGCTTTTCCTTAAATTGAAGAAGCAGTGGAATACAGTTCCTAACGATTATATTGAAAAGCTTATATCCTCAATGCCTAAGAGATACTCTGAAGTAATTAAAAATCATCAATATGCCACAAAGTTCTAAACACTTAGGGTGGGTAACTTATCGAAATCATAACCAGAACTTAGCACAACCTACACTTAGAAAAAAAAAGTTAGTAAAAAAATTTTGTAAAGGTTTTTCAATCCCACTTTACATTTTTTGTACTGATTTTTAGTAAAAAAAAAATATTATTTAGTAAACTTTTTTGCTATTTACATTTTACAAATTATAGAATTTTTGCAGAATATTTAAAAAATTTTTGTTGCTAACTTCAGAAATTCTTTTACAAATTTTTGAAACTCGAATTACAAAAAATTTACTAATTTAAAAAAAGTGAGTATTGTAGGAAATGTTTTTTTTTTATTTAATAATTAAAACTTATACATACAAACTTAAATTGCCTTATAATGTTACATAGGTTAAAAAAGAGATCGAAAGTGAAGATAAGATACTTTTCACAACCGGCATGTCCAAAAATAGGACATCCACTTAAAAAAAGCACTAAAGACTTTTTTAGTTCTAAAAATCAGCCCCTAAAATAATTAACATTTTACCTTAAAATCCAAAAAAAAAATTACTAAAAATATTTTTCAAAAGAAAATTAGCAAATTAAATCAAAATTACACTAAAAAAATGAACTAGAATTTAGAAAAATTAACTTATTTAGAGGAAAAATTGAAATGAAAACGGCGCCAAAGACACTTTTTTACGAATAAGTAATAAAATTTTCCTTTAAATTAAGAAACAAATTTTACTTAAAATTTGGTCGTAATTTCTGAATTATAGAAAAATTTACTACTGGGAAGTAAATTTTTATTAGAAAACAGTAAAATTTCCTGTTAGTTAGGAAATGTTTCCTTGGTTTTAAGAAAAATTTTATTTTATTTAAGTTCATTAGATAATTTTTTTTACTAAAAACTAAAACTTAACTCCCTAAAAATAAGAAAATATTTTCTAACAACAAGTTAAATAACACTTCTTTTAAATGAAAATTATCCTTATCCTGCTTCTGTGGTAAAGGTGATATATTTTACAATATATTTTAAAATACTTTACATTGATTGTGTAAGTATTTTTCCACTTTCGGAGGACTTCCGCTTTGTGAGGACACTGCTCTTAACAAGCTTTTTGCTACACATTTTTGTCTTTAAATTCAATTGAAAGTCATGTAATTAAAATATAAATTAAATTTCGTTAGAAAAAAGGTAAACAAATTCAACAAATTTGCCCTACGTGACACACGGTATCTATGGCTAAGGAACACTGGTGGTCCTTTGTCTTCTTAAATTAACTAATTTAAGGAAATTGTTGCAAAAATACATAATATCACAGTTACATTTCTTGTTATTATTGGAAAATGGAAAAGTCATAAGTTTATTTTATGGGATTTTTAGCTTAAACTTTATTTGACATATACAAATTAAAATTTTTTTATTATTAAGTGAAAAAAATCGTTCGATATATATAAAGTTTAATAAGCGCTACGTCAATTATAGGAACGTTACTGCGATATTTTGTATTGTATTACATAAAAGCGCAAATTTGAAATTTTTTACCCTTTGCTAGCACAATTTTAAAATATATTTTAAGCTACTTTAGGTTCAATATTTAAGACGTGAGAGATTTTTGACTCACGCACGATCACGAACCAAAAATTACAATTATGCACGATAGTTTTTTTATATGGTTACTTTAATTTCTTTTATTTAATAATATTTATTCTTGAAAATAAGAAAAAATAACTGGGTTGTTTTTAATTGTTTTTTTTTTTTTTTTGGAATAGAATATTAAAAATAATTTAAATTTTTGTCTGAACTAATTTTTAGAAAACAAATCTTCAAAATTAGAAAGTGGTATATTTAAAAACTGAATTTGGAAATGACTTTCTAAAATTTAGTTAATTTTACTACTAGCGAATAAAAAATGAACATAAATAAGTACTTTCTCGATTTAAGTTCGACACATTTTTTGAACTAAATGGAAGTAAATTATGTCCTTATTTTTTTTTTTTTTTAACTAAACTTAATTTTATTACATTTGAGTATGCAAATTTCTTAAAACTAAGATGTTTTTTTCTTAAAATTAATAAATTTTTATTTAATTGACCTGTTTTTCTTTTTCCTAAAATCAAGAAATATTACTTAGGTAAAATATGAACTATTTCTAAGTATATAAACTATTTCGTTTTTCCTCAAACTTAGGAATTTTTATTCTTTTAAAGAAAATTTTTCTAAGTTTTAATAAAATTTTACTTAAATTGAGCACAATTTATAAACTATTTTGAAGGACATTTTTGATTTTATTTTAGTTTATGTCTTTTTTTGAGCCTTTGATTTTTTTTTATTTTTGTGTAAAATAGGTTTTGAAAAAAAAATAAATAAAATAAAAAATGTTCGATAAAAAAATATAAATTTTTATATTCGAATTCGTAAGGCAATTTCCAAAGAAATTAGCAGCTTAAAGTGTAACAAGTGTATCTAAAAATAATTGAGTTAATTTGTGCATTTTAATAATTTTTTTTTTATAAATTAAAATTTAGCTATATTTTACACTAAGTTTACAGCAATTTACTAAAATTTAGTAGCACTTACTAATTTTTTATATATTATATTTTGATTGTACTAATATTAATAATATTTAGTAAATTTTTTGCTAAATTTAGCAAATAGATTTTAAATTCCATTTTACAAAAAGTTTACTAAAATTTAGTAGCTGCAGCTAATTTTTTCTACAAATTTCATTGTACTACACGTCAGCAGACATGTGTTGCTATGAATAGCAAAAAATTCAGCTGGGCTCAAATTAGCAAAATTTTCCGTAATAACAGCAAAAATTACAGACTTTTTATTTTATTGAGTGTAACAATAAAAGAATATTTTATGGTCAGATAAATTAAAATTTCAAAACTTCCGCAAATCAGATGAAGAAACTAATGTTCGACGGCCTCAAGGCGAAAAGTTTAATCCCAGGTACACCACTGGCACAATAAAGCACAGAGGCGGAAATATATTGGAGTGGAATTGGTTCAATTTACCGCATAACTGATACAACGACAGTCACAATCTGTATCTGGTTGATTGAAAAGTTCCTGCGCTCGAAATGAAAGAATACTGTTTTTGTTACGAAAAATATTTTTTTATTCAATATAATCTCCTAGAAGCTCAATACACTTGTTCCAATGATCTTCCAATAATTTTATCCCATTCTTATAATGGTTTTCCGGAAGCTCTGCAAAATAACCGTCTACGGCTGCTATGGCCTCTTCATTCGACGAAAATGCTTCCCACGAAGGAATTGTTTGAGATTTCTGAAGAGATAGTAGTCACTGGGAGCCAAATCTGGCGAATTCGGTGAATGTTCAAGCAATTCGTACATTAATTCTTTGAATTTAGCCATCGTCAAAACACCTTTGGTTAGCAGGTGCATTGTCTTGATGAAAAATGATTTTTTTCTTCTTTAAACCAGGTCTTTTCTCACGAATTTTTTCATTCAGCTGATCCAAAAGGCTGCAATAATATTCAGAGTTGATTGTTTTGCTTTCTGAAGATAATCAATCAACAAAATTCCTTTTGCATCCCAAAAAACTGATGCCATAACCTTCTTTGCTGATCGTTGTGACTTCACCTGCTTTGGAGCTGAACAACCAGCTTCAGTCCACTGTAAACGTTCTTGTTTCAATTTAGGATCATGGTGGTAGATCCAAGTCTCATCCATAGTTATAAAACGACGCAAGAAGTCGGTTTTATTCGGCTTAAAACGCTCCAAATTACGCTGAGAAATTTGTTTTCGATCCAGTTTTTGTTGAATTGTTAATGTGTGCGGCACTAACTTTCCAAACTGTGTTTTCATACGTAATTCTTCATGTAAAATATGGAGTACTCGTTCGTCGGAGATGCCTATGGCATTAGCAATTTCACGCTTAGTCAAACTCGGATCTTCACTAACCATATTATGCACCTGCTCAATGAATTCTGCTGTGGTTGCAGTTTTTGGTCGTCCTTCGCGTGGATCGTCTTCAAGGCTGGTACGACCACGTTTAAATTCACCAGCCCAAAATTCAACGGTGTGTTTTGAAGGTGAGGACTCCTTATACACTTCTAACAATTGTTTATAAATTTTCTTTTGCTTTTAAACCCTTCAAAACAAAGAATCTAATGACTGCACGATATTCAATTTTTTCCATATTAAAAAAAATCAATGACACGTCAACTTCCAATGGCTTGTAAATGACAGAATGACTTGCAACTTTGCATGTGTTCTCAGGACAGTTATACCAACTTGAGAAAAAAAAGTTTGGAGCTAGCAGTGCCATCTCTTGGTGAGCGCAGGAACTTTTCAACCAACCTGTAGATACCTTCTTAGCTCAGTTATGTTTCCCAATGCTGATTGGGACAGCGCGATAACGATCCCAAACATACCACAATATAGGCAATAAAGTATTCAGAAATGATGATGAACTTTTCATCAAATTGAAGAAGCAGTGGAATGCAGTTTCTTAAGATTATATTGAAAAGTTTATATCATCAATGCCTAAGAGATGCTCTTAAGTAATTAAAAATCATGGATATGCTGAACACTTAGAATCATAACCGAAACTTATCACTTACTCGTGTTAACTGAATACAAATTTGACATTCATAACTGGCATTGTTGAGATAAGTTAGCAGGCATAAGTCGTTTATACCTTTTTTATAATTTCTTTAAAAGTTGCAAATGTTTTGAACACTTGAATTTTGAAAAATTTTGTTAATATTATTTTTTTTTATTGTTTAAAATAATTAATCACCCTTATTCTAGTTGTCGTTATCAATGTCGTCGTCGTTTTTGAGTCAACATCACTTTGCTTCGAAGTCGACATCACTTCGACACCAAATTGGTATTCTAAAACAGTGTTGTAACGACGTCGACAGTTTATAGATTTAAACAAAAAACACATCTCTAAAAATTGAGTCGGCAGATTTATTTTGTTTATTATTTTTGCGAAGAAATGTTTTTTATGTGTAATTTAAATTCTGATACCAGTGATGAGGAAAATAAAGAAAATCTAGTATTGGAAAGAAGACTTCTCATACAGAAATTTAATATCTTTAATTTGCCGGATAACAAGTGAGAAGCAAAATTAAAGTCTGTTACTTTAAAGAATGTTAATCTTCTATTTTTTTTAAAAGGTTTGAAAGTTACTTTCGGCTGAATAAAACAGCCTTTAAAGATGTGCTGGAAACAATAGCACCCAATTTGAAAACCGGAATCAAGTCCACATTTATTTCCAAAACAATAAAGTTGGCAGCTACATTAAGATTTTTAGCCCAGATGTCGTACCAGCTCAGTGTTGGAAACGACTTTAACTTAGGGTTCAGCTGTTTCTGAAACTGTAGAAGATTTGCCACAGCTTCCTCCAGCGGGCTCAATATAAATTGCTTGAATCTTCCGCCACCTGTAGCATTACACTCGGCTTTGTTAGCTACCATTTTCTTTTGAACTTTAAATTTTAAGTCTCGCCAAACCTATAAATAAATTTTGTTATATTTTTATAATGCACTTTATATGATCATGATTTCTTTACCTTCTGCAATCCATCTCACATTATTCTCGGTGGGCCAAGTGCATTTAATAAATTTGACATTTCTTCCCATTTTTTTTTTAAGTCATTACTTTTCCTCAAGTCGTTACTAAAAATTGTATCGACAAAATCAGAGTCGTTTCAAGACAATATCGTCGTCACATTTTCTTACAGAATACCAAATACTTGTCGACAGTTATCAATTATTTTCGATAACGACAACGGGAATACCAATTTCAAAAAAAATCCCAAGACGACATTGTCTTGTGTCGATGGCGACAACTAGAATAAGGGTGAATATTTTGTTTGTTATCTGCCAATGCTTTGCCATTCGTATTTCTCCACCTGAAAGCCCTCAATTCAAAAAACAAAAACATTCCTCAACCACGCCAATCATTAAAAATGTAGTGTAGGTTATCTAAATGAAACCTAAACTTACCTAATAAATTTTAAATTAGTATCTACTATATTGCAAATTAAATGTTCACTATACATATGTAATCTAGCTGATTTTTTTTTTTTTTTTCATTTTATTTATTTTTACAGATTAATATACAAAAGAAAACTACAATATCATCATCATCATCAACAAAACCATTTATAATATATCGCCGCCATCAGCAACATTTATAATCGCTTATTAACTAAAATCGAAAGCAGTAGTAGTAACTTGAAGATAAAACTTTCAAGTAAAAACGAAAAAAAAAAACATTAAACGAAATGAGAGTCAACTACTACTAGACCAGCAGAGATCATTCGCCCAGTTATACTTTACTAGCAAGCAGTACATATTTATTTATTTATTTTGTGTTCCAAGCGAATGTATTAAAAAAAAAAAAGTTTTATTTAAATCGCAGTTACGTTACTCAGGTTTTATCAGAACGTTTTCGACTGCTATACGGCAAACAACTAATCGCGAAAAAAGCAAAAATTGCTTTAACGCCAAAAATACCAACGTAATTTTATTGGTAACGCGTTCTAATCGAAATGAATAAAAGTTTTTAAAGAAATAACATTTATTTTTTTTTTAAATAATACAAAATGTTATAGCAATAATTTTTTTTTAACAAAAAAAAAAAAAAACCTCAAAGAAGCGTGCAGTTTTTTTTTAATTTGTAATATTACACAAGCAAAAAATTTAACAAAAATTTGTTTATTTTGTTTGTGTATAAAAAAAATAAACCTCAAATTACTAAATACTACCTCGACTACAGTTTTAAGTTTAACAGTATTAATTTCGAAGTAAGCAAAAAAAAAAAAAAAAACAACAACAACTTCCAAAATGACTTCAAAGGAACAAATTATGGCTAGTCAGGACAAGGATCTTGATAAACCATCAGGTATGTTATTTTTAAATTATTTTATTATTATTTTTTTTTTGTGATACAATTTGTCATAAATTTGCAATTAGAACGCTAAATTTTTTAAATATAATAAATCATTAGTTATATAATTAAATTTACAGTGAATTATCTAACAAATCAGTAAACAAAAAAAATATATATTTTGTTTAAATAACTTAAGAAACTTAAATAAATTTGTAATCCTAAAGCAATTCAAGCCCCGCAATAAACTGTATTTTTTGAGTTTAAATGTATGTCCTATTTTTGGAAATGATTCGGTTGTGAAACATTTGCTTTTTCTACCTAACCTAAAGCAATTCAGCTAACAAAATTTCTAATTCAGCCATTTTAATGGTAATTCAGCTGAAAAATAATTGTATTCGCAATCACAGCTAATAAAAAAAATGATAAATATCTGTTTTACATTCAATATTCCTTATCGAGCTAAAGATCCTTTATTTATAAAAATTTTAATTATAAATATTTATTTATCCCAATATTTCGTCACCACGTTGGGTGAAATAAATATTTATTATTAAATTTTTTATAAATAAAAGATCTTTAGCTCGATAAGGAATATTGAATGAATAAAGAAGATCGAAGAAAACTAAAATAATTATCTGTTTTACATTAACAAAAAATTTTAATAATAGAATTAAAAATTATCTGCTTATTTTGTATTTTAAAACAATTCAGCCACAGTTTCTTTTTCGGCAATTAAATATTTTTCCAGACTTAATCTTTTGTATTATTAATATTTCAAAACAATTCAGCTAAGAAATATATAATTCAGCTGGCAGTTAATTGTATTAAATTTTTAAAAAGTTTTATTTAGCAAAAGCTTTATTCAATATTGATAGATTTGAAAATAAATTTAAATAATGCAGTTTGTTTTTGGGCAATTTAATATTTTCCTAGATTTAATCTTTTTTATTATTAATATTTTAAAACAATTCAGCTAAGAATTATCTAATTCAGCTGGCAGTTAATTGTATTAAATTTTTAAAAAGTTGTAACAATTTCAACTTAATTCAATATTGGCAGATTTGAAAATAAATTTGAATTTTTAAAAAAACTGCAGTAATTCAGCTACCAAATAACCAATTCAGCAGTTAAAATTTACTGTTTAAATATAATTCAGCAAGCAAAAAATATTTTTTTTGCATTAAGAAAATTAATAATGTATAATCTTAAACCAAATAAGCGAAAAAAAATACTAAATCAGCTGCCTAAATTGTAATTCAGCTGAAAATTAATTATTTTCCAACTCGAAGCTGACAAAAAAAAAGTTGTAAGATATCTGCTTAGTAATAATAATAAATAAGGAAATATTTGTATATAAAAACACTTAACATCTATTAAATATGCATTTTAAAACAATTCAGCAACAAAAATGTAGTTTCTTTTTCGACAATTAAATATTTGCAGTCTCAACTTTCTTATTATTATAATTTTAAAGCAATTCAGCTAGGAAATATCTAATTCAGCTAGCGATTCATTATATTATATTTGTAAAAGTTGTAAAATATACTTTAACAATTTTATTTAACAAAAATTAAATCATTATTACAATAAATTTATGTTTTAAAAAATTTCAATAAAAAAATTCATGTTAATTTTGCAATTCAGCTAACAAAATAAACAATTCAGCTACATTTACCTTAATTCAGCTGAATATAGTTTATAGCAACTGCAAATCTGACTAAAAAATATAAATAAAAACAAAAAGAAAACGATAAATTCAGCATCCGATTTATGTTTTTTTTTAATAATAAAATATTTTAAAAGCTTAAAAAAATATTATATCATTTTAATGTAATTCAGCTAACAAAATGCCTAATTCAGCTGGCTTTACTTTAATCCAGCTAAATATTATAAATATTCAATTTCAAAGCTGACACAAAAAGCAAATATATCTGCTTAAAATTTAAATTTAACAAAAATGTATAGAAAATTTTAAAATTAATATAAATTCAGCCACAAACATTCGTATTTTTGTTTTCTTAATTAGTTTAAAAATTGGAGAAATCCAATGTAATTTAGCGAAAAAAAAATTGAGTGGTATGTTATTTATATTCAATTTCAAAGCCGAAGCAAAAAATATTTTGTAAAAAATTTTCTATAATTTTAATGTAATTCAGCTAACAAAATACCGGATGCATCTAACTTTACTTTAATTCAGCTGAATATTTATTATATTTAATTGCAAATCTGACACAAAAAAATATTTTCTTAAAATTAAATCTATTCAGCTTACAAAATATCTAATTCAGCTGAGTGTTAATTTTATCCGATTTCAAAGCTGACACACTAAACAACAAAAAACCAAAAATACCTGTTTAAAATTTAACAAAAAAAAAAATAAAGAAACATTAGCACGCTTATTTTAAAATTAGCAACGATTAATTCGTCCAAAAGTTTCAGCCAAATCTTTTATCATTTGAATGTAATTCAGCTTATAAAATAATTTAAAGCTTCAAAACATTCGTTAAAATGTCTGTGTTAAATTTAGCAATATTTGATATAACAAAATGTAAACACAATTTTTATAAATAACTCTAAAGTTTATAAAGATGTTTTTAAAAATAAAATTAATTCAACTTAATGGTGCTCAACTTCTTTTTTCTTGATACGGCCACATAAAGTTCAACGCCCTCAAAATAATAAATATATCCTTAAAAACAAATGTTTTACAGTATGTTGTGATTAAATTAATATACCTTTTTTTTAAGACTTGGGCATTCTGATTCAAAGCTGATTATAAATTAAATTAAAATTGATTTAGTTTATTAACGAAATGTCCAACTTTACCTTTAGACCTAAACAAAATTTCGATAAATTTTAATTAAACTTATTATTGAACAATTCAGCCCATCTACCGCATTATATTAAAATACAGCTGAATTATATGCTGAATGGCTGAGCTATTTATTTTTTAAGCTAATTTTAATTCATAAAACTTCTAAACATTTTTTAGCTAATTTTTTTTTTAACTAATTTAATATATCAATAAAAACTGGTTAATTTGGTTAGCTGAATAAATTCAAAATAAAGCAAAATATTATTTTAAAAAAAATTATAAGTAATTCAGCTAATAACATATGAATTCAGCTAATGCAAAAACCATGTAGTACCCATAAACAGTTTATAAATTAAAAAACTATTAAAAGGTTTGCTATAGTAAGCCAAAATTTTTTGTTTAATTCTGCTTTAATATCAAAAATTTATATATTTAAGACAGATTAATTATATATTAATAAATATTAGTGCTATTCAGCTAACTAAATCATCAATTTAGCTGCTACATATCACTATTTTTTGACATTTTGAATAATATTATAACAATTCAGCTTACAATAAACATAATTTATCTATATTTCATTACTGTTTCGTCCTGAATACTATAACATGCAGCTGAGTATGTTTTACATTATATTGGCTTTTGAAATTTTAAGCTGCCAGCTAAATCATATGTTAAATCGCTAAATTTGTTTTTTTTTCTTAGTTAACTTAATTTAACAAAAAAATATTAAAAATGTATTTTGAAAATTAGGCACAAATATTAAAACTCTTAAAAATTTTTTAGCTAAATTGCTTAAAACTTATTTTATTTAAGCTGAATTAAATGAAAATAAGACAAAGTATTAAAAATATATTTTTAATACAATTCAGCTACTAATATATGAATTCAGCTGGTATCATAATGGAGTTATAGTCATAAATAGTTTATAAATTTTATAAATATTTACAAACGACTCTATTCAGCTAACTTTTTTTTTTGTTTTATTTCGAGTTTTATATCAGAATTTAATATAAATTAATTACAGACAAAATATTCAGCTAACAATAATCATAATTTAGGGATATTTTATTACTGTTTTGTTCTGAATACTATAACATGCAGCTGAATATATGTTTTACCACATTATGTTGGCATTTGAAAATTTAAATCGCTAGCTGAATTTGTGTTTTAACTTAAACTAGCAAAAAAAAAAATATTAACAACATAGATTAAAAGTTTAAAACAAATAGTAAAACTCTTGAAATTTTGTTAGCTGAATTGCTAAAAACTAATTTTATTCAAGCTAAATTAAATGAAAATAAAACAAAGTATTAAAAAATATTTTTTTGATGTTATTCAGCTACTTATATATGAATTCAGCGGGTATGATAATGAAGTTATAGTCATAAATAGTTTATAAATTTTATAAATATTTACAATTTAACATTATTCAGCAAACTTTTTTTGTTTTATTTCGGGTTTTATATAAAAATTAATTACAGATAAAGTATTCAGCTAACAATAATCATAATTTAGCAATATTTTATTACTGTTTCGTTCTGAATACTATAACATGCAGCTGAATATATGTTTTACCACATTATGTTGGCATTTGAAAATTTAAATCGCTAGCTGAATTTGTGTTTTAACTTAAACTAGCAAAAAAAAAAATATTAACAACATAGATTAAAATTTTAAAACAAATAGTAAAACTCTTGAAATTTTGTTAGCTGAATTGCTAAAAACTAATTTTATTCAAGCTAAATTAAATGAAAATAAAACAAAGTATTAAAAAATATTTTTTTGATGTTATTCAGCTACTTATATATGAATTCAGCGGGTATGATAATGAAGTTATAGTCATAAATAGTTTATAAATTTTATAAATATTTACAATTTTACATTATTCAGCAAACTTTTTTTGTTTTATTTCGGGTTTTATATCAAAATTCAATATAAATTAATTACAGATAAAGTATTACTGTTTCGTTCTGAATACTATAACATGCAACTGAATATATGTTTTACCACATTATGTGGAATTTGAAAATTTAAACCGCCAGCTGATTTTTTTTTTTTTACTTAAACAAAAAATATTCAAAATATATATTAAAAATTTAGCACAAATAGTAAAACTCTTGAAATTTTGTTAGCTGAATTGTTTAAAGCTAATTTTATTCAAGCTGAATTAAATGAAAATAAAACAAAGTATTAAAAAATATATTTTTGATGTTATTCAGCTACTTATATATGAATTCAGCGGGTATGGTAATGGAATAATAGTCATAAATAGTTTATAAATTTTATAAATATTTACAATTTAACATTATTCAGCTAACTTTTTTGTTTTATTTCGGGTTTTATTTCAAAATTAATTACAGATAAAGTATTCAGCTAACTATAATCATAATTTATCGATATTTCATAACTGTATCGTTCTGAATACTATAACATGTCTAACCACATTATGTTAGCATTTGAAAATTTAAACCACTAGCTGAATTTGTTTTTTTAACCTAACTAGCAAAAAAATATTAAAAATTTGGCAAAAATAGTAAAACTCTTAAAATTTTGTTAGCTGAATTGTTTAAAACTAATTTTTTTTAAGCTGAATTAAATGAAAATAAAACAGAGTTAAAAAAATATTTTTTTAAGGCAATTCAGCTACAAATATCTGAATTCAGCTGGTATGGTAATGGAATTATAGTTATAAATAGTTTAAAAATTTTATAAATATTTACAATTTAACTCTATTCAGCTAACTTTTTTTTGTTTTATTCCGGGTTTTATATCAAAATTAAATATAAATTAATTACATATAAAGTATTCTGAAAATACATATTTGCAAATTCTATATAAAAAAAAATCATTATATCATACAATTTCAAGGTTTCGGAATATAGGTCAATTGTTGTTTAAATATAAATGGATAGATTTTATAATAAGCAACACTTTTATTTTGCTACCGTTGTGAAAAAAGAACAAAACTACTTTTATTTATATTGTTTTAAGAGTTAATTGTTTATTTTGTTTTTACAATATAAAGAATGCGGAATTGCAAAAATTTATAGCTACAATAATATTTTTTTTTTTGGAAAATAAGTTAAAACGTGTTTTAACATAAAGTGGAATATTTAGTTAGTGTTTTTTTTTAATATATTTGTATGAGCTGAGTTAAAAATTTCGGCCCTGTTCAAACTGGCTTAATAAAATCTAACCTAAATTCAGGTTTGCAAATTTCTATAAAATTTGAAAATATTTTTAAATATTTTTTAAATAAAATTTAGTTTAGAATTTATTTAGGCTCTGTGAACAATTTCTAGTTAATTTAATATTGTTTCTGCTTGATTTTAAAATATTTTTTTTTGTGTGTGCTTAGTCGCCATTGCGGCTACAGTCAACAAGCGACAAACGGTAGGGAAAATTTTCCCAATTCAATTTTAAAATGATTTAGGGCGTATGAATGATTAAATCTAACTCTAGATAAAGACTTCAATATCGCTATAGATAAGATATTATTAAGGTTACAAAAAAAACTGAAGACTACAGGTTGCTTGAAAAGTTCCTGCGCTCACCAAGAGATGACACTGCTAGCTTCAAACTTTTTTTTCTCAAGTTGGTATAACTGTCCTGAGAACACATGTAAAGTTGCAAGTCATTCTGTCAATTCTTTCTTTGTTTACAAGCCATTTGAAGTTGACGTGTCATTGATTTTTTTTAATATGGAAAAAATTGAATATCGTGCAGTCATTAGATTCTCTGTTTTGAAGGGTTTAAAAGCAAAGGAAATTTATGAACAATTGTAAGAAGTGTATAAGGAGTCCTCACCTTCAAAACGCACCGTTGTATTTTGGGCTGGTGAATTTAAACGTGGTCGTACCAGCCTTGAAGACGATCCACGCGAAGGACGACCAAAAACTGCAACCACAGCAGAAATCATTGAGCAGGTACATAATATGGTTAGTGAAGATTCAAGTTTGACTAAGCGTGAAATTGCTAATGCCATAGGCATCTCAGACGAACGAGTACTCCATATTTTGCATGAAGAATTACGTATGAAAAAACTGTTTGGAAAGTTACTGCCGCACCACACATTAACAATTCAACAAAAACTGGATCGAAAATAAATTTCTCAGCGTTATTTGGAGCGTTTTAAGCCGAATAAAACCGACTTCTTGCGTCGTTTTATAACTATGGATGAGACTTGGATCTACCACCATGATTCTAAATTGAAACAAGAACAGTGGACTGAAGCTGGTTGTTCAGCTCCAAAGCAGGTGAAGTCACAACGATCAGCAAAGAAGGTTATGGCATCAGTTTTTTGGGATGCAAAAGGAATTTTGTTGATTGATTATCATCAGAAAGGTAAAACAATCAACTCTGAATATTATTGCAGCCTTTGGGATCAGCAGGATGAAAAAATTCGTGAGAAAAGACCTGGTTTAAAGAAGAAAAAAATCATTTTTCATCAAGACAATGAACCTGTTCATAAAAGTGTTTTGACGATGGCTAAATTCAAAGAATTAAAGTACGAATTGCTTGAACATCCACCGTATTCACCAGATTTGGCTCCCAGTGACTACTATCTCTTCTGAAATCTCAAACAATTCCTTCGTGGGAGGCATTTTTCGTCGAATGAATAGGTCGTAGACGGTTATTTTGCAGAGCTTCCGGAAAACCATTATAAGGATGGGATAAAATTATTGGAAGATCATTGGAACAAGTGTATTGTGCTTTTAGGAGATTATATTGAATAAAAAAATATATTTCGAAACAAAAATAGTATTCTTTCATTTCGAGCGCAGGAACTTTTCAACCAACCTGTATAACAAATTATATATTCGAGTCGCATTGCCAACACATATTAATAATTTTAAATTACATTTTATTTGTCCTTGGGCAACCCAAATATATTTCCACTTCCTATGCATGTTATATTCGGGAAATGCATTTTTTTTAATTTCCCAGTATTCTTCCACATTTTTTTTTTATACAAAATTACAGTTTATTTTATTATAATGTGAACAAAAATTATTCTCATCACATTTCAACAAAGTACGCAAATTGAATAATAACTAATATATTTTACTAATTTAACAATTTACTTTAAGTTGTGACAATTTAATTTTTTTTAATATACATATTAATATTTGCAACAATTGCACGTTCTTATTTTTTTTTTTTTGAAATCACATGTCAAAATGCTTTTTTTTTTTTTCTCTATCTGTTGCTATATACATATGAGGTCATTTACACCAAAAATAAATCACAAGTGCTTTTAGTTAAAATTGACTACAAAAATTTGTATACTTGAAGATGACAAAAAATAAACAAATAAAACTGAAATTGAATACATTTGGTTGTATTTTTAATTTTTTCTCTCAACAGACATAAAAATTTAGCCTTCTTTTGTAATTGCAAGAATAAAATAATTTTTTTAAATTAACGGAAGTTATTTGTTATGCTAAAAACATATTTTTATTAAACAAATTGTAGATTAAACTTAATTTGTTTATTTAAAATTATTGTTATTTTTTTTTTAAATAATAATAAAATCATGGACTATTTTTTTAAAGTTATTTTTTTTTTATTAAACATGGAAATTTGTATTCCTATTTAAGTTTTTTAAAGTTTTTGTTGATTTATTGATTCATTTTGTTTTGTATTTTTTTATTATTATTTTTTTTTTGTTAAGTTTGTTAACCTTGTTTATGTTTTTAATTTTAACCAAAATTATATTAAATATTTATTGTCACATTTGTTTATAAAACTGAATGCGTACAGAATTTTAAATATGCCAAACACGTTTAAATAAAATAAAAATAAATATTAAAATAATTTTGGCAAAAAAGTGTATTTTCAATTTACCAAAAACCGATAGTTTTGGTAAATTTTTGATCTAAGATAAATTATCATATTTTACGAATTAATAAATATTCATTTTATACTTATAGACAATTTTTGGTTAAAAGGTGTTAGTTAACCTCTAATTGTTAATATTTGTTTTAATAACAAATAATTTAAAACATTTTTTGAATTGTACTAAGAAAAATAATTATATTTTTAATTATTCGACTGGTTCTCATTTTCACAATATACCGTTAGCTAGTAACTAGCAATTTAAATAACACATTAGCTGTTGTTTTTATAGGACATTAATAATTACGAAAATTTATTACTCGGGTTTTCGGGTCGTTAAGGCAAAAATATTGGCGATTAATCGATTGATCGTTAAATACAAAATAAATGTAGGATGACCTACATAATATGTAGGTCATCCCAATTATCTGACTAGAAATCTGAAGAGCAATCTTCATTTTGAGTGATTTTTGGTGCTTGTTTTCAGTTTTGGTCGTTGGTGTGTTCTGAAATATGTACAGGGTGGTTGAAAAGTTTCTGCGCTCGAAATGAAAGAATACTGTTTTTGCTACGAAATATATTTTTTTATTCAATATAATCTCCTAGAAGCTCAATACACTTGTTCCAATGATCTTCCAATAATTTTATCCCATCCTTATAATGGTTTTCCGGAAACTCTGCAAAATAACCGTCTACGGCTGCTATGGCCTCTTCATTCGACGAAAAATGCTTTCCACGAAGGAATTGTTTGAGATTTCTCAAGAGATAGTAGTCACTGGGAGCCAAATCTGGTGAATACGGTGGATGTTCAAGCAATTCGTACTTTAATTCTTTGAATTTAGCCATCGTCAAAACACTTTTGTGAGCAGGTGCATTGTTTTGATGAAAAATGATTTTTTTCTTCTTTAAACCAGGTCTTTTCTCACGAATTTTTTCATCCAGCTGATGCAAAAGGCTGCAATAATATTCAGAGTTGATTGTTTTATCTTTCTGAAGATAATCAATCAACAAAATTCGTTTTGCAACCCTAAAAACTGATGCCATAACATTCTTTGCTAATCGTTGTGACTTCACCTGCTTTGGAGCTGAACAACCAGCTTCAGTCCACTGTAAAAGTTCTTGTTTCAATTTAGGATCATGGTGGTAGATCCAAGTCTCATCCATAGTTATAAAACGACGCAAGAAATCGGTTTTATTCGGCTTAAAACGCTACAAATTACGCTGAGAAATTTGTTTTCGATCCAGTTTTTGTTGAATTGTTAATGTGTGCGGCACTAACTTTCCAAACAGTTTTTGCATACGTAATTCTTCATGTAAAATATGGAGTACTCGTTCGTCTGAGATGCCTATGGCATTAGCAATTTCACGCTTAGTCAAACTTGGATCTTCACTAACCATATTAGGTACCTGCTCAATGATTTCTGCTGTGGTTGCACTTTTTGGTCGTCCTTCGCGTGGATCGTCTTTAAGGCTGGTACGACCACGTTTAAATTCACCAGGGCAAAATTCAACGGTGCGTTTTGAAGGTGAGGACTTCTTATACACTTCTAACAATTGTTCATAAGTTTCCTTTGCTTTTAAACCCTTCAAAACAAAGAATCTAATGACTACACGATATTAAATTTTTTCCATATTAAAAAAAATCAATGACACGTCAACTTCAAATGGCTTGTAAACAAAGAAATAATTGACAGAATGACTTGCAACTTTGCATGTGTTCTCAGGACAGTTATACCAACTTGAGAAAAAAAAAGTTTGGAGCTAGCAGTGCCATCTCTTGGTGAGCGCAGGAACTTTTCAACCAACCTGTAGTTATGCCAGCTGTTTTCCAAATCGATATTATTAACTTGTATACCCAATATATTTCTTTTAAGTGCTTGCAAAATTCTGAGTGAAAAAATGTCTTTCTCCACACTTTATATTCTTTAATTCTCTACATCATAAATTTGCCGGTGACCCCAAAAAATTTATCTCTTTTTGTATAAATTACATTTATAACTAATATATAATTAAATAATAAATAAAAATTTTACCTTAAACAAACGTTGCGAATTTTCTTCATAAATTATTTGTAATAAAACACATCATCTTTATTTGCAATATTTAAGTGTTTGTACGTGTTAATTGTGCTAAAAATATAAAGAAATATTTAATTTGTTAATAAACATATTTTTGTAAGTTGATATTAACCTAATTAATACACAGACAAAACATATGCATTATGACAACAGAATTATTCGCAGCCACCGCTTAATTCAATTAAGCCTGATATACAATTAATTGCGACAACCAAATTATTTGATTGCCTCAAAAATGTCTATCCTAATTAATATTTTTTCTCTTTTTAGAGATTTTAAAATGTATACACGGAAAAATAAATTGCCAATTAAATTGAACAGTGTATTTTGGTTGCTACTACCAATAAGTTTGATTAGTACAACCACATTCAAGTTTAATTCTTGCATTTATTGAATGTTGCAACAAAAATTCAGTGTTATTAAACAAATTTTGTTGTGAAAACTAATAATTAATTGTGCCAACCGATTTAAGTGGTAGTAATCGAATTTCAGTTGAAAACTGACAAAATTTTTTTCTGTGTGTACATAGTTTTATTGAAATTTTTTACTTTGATTTGTCATTTAATATTTATAAAAAATTTTATTTATTTTTGTTTTGTTCTCTTTTTACTACTTTTCAACGACATTTTTGTTTAATTTGCAATAAATATTAAATTTCATTGGAATTTTGTTAAACAAAAAAAAAAAAAAAAAAAAAATATATATCAAAACAAAGTGTTATTTTATGCAAAAACAAACCGGTTACCGGCATATCAAATTTATCTTTTAAAATAAAAGACAACTTGTATAAAATCAATTTCTTCTCAATTTATAATAAACATTTAAAATGAACCAAACAAGAAAACTACAGTGACACCCTATTACCATTTTGTCAATACACCACCGTGGAGTGAAATTTGATAGTTGGCAACGCATGATATTAGCAACTTGATGCATATTAAAAATAAAATTTGTAATTTTAACTGCAGGGTGGGGCAAAAACCATCATCTGATTTTCTTTCGCTATAACTTTTGTTTAAAGTGAAAACTAATTTGGTTTTTAACTAATTATGTTTATTTGCACTCGCAAAATTTTGTTTCGACACGAATGTTGTTCTTTAACACCACCAAAGTGTGGGGCATGTTCGCGTACACCAACGATTTAAAATATCTCCAGAAAAAGAAGTCGGAGTTAGTCAAATCGGGAGATCTGAATCTCGAGATTTCTCACGTGTCAACTTCACGAATGTCAAAACCAAACTAACACTTGAAGACATTTGCAAATATGTCAGCACTTTCCAAAAGTGAGACAAGGAATGGCCAGGTCAACCCTAAATGTTTCAAGACAAAGAATTGGAATCATGGATTTATGTGGATGAATGCCAAACGCTTTAGGAGTTGTCAAAATCAATGGGAGTGTATGAGTTTACATTCGGGGAGCTCCTAAATCCATGGGATCGATTCAAAAATAAGAAAACTGGGCGTCATACGAGTCGAAACCGCGTGACGACAAAATTCTATTTTTTGCTTGTGAATAGCTGGCCAAAAAAGGAAGGGTTTTTTGCATCAAGGGCTAAGTCATGGGCTTTGCCCGGATAGCCATCAACATCCTTGGCAAAGCCGATTCTTCATGGTATGAAGCTTATGCTCTGTATTTGGTTAGACCAGCAGGTCATGACCTACTACAAGCTGCTTAAACTGAATAAACAGATCACGAGGGAACGCTATCGGACTCAACTAAAGCTCTTGAGCCGCGCACTGATGCAAAAACGGCCGGAAAGCGAAGAAAGCCACGACATAGTGATTTTGCAGCATGACAACGCTCGGCAATATATTGCAATACCGGTCGACACCTGCTTCGAAGCGCTCAAATTGTAAGTCCTTGTTCAGATTACTACTTATTCCGGCCGATTGAAGTTCACTTAATATGAACAATGCAAAAAAAATGGGTTGATGATTAGATTGCCTCAAAAGATTAGTCGTTCTTCCGAACTGGTATGAGAAAATTGCTAGAAAGATTGGAAAAAGTTGTGGCCTGCGATTGACAATACTTTCAATAATATATTTGTAATCATTTCTGCACTATAAATGCGTAAATTAAAAAAAAAAACGCTTATTAATAATTCAAGGTCCCACAAAATCAGTAGAAAATTGTTTACAGTTCCGTCACAGAGAAAAACGATTCAGAAGCGGGAAATGTTTTTTGTTGTTGGCGCTTAGATAACGCAAGTCTTCGAAATCAATGGAAAAATATACATGAAGACGGTTCAAAGAGAGTTCACCAACACGAGAAATCAAAATATTAAAGTTAATTTAGAACTGCATAGTGTGCAGGAGACATTAGGAATGAATTCTAGTAGGTTTTATTCTGCAGAACTAAGAGACTACCCATGTACAAATCGAAATATATATGAACATACATGATCATACATGGGCCTGTATATGATCATACATGGGCATACATGGTCATATACGTCCATACATGATCTAATATATGGCCATATATCTTCGGATCCGAAATTTGAGGGTATATGGTGATATATGTGCAAATATTATCATACATGCTCATATATTATTCATGTATGCTCGTATATGATCATATACGTCCATATAGCCTCAAATTTCAGATCTGAAGATATATGATCATATATGAGATCATGTATGGTCATATATTGAACAATGTATGGATGTATATGACCATGTATGATCATATACAGGCCAATGTATGATCATGTATGCTCATATATATTTCGATTTTTACATGGGTATATTAATTTTTGAGGAATATTAATGATACACAGAGAAAAAATCATAGTTAAATCAATTATGATATCACATTTGAATTAAGAAGGTATTATTTTAAAAACATATTTAATTAAAGCATGAATCTTATTATAGTAAATAAGATTTTGGATAAAATAAACTTTTTCATATTTAGTTTCTACACATTTTATAATACAAAAAAAATAAGTAGCAACATATTTAAATTAAAAAGAAATTTAAATTTAATGCGGTTTCTACTCGATACCTTTTCCCAATGTATTTTATAAACTAACAAGTGGGACAAAAATTTCAGTTGGCAACACCTCCCACTTTAGTGACTATAGTCACCAAAAAAAAAGTCTGTAATGGCAACAGAAAATTTTGCTGTTATTACGGGAAATTTAGCTTATATCTGCTGACGTGTAGTACAATGAAATTAGTAGCCGCTACTAAATTTTAGTATACTTTTTGTAAAGTGTAATTTAAAATCTGTTTGCAAAAATCAGCAAAAAAAAAAATACAAAATTAAAAACAAAATCAAAGGCTTAAAAATTGTTAAAACATAAACGAATTAATCATTTTGCTTTTATTTGTTAATTTCTGTTTTGAAAAATATTTTAGTTATTTTTTTTTTTTTTACTTTTAAGGTCAAATTTTAATTGATTTTAGGGCTGATTTTTAGAATTAAAAAATTTTTTAGTGCTATTTTAAGTGGATGTCCTATTTTCAGACATGAGTCGGTATATTCACTTCCAATCCCTTTTTTAGTCTATGTTACATTTATAAGGCAATTTAAGTTTTTAAAATTAGTATTTTTTTTTTTTGCTAATTTTAGCAAATCGGTTTTAAAAAATTTGTAAAATGATTTCTAAAATTAGCAACAATAATTTGTAAATATTCTGTAAAAACTCTGTAATTTGTAAAATGTAAATAGCAAAAAGATTTGCTAAATAATGATTTTTTTACTAAAAATCAGCACAAAAATAGTAAAGTGGGATTGAAAACAAATTTTTCTACTAACTTTTTTTTCTGAGTGTATGGTTTATTTGGATCCTAAACGGTCTTTGGCTGGTGGTCTGATCTTCGTTCTTCCCATCGGAGACATTTTTACCTTTTTTGGTGTTTATGACGTTGCCAACTAAACCGCTATTTTGCTGTAATTCCATCTGGTCGCTGTTAATTTAATATCTTTGCCATTGCTCTATTAAAACTGTACTGTTTTTTTTTAGGTTATAAAGTGTTACTAACTTAATTATCTACCAATAATACCCTGCAGCAAATACATCTTTATAAATATTATTAATACACAAACTTCCCCCCCTGCAGAAAATTTGTTATTTTTTTTATCAACTACCTAACGTCTTTGAGCTAATTTGTGGCGCCAAAACATGTTTGGCTATACAAGTTTAGTTTTTCGCTTTTTTATTTGCAGTTTGTTTTCATTTTTTTTTTTTAATTAGTTGCAAGTTCAACATAATTTCATACAGACCTAATTGTCTACCAATTCAGGTTTAAAACACGTGCTTTATTTAGTGTCTAATACTGCAAATTAAATCTCTGAGTAACAATATTTATAGTGTTGCCAACTTTAATTTATAGAAATACAACAACTGTCAGTAAAGTTAAACAGAAGCATGTATAATAATAACATAGTATTATTTTGTTGTTGGATTTGAAACTACAGATTAGCGAAAATGGCAGGTTGGTTGAAAAGTTCCTGCGCTCACCAAGAGATGGCACTGCTAGCTCTAAACTTTTTTTCCTCAAGTTGGTATAACTGTCCTGAGAACACATGCAAAGTTGCAAGTCATTCTGTCAATTCTTTCTTTGTTTACAAGCCATTTGAAGTTGACGTGTCATTGATTTTTTTTAATATGGAAAAAATTGAATATCGTGCAGTCATTAGATTCTCTGTTTTGAAGGGTTTAAAAGCAAAGGAAATTCATGAACAATTGTTAGAGTGTATAAGGAGTCCTCACCTTCAAAACGCACCGTTGGGCTGGTGAATTTAAACGTGGTCGTACCAGCCTTAAAGACGATCTACGCGAAGGACGACCAAAAACTGCAACCACAGCAGAAATCATTGAGCGGGTACATAATATGGTTAGTAAAGATCCAAGTTTGACTAAGCGTGAAATTGCTAATGCCATAGGCATCTCAGACGAACGAGTACTCCATGTTTTACATGAAGAATTACGTATGAAAAAACTGTTTGGAAAGTTAGTGCCGCACACATAAACAATTCAACAAAAACTGGATCGAAAACAAATTTCTCAGCGTAATTTGGAGCGTTTCAAGCCGAATAAAACCGACTTCTTGCGTCGTTTTATAACTATGGATGAGACTTGGATCTACCACCATCATCCTAAATTGAAACAAGAACGTTTACAGTGGACTGAAGCTGGTTGTTCAGCTCCAAAGCAGGTGAAGTCACAACGATCAGCAAAGAAGGTTATGGCATCAGTTTTTTGTGATGCAAAAGGAAATTTGTGGATTGATTATCTTCAGAAAGGTAAAACAATCAACTCTGAATATTATTGCAGCCTTTTGGATCAGCTGGATAAAAAAAATTCGTGAGAAAAGACCTGGTTTAAAGAAGAAAAAAATCAATAAATTCAACGTATTCACCAGATTTGGCTCCCAGTGAAATCTCAAACAATTCCTTCGTGGAAAGCATTTTTCGTCGAATGAAGAGGCCTTAGCAGCCGTAGACGGTTATTTTGCAGAGCTTCCAGAAAACCATTATAAAGATGGGATAAAATTATTGGAAGATCATTGGAACAAGTGTATTGAGCTTCTAGGAGATTATATTGAATAAAAAAATATATTTCGTAACAAAAACAGTATTCTTTCATTTCGAGCGCAGGAACTTTTCAACCAATCTGTATTCGTAATAGCTGTAATCATTACTTTTTTAAAGAGTAATAATTTAAAAATGAAGTGAAGTATTTAAAAAAAAATGTAAACAAATAATATTTTCAGCCAACAATATCAACTTTTTGATTTAATTTTTTTAAAACCGGGAAAAAATGTTTGTAGGATAAATTACCCAGCAAAACTTTGGTAATGTGTGCGATATTCTTATGAGTTACCTTGTAATGATAGCTCGTTACCTTTTTCATTATTCGCAACCATAAAGTAATAAGTCACTGATTATTGATAACGTAATATATGATTTATAAATGTAAAGTAATAATTGAAATATTTTTAAAAATCTATTTTTAGATACATAACTTTGTGTGTTTTTGTAAGCAAAAGGGTAATGTATGTTTGTTTTGACAACACTAGCGAAAAAATGAGGCGCAACAATTCATTTAAGTTTAAAGCAATCAAATACTATATGCGTCGATAGCACAGTGGGTAGGGTTCTTGGCTGGCAACCAGAGTTCCCTGGTTCGATTACCATCGTGACCACATTACGTTTAAAATATTTGTAATAATTTTTTTTTTAATAAAAATTTCCCTTTCTCAAAAATCTATTTTTATACACATTACTTTTTACATTCTAGTAACCATATAAGTAACCCCTTATCACCTCTAAAGTAATGGGTATATACATTACTTTGAAGCTCATCGCCTGTGAAATTCACCATGAGCCCCTATGGCTACACATTACTTTACACATTATTTGGTAATGTGTGGTTTTGCTGGGTACTTGAATTGTTTACAATTTAAATTGTTCAATTCTCTTCTTACTTCAAAATATATGACACATTTAAAAAATATTTTCTTTATTGCAAATAAAAAATTATATGAGAAAGTATTAACTTTCTTTAATTGCTATGTAGGTTCTATTATTACGCTTCGAATTTAAAAGAAAAAAAAAACTTAAATACTGTAAGTTATTTATGAAAGTGTTTATTGTATATATTTTTAACAAGTTCTAGGGATTTATTATAACTGGCACTCCTATCATCTTGAATCGAGATCATTCATAATATAATAATACCTAGAATTTATTAAGTAAATACAGTTTATTTTTTTTTTTTGCAAATTATAAAAGCAAATGTTTTTTGTATAATATTTAATATACAGAAGGTACACCTAAACCCGTTTGTTAGTTACTATCTGATAATTGTTTGTGTAGTAATGAGCAGTTGCTGTTTTAAATTGTAATTACAGTTTGTTTTTCTATGGAAAATACAAAACAATTATAATCGCAGTTATTTAGAAAAAACTAACGAAAAGTACTTTATTTCCTGATAGTTATTTGAAGCAGTTATTTTTAATATAATAGTAAGTTATGATAAACCAACTACGAAAATTGTATTTTTGCAGCAAAGTTTTTTTTTAAAGGTTATAAAAAAAATTGTTGAAAGAATCAAAAATCAAAAAATTTAATTTGATAATTTGGAGAATCGTTTAGAATTTTGATTTTAAATTATAAGTGGAATAAAGTAATAACTCGTTTAATTTTTCGGTATACGGAAGAAAAATTTGTGTATGCAAAACAAATAAAAAATATTTCATGATACCGAAAAAAAAGTTAACGGAAAAAATTCGTGGTCTAATATTTCGAAGTAGTTGTTTTTTTGAAACAGTTCAAAAAAAAGCTGCCTTTATGGCCTTTTTTGACTGGTTATACCTTTGATTAAACTGTTATTTTAAGTAAATTTTACCGACACAGTTTTTTGAGTATCTTAGCAATGATCGTTAATACCCAAATTACAATAAGGGCGACAAGCTGCAAAAAATGTATAACTTTATCGACAACTTTTTAACAATAATTACCAGAGCAGCGACTTTTACGCAAATGCATGTTTGTACACTCAGAGAAAAAAGTTAGTAGAAAATTTTGTAAACGGGTTTTAATCCCACTTTACTATTTTTGTACTGATTTTTAGTAAAAAAAAATATTATTTAGTAAATTTTTTTACTATTTACATTTGACACAACTTTTACGGAATATTTATAAATTTTTATTTCTAACTTCAAAAATGGTTTTACAAATTTTTGAAAAACGATTTGCAAATTAATTTTCTTATTATAAAAAAAATGAATATTAAAGAAAATGTTATTTCAAATAATTAAAACTTATACATACAAATTTAAATTGCCTTGAACGTGAAGAAACTTTTCAAAACAGACTCAAGTCCAAAAATAGGAAATCCACTTAAAGTAGCACGAAAAACTTTTTAATTTTAAAAAAATATAAATTTGTATATTCGAATTCTTAAGGCAATTTCAAAAGGAATTAACAGTTTTAAAGTGTAACATTTTAATATTTTTTTTTTATAAATTAAAATTTTGCTATATTTTACAATTCATTGAGTTTACAGCAATTTACTAAAATTGCTTACTAATTATTTATATGTACTAATTTGATTGTACTAATATTTATAATATTAAGGCCCATTATTATAACTTGCCGATAGCTAAAGTGAGGATGTTAACGGACAGATTATTAGTTTTTCGTTATTATAAGTATACTTTAACCTAAAAGTGACCGATAAGTTAAAGGTAAGTTCATCTTACCTTTAACTTTTAAAGTAAGGTTTAAGCATTTGCAGTTGCCACATTTTCTGCTCTGCAGTGTAGTTGCCGTGTAGTTTTTTGACCGTATCTTTGCTGTTTGGTTTATTCCTGTGTTCGGCGTCGACAATGTAAATTTTTTACAACAAACATTTTTTTCTTTTACACAATTCGAAGAAATTTTGTTTTTCGTTTGTATTTTTTGTTTGTTGTAAGTAAATAAATAAATAAAAGTACGTCGTTGCCACTACGTATTTTAAAGAACCATTTTAATTTGTCAAAAGTAATCGGTTTTTGCTCTGGTAATGCCATATTTTCAAAAAACTGAATTTTATTTTATAAGGAAGTTGTAATAACCAAAAAAAGTTAAAGGTCACTTTATTCCTCACTTTAGCTAAAGTTACCTTTAACTAACACGCACCTTAAAGGCAAGTTATAATATTGGGCCTTAGTAAATTTTTTGCCACATTTAACAGACCGATTTTAAATTCCACTTTACAAAAATTTACTAAGACTTAGTAGCTACTACTAATTTCATTGTACTACAAGTCAGCAGACACGTGTTGCTAAGATAAGCAAAAAAAAATACCGTTGGGCTCAAATTAGAAAAATTTCCCGTAACAGAAAAATGTTCAGTTGCCATTACAGACTTTTTTTTGCTGAATGTTGTTAATACACTCATGCAAAAACGTTTCATTATATTGATGAAAAAGTTTTTGCTTTTTGTCCAAGGTAAGACAAGGTTTCATAAAAAATGCATTTGATGACATGGAAACATGAAACCTTTATGAAACCTTTCTTGAATATAATCAATTTTAAAAAATTATTTAATAATGATATATGAATGAAATTCTTCATTCTACTTATAAAAAAGTTTCATCAATATTTATGGAAAAGTTTCATCATATTTATGAAAAAGTTTCATCATATTTATGAAAAAGTTTCATCAATATCTACGAAAAAGTTAATCAATATTTATGAAAAGATTTCATCATGTTTATGAAAGTTTTTCTTCATATTTATGTAAAATTTTTAACAATATTTATAAGGAAATTTTTGTTAAATTTTTTTTTTAATTATTTAATTAAATAAAAATGCAAACTTAATGAGAATTACAAACAGCAGTGTTTTTTTCACTGGAATAAATAATTTGTAAGCTTTTTATTAAAATTTTTAAGTAAAATGATGAATAATTTGCCATAAATTTTTTATGAAATACTTTAATTTTTATAAACTTTTATTTTTTCGTTGACTGTTCTCCGTTTCTGTAGCTGCATCCAGTTTCTGTTTTCATCAATATAATGAACTTTTTTTTTAAGGATTCTGAACAAATACTTTGCCGAATAATAGAATTTGAGAGATTTTTTCATGTTTGGCTTTAAATTACATTTTGATTAAAAAATAAACCTTAGTAAGAATTTGTAAACCGTGACAAGGGACATACTAAAGAAGCTCACGTTGTCCCAAAAAAAAATGTACATAACTTGGCGTATCTCCATATAGTTGTCTCTTTTTAACTCATTTAGATAGAATCAGCTGATTCGTCACATTATGTTACGTATGGCTAAATGAGCCTTTAAAAAATTATATTGGATTTTATTTTCTCAAGTAAAACATATGAGTTATTAAAATCGGCTAATTTTAAATACCACTCGTTTTTCTGGTTTTTAGTGCATATTTAGGATGTATAGTTCACATTTTTTGGTTTTTAGTGCAGATTTTCAATTTTTTTAACGCATAAAAATTTCAGCATTTACTCTTGGAAATTAATTTATAAAATAATTAATATTAAAATAAATTAAATTAAAATTTGCATGGTCTGGCTGTTCACGGTGGGGCAATAAGTATCACCCTATTGAAAAGTGCTGCCATTTTTGCAAATGACATCGTTTGTTAGTTTAGTTTTGATATTCCTGAAGTAGACACAAGCGAAATTTATTGTGAGTCACTATTAATTGCTATGCGCTTCAAGAACTGGCGATAATTGTGGCAATGTTTGCTCACAATAATTCGTTTGTGGTGTCAACTTAACGCTATTACAGTGAACAGCGACCGCTATAGAGCAGTGGTCGGCAGAAAGATAGAATACGAATGTATTGGTGTTTTACATCGTAAGAAATTATTTTATCTTTCTAGATGAGAATGAATGAATAAATTAATAAATGAATTAATCGATAAATTATATTAAAATAGTTCATGTTTTTGTCTTCTCTATTATAAAAAATAAAAATAATTCATAATAATGATAAGAATAATTTTTTGATTGCATACAACGCACTCTGCCTCATTTAATATATTTCAAGAAAATAAATCAAAAAATTCTTCCCACTTAACATTCCACATTTTTAATTTAAAATGTAAACGAAAAAAAAAATAAATACCTACAATAAAAAAAAATATCTATAATAAAAAAAAAAAATTTAGAGTGTACTTTATTTCTTCAACAAAGCGGCATATACTTGCTCTGTTGAAAGTTAGCGTGCTACTGAATGAAATAATTGTATTTTTTGTGCTCTTAGCTGTAAGATTTGTTGACATTCGTGTAGTGTACGTGTAAATTGCCGATTTTGTTCGGCCCCTGAGTGCTATGAGTGCCGATCACTGCTACAGTCATGCTGTCTGAATATTTCTTACCGAAAGTTGACGATCTGGATTTGGAGGATATGTAGTTCCAACAAGACTGGGCCCCACTTGTCATGCTGCCCTCGACACAATTCGAATTTTGAAGTATACCCTCCCAGCGCATTTTACTGATTTTCCTTTATCAGTTTGATCCACCGAGTTCACTGTCCTGCACTTCTTCCTCTCGGGATATTTAAAGTCCGTGTATGCGAATAAGCCCCGAATATTGGAGAAGTTAAGGACCAACATTAGAGCCGAAATCGACAACGTGACACCACAAATGCTGCTCACAGTTATGCAAAATATATTTTAAAGAGTCCAATTTTGCATCAACAAAGACGGCAGCTATTTATCGGGCATAATTTTCCACAATTAATGGAAACAAAATTTATTAGCGCGAATAAACTGAATCAGTTTAAAACCGAATGAATTTTTACTTTAAGCTAAAGTTATAGCGAAAGAAAATCAGATAACGGTTTTTGCCCCACCCGTAAATTGAAAATGAAGAGCTATAATTTTTATTCAGGTTGGCAACTCGCTAATAAGTAAAGTTTACCTACGGCCCATACAGTGAAAACATTTTCAACCTTTATTTAAAACCATAAAACTTAAATAAATTCCATAAAATAGCAAATTTTTTGTAGTCATACACTCAGAAAAAAAAAGTTAGTAGAAAAATTTGTAAACTGTTAATCGCACTCTACTATTTTTGTACTGATTTTTAGTAAAAAAAATTATTTATTAGGAAATATTTGTGCTATTTACATTTTACAAATTACAGAATTTTTACAGAATATTTACAAATTTTTGTTGCTAATTTCAGAATTCATTTTACAAATTTTTGAAAACCGATTAGCTAAAATTAGCAAAAAATAATACTAATTTTAAAAAAGTGGATATTGAAGGAAATGTTATTTCTAATTAAAACTTACACCTACAAACTTAAATTTCCTTAAAATGTTACATATATTAAAAAAGGGATCGTAAGTGAAGATACCGACTCATGTCTAAAAAGAGGACATCCACTTAAAATAGCACTAAAAAGGTTTTTTAGTTCTAAAAATGCGCCCTAAAAATTGAACAAAATATTTTTCAAAACAGAAATTATCAAATTAAAACAAAATGATTAATTCGTTTTTTAAAAAATATAATCAAAATTTTTGATGCTCGATAAGAAAAACAAATTCAAAGCTTTTTACTAATATTAATAATATTTAGTAATTTTTTTGCTGATTTTAGCAAACAGATTTTAAATTCCAATTAACAAAAAGTCTACTAAAATTTAGTAGCGGCTACTAATTTTTCTACTAATTTCATTGTACTACACGTCAGCAGACATGTGTTGCTAAGATTAGCAAAAAATACCGCTGGGCTCAAATTAGCAGAATTTTCCGTAATAACAGCAAAATTTTCCGTTGCCTTTACAGACTTTTTTTGTTGAGTGTAGGAAAATCAAAATCATAAAAAAAACTTAATGTCACATGTTTTCGTTACTTTTTTAAATAGTTGTGTCAATGACGTAAATTGAAGTGAAAAAAAAATTCCACCACAATTTCGCAACAATTCTACGTGATTTCAAAATTTGTTTTTTTTTATGTGGAGTTTGACAGGTAATCGCAAAATTGCCAACAACAGAATACCGAACTTAACATTTTGTGTATGCACATAAATTGTTCAGAATAGAAGGAAAATTTTTTAATTTAATATTTATAACTTTTCCAATATTTTTCACATACATACTTTTGTAATAAAGTCATAATCATGAATCATCCCAAACAATTAAACTAAAAAAAATAACAAAAATAAAAATTGTTTTATTAAAAAAAAAACACAAAACAAAACCAAAAAAATAAACTATATACAATAAATGAGAACTGAATTAAACGGAAATTCATCTCATAGTATCATTATTTATAATTGTTAACTGAAGCGTGTAACTATTTGATGTGAATGTATTTTTTGTAAATTTTATACAATTTAAATTTTAACAAAAAAAGACAGCAATAAACATTTTACGGAATAAGAAAACAAAAAATATACAAAATATTTGTGACATTTTGTTGCTTAAGTGTTAAAAATTTATATAAATAATCATCACATCAATCGTGTCTAATATAAAATAATTTGTAGAAAATGATTACATGACAAAATTTTTAAAAATAAATTTTCTTTATTCAGAAAATTTTTGATTTATTATTTTAATAATTAAATGTATTTAATTTTATTTTCAAAAGAATTTTGTAAATGTCAAAAATAAAGAGTTTTTTTTTTTAAACGGGCATAGTGTTTTTTCAAGCTATTCAAAGTCTATGCCAATGAAAGTAAATAATTTAATATGAATGTTAATAAAAAAAAAAATTATAAACATTTTTAATTTTGTTTATTTTTTGATATTTTATTAAGAAAATAAATTTATATATAATCAAAATGACAATCTTATATTAAAATTTTCCTTGCAATAACTTTGATAAAGAGGGATATCAGATAGCCCCTAGAAACCCCTAAATGGATTTAACAAATTTTACCCCAAAATGGGGATTGAAAAATTTAATTTGGCGACAAGCATTATTTCGAATTGGCGCTTTTAAAAAACATAGGCACGTATAGTCCCGCACTAAAGTCGGCTTTTTTAAAACACGACTTTAAATTAAAAACCTGTTATTATATATTTTGCTATTATTAAAAGCTAGTTTTAAGTTGAACCGGGTATCACAAGTGGCAACATTGATCAGCTGATTTTATATTAGCTGAAAAAAATGTGTAAATAAAGGATTTGCAATAGCAAAACATAAAAAGGTAAAATTATTTGAAAAACGGAAAGAAAAGTGTATTTTTATTAATCAAAATTAATTATATTAACAAAAATAATGCAAAATTCCTTTCTTTTTTTCACAAATGTTTTCTTGACGGAAAACAGCTGTTTGCAAGTGTTGTTAAATGGGAGAAAACCAACGTCAGACTTAAGCTATTCAAGTATACTCTTGAAAAGTGATGCCATTTTTGCAAATGGAATCGAATATCAGTTTGAAGTACACTTGCAAAGTTCATAGTGAATAACAACGAATCGCTATAGTAGGCGTAAAATTTTGGAGCTCAACAAAGTGGATGATTTTTCAATTTCATTGATCATGAGCGACGAGGCTCATTTTTATTTTAGTAGCCACGTCAATAAGCAAAACTTTTAGATCAAGGGGACAGAAAATCCCCGCATAATTCATGAAGCACCATTTCAATGTCTAAAAGCCACCGTCTGGTGCGTAGTTACGATGAAATACGGCGACCATTATAGAGCCATGCTGAGAGAATTTTTCTTACCGGAGGATAATAATTCACCAAAATTTTAATATATTTACTAAAATTAGTTTTCAGTTGCATATATACATATTATAAATATTATCGCTATCACAAGAAAGATAATTAAAGGGTTAATGATTTGGGTTCAATCATGTAAATGTAAAAACTAAATAATTCTAAACAAGGGGCTTAGAATATACGTTTGTATTTCATTAATGCTTAGTTAATAGTTAACCACAGATAATGAAACCTGCCCTTGGTAACTTTTTTTTTACATATTCCCAAAAGTATACACCACTTTTATAACAGTAACTTCTCATGATTAACTGTACAAAAGTATTAAATTATCTAAAAATGTTAGCGGTAGTGTAGTATAGTATTGCCATACAAGATTTTTTTTCCCCATAATGGATACTTAGTAGGGATTTCACAAACAATTGTGGATCTTATATTTTAATAGAATGGGGAAATTTTTAATATTTTGTAATATATTACAACGACTAATAAAATAAAGACAATTAAGTCCGCTCAACCACTGGAATAGTGCTTTAAAAATTATTAATGCAAACTAAGATTGAATAAAAACTGATAATTGTCGCTTTTTTTCAATATAAATTATTAAAATTTTGTATTATGCTGTTTTCTTTTCTGCCCCCTTTTTTACAAAAATGTATTTTTGTGCATAATAATAAAAAGTAAAAGCGGACAAATTAGGCATCGATTAAAAACACTAAACTTTGATACGAGTGCTTTATGCCTCACACGATCAAACGCCTTGGGAATATCCAGAGCAACCACTTTACTTATACCAAAATCTGTGAAAGGACAGACTCAAACATTCCGAGACAAATGCCATGAGGTCTCCTGTACAATGACTTTTACGAAAGCCATACTTTCGATCGGTAAAAAGTCTCCTGATAATTGAAAAGTTGGTAGTTTAAAATAAAAAAAAATATATTTTACACAGAAATCAATTTATTCTGCTAACGCTTGATAACTTATTCTAGAAAAGCTTTCTTCGAATATACTCCAAATTCCTTGAGATTTTGAATTCGTGAATTTGAAAAACACAGTGTTTTTCAAAAATATTATCTACTTCCGACTTTTTTTGTTTTTAAATCCAAAGATTTTCGACATCAGTTACATTTTGGAGGTTGGTAGGTTCTAAACTGTCTATAATACTGTCAGTTTATCTGCGAGCACCTACCCTTCCCGTGACCGTTGAAAACAAAACCGGTCTGACATGTAAAAAGCACGACCAGTCTGAAAGTACCTGCCCCGTAATTGGTGTAACGGGATTTACCTGAAAGTGACTACACTGTGATCTGTCCGTCCCGTCACCAGTGAAAAATGGACCGGTCTGAAAAAACCTAAACACTGACTGGTGAAAACAAATATTTTTGAGAAAAGTTAAATTTTAAAGTTAAAGTAAGAAATATTTGCAAAAACGTTTTTGTAGGAAAGTTTAATAAACTTTTTGCAGGGAACTATAAAATTAAGAGGCCTAACGATATTTTTCAACACTCTAATAAAATAAAACTAAGCCCTCCGGGTCATAGTGTTATTTGCCCAGCGGTGGTATATTATTTTTATATATATTTTTTTTTTAATTTTTCTTTAAGAACTCTTTAAAATTATGAGCTTTTTAATTTTTAAACTTCTTTGCCTTTGATTTTTTTGTTTTCGCATTTTTTATTCTTATAGTTGTTTTAAATTATAATAATAGGAATTTAATTTTGAATTTAGATTAATTTTTTATAATTTAAATATTATATGATTTTTTCATGTAACTGTCAAAATTTTAATTAAATTGTATTGTAATTTCTGAACTTTTATTGTTACAAAGCATACTTAGGATTTTTCATTGGCATTGAAATTTCATTAAAATTAGTTGGGTAATGCTTACCCAAAAAAATTTCATTAATATTAAATGGTAATGAAATTTTCTGGCATTTATCCAAATAATGCTAATGAAATCGTACTAATGCCCCAATAAATAATCCTAATGGAGAGAATTCTTACAAAACGTTTTACAAAAACAAAAATACATTTTATGGAATGAAACAAAAAATCAACAAAGCTTATCAATGGAATATAACAGAAAAAAATAGATACAAACAAATTTTACTAAAATACATCAACTTGTATGTAAAATTTATAGGTACCGTCACATTTTCACTTATAATTTTTGAACCGCTGGACCGATTTTGCTCATTTTCAATACCAAACTGCTTGGGATGATGTACATTAATCTGTGTTTTTTTTAATTGGATTCCTTGGGATCTTTCCCGGACCTGTACTTTTTTATTATCACAGTTTATTAACACTCTAAGAGAGCAAAAATTTTACCCATTTTAAACTAAAATTGCTGGTATCTCGAAAACTAAGCGAGGCAGGGCAAAACGGATAAAATTTTGTTCTAGTAGAGTATCAATATAAATGGAATTTAAAAAGCATTACCATTAATCAAGACTTACAAACAATTAAAATCATTATAATTTAAAAAAAAATGGCTATGGAAATAATTTCATTACAATTGATATCAATGCAATGCTAATAAAAACATCAATTTATTAGTCTATTTGCAGTGTTAGTGTGTTTTTTTCTTTTAAATTGAAATGTTTTCTTTTCTTCTATGTCTTTTAAGCTTCGCTTTGTTTTTTATTTCTGTGGTAATGACGCCAAGTCGATTTTGAAAAATTCTTACTTTTTAAATTAAGTGAAAATCAGATCTGTGACCTGGTTTTGTTTTTGTATTTGCCTTGTGACGGGTTCTTTTGTGTTAGACCTATGACAGGTTCTTCTTCGTCAGTTCTCTGACATATAATAAACAGCAATTCAACCATCCTTTTATACAAAAGAAACGGTCCCTGGTATAATGTACCAGTCGCGTGATAGGTTCGTTTTTTGTTTAGTAACTTCACCTACTTTCAAAATTGTTTTTCAATTTCTTATCGAAAAAAAAAAATCTAATGTATGTTATAGCTTTCGAAATATCAATTTGCCTAACAAGTACGAAAAGTCACACGTTTTTAGCTAATAATTTTTATTTAACGATTACTCATCAATTTCAATAAAATTAAAAAAAATATATATTCACGAGTTTAAAAATATTGAATGGAAATATTAAAATTATTAGTTTATAATCAATGATTAGTAAACAAAAGATATTAAATACGATGATATTGCAAATGACTTTGTCACGAGTTAAATTATGGTTAGAGTAGAGGTGGCAAATGGTTGAAGATATTTAACCTTTTTTTTTTAGAATGCAAAGTATTTTTTTATTTTAAATTTACATGGGATTTTTACAAGACGATAGTCGTGAGCCGAGATTCCAATCGTACTATACATTGCGAAAAAGTAGCGAGTAGTAAGACATTTTTCTTTAAAAGAAAATCGGTTGATCTTTGTCTTAGATTTTAAATCTTTCCGAAATAAATAAATTGAAAATATATATAAACATTCATGATCACACATGGACTGACATACATGATCTTATAAGTCCATGAATTATTCAATATATGATTATACATGATCTCAATGATTTCATATATCTTCGATCCGAAATTTGAGGAAATAGGACAGTACATTTTCACATATGATCATATATGATTTATGTATGCTCAGACATAATACCCTCAAATTTCGTATTCGATATATGGAAATGTAAGAGATCATGTATGTCCATATATAATCATATACCAGCCCATGTATGAACATACATGATCATATAAATATATTTTGATTTTTACATAAAATATAATAATTTTTTTTTATCGAATTATTATAATTTCTCTGTTTTAAACTAGAAACTGATCTTATACTGCCTTCCACATTAAAGGGTTAAAATATCCGTTAGAATTCTATATAGTAAATTATATTTTAAACCTAACGTAATTTAATATTCTATTAATGAAATTCAAACAAGTTAAAATGAAATTATAAATTGTGAATAAGAAAAGAAGCAGAGGGGGGGTGGTTTTTTGGTAAGATGTCAATTAAAAATAAAACTTGAAACAACAGCTTTATTACCACGACAGACATGCTCATATATAGAGTAATGTCAGATTTAATGGATTTCACTTTGTGATGGGATTTTAAACTGTAAAATGTTAGTAAATATTTTGTAAAAGAAGATTTTAAAACCCTAATACAAATAGTTCCCCTTTGGTTTAAAATTTTAAATTAAAAAAATTCGTTATTAGTGTTGCCAACTTAGCCGAAATAAGGTTGAAGTCCGGTCGCAAAGAAAAAAATTAACAGAGGTGGCTAAAATTGTTGTTTGCCGCCACACATATGATTCTAGTTATAATTACAATAATGAAATTATTTAAAATGGCCAATAGGTCAGTTAATAGCGTTGCTAACTATACGAAATTGTTTCTAAAGGCTTTAGTTCTATTGTCTTAAAATTCATTTTATCACAATGCCAAAAGCAATGGAAAATTGGAAACAGCGTTGCCAACTTTGGAGAGATTATAAAGCAGGGGTGCCCAAAAGTTCCTTATGGAAGAGCAAACACCAATACATTTAAAGAATAACTAATTTTTATTCAATATTTTTTATTGTAAAACCCAATACATACAAAGAAATAAGAAAAAAAAAAAATATTTCATATCATAAGTTAAACAAAAACAAAATCTACATTGATGATCGCTGTCGTCAATGTTTACCGGCAAAGCATACGAAAGTGTTGTTGGTTTGCACTAATAAGGCTAAGTTGTTTGTGTATTTCGTATTGCTATTGCTGAGTGCTCTATGTGTATTAAAACACACAGCCTATAGCTAAGCGCTTTTACAAAAACAAATGATCATCAAGCGCATAGGGCTTGGACACCCTTGTTATAAAGCAATTCCTCCCAACTTTCATGTATATTGTCTTAAATGTGGAGCTAAAGAGATAAAGTGTGAAGAGGCACCAAAAACTGTAGCTGGCTATCAAATTTATTGTCATTTAGTATAATTCTGCCTCAACTCTGTATCTTTAGGTATTTTTTTGACTCAGATGCACAATTTGGCCGAAATTACCACTTGATGTAATTTTAAACATGATCACAGAAAAAATAATTATCGAAGAATTTTAGTAAATAAAACTACAAAAATTAAAGTCGGGCATGATCCCTATATGATATCTACACTACAGTATGATTTGGGTCATATACCGAGAAGCGGTTCAAATTCCGGGAAGGAATTTCAATTAACGAGGCAAACAAAAATTTAACAATAGGTGTGATAAATACTATGTCTGGGTCAAATAATTTCAGTAACAACAAACACCAGCACAAAGTCAATATATCTTATACCTAACCTGGCCAGTGATTCCGCTTTTTAAAGGCCGATTCCGCCTTGAATTATTTTCCCGCTTTTTAAATGAAAATCAGGCTTTTACATATTTTAGGTCTTATAAACACATTTTCTTATAATAAATAATAATAAAGTGCTTTAAAAAGATTCAATGTCGAACTTGTGATTAAATTTCAGACATTTTGGAATTTTTATTAAAAGAAAAAGAAGATCGTTTATACTTGTCTGTATACTTTGCATAAAAAATATTTTTCAGTACGTTTTTTACAGGACAAAAATTATTGAAATTGTGATATTTTCTCCTATAAAAAATGTAGTTTCACAGAATTTAATGATTTTTCGTAGCAAATATTTTCTCGAAATCCAACAAACAGTATTTCTATAGGTAAACATTCCTAGCGTTGCAGGATAATTCTCCAGAAAAAAACTCTTTAAAGTAAAATGGATTTTTCTAAATTTTACTGCAAATTGCTGGTAATTTGTCAGCGCAGGATTGTCTCAAAACGTTTTTGAGCGACTTAAACTAAAAAGAATATACAAATTTGGTGAAATTCTGATTTTTGACACTAAAATCCTGCTCTTTTAACTTCTGAATCCCGCTTATTGATCAAAAATAATTTTGCAATTTTCTAAAAATGCGTTTAAGAAGTTCAGAATTCGATTTCTTCTATACCGGAAAGTAATCGGGGTTCTGGACTTAATGCTGTCTGTTAGGTCCGATATTAAAGTTTCAGAATTGATACGTAAATATCGGCTCAGCAGTTTCTGAAAAAAATCGAATTAAGCAAAAAAAAATTTTATAGTTGTATTTTTTTCTTTACTAAATTCCAGCTAATTTTAGCTAAGATAAAAAATTCCATTATGCGGAAAATAAGAAACTACTCCAAATGACGACCAAATTGGCAACACTTAACCGACCGTATGATTTTTTTTTTTTTATCTTTGACTTTAACTGACTCCATCTTTATATTTTTTCTCAGCGATTTTTGTAGATAGATAAAATATTGATAATAAATTAATATTACAATAAAAAAATTTTGAGGTCGGTTTAGCGTTGCCAATTTGGCCTGTTATTTTTTGTCTTATAAAAGCACGGGGTTAGTTTAGCGTTGTTAATTTGCCTGTAATTTAGTGTAAGTAATTTACGATGATTTAAAATGATGTATTATTTACAAAATGTATAAATTTATGAAATTTGTAATATACGAAAGTTTTATAATATTTATATACAAAATATTTGTATATTGTACGAAAAATAAATTTGTATTTTTAAGCATGGATTATTATGAGTGTAAGCACAGCTGATTAAAAAACATAAGTAGATAACCAACATTTAAGGGTGTTCACGGTGCCCAGAGGTTATTTTAAATTTTATAGCCAAATAAGCTGATAACCAACCTATCGTGAACAACCTTATTATATTTTACGAGTAAAATAAGTTACACTCTTCGTGGTTTGTAAAGAATGCTTACAAAAACACATAAAAGTTTAAATAAAAATAAAGTAATTCAGTGGCGTGCCCGGCCTCCTGGGCCCCCCGAAATTATTTTCAAAATTATTTTTTTTTAATATTTTATTATACATATATACAACATAGCTTGTATTTTTTGATTCCAATTGATTTTCTTTACAAGTCCAATTGGGTTTTACCAGATTTTGCTGAAATTTGTGAAGAAATGAGAAGAATTTGCTTTGAAATAAGGGAAATTTTCTCAATTTCCTCTCAGTTACCGAACCTTGTAATATGAAAAAAAATTTATTTGACCGCTTCTTTCGAATCTCTATACTTATTGTTCCTCCATTATTAATAATTTTTACTCTCGTATTAATTTTTATGTAAAAACAACCAAAAATACACTTAAGTTTTTAAAAACCGATCAATTGCCTTTTTTATTTAATTTAACACCTTTTATATTTTTCCAAACGTTTTCTAAAAGAGAAGTAATTAAAGGTTGATTTACACGTCGACTATCCTTATCTGCTATTACTCAGTATTGCGTTTAGAAATCAGCAAAACAAAATAATTGTTTTAAAATATTGTATTTTGTTTGGGTGTGAGCTGTCTAAATAAAATCTAAACTAAATTTACGTATCCAATTTTCTATGAATTTTTAAAAATTGTTCAAATATTTTGTCAAAGGTATTTTAAAATCTTTTATCAATTTGTATTTAGTTTAGAATTTATTAAGCTGCCTCGCACAGGTCCTAAGGAGAATTATTTAATTTGTTTATTTTCTTAAAAAAACGTGTTTTCAATTGTATTACTTTTTTTCAAATACCCCATAAAGTCTTAAATGGAATCCCCAAAATTTCAGATTTATGAGTTTATTTTTATATCAAAACATATGTATTTAAAATTGAAAATATTTAATTAACAACATTTATATAGACTTTAAAAGAAGTTTTTTTTATAAAAATGGTGCTAAGTCTTGGCAATTCTTGGCTTTTCTATTTTAAATGTAAACGAAAGTATTTGCCATAAAAATATTTAAAATTATTCTATTTGTAATTTGATAAAATGTTAAATAAATCATGTGTAGAGCAAGGCATACAATATAGTTGCTATATTTCGTGTTCCGGTGAAGTCCATATATAAATCTTGGTATTTTTTAACATAGATTTTAGCTCAATGTTGGCAACGTTTATTTTCCATTAACATTTTAATAATAACGGTTGAAATTTGTGTAGCATCTAGCAACAGCTTTTGTAGCCCCCTCGGAACATTTTTATACTTTGAGATTTTTATGGAAATTTTCATGTGTCCCATTCGGAAAAAGGCAATAAACTCTTCATTGCCATCTCTATGCATACCATCGCTCAACACTTGTACTTTTCAGTGTATTTGTTTTTTTTTTTTAATTTTATTCTATTTATATATGTTGCTCGCTATCAGCCGATATACACGTGAGCAATTGTTAGTTGTTTATTTTTTTATAAATATTTAAAACATTCATTCAGTGTAGAATAATAATGACACAACATTTTGCAAATATATATAACTAATTTTTAATAAAAGTAAATATGATACAAAATTTTACGGTATGTGACTCTATTTCAAAAAAAAAAAAAAAAACATTATTTAGAAAATTTACTATCGCCATGATGATTTCATATATTGTTCTATTTGAAAACGAAATTTAATTGAATTAGTGTCATTTTAGTTTAAACATTTGACTCGGTCTCAGTAAATCATATTGTGAATAGGGTAACAAAAACATTTTTTTTTTTTGTACGATAAAAAGATACAAGGAATAAAAAAATTAACAAAGTTGGCAACGCGTTCAAAATTTACTAATTGTTTTACCTAGAGATATATTAAGTTGGAAAGGATTGTAAAAAAATTGGCAACGCGAAAATAAAAGGTTCTCTTAGACTGCCAGTAGTTTTAATAAATTTGTCAATGTTTGACACTTAATATCGCATGGTCGAGTCCTATCAGCGAAAAAGGCTAAACGCCAAAAACATAATTTTACAGTACAAGCTTTTTTTATTTTTTTGATTTTATTATTTATTTTATTTTACTATTTTTTTTATTTTATTTGACTTTTTTTATTTTATTTTTTTTTTTAATTTTTTTTATTTTATTTATTGCTTATTTTTTTTTTATTTATTTATTATTATTTTATTTTTTTATTATTATTTTATTTCTTATTATTTTATTTTTTATTTTTTTTGTATTTTTTAATTTTATTTTTTAAGTTTATTTTTTATTTCGTCTTATTTTATCCTTTTATTTTTAAGTTTATTTTTTATTTCATTTGTTTTATTTTATCTTTTTATTATTTTATTATTATTGTTATTTTATTTATTTTTTTATTATTTTATTATTATTATTTTATTTTTTTTTATTATTTTATTTTTTATTTTTATTTATTATTATTTTATTTTTTTATTATTATTTTATTTTTCTATTATTATTTTATTATTATTATTTTTTTATTATTATTTTATTTTTCTATTATTATTTTATTATTATTATTATTATTTTATTATTATTTTTTTATTATTATTTTTTTATTATTATTTTTTTTTTACTATTATTTTATTATTATTATTTTATTTTTTATTATTATTTTATTTTTTTATTATTATTTTATTTTTTTATTATTATTTTATTTTTTTATTATTTTATTTTTTTATTATTTCATTTTTTTTTAATATTATTTTATTTTTTATTATTATTTAATATTTTTATTATTATTTTATATTTTTATTAGTGTTTTATTTTTTTACATTTTTTACTTTTTTTATTTTATTTTTTTTTTTTACTTTTTTATTTTATTATTTTTTTACTTTTTTATTTTATTATTTTTTTTATTTTATTATTTTTTTATTTTATTTTTTTTTACTTTTTTTATTTTATTATTTTTTTACTTATTTATTTTATTACTTTTTTTACTTTATTTTATTATTTTTTTACTTTTTTATTTTATATTTTATTATTTTTTTACTTTTTTTATTTTATAATTTTTTTTACTTTTTTTACTTTTATTATTTTATAATTTTTTTTACTTTTTTTATTTTATTATTTTTTTATTTTATTATGATTTAAAATAGGAAAAGTTTAATTTCCAAAAACGACCCCATTTTTAATTTTGCCATATTTTCTTTGAATGAATTCATCCATTGGGGCATAAAATACGCCCAAATTTGTAAGTTATATTTAAACAATAGAATTAAATCAACACCTGAAGTTACAAATAAGGAAAACTAACTACAGTTTGTCGTAAAAAAAAAATTAGCGCTTGCCTTTTTTTGTTTTCTATGAAACTCCTAACGGTACCTCCTAGAATTATGAAATTTTAAAGAAATGATGCAAATTGATCGAGAACTATCTATTTTTTTAATCAAAAAATTAAAATCGAAAATGGCGCTTGCGTTTTTTTTTTTAATTAATTCAAATCAACATCATTGAATAAATATTTCATTTAAGTAAATTTATTTTAATTTTCATTTCATTTTTAAGCTAAATACCACACAGAATCTAGTACATCATATTCTATGTGTACGTTTCTTAGCTAAAGTCACGAGATCTTTTTAGTTTTTCATTCAAATTTTGTGTTTTAGCGAAGCCAAAAAAAAATCATTTATTTTTAGTGAACTTTAAGATGAAAGTCCATTAACATGAGTTTATTGGTCTGTTTTATTTTTTGGCAATTTTTTTTTTGGCAAACCAATGTTTAAGTTTATTAGTTAAAAAAAGTGTGGGGGGGGGGGGGGGGGGTACAATTTTTATTGATAATTTTTGTTTTATTTTAATGTTGTTTTGGATTTAAGTAATTTTAAAAATTATTTTTAATGAGGTTTCCATTTTATAATATTTTTTTATGAATTTTAAAAAATTTTTTGTTTAAAATTTATTTTTAATTAGCGATCGGATTTTAAATTTTAATATTTGTTATTAACTTAAATATTTGACGTATTTCAAAACATCTGATCACTTTTGATCTTCATTATTTATCGTCAATTGATCACGTTGAATTAAGAAGGAAAATCATTAAAAAAATTTGAATGAATAAAGAGTATTTTTAAATAATGATTCACTATATATTTTTCGTTTTCATTTGTTTTACCGACCTATCTATTAATCGATTTAGATTAATTAATATTATATAATTTAATATGACTGATAGTTGGGGTGGACAAATTGACTAATTAGGAATTCAATTAATTTCCTATCTATATTGTAATTTTAAAATTAAGCCCAAACCAGAACAATGCAGTGTTTTACCGCAGTGCGACAATTTGTTGATAAAGCAGTTTTTTTATTTTCTTTTTTTGTCACTGTCCATTTATTTGAAAATTTGCTGCCTTCAGAGAAAGTTCAACAAAAAAATATGAAAATTTTTTCAGAAATTGAATAAAAATATTTCGCAGAACTGCCGCTGCCACTGCCTGCTGGCACTTTTACTATCTGCTTTGGGCTTTATTCTAAAAAATGTTAATAATAAAATATTAACCATAGAATTTTTCAAAATATTTTTTAGAGTAAATTATTTTATTTTCAAGAAATACAGGGTGGGTCAAAAACCATCATCTGATTTTGATTCGCTATAACTGTTGTTTAAAGTGAAAACTAATTTGGTTTTTTAAGTGTATATGTTTATTCGCACTTATAAATTTTGTTTCAATCAATTGTGGAAAATTATGTCCGACTAACGGACGCCGTCGGCGCAGCATTTGTTTTTTCAATTCCTCCACCGTGCGGGCCTTACGTACACCAACGACTTCAAATATACCCCGAGGAAGAAGCCCCGGGCATTCAAATCGGGAGATCAGGTTGGCCAAGCCAAATCATGGAATCGCGAGATTACACTGACAAGTAGCGCCATACAATTGAACCACATGTCCTCGAAACCTAGATAATCAACTTCTGGCAAGAAACATTCAATCAGCATGGCTCATGGTGATCGCCGTTTACCATAATAGCTTTACCGCCGCCCAGCAAAAATAGCGTTTCAACTACTTACCAGCCTATTTACTCGCTTAATTACTTTTGTTTGCGATGACCCAAAAGTAATGAGTGGTCATTACCTTCTCATTTACAAAAAAACACAATGTAAAGGGTGGTCATTACACTCTCTCGCTTACGAACAGCCAAAATATAATGAGTACCCATTACCTTTTGGACATCGCGAACAAAAGTAACTAAGCGAGTAAATAGGCTGGTAAGTAGTTGATACCATATTTTTGCTGGGCGGCTTCTTCGAAAAAATAAGGTCCAAACACCTTTTATGACCTTAACAATACACGGTAGTGACTTTGTAAGGGTGTAATGGTGCCTCATGAATAGTGCGTGGATTTTCCGTTTCCCAGAACCGAGAATTTTGCTTATTGGCATGGTCCACTTCGTCGTTGTTTTATAAAATCTTACGGCTTAAGCGTATAGCAATTTATTATTATTCACTATTAATTGGGAACTAGAGAAATACGAGTAGAGCCGCCAAAATTGTTGCTTGCTTTTGCTTAGATTACGCCAGCTGTCAAAATCAATAAAAAAAAATTACCAACAGGTTTGCTTATAGCGTTGCCAATACAGCCCAAAAGTTATATTGTCTTAAGAACAGTAAATTGTTTTGGTGTCACGTGAAAAAACTGTTATAATTTCATATGAAAAAAAAAATGATTTTTCACGATTATGAATTTCACGAGAAAATTTAGTACAATTTGATTCACGAAAGTGACTTGTTTAAGATAAACAACATTATTCATTTTTACAATTTAAATTACTTTTTTAAAGCCATTAAAGTTGGTGTAAAATATTTTCACGAGAAAAATAATTTACTATGCTTTACTAAAAAAAATTCCCAAATAAACTCACCAGTGATGAGATGCCATATTAAGATGGCAACGTCTCTTACTTTAGCGACTTTGTTTTATCTAGACTTAAAAGGTATTTGTTATGGTCCTAGATTTTTACTTTCATTTACATATATTTTTATCGTTGTTCCTTATTCGATCAATAATTGGTCATTTTGTTTTTTAATGAAAATTAAAAAAAAAACGTTTAAACCTTGAGGTGCCAAACTAAATTATGTGTCGTCAATAAATTAAAAATTTTCATACAAATAAAACTTAAAAACGGAAACATTTTTGTGATCATTTAGTGCAAAATGACATTGAGTAATTTTTATGTATTTTTAATTTTTAATTGCACACTTTTTCTAGTTATATTTACCAAAAATTTAAATAAAACGAATGGCTCACTGTATAAAAATTCAAAGAAAAAAATTAAAACTAATATAAATATAAATAAATCATTTGCGTCATAATATTGTACTTGTGCATGAAAAAAAAATATGTTAAGTAATTAATTAGAATTTGTTTTAGTAAAAGTAAAAAATAACAACAATAAATGTTAGAAATTTTGTTTCGAAATTATTTAGTCTAGAAACTATTTCAATTTGAAAACTCAGCGGCCATTAGGGCTCTTGAAGCTGGTGCAATGTAAATTGCCAAATATTACTGTCTAATGGGCGGTTTCCTTTAAAATAAAGTGGTAACGCCCTTAAACACAAGTGTCCTAAATTACTGTTAATAGAATTTAATATTCCAACTGCTTAGATACAAAAATATAAATCTATGTGCACATAAATTTTCACCCTCTTTGCTACTCTGCCAGGAGAAACTAACTTGGTGGAGATATTGTTAATTTCGAACGCAATATTTTCCCTTCACATCAAAGAATCGAAATATATATGAACATACGTGATCATACATGGACTTGTATATGATTATACATGAGTATACATGCTCATATATGACAATGCATAGTTCAATGTATGATCATACATTGTCTCATATATTATCATATATCTTTGGATCCAAAGTTTGAGGGTATATGACCGTATATAATCATATATAATCATATATACTCATATATGATTTATGTATGCTCATATATGATCACACAATGAACACATATATGGACATATATTGAACTATGTAGGGACGTATATGATCATACATGAGCATACATGTATGTTTATATATCACCCCATATATGATCATGTATGCTTATATATATTTCACTTATAATTTAATACAAGTTAATAATGTCGTTTTTTTTGCTTGAAAAATGTATTTATTATAATAAAAAAAAAAAAAGAATTAATACATTATTCAAAGTATTGTCCATCGTTAGCCACTACTTTTTCACATCTTTCTGGTTGAATATAGATTCCGCGCCAAAAGAAGTGCTCCGGTTTTGAGGTAAATAATGAATCAAGCCAATTTCTGATACCCTGTTCTGAAGTTCAGCGTATTCCAGTAAGGGCGTTCTGCATCTATCGAAACAAATGGTAGTCAGAAGAAGCAAGGTCTGGGCTAGAAGGCGGGTGAGCCAAAACTTCCCCATCCACTGTTTTCCAAATAGTTTTTGACCGGTCTTGCAACATGTGGACGAGCGTTGTCGTGATGGAAGATTTTGGCCTCGTGCCTGGTCGTTTTTCGTTGATTGCTCTCTTTAAACGAATCAATTGTGTTCGGTACAGATCCCAGGTGATCGTCTGACCCGATTTCAAGAGCTCATAATACAAAACACCCTTCTGATCCCACCAAATACAGAGCATTACCTTGGCGCCATGGATATTTGGCTTCGGCGTTGATTTGGTTGGTTGGTCGGGCTTTACCAGTAACAATACGATGCAAAAATTACTTCTTTTCGTAGCGTTCAAGCAGCATTTCCGACATGCAAAATCGCCTTTCAACGTTTCTCGGCTTCAATTGATATGGGACCCAATTTCCTTGCTTTTGAATGAATTCCAATGCTTTTTAACGTAGGGAAATGTTTTGTTGTGTGACTCCCAATGATAATGCAAGTTCTTCTTGCGTTTGACAACAATCTTCGTCGAGTAATGCTTCCAGTTCCTCATCTTCAAACTTTTTCGGCTGACCAGGGCTCTCCTTGTCTTCAGTGTCGTAATCACCACTTTTGAAACGCGCAAATCATCATTTACAAGTTTTTTGAGTTGGTGCATGTTCACCGTAAGCTTCTACCAACAATCGATAAGTTTCAGTAGCCGTTTTCTTCAAACAAAAGAAGGTTATCACACTTCCCAGCAAAACATCTTTTTTAGGCACAAAATTCGACATTATTATAACGATTGAAAAAAATGTGTGTTTACACTTAGGCGTCTATCGAATACTGAATTGTAATGACAGATGTTTACCCTCCAAGATACCCTATTTGTTATTATTGACACAAACCACATGTGATAGTTATGCCATCTGTTGTCCAAATCGACATTGTTAACTTGTACACCCAATGCATCGCAACAGCTTATTGGACCTAATTTTTTCGAAGAGGCCAACGGTAAAGCTATTACGGTGACCGATTTCGAGCCATGCTGACTAAAATTTTCGAAGTTGACAATGTGGATTTGGAGTTCATTTGGTTCCAACAGGAATGCGTAGTTTAAATGATACCTTCCCAGGGCGTGTTATCCGCGTTTCGGTATTTTGTCTTAGCCTGCCAGATCTCCCGAATTAACTGTCACGGACTTCTTCTGTGGATCGTCACAAAACGAATTCTGCGAACAGTTATGCAAAATGTAATCAAATGAGCCTAAAGGTGCACTATCGTCGACGGCGGCAATTTGAAGACTTTAAATATGTCTTATTATTTTTGATTTACAAACAATAAGTTGGCAACACTATACAATTTCCATTGCCACTTATACATTCTGAATTTTGATTTGTATAACAAAAAATAACTTTGTTAATGTGTCATTTTAACAATTTTTAACCACAAACCAACACAATAATTGAGAAAATATTTTTTTTTTCAAAAAACCCCTTCACGTTTCAATTGTTCTCTACACATGTTATACTACTCACACAGAAACAAAAAAGCTTTGCAAAAACAACAACCCCAGCAGAAAACTAACGTAAAAGTATAAACCCCCTTAAACCCTTATGCCAACAAAATAGATCGTGTAAAAACTAAAAGAACAAATCATACGATAAAAACTTTAGCGAAACAGATAAAGAAGTGTCAGTCGGGCTAAAGAACGCGCGCTAAAAAGATATACACAAAATATATAGATATACATTTTTTTCTAAATTGCAATCGAGCGAAAATAACAAACCAAAAAGCTTAATAAAAAAAATAAGTATTTCCGTAATACTCGATTACACAAACGTAGAGAAGAAAAATAAGAGAAAAATATACAAAAAAAAAAACGCAACTGAATGCACATTTTTAAAACTAAAGCAGTTTAGAAATTCTTTTGAAAATATTTAAAAATCAGTTTAAACGAAAGCGTTTACAGAGCTAGTAAATGTATTACAAAAACAACGGCTAAAGTGTAAAATAAAAAAAAAACAAAAAAATTTATGTAAAAAAACTCATTAACAAAAGAAATTAAATAGCAAATTCTTTAAAAAAAAATGTTTATATTTTTAAGAAATTTACGGTAGAACATGAAATGGTTTAAACGTGTGCGTAAAAAGTAAAATTAATACTTTTTAAACAAAAAACAAAAAAATCAACGTGAAATAATTATATTTCTTCAACTAAACCAAAAATTTTAAAACCCCAAATATTTTTAGTTTTTTTTTATTAAAAAAAAAATAAATAAATACGCTTAATATACTTTGTTAAGTGTTAAGTTTTAATTAAATTAATTCAATTTTAATAATTAAAATATAATGACTGCTGTACGTCAATCAGTTAATCGTGCACGTAACGGACATGTTCTTGTCTGGGATCAACATAGTTTTAATGAAATTTTTGAGGAAACTAAATCAAAACGTATGTAATCCATGTTTTTTTTCCTTATTCTTATTTTAAATTCTATAAATATAAATTTTGTCATGTTTCTCTACACGTGCTTTTATTATTTATTTAATTGTGCAATAAGAAAATTATTGTAAGCGTTTTATTTGAAAACAAAATTTTAAAAATATTTAATTTTAATAAAAATGATGATGCGCCACTGTTATTTATTACAAATGTATAAATTTGATTATTATAATGAAATATTTATTGGCAACGCGACAAACTGCTATAAATTTATCTTGTTATCTTTACACTCAAACTGGGGAAATGCACTCTTAAGCCTATATAATCCTAATCCGCTGAAAATTTTCCATATTATTGTTATGTAAACGGTTTGGAAAATGAGGAGTTAGAAAATTCTCGAAAAAGTTTAGGTTAATCTAATATCGGGTAAACTTTTTATAGGAAAATGGTTCCAAAATGTGTTTGACCACAAACATAATGGTTCAATTCCAAGTCGATAAAAATACATTTAAAAAAATTTAAAGCAAAAATCTTTATACTAAAGTTGATTTAAATTTAATTTGGAGTCTTTATAATTATAGTGATGATTTATTGATTTCGTTATCAACCCAATCTGTTCTAGAACTGGTATTATTAGAATCGATTCTACAAACAGAAAAAAAAATAAAGTGCCCATAGAATTCGAAAATTAATGTTTAATTGTACCAATCGTTTTTAGTCGTAGGCATGAAACTAGTTCCGAAACCCGTTCCATACTGGTTCTCGAAGAATCAGCTCTAGAGCAGATTGCTTTTGGTATCGTTACAAACAAAAATGGTGGAATGCGAAACAGTTTCTTAATTTACAAAACAAATACAATGTAATTTATCAAAGGGTTGGCAATGCACTTCGTAAATGACACCATAATAGATGGAAATTTTATTTTTATCGACTATCAGATGAACCACAAAGAAAATAAGTACAAAGGAGTTAAGAGAAAAAAAGGTAAACAGGTGGAAAAACAAATTTTATTTGCAGAGAGTAATGAAAATTTTTTTTATAAACTCCAGAAATTTTTCTTCATAAAGCACAGTAAGCTGTTCGCTTTTTACGTGAAACAAAACTGTTATATTTCATATTCCATGCAATGGGCAATGGGTTTTCTAATAAGGGCGGGTAGGGCGCCAAACTGCTGGAACCGCATGTCTACATCCATATCGTTCGATTTGGGCCAAAAGAAATCGGTTATCATCGTTCTATAGCGCTCGCGTTTGATGGTGATGGCCTCGCCACCGTCGTTTTCAAATAAGTACGAACCAATGGACCCGCCGGCACAAAATCCTCACCAAACAGTAACTTGTCATGGCGCTTTGGCATCAGTAACTGAATAATAAACAACATATAAGATAGACACCACCCAAAACAACATGGCGATCAAAGTTCGCCAACCAGCTCCAATTCCAAAATCCTTTATAAGGGGCTCAAAAATTTTCACCCTAGTGGAAGATGCTATCAATTTTGCGAATGATGGCAACTGTCAGTTTTGTTTAATATTTGTGAAGTAAAAAGATAAAGAATACACATCGAAAAGTCATAAAACGCCATACTCACTCCTCAAGAACGCGAACTAAACGAAACTAACTATTTTGCAATAAACAATTTTCTGTTTAAATTTATCATTAGCGACGAGGCCCTTTTTTATCTGAACGGAGTAAACAAAAGAAAATTGCGCTTCTGGGACATAGAGAATTATGTATGAAGAGACATTACATCCACCCAAAGTCACTGACGGATGCGTCATTTACCACGGAGGTTTTATGGATAGCATGGTTACTGTGATTGATGAGTGATGTAAAACCATGGTCAACAAGTTTTTATTGCCGCAAATTAATGATTTGCTAGTGTAGGACATGTGGTTTCAACTGTACATACATCTCGCGCGACACTTGACATTTGAAAGAATGCGCTTCTGGATCACCTAATATCTCGTTTTAACGATTTAAAGTGGCCAGCAATATCGCATCAATTAAACCGCTTCAAACTTTTTTCTTTGGGGTTTTTTGAAGTCACAGGTCTATGTGAACAAGCCACAGACTATGAAAACTTCACAGAGAATGATCATCAACAATGGCGGCGGTCACTTGGCCAATATAATATTCAATAAATAATAGGAAAAAAACTTAAAGATCCAAATAAACATTTAAAATTAAATTTTAAGTGTCGGCCCAGAATAAGATCGTGGGGGAACTCTGTTAAGAGAATTAAAAACAAAAGAATAAGAAAAAACGTTTTTAAAATAAATAGATTTTATTTCATAACTGCAACGGTCGGCGCGTTTTAATTGTTAATTTGTATGGAAAAAAATCACGTTGCTATTCAGTCATTTCATTTTAAAGATATAGCAAATCAATATCGGATGAACTGTTTTGCTCCTCAGTGTACATATATTAAATTTGTGTGAAAAGAAGTTAAACAAAACTTTCACGCGAAAGTCATTATTTTGTAAAATAATTTTATATGCAATAATGATAAAAGGGGTCCAGCACAAAAAAAGGTCCAGCACAAAAGAAAAAAACTGTTGAAATCAGCAAAATCTGTATGCTAAATCAGAGCTTCGAAGTATTAATTAATTTTGGGAATGAATTCCCTAACAAAATTTATGAAATTGAATGAATTCAGTTTCTTTCATTCGATTTATCTTGTAGGATTTCATTCATTACTTTCTAATTCCCTTACAAAATTTAAGAATTAATTCGCAAGGAAATTCATTCAAGTTAATTTAACATTTGGTCAAGGAATGAATTCCCCTTGAACTCATTAAATTTCTTTATATAAACTCTTTCGAGTAATTTTAAAAGGAATTAACTTTTTCGTTTAATTCCCTAAGGAATTATGTTTTCTCTTAATCTCCTACGGAATAAACTCTTTCGCTTAAGAGATTTAGTTTTTTTTTTTGTTGATGTTGCTGATTTCAGGTTTTCCACTTTATTAAAAAACTTCTTTTTAAAGCCCAAATCAGATAAACACACTAATTATGCGATAGTATATCGATAAACCAGTGCCCAAATTTTATAAGACGATTATCGTTTATCGCCCACTTACGAAATTAACTATCTACCATTAACATAAAAATTTTAAACTGTTGTTACAAATTTGGTACAAAAAACAGTAATTTTCAATTTTTATGGATCAACAGTTTTGTAAGTAACATCTTTAAAACAATAGAATTTTAACGATAATCGTTGCTCGTCTTATAGAATCTGGGCACTGGTTTTTGTATTTTCTTTATTTGTCACGGTTAAGAAATTAGAAAATTTTCAAAAATAATTTAATAAAAAGTTCTTAAATATATTGTTACAATTCCCGAAAAAAATTTGTCAGAACAGCCACCATAAAAATAAAAAATATTTCTATTATTTTTATCACAGTTTTACTGATTTATAAATTTGCGCATCTCTTAATTTAAAATATTTTATTGATCGGCTGCAATTTATTACACTCAAAGATCAATAACCTTCAACTTAAGTCAATGATAAGTTCACTAAATTATTTACAAGTTCTTTGATTGCATAAGAAAAGCTTTCAAAGAAAAATAAAAATAATTTCCAACATCAAATGATTGACAGACTGAAAATTTATAATTATTTAAAAATATATACTTTTCAATAACAACAAAATACTACAATCTACAAATATAAACTGCTAAGATCGGTACTTGTCAATGTATAACATAAATTGACAGAAAAAATATAAATTTCACAAACAAAATAACAATTAAATTAGAAAAACTATAATTATATTATTGATATTTTGTAATAAAAAATAATTTAATAATTTTTAAAGTACGATATTACTATTTTTCTATACAGAATAAAATTTAGTAATATTATCTATTTAAAGGGGGTTATTCTGTAACCCTATACTCCAGTGGGAGTTAGATGAATATAATAATATTCTGTAATTTCTCTTTGGAGTCACTAATATCAAAATTATATTTAGGAAAATTTTTGTATACACCTTTAGGGAAATTTAACATAATGTGAGTCTCCCTATCTTAAATATTGCAGAGTTGCATATTTCGATGTGACAATTTATCATATAGTTACGGAATAACCCCATAAATTTAGATTTTCAGATGGAAAAAAATCATACTATTGATCAAAATACTATTAAAATTTTCACGTCAGTTTAATACGTGTCATTAAATCATTCCAAAATACAACCCTGAATATAAGTTGGCAACTCATCTAGGTTGTTTGTTTCGTACACTATAAATATGATAACAAAATAAATATATGTAATTTCACAAATTATTTGGTGAATCAATATTTTCAATTACCTTTACTATTGTACACGGAGAAAATTTTAATGGTGTATTTTTAATGAAATTTTTCAGTAAACTTATGAAGTTTACTTTTCAAATTATTTGAAAAAAATTTAATGAAAAGCTTTATAATTTGTATGAAACTAGTTTTTAATGAAACTTTTCCGTAAAATTTTATGAAGAACTGAAGTGATTTAATGAAAAGTTTTTTTTGATGAGTTCCAAAGAAATTTTATTGATTTTTTTTTTCATTAATATCATGAGATAATTCTCTGAGAGTAGGATACAAAGTAATTATATTTATTTATTTTTATTCTACACATACATTGAGTCAGCAATATTTATTTTACTATATATAGTAAAATCCGGTTAAGACGAAGGACGAGACAAATTACTTCGTTAAAAACGAGGTTTACATTAAACGAAGAAAAATTTAATTAACAAAATTTAATCCACAAAATATTTAAAATTCGTAAAAAAAATTAAAAATTAAGCAATTGTTTCATTTGATTTCTTAAATAAATTGCTTGCGGTAGATTTAAGAAATAATTTCTGTGTATTCGATTAAAAATTGATCAAAATACAAAAAAATATATATAAAGGGTGATTCAAGTAGAGATACTTTTTTCAATAGCCTTTTATTGACAGATCACGTGTGAGTCGTGTCATGCTGTCATGTTATTTTTGTTTAGTATTGTTTGGCATTTCATAATGGAAAGACTAACGCCTAAACAACGGTTTTAAATCGTTCGGTGAGGAATGTGTTTCGTGCACTTCGCTCAACTTATGGTCAACATGATAGGCCTACTGAGCGTACTATTCGCAACACCATCAACCATTTTGAAACCCAGCATTTATTATTGGATAATATTCGACAGAATTGACCACGTCCAGCACGCTGTGAAGAAAATATAGCAGCCGTAGCTGAGAGTGTACACGAAGACCGTGGAGAGTCGATTCGGCGCCGTTCGCAGCAACTCGGACTGACGTATGGAACAACTTGGCGCATTTTACGTCGAGATCTTAAATTGAAAGCGTACAAAATACAGCTTGTGCAACAACTGAAGCCGCTCGACCTTCCCATCGCTTAATGGGCTCCTGAAAAGTAACAAAAAGATCCGACGTTTTCGAGGCAAATTTTGTTTAGCGATGAGGCCCATTTCTGGCTCAATGGGTATGTAAACAAACAAAATTGCCGCATTTGGGACGGAGAGCAACCTGAAGAGATTCAAGAACTGCCACTTCATCCAGAAAAAACAACGCTTTACTGTGGTTTGTGGGGGCCGGTGGAATCATCGGTCCATATTTCTTTAAAAATGATGCCGGAGCGAACGTAACCGTCAATGGCGACCGTTATCGTGCCATGATAACCGACTATTTGATGCCTAAAATTGAAGCTCGTTATCTCGGCTACATTTGATTACAACAAGACGGCGCCACTTCCCACACATCGCATCAATCAATGGATTTATTGAGAAAACACTTCGGTGGGCACATAATTTCACGTTTTGGGCCGGTCGAGATTGGCCACCAAGATCGTATGATATCACACCGTTAGACTTTTTCCTGTGGGGATATGTAAAGTCTAAAGTATATGCGGACAAACCCGCTTCGATTCAAGCCTTGGAGGAAAGCACCACGCGTGTCATTTGCCAGTTACCAGTCGAAATGCTCAACGGATGGACCATCTGCGACGTAGCAACGGCCAACATTTGATAGACATAATCTTCAAAAAATAAATGCCAAAGAATGTTCTTCCAAATGATAATAAACATTCCCCATTAAATTTGAATTTTCTTTGTTTTTTTCTTTAAAAAAGTTGGGAACCTCGAAATGGATCACGCTTTATATATATAAAAAAAAATTACTAAATTTTGTAAAGTTCTTACAAAAAATTCAAAATTTCAAGAAATTTTGTTTGTGACATCATCAGAAACAATTCAGTTTATTTAAACTGAGAGTCCGTCTTAAGCAAGTTTGTATTAACAGATGTTATTTTACATGAAAAGTGTTGCCAAAACATCGGAACATTCAAATGAGTTCGTATTAATTAAAATTTCTGCTTATCCGCGTTTGTCTTACTGTACAATCACATTTGTAAATGTAACTATTTACTGCATATAAATATGTATTTACATAAAAATTCATAACATATTTTCTACCATTTATTTTATTCAAAAAAATTTTAAGTATTTTCCATTAAAATTTGTGTTTTAAAAATTTTCTAGAAATTTCTAGCAATCCATTTTATAAGTAATATTCATTCGTATTTACTTTAAAATTTAATTAACAAACAATACTTTCATTTGTTGTAAAAACAATTTTAATTTTTTCACGCCAATTAAATTTAATCTACAATCAGAACTTCTAATGATTTTAATCTTTAATTCGATTTCCAACTCGGATTGTCTATTGGATGATTAAAAAAAATTTGAAATCACCGGCATTATGATCTACTAAAATAAAAAATTTTAATTTTCCAAAATATAAAATGTAATGAGAAAAATTAATTCGATATTAGATTGAATTAGAAATGAATTACAAATGATTAAATTAAATTTTAGATAACATAAAATGAGATAAATTTATTAAGTTCCCTATAAATGAATTCAATCAATTGAATTCCCGACAACTATTTAAAAAAGAAATTATTTGATTTTTATAGAAATAAAATTCGATTTTAGACAATACATTCAAAATAGAATTTAATCTTCGTAGATCTGAATACAATTAATATTTATTCGCTAATGGAATTTAATAAGTCATCAATAATGCATGTATTTAAAACACGTGTGCAAAATTGAAAGTACAGTAAAACCCGGTTAAAATGTTCTCCAAGAGACAGGAAAATTAGTTTGTTATAAGTGTGGAACAAAATTTGAATTTTAATTATCCACAAAATATCTAAAATTTCTACAAAAAAAAATTAGTTTTATAAATATTGCGAATTCTTTCATTGCGTTTCTTAAATACATTTTAGAAAAAAAATTCTAATTATTTAGTTAAAATTTTTTAAAAATAAAAAAATAGAATAACTAAATTTTTTGGGAAGTTCGTATTAAAAGGGAAAATTATAGAAACTTTTGCTTCTAGTACTGTATAAACCGAGGGTTTGCCTTAAACGAATTTGTATTACTAATTCGCCATAACGTCGTGACTTTCAAAATTAGTTTGAATTAACTGAGAATTCGTCTTCCGTGTGTCTTAAACGAGTTTTACTGTATTTTATTCAGTTTAAAACAAAATTTATATAATATGCAACAGGAATAGAAATTTTGAACTTGAATAATCTACACACCAAAAAAAGTCTGTAATGGCAACTAAAAATTTTGCTGTTATTACGCGGAATTTTGCTAATTTCAGTACAATGAAACTTGTAGAAAAATTTAGTTAACGCTTCTAAATTTTAGTAAACTTTTTGTAATGTGAAATTTAAAATTTGTTTGCTAAAATCAGCAAAAAAAAAATTACTAAATATTATTAATTTTGGTACAAAATTTCAAATTTATTTTTTTTTTTTATCGAGCATCAAAATATTTTATTTTATTTATTTTTCTTTTTTTAAAAAATCAAAGTATTAAAAAATAGTTAAAACAAACAAATTTATCATTTTGTTTTAATTTGCTAATTTCTGTTTTGAAAAATATTTTTAGTAAATTTTTTTTGATTAATTGATTTTAGGGCTGATTTTTTGACTAAAAAAAACTTTTTAGTGCTATTTTAAGTGGATGTCCCATTTTTAGACATGAATCGGTATATTCACTTCCGATCCCTTTTTTATTCTATGTAACATTTTTAAATTGTTTTGCTAATTTTAGCAAATCGGTTTTCAAAAATTTGTAAAGTGATTTCCGAAAATAAGCAACAAAAATTTGTAAAATTTTTAATTCATTAACTTAGATTGAATCAGTTGATTAGTAACGTTACATAAAAGCCAGTCTGAACTTTTTTGCATCATGTGCATATCATGATCTTAAATACCCACAAATATTTTAGCTTTTTTCAAATATGAATGATTAAAGCAATTCCGAATTCGTTTTTGATGAGGTCTGTATGACACGAGCTTTTTCTCTAACTTTTTAAGGTTTTTTATTTAATTGATTGGTAAAAATGTACCCAAGTTGTATAGTATAAATTATGTAAATTTTTCCATTTTCACCTCCAAAAACTTGTTAAACTTTCCCAAGTTTTTGCATAATTTATGCCAAAAAAAATATTGTTAATATGTTTAAGCAAACAAATTTTAATGGCCCAAAATAGAAAACTATATAAACATATATGAATATGCATAGGGTTATATAAGATCATACATGGACATACATGGTCATATACGTCCATGCATGGTTCAATATATTATCATACATCTTGTGATATATGACCATACATCTTCGGATACGAAATTTGTATATAAGTATACATGAATTGCATATGCATATATATGATCATATATAAACATACACGGCCATATACTATCTAATTTCGGATCCGAAGATATATGGTTTTGTATGGTCATATATGGAACCATGCATGGTCATATATTACCATGTATAATCATATAAAAGCCCATGTATGTTCATATATATTTCGATTTTTACATGTAGTGTAAACAATTTTAAGCGCAAAATAAACGAAAAATTACTTAAAATTCACAATTTGTCATTAAATTTTCAAATCTTTTCATTTGTTTTAAATTAAATTTTCCTTATGTTACTAAAATTATTATTGGCTTAATTTCAACTTTATAGATTTTATGAAACTATCAATGCCATGGCCGTAATTCTTTCAGTGTAGTTTAAACCACAAATGAAAAAAAAAACGTGTTAGCAAACCACAATCTCAACATTTATTTTAATGAAATCTAGGGGGTTATAAAGATAAATTAGGCGACAATATCGTCATTTGTAGTCATTACTTAGATATTCCTACAACATTTACATGATAAAAACTAATATCGTCAGCTTATTATTGGTTTGACCAATACGCCAAAAACTCATTAACGAGGAAAACTATAACTAAAGTTTACATTTTATTATTTTTTTATACAAAATTCGCAGATTGTTTAAATTCTATACTGGATATCTCAGATATAATTAGATTAGAAAGGTCCTATGCACCGCGACCAGAAGAAGTTGATTTTTTGTGCAGATCTCAGATATGTTACGAGATATTGGAAAACAGGTTTCGGAATCAGAAACTAGATATTTACATTACATATAATCTATTCATTATTTTCAAAAATAATAAGCTGACGATAAATATCAACAACATATTTTTGAATTATTCCGAAATTATGCTTCAAAAAGGATTCAAAAATATAAACATTTTTAAAGGATTCTTATAAAACACATGCAATTGAGGTTTTACAATTTTTTTTTGTTCGAAAATATGAGCTTCCCATGTAAAAATCGAAATATATATGAACATACATGATCATACATGGGCTTGTATATGATCATACATGGTCATATACGTCCATACATGATCTCATATATGACCATATATCTTCGGATCCGAAATTTGAGGGTATATGGTGATATATGTGCATATATTATCATACATGCTCATATATTATTCATGTATGCTCGTATATGATCATATACGTCCATATACCCTCAAATTTCGGATCCGAAGATATATGATCATATATGAGATCATGTATGGTCATATATTGAACAATGTATGGACGTATATGACCATGTATGTCCATGTATGATCATATACAGGCCCATGTATGATCATGTATGCTCATATATATTTCGATTTTTAGATGGGTTTTTAAAAAAGTCAAAAATTGACGAAAATTTAAGAGAAATTATTAAAATAAAACTAAAAATTAATTTGAAATGATTCACAATAGTAAAAATTTGAATCCTTTACAAGCAATTAAACAAAAATCAAAAAATATTAAATTTAATAATAGAAATTTTAATGTTCTTTTAGCGAAAAATTTTAACTTTTCGTAGGGTTTCTTGATCTTATTTTTATCATTTATATTTCTTTCTAAATCGCCATCTGTGGACTTAGAAATTACTCTGAAAAAATAGAGTATAAATTTGTGTAACTTTGGAGTGTTTTATGCATTCAAAAGAATAACACTTCTGAGGCAGTTTTTTTTTTAATTGTAGGATTGCTTTAAGAACGCTTACATTTTCAACCAAAAAAAGTGTGTTTTTTAAAAAATAATATTCACGCTATGAAATTGTTATCTGGGTCATCATGACTGAGTATTAAATAAAAGAACACTGTTTCATTTTAGCACGTGAAGTCATGGGTTTTTATTTTATAAATTGGAATTCATTCATACCGTTTAGCTCATAATTAGCAAACAAACAATAAATTTCTGATATGAATACTTTTTTAACATTTAGATAATTGTGTTAAATATTTTAAAATCTAATCATCACATAAGCACACAAAAATATGTTTAAAAAAGATATTGTGATTAATATGATGGATAATATAAGATTTTCTTAAGGCTTTATTCATTACTCAAAGTTAACAGCCACTTATACGTCGCAGACTACAAGCTGCATACTAGAATATTTTCGAGCCCTAGAATTTAATTACTAGCCAGCGCTGTGAATATTATTTTGAACAAACTATATTAAATTCATGATAAATTTTTATTATGAATACAGGCATTAAATTTTTCTGAATCTTCTCTACTTTTTAAGTGATAATGACAATAAAATTAATTTGAAAAATAGATCAATAGTCCAAACTTTGTTTCGCTAAATTGAGATAAAGTTATTGTACATCCCCAAAAAGTCTAAAAAAACGGATTTTTGCTTCAAACATCGATTTCAATTGAAATTTGCTCAAAAATGTAACGTTTTAGAAATTTTTAGAAAACATATTTGGAATCATAGTTATATGATTTCAATTCCGCGGAAAGCAGTATTTTATAGATTTATGTACGCTTTTTAAAATTCTCATAAAGGGTGGTTAAATTTTAAGGGCCGATGTTGAATGTAAACCACACCTAAACGTCAAGTTTTTTCTGCATTTCATTTGACATTTTTGACATTTTCATACTAACTCAATTTGAACCATGAAATTATGAAAATGGGCGTTATGGGCTTATTATGAAAAATGATTTGAACAAAATGCATTTCTTGCACTTCGTGATTTTCTTTGGTCAGCATAGTCGACCAAATATGTCCACAATCGGGAGAATTGTGGGTAAATTTCAGCAAACCGGGTCTGTGAAAACAGCTGTGCATGCTCGCCCAGTTCGTTCTGCGGAAAACATTGCCGTTGTTCGCGATAGTGTGTCATGAGGTCGACCAAGCATTTACTGTGAATGGTGTTCGCTATCGCGAGATGATAACGAATTGTTCATGGCCCGAATTGGAAGATATGGATGTGCACGATATGTGGTTTCAACAGGACGGTGCCACTTGCCACACAGCTAACGAAACAATGGCTCTTTTGCGCGACAATTTCAATGGCCGTGTTATCTCACGTGGTGGCGATGTCAATTGGCCGCCAAGATCTTGTGATTTGACACCGTTTGACTTTTTTCTTTGGGGTTATTTGAAAGAAAAGGTGTACGTCGATAAGCGCAACAATTCAAGAGCTAAAGGATGAGGTAATTCGGCACATTAACAGCAGAACCTCATTTATGCCTCAGCATCATCGAAAATTTAGACCATTGGATGGAGGTGTGCCTCTGAGGTCGCTGCGGCCATTTGGCCGATATATTGTTTCATACATAATTGAACCATACCATATTATTATAATAAAAAGAAATGACAATAATTTCCTAGATAATTTGTGTTTTATTAAAAATCAACATGGGCCCTTAAAATTTAACCACCCTTTATTATTAATTATTAATTTAATAGTTTAAAAATAGATTTTGTTTTAAATTCAATACTAATTTTACTATTTTTTATTATTATTATTTTTTCAGGATGTTTTCAAACACGTTACTTTGTAACGTTTATGCTCTTTTTGGGCATGGCCAACGCCTATGTGATGCGTACGAATATGTCAGTAGCCATAGTTGCCATGGTTAATCATACAGCTATCAGTGCTGGTGATGAAGATATTTATGATGATGAATGTCCAGACTCGAATTATACGACAGTAGTAAGTTATTTTAATTTTTAAAATTTATTAGACAGAAAAAATGTAGAAACGTGTAAAATATGATCATTTTTGGAGAGCTCAAGTTTTAAAATCATAAAGTCCCATACTCCAATCTGCAGAGTAGATTTTGTTGACTTCTCCTTTGCACTTAAACATTTTTTGTATCATGCCATCTTCACACCGTAGCCTGGAGTACGTACTCCATCAATTTAAATCTATACTAAATGAGTTTTATTGATTTTTATTTATGAATCTTTTGAAAAATTTATAATCATCTAGCAAAAGTCGGATTAACTGCTTAATTGAGCACTAAACATATGGATTGAACCATTTGTTAATCAGTTTAAGATTTAATCCAACTATGTATTAATTTTAACTATTTACTATTTCTTAACGACTCTGTATTCATACTACTAATTGTGTACAACTCTGTATAAGACGGTGTGTTGGCTCTAACATTTTCAATATTCATCTACACTCAGAAAAAAAGTTAGTAGAAAAATTTTTAAACGGTTTTCAATCCCATTCTACTATTTTTGTACTGATTTTTAGTAAAAAATTATTATTTAGCAAATCATTTTGCTATTTACATTTTACAAATTACAGAATTTTTACAGAATATTTACAAATTTTTGTTGCTAATTTCAGAAATCATTTTACAAATTTTTGAAAACCGATTTGCTAAAATTAGCAAAAAATATTACTAATTTGAAAAAAGTGGATATTGAAACAAATGTTATTTCTAATTAAAACTTACACCTACAAACTTAAATTGCCTTAAAATGTTACATAGATTAAAAAAGGGATCGGAAGTGAAGATACCGACTCATGTCTGAAAATAGGACATGCTCTTAAAATAGCACTAAAAAAGGTTTTTAGTTCTAAAAATCCTCCCTAAAAACAATTAAAATTTAACCTTAAAAGTAAAAAAAATTGACCAAAATAATTTTCAAAACAGAAATTACTAAATTAAAACAAAATGATTAATTCGTATATATTTCAACAATTTTTAAGATTTTTAAGTCTTTGATTTGATTTATTTTTTTTTTCATTTTGTATAAAATATTTTTTAAAAAACATAATCAAAATTTTTTAAGCTCGATAAAAAAATAAATTTAAAGCTTTTTACTAATATTAATAATATTTAGTAATTTTTTTTGCTGATTTTAGCAAACAGATTTTAAATTCCACTTTACAAAAAGTCTACTAAAATTTAGTAGCGGCTACTAATTTGTCTACTAATTTCATTGTACTACACGTCAGCAGACATGTGTTGCTAAGATTAGCAAAAAATACCGCTGGGCTCAAATTAGCAGAATTTCCCGTAATAACAGCAAAATTTTCAGTTGCCATTACAGACTTTTTTTGATGAGTGTAATGCCGGATTGCTGAAGTTAATTTTTTACTTTGAAGTTAAACTTTAAACGATTAAAATTAAAAATTTGATTTACTTTTATCAAGTACGGGTGGGGCAAAAACCATCATCTGATTTTTCTACGCTATAAAGTTTATTCGCACTTAAAAAGTTTGTTTCAATTAATTATGGAAAATGATGTCCGACAAATGGCCGGCATTGGCGTTAATGCAAATTTGGGCACTTTTGATCACATTTTGCATATTTGAACGGCGTAGTATTTGTAGTGTCACCCCGAATGTTGTCAAAGAACCTCCTTGTTCGCGTATATCAGCGACTTCAAATATACCCACAGGAAGAAGTCCGGGAAAGCCAAAACGGGAAATCACCGAATCAGGAGATTACAAGCGTATTGTATCGCGAGCAGCGATACAACCACATAATTTTCAAATGCAAATCGTTAACTTTTGATAAGAAAAATTCAGTCAGTATGGCTCTAAAGCACCACTGATCGCCGTAATAGCGTTTCCCTCAGCTCCTTCAAACAAAAATAAACTAAGGTCCAATTTTCTTTTCCGACGTAACTGCACACGGTGATTATCAGAAGATGGAATGGTGCTTCATATTAAGCGTGGATTTTATGTTCTGCAGAACCGAGAATTTTGCTAATTGACATGGCCGGTGAGATAAAAACGAGCTTCGTCGCTCGTGAACTATTTTGATAAAAAATTATCCACTTCGTTTATAAGTTACAAAATCTTACAAATTCTAAACAGACACCACATTCGTTCGGTAATAATTGTTGTACCATCTAAACTTCGTATGGAAAAATTTGCAATCCCAATGTCAAAATGCGGCCCAAAATTTTTCATTGAATAAACATTGATAAAATTCTTAAATAAAATGATTAAATATATCATTAATTTAATTACTTTTGCCAACTATAAAACCTCTCGAATAATAATTTTTTTTTTAACTTTTATTTTAGACTCATAGTCAAGATGGTGAATTTCCATGGAGTTCAGCTGTACAGGGTTATATATTATCATCATTCTTTTATGGCTACGTAATAACACAGGTTAATAGTCATAAATGTCATACAAGATATTCTGTTTATTATTAATATCCTATTATAATTTCAATAGATTCCATTTGGCATGTTGGCGAAAAAATATGGCGCTCTTCGATTCCTTGGCTATGGTATGTTAGTCAATTCCGTTTTTGCTTTTTTGGTGCCAGTAGCTGCTCGCGAGGGTGGTGTTTGGGGTTTGTGTTTTGTACGCTTCATTCAGGGGCTGGGTGAAGGCCCTATTGTACCCTGTACACATGCCATGTTAGCCAAATGGATACCACCTAATGAAAGATCACGTATGGGTGCGGCTGTATATGCGGGAGCACAATTTGGTACAATTATATCGATGCCGTTGTCGGGTCTCTTGGCTGAATACGGTTTTGATGGAGGCTGGCCCTCAATTTTCTATGTATTTGGTATTATTGGTACTGTATGGTCTATAGCTTTCATTATATGGGTATATGAAGATCCATCATCTCATCCAACCATTGATGAACGTGAAAAGAAATATATTAATCATTCTCTATGGGGTACTAATGAAATTAAGGTACATATATATTTTTTTTAATTGCCTTGAACAATTTTAAGTGACTACTAATTTGTATACATCTTTTGTTTTAGATTCCTCCAATTCCCTTCAAGGCCATTGCTACATCTTTGCCGTTTTACGCCATTTTGTTTGCACATATGGGTCATAATTATGGTTATGAAACTTTAATGACAGAATTGCCCACTTATATGAAACAAGTTTTAAGATTTTCTTTAAAATCCAATGGTTTATTATCATCTTTACCCTATTTGGCTATGTGGATTTTCTCCATGGGTATATCGGTAGTGGCAGATTGGATGATCTCTTCAAATCGTTTCAATCATACATCAACAAGAAAAATTATGAATTCTCTTGGTAAGTAAAGTACTTGAAGCAAAATCAAACAGGTGTTTCGTGTTAGGAAACCTTCTAGAAGGCAGTCGATTAAGTCCTAAAAAAATCTTCTGTTACCTTTAAAAAAGCGTATACGTGCCAAAGATCTTTTTGCTCCTCAGGGCAGTAAGAGCTTACCTTTTGTTTGCAAAAAAATGCATTTTTGCCGGTAATCAAACAACCACTGGCCGAACTCGAAAGGGTATCGTGTGCTATGTCTTACATATTAAAAGGGTTATTGCGGATTTCAAAATCATCGGGTCCGGGAAGTCTACTAGCACTGGTGCTAAAACATTACTCTTCTACCCTTGCTTGTGCATTAGTTAACCTTTTTAGCTCGCCTTTTCCTTATGCTGGAAGATTCCAAATGTTCAACAAATCCCTATAAAGGGTGCGGCTAATAAAACTGAAAACTACCGCCAAATTGGAATATGCCCTTCACTCCCGAAGGCAATGGAGGGCATGATTAATTACCATCTTTTTAAATATCTAGAGTTAAATTCACTTTCTAGCGATCAGCAGTATGAATTTCGTAGAAGTCGTTCTGCAAAAGACCTTTTCACAAATTTGTCGAAAACAAAATGGTTCCTCTAGATATTTCTAAGGCATTTGGTCGTGTGTGGCACGATGTACTTGTATTAAGGCTTATTACTTTGGGGATGGGTAATGACTTCTGTCAATTTATTTCATGCTTAACTTGTTTTTATAGATGGGGAATCACACGAGTTTCAGCTGGGATCAGGGGTGCCGCAAGGTTCTGTTCCATCTCCCTCTATTTTTCTTTGCCTTCTTTAAATCCAATTTATTCTTTTGCAGTTGACAGCAACAAATTTCATTCTATTTCCTTCGATCGTAGACCAAGCCCCCTAGAGATTGAAGTCAAAAGGCATATGATGACTCACACTCAATCAAGACCTTTTGAGATTGAGGTTGAGGTCAGAAGGCATATTATGACTCACACTCAATCAAGACCTTTTGACAAACTCTGAGTGGGGTTGTGCGAATAGGGTTTATTTTAATGGGCTCAAAATCCAATGTTATTTGTTGTCCCATAGAGCTGTGGATCCAACATTGGTATTAATATTGAGAAGTCGGGTACTCTTGATGTTCTGGACATAAAAATTCAGTGTGATCTCCCCTGGAACAAGAGTGTTTTGCAAGTGTCGACAGAAGCATTCAAGTGCCTTGGTTTTTTAAATCGGTGTAGGAACTACTTCACCCCATTTCCTTACTATTTACACTATATATATCCGACCAAAGATGCAATTCAACTCATATATATGGGCAGGAGATTCAAAGTATATTTAGGAGGGCGTTGGTGCTCCTCAGGGACAGTCAGCAAACGCCTAAAAGCCATGTCATTGATTCATCCACACGACGGAAAAATGCGATTTTTCGATTGTGAACAACTCCTCGAACATCAAAAAGGAAGGGTTGTTTGCATCTCATTGTGATTGGCGATGAAAAGTGGATCCATTACGACAACCCCAAGCGCAAAGTCATGGTTTTGCCCAGATATCCTTCGCAAAGTCGAATATTCATGACATGAAGCTTATGCTCTGTTGAGCTGCTCAAACCGAATGAAACGATTACGGGGGAACGCATTTGAGCAGCGCGCTGAAGCCAAAACAGCAAGACCGATCAAGACCTACTTGGAAACGCTAAAATGGAAAGTCCTACCCCACCCGCGATTTCTCCAGACATCGCTACCTCCGATTACTACTTCTACCGAGCTGGTATCTAAAAAATTTCCAGAAAGATGGAAAAAAAGTTTATGTACCCATTTGAAAGAAAAAAACTCTCATTATTCATTTAAGGTCCCAATATCTCCAGTATTTTGTCAAACCCTTTGTAAAACACGTTTTCACCAAGTAAATAGAACTTGCATTTACGGCAAAAGGGAAACAAACATGCCTTTCCATCAGCTGATGGCTGATTTTCTGGGAGTTATAAAACAGAGTTTGAAAGTAATTTTAACTCAATAAATCAACGTGGGGTTTAGTATTTATCAGCTTTTTACATAAAAGAGAATTTCGTGTGTTAACAGCGAAAAAAACACTGTTGAAGCCAAAACTTGGCTTGAAAAACATTATTCGGACTCTACACCAGGAAAATCAACACATTGAGAAGTGGTTTTCTAAGTTTAAACGAGGCGAAATGAGCACCAAGGGCGATGCACGCAGTGGACGCCCCAAAGAGGATGCTACCGACGAAAACATTAAGAAAGTCCACAAAATAATTTTGAATGACCGTAAAGTGAAGTTGATAAAAATATCTGACACTCTAAAGATATCAAAGGAACGTGTTGGACATATCGTGAATGCATATTTGGCTATGCGAAAGCTCTATGCGAAAGCTCTGTGTTTGAACCTGTTTCATCGTAATAAACCCAAATTTATGCGTCCATATGTGACAATGGATGAAACATGGTTCCATCATTTCACACTGGAGTCCAATAAAAAGAGTGGAAAGACGCAACAGTCGGCTGGTAAGGTTATGACATTAGTATTTTGAGATGCGCATGGTACAATATTCAGCGACTATCTTGAAAAGGGAAAAACCCATCAATAGCGACTATTGTATACCGTTACTGGAGCGTTTGAAGGACGAAATCGCGGATAAACGGCCCCATTTGAAGAAGAAAGTTCTGTTTCACTAAGACAATGCACCGTGTCTCAAGTCAATGAAAACGATGGCAAAACTATATAAATTGGGCTTCGAATTGCTTCGGCATCCACCGGATTCTCCAGATCTGGCCCCCAGCGACCTTTTCCCCTACTTATACCTTAAGAGAATGCTCTCCGGAAAGAAATTTAGAGCCGATGAAGAAGTAATCGCCGAAACTGAGGCCTATTTTGAGGCTAAAGACAAATCGTTCTATAAAAATGGTATCGAAAAATTATATGACCGATATAATCATTGCATCGACCAGGAAGGCAGCTATATTGAATAATTAAATCAAATTTTATCAAAAAAAAATTTTTTTCAGTTAAACTGTTATAGTTGGCAACACTTAAAGACACGCAAAGTCATACAAAGGTTAAGGTTAAGCCACAGCCGCAATATGATTTTGGCGTTGTCGAGAAACGATATCGGCATTTAAAACAGGCAAAAATTAAACTTTGAACTGTTATGTTAAACATTTTACTGTAAAGTTAACTGTTAAGTTAAACATTTAACTGTAAAGTTAACCGTTAAGTTAAACATTTAACTGTAAAGTTAACCGTTAAGTTAAACATTTAACTGTAAAGTTAACTGTTAAAAAATGCATATGTAAACGATGAAGATTAAAAACTGAATTAATAAGCTTTAATCAATTTGATATTAAATATAAATTTTAAACTCTGAAAGTAATGATAATTTGAGTACACTGAGAATAAATTAAATAATCTTTAAATTGTTTGTTATTATCATATAAATTAATCAATTATTTGTTTTGTAAAAATTTCAGGTCAATATGGTCCCGGTATTGCTTTAATAGCAGCCTCTTACACTGGTTGTGATCGTTTCTTAACTTTAGCTATTCTTACCGTTGGTGTGGGTCTAAATGGTGGTATTTACTCAGGATTTAAAATTAATCACTTGGATTTAACGCCACGTTTTGCTGGTTTCCTAATGGCCATTACAAATTGTTCCGCCAATTTAGCTGGTCTTTTGGCACCTATAGCGGCTGGTAATTTAATTGATAATCAGGCAAATATAAATATAAAAATTCGTAATCGATTTTTTGTTTTTTAATAATATTTATAATTTTTAGCCTACAATTGCTCAATGGCAAAAAGTATTCTTTATTGCGGCTGCTATATACATTGCTGCCGGCACCTTTTACAATTTGGTTGGGTCGGGACAACGTCAACCTTGGGATAATCCCGATAATGATGAAAAAGATTCAAATGCTTTGGAGTCACAACATCAAACTAGTCCCAATACCTTAAGTCGGTTACCTGCTGCCATTACCGCCACCAAATAGTTTGTAGATTAACACACAGAAGAAAGGCTAGACTAAAATTTTTTTTTAGATATTTTTTAAGTATAACAATTTGAAGTATAATTCTTGTTTTATGAGTGAAAAGAAAAAGACATTTTTAATCAGGAAATTACGTTGAATTGTTAAAGAAAAATGTTAAGAAACGTTTGCTGTTTGTAAAGTAATTATTTTTATTATTAAAAGAAAAAAATACCGCTGTATTCATAATCGATTTATAAAGTTATAGGAGATTTATGGAGCCAACCTTTTTAAAAAAAAATTTGTTTTGTAAACTTCCCTTAATTTTATAAATTATTTATGAATTAAAACTTTAGTTTTTAAGTTATTAAATGAAAGAAAAAAAAAAAATGTTATTTAAAATAGCACAAAATGTCAGTATAATAATTTATATTATAAAATATATAAAAAATAATTTAAAAAAATCAGTAATAAAAAAATTACCTCATTGTTTAGAAAAAAATAAACAATAAATTAAAAAAAAAATATGTTATATCATAACATGCACGACGATAATTATTATTTTTAATATTATTATTTTTTTTTTTTGTGTAAATTATTGTTAAAAAAAAGAAATTTATAAAAAATTTTATATATTTTTTGTTTGCCTACCGTGTAGATTTCGCTATAATTTTTTGTATGTGATAGTATAAAATGCTGTTTAATTTTATATTTCCTAAATAATTGTTATTTCAATTTAAAACATAAAGAAAAATCGAAATTATTATTATTTTTGTTTTTGATGATTCCTTTTTAATTATAATTGTAATTAATTTTTTTTGAAAATAATTATTGGAAAAAAAATATTAAAAAGAAAATAAATATATATTTTTAAATTTTACAGTAAAAAGACAATAAATTAAAAAAAAAAAAATCAAAAATAAAAAACACCAAAATTTTAGTAGTTTTTATTGTACCGTGTATTTTTGTGAGTTTAAAAATGCTGGGAAACACCCTGTTATATTATGGACGTTGGCAGATCTTTAAAAACATAATTCCTTAAATCAATTTTCAAATCTGATTTAAATTCTGACGAATTAATTCGCAAATTCATTTTTTTTAACTACATTATTTAATACGATGATTAAATCTTTATCTTATTAAACGAATCAAGTTGATTTAAATAATTCTTTTTATAAATCAAAAGAATATAATTATTATGATTCTCGAATATGAATTAAATCACGATTAATTTTAAATCCGAAGGGTTTCCTGGAATTTTTAATTTAAAACAGCTACAGGACGACTATTTATTTTTTTTTTTTTAAATTTAAAACACTTCGATAATTCAAATTTTATTTTGGTTTAATTCGAAAATCAAATCAATCTTTTTTTTTTAATTCGCGAATTGAAAAAATAATTTTTTTTGAAATTATTTGATTCACTTGAAATTATTTGATTCACTTGAATCAAAAAAGATTTAAATGAAATTGATAAATCAATTATGATTTCAAATCTGATTTAATTAATTGATTTATAAAATATCCCAGCAAAAACATGGTAATGACATATCATTACTTTATACATTACCTTGTAATGAGTACTCCTTACATTTAGCATTTTTTTCAAATTAAAAATAATGTATTAAATAACTTTATTTATTAATGGATATTTTAATAATTTATGAATTAAAAGTGTTTAATAAAACATATTATCATGTAAGTAAACAGGAAAAAGCCTATAAATTGTTGTAGTGTCGAATTAATTTTTTTTAACTTATTTGTGTTATGACACATCTTATATAATGAATTTTTGTATTCAGATTACGAATATGACAAAAATTTTAAAACATTTCGGGAAAAAAATCGAGTTTTAACTGTAGTTCCGAAATATCCTTTTTATAAAATTCTTCAAATTTGTAAAGAGATTGGAAATTTTGGAGACCAAATTTGATATCATGAGAAAAAATCTATAAAAATCGCATAAAATAAAAATTACTTGAATTTCAACGCGAATAAAAAATATTTAAAACTGAGCAAAAACTTCCTCTTTTTGACCTGTGACGACCCATGCGATACATATGTATGTCCCAAATTGTATCAGTATCCTGTAATAAATAAAGTGAACCAATTCCAAATATCTCGATGTTTTTAAAAATTAAAGGAATGGACCATGTCCTACCAAAATATTGATACCCTGTATTGTCCAATAGGTTTGGAGAAAATGTGTCTCAAAAATTATGCAGAAATATATATTTTTTTTATGAATTTGTGGTGATCCTATTAACTCTGAGACCTTATTGATCCAAATAGTTAGTATTGTGTGAAAGAAACAACTATCATCTGTCGATACACATTTAAGAAAATCGGTTAAAAAATGGGCCAAATACGAAAAAAACTAAAAATGGGACATTTATCAACCATTGGCCATCAAAGGGTTTATTTATATACTTCCTTTTGGAAGAAAAGCGGATTAGAAATTAGGATTCACAACACTGCATCGCATTACCTTGTCGCTTACTCAAAGTTAAATTATATTTGGCTACCAGGAGTTAAAAAATAATGCGTTACTCAATTTCTTACAGAAAAATAAATAATAATTGGTTATTAGTAACCAATTATTATTTATTTTTTCGTAAGCAGAACACCTTACCTTTTGGGACATCCCATATAAAAAAGTTAGAATTAGAATATAGAAGGTAATACGTGAAAACCTTGGAGTTTAGATTACTCGACTCATTATTTGATAAGGTGTGTTTTGCTGGGATTGAATCAACTCCCTGGAAATAAGGGAAAATAATTATTTTTTCGCAAATTAATTCAACAAATATTAATCTTTTTTAATATGCATGAGCCAGGAATGAAAATATGTAAAATTATTCATGGCAATTTTATTCAAATTTGGACCTATTTTTTACAAATCCCTAAAACTTTTCTAAATCATAATTTTAAAACTTTGGAGATTATGTTATAAATTTTATCAAGTTTGGCAAAAATTTACTTTGTGGGCATCTTTTAAAAAAAATATGTCACCTCCTCTATATAATAAAAAAAAAAGGGGCCGGTGTCCAAAAAAAAAGGCCTCGATTCTGGGGAATAGAAAATCCACGCATTCTACATGAAGCACCATCACACCCTTTCAATGTCACGGTGTGGTATGCAGTTATGTCGGAAAAGGTGATTGGACCTTATTTTGTAGAAGAAGGCGATGATAACGCTATTACGGTGGACGCCGACCGCTATAGAGCCATACTTTTTGCAGATTTTACAAACCTTTTCTTCAAGACATAATTCAGATCTTAACCGAATCACTTCAGACCTCGTTCCGCGATTGCCAGTTTTTTAACCTATTTTGCGATCTGAAATTGTAATTTCAAAATAGTTTCAAAGTGGAGATTTGGGGACAATTTCCGCCATCCCTTATCGACAAAAACAAATTGTTTCTTCCCGAAAAATTTGTTTAATAAAATATAAAAATTACCCACCCACAAAACAATAAACGGTTAACAAATTTTACAAAAAAAAAAAAATACTAAACAGTATTGCCAGATGTAAAAATTGGCATAAGACAAAGCAGATTTAAGACCAAACCGCACTACTTCAGTAAAAATATTAGAAAAAACCTCAGGTGAAATGAAAATGTTTAAAAAAAAAACTAAAATAATTTGCACTAACTTTTACTTCAGTTAGACAGAGTATTATTTGTTAGTTACTTTCTTAATAACTAATAACTTATTCGATGCGAGGCTACATTTAAATCATGACATCGATTATGTAACTTACACTCACCGAAAAAAGTCTGTAAAGGCAACTGAAAATTTTGTTGAAATTTGTTAATTTTGCTGGGCTCAAGCCCAGCGGTATTTATTGCAAATCTTAGCAACACATGTCTGCTAACGTGTAGTACAATGAAATTAGTAGCCGGTACTAAATTTTAGTAAACTTTTTGTAAGGTGGAATTTAAAATGCTAAAATCGGCAAAAAAAAAATTACTAAATATTATTAATATTAGTACAACGAAATAAGTATAAAAAATTAGTAAGTGCTACTAAATTGTAGTAAATTGCTGTAAACTCAATGAATTGTACAATATAGCAAAATTTTAATTTATAAAAAAAATATTATTAAAATGCACAAATTACCTTAATTACTTTTAGCTACACTTGTTAAACTTTAAAGCTGCTAATTTCTTTTGAAATCGAATATACAAATTTATAATTTTTTTATCGAGCAATATTTTTTTATTTTATTTATTTTTTTAAAAAAAATATTTTGGACAAAATTAAAAAACAATTCAAAAGCTCAAAAATTAGTAAAAACATATACGAATTTATCATTTTGCTTTAATTTACTGATTTTTGTTTTGAAAAATATTTTTAGTACATTTTTTGGTTTTTAAGGTTAAATTTGCAAATTTTTTTTCTGAGTGTACAAAGCATTTACAATGCTGGGATTCATCAGAAGAAACTCTGTTGATTTTAGAGACCCTTTTATCTAATGTTACTGAAGAAATAAATAAATAATAATAATTTTGTTAGAAAAGGTGTCAAAATAAATTACAAAAGAAATTCAGGAATTATTATTGTACTCAAACTAAATAAAATAAAACTTATTTAGGAAGGAAATTCGACATTTAAAACATGTTTAGGTATTAAAAAAACAGATATGAACATGTTTAAAGATTTTAACAAATGTTACTGATTCAAAAAACCCTAAAATATTTGGCAAAGAAGCACGTGTGAACTAAAAGATGTTAAGGAATCATTTATTACCCTGTAGGGAGCCTGGGGTCAAGTGTCTACAAGTCACCACTTCTGTCGACTTTTTTGAGTGACTTTTTGGTGTCATGTCCACAAAGCGTCCATACTTTTACATTCCTTTTTTGCAGCTGCAAAGCTATGCTTGTTCTTGAATTTTTTTATTGTTTTATTTTGTTGAAAAAACATGTGCATAGCTGCATGCAAAATTATAGTTTTTAATAAAAATATTAAGAAAAATGAATTAAAAGGTAAATATACAAATTTCAACAAAATATAAAGATTCTACAGAGCCTGTGGATGATTTTGTGCATTCTTTTGAAGATTTGTCTACTCCAAAATTAAACTTGCACGAAAATTTTTTCTACTTAAATGAAATTTATAAAAAAAAAAAAATTGTATTAATAAAATATCAAATTTAACAAAATAAATGCACCTGTTTAATCTTATTTCCTTCCTAGTGTGGAAATCAAGTAAAAAAGTTCCAAAAGTATAGACTAGAATTACTAAAATGTACTAGTGAATCTCTGGTTCCAATGTCAACACCTAGTCAATAGTTATGTTGATTCGCAATGACACGCACATGTTAAGTGTCTACAGCAGAAAGCGTTGGCTGGGGCATAATTAGTCAGTAGTGCTGGTGACAAAGTCAATAGTGAATCAGTACAGTTTCACTATCGACATTTCCTACAGGGTATATATTTGATGCTTTATTGTTTTTGTTTATTAGTTATAAATAAAATGAGTATTTAAATGACAACTAATTAAAATTATTAAAAAAATTAAATTCCATTTTAATTAACAATTTGTTGCCGGTATCTAAAATTTCCGTCAAAAAAAATTTTGATAATAAAATTGGTCAAATTCAGTAAGTGGTATTTTACCTGAGACTCAATTGAAAATTATTAGTCAATAACTGAATAAATAAAGCATTGCCAGCTGCAAAAACTGTAATTTATTTATAGTTTAACAAAGTGTTGCCAGAAAAATTTTGCCCTTATCCAATGCTGCCATGTTAGAATATTTTGAGTTGGATTTGACAGATTGAGTTCGTAAAGAATATATTTGATTGGATAAACTGTAAATCAAAACAGTGCTTGATTACCCTGCAGCCACACGATCAAGTTTTTCTTTCAAGTTTTTCACACATACTGCTTGTCAAAATTCAATTGAATTGACAGCTATGACGTAGGCTGCACGCAACTTGAAAGCAATTTTACTTTTCAAGATGCTATCGTCAAGAAAAACGATAAATAGTTATCAGCTGTTTTGTTGAACGTAAATTGAAATACTCAACTTGAAAGAGAAATTGAAAGCAAGTTTTAAATTTTAGAAAAAAAAAAGTTATGTTATATAAAAAATTTGCAGCAAATCAAATTAAACAAGTAAAAAATGCTTAAATTCGGATGTGCCGAATATTTGAATACTCTCTACCAATATCCTAACAAAATGTTCTCTACTGTTTTTGAAACAAATAATGTAAAAAAACTTTCGAAGTAAAATTATGGAGGTAAAAAAAAATTTTTGTGGTGAAAAAAACTTTTAGTGGTGATAAAAATTTTTTGAGGTGAATACAAAACATTTTTAATTTCTAAGCAACTGATGAAAAAATATATTTTGTACCTGTCGCTTCTATAAAATTGTACTAAAATACACCAATTTGTATGGAAAATTTAAAGGTATCTCCGTTGAACCGATTTTGCTCATTTTCAATTCCAAACCGCTCGGGAGGATGTCCAAAAATAGGCACCCCCGCTTGTGTCTTCGCGTCGTGATCGCCATTTCAACAGACAGACGGACATCGCTAAATCGACTTAAAATTGCATAAGGATCACGAATATAGATATACTTCATGGGGTCTTAGACCTATACTTCAAGATGTTACAAACGGAATGACAAACTGATATATACCCTCACCATATATGGTGGAGGGTATAAAAATGCTAAATTTAGCTTAAAAATGGTCTCACCGGTTGAAAGAAATATATTCATGTTGCACCTTGTGCACAACAGTATTGCCATATTTTTATAAGTTTACAGTTGGCTGATGAAAGCTCATGTGCCGAAATAGCTCAGTTGGGAGAGCGTTAGACTGAAGATCTAAAGGTCCCCGGTTCGATCCCGGGTTTCGGCAGTCAACTTTTTTTTTTTTTTTTGTTTAAAAAATATTTTACAACTTCAATTTTCTTTATTTAATTTTCAACACTACAAGGAATTCATAAATCTTAGCAAAACATTAGAAATAAAACTCTTTTTTTTTTTCTTTGTTGTGTAAACAATTTTTCAATATAATAAAAGTTTATACATAAATAATAGTTAGTACGGAAGGAAAAAGTAACAAAAAAAATCTTTTTGACCCCAAACTATTCCGTTGGTATAAACTGTTTTTTTTTAAGTTAAACATCACACAAATGTAAATGCTTCAAACAAACTTAATGTTCACCATGAGGAGCTTCTTACTTTTTCAGCTTAATAAACTTGGAAGCAAATTCATAAATTCCTACAGAATTATTATTCTTTTCATCAAAATCTACCCAATCATCTTCGGATAAATCCACATTATCAAACGTTTGACCATTATCTACAGAACGAACAATCCAACCGGTGCGTGGTGAAAATTCTATTGGTTCAGCGCCACGACAATCAAATACTACAATAGTCTTAAATTTGCCGGTATCATCGGCTGTGTAGACACCTAGAGTTCAATGAATGCGAAAAAGCTAATCGGTCAATATGCAAATAAAAAGTATTCCTTCTACTTACTATTGGATTTCTCTACAATATCTATGCTATTATCTCGGATACACATTTTACATTTCATATAGAAATTGAAGCCGTTTGGATTACGAGAATCCTGTTGTGTCTTTTCCGATTCTGTAATATCATGCCATTTATCAGAGATTTCTCCACAATTCGAGCACATTATTTTAATGAAAAATGAATAATCCGGATGGCAGGTTTTTAATTCTTCAACATTTTCTAAAGTTGCTGAAATTTGCAATGCAACACGTACCATTTTTATGAAGATATTAATTTTCTGGCAATTTTTTTTTTTGTTTTTATTTTGATATGAGTTGTGTTGTTCGTGAAAGAACTAGTTCAATTGTACTATTCATTCAATTCAAAGACCTGAAGTTACTAAACGCACTTTTAGTTCAATCGTTCACTTCATTTATAATTTTTTAATTGAAATATATTTTTAACTATTTTTAAAATACAAATCTAAAATGTGGGCAAATTAATTTAAATACGAAAGTGTTTCGTTTTCTAAAAATGTTTATTTCTCTAAAATCATATTTATTTCTCAGTTGCAAAGACTTTTGAGAAGAAAGCACGATTATAAATTGTAGTAAAAAATTGAATGCCTCGCTAAAATAAGGTGGTAAAAACCATCTTAAAACAACGAGTATTTGCTAATTTGTACCATATTTTATCTTATTTACAAATTGTATTCAAATTTTGATATGCACTTTGATTGTGAATTTTGCAAAAAAAAAAAAATTGTATTATGGAATATTTTAAAGGATTTGAAGATTTCAATAAAAACACTTCAAGTTGATATCATAAAAAAAATGTACAATGACCGAATGATGAAATCTTGGTATCATCGTAAAGACCATTGAATGAACACGACTTACACATAGACCTTGAAAATGATAATTATTTATTGAATAAATTCGCAAAAAAAATCTTTTTGTAAATCAGCGAGTTGATTCTATGTTTTATAAATCAATTTATTTAATCAGATTTAAAATCATAATTGATTAATCAATTTCATTTGAATATTTTTTGATTCAATTGAATCAAATCATTTCAAACATAATTCTTTGTTTAATTCGCGAATTAAAAAATGATTGATTTGATTTGCGAATTAAACCAAAGTAAAAAAACATTGAATTGGCAAATCTCGCTTTGTTTTCTAGACATTAGCCATTTTGCCGAGGAGGCTGTTTTATAAAAATTTCATGAAAAAAATAATCGTGATTTAAAAAAAATATTTTAATTCGCGAATCAAAATAATTATTTTTTTGATTAGCAAACAAATCAAAATTGAATTGATTTTTTGATTTAAAATTGAAATATTCAAATTTGAATTTTTTTGTTTGATTTATAAAAAAAAATATTTAAATCAACTTGATTTTTCTAATAAGATAAATATTGAATCAGAAAAATTAATTTGCGAATTAATTCGTCAAAATTTAAGTCTGATTTGAAAATTGATTTAAGGAATTATGTTTTTAAAGGTCTGCTTACATATAAATATATTTTTGTAATAAACTTCCAAAGATGTCGTTCCAACAAAATTGTATTTTCGTTATAAAGGGTGGTCCAACCATAACGAACGATGTTGATTGTGCGTCACACCTTAACGTCAAGTTTTTTGCCCAACTTCTTTTGAAATTTCTTTGTTTAAGTGTTTGACACATTCAACCATGGAGAGGTGCACAATTAAACAGCGCATTAAGATTGTTGAAGCCTTTTACGAAAATGCGCGTTTAAATCGTGCACTTCGTAATTTTTTTGGTTAGCATAATCGACCAAATATGTCCATAATCGTCATGTTGATTGACCGTCACGATCATGTGATTTAACACCGTTGGACTTAATTCTTTGTGTATATTTAAAAGAAAAAGTGTACGTCAATAAGCCGAAAACAATTCAAGAGCCATAAGATGAAATAATTCGCCACATTAACGACATTGAACCTCAATTATATCTTAGAGTCATTGAAAATATGGACCATCGGATAGAGGTATGCCACCGAAGCCGTGGCCAGCATTTGGCCGATATTCTGTTTCACACATAATTGTCATAGATCCTTCAATCATAATAAAATATATTAAAATAATCCTCTGAAAACTTTTTGTTTTATTTATTTGCATTATGGTTGGACCACCCTTTATACGAAGTTCAGTATGTTTTGTTGCTTCATTCTGTAAAATAATGATATTTATAAGGGATAGCATTAACCGATATGTGTTTACCGATTACAAGTATGATTTTTATTTTTTAAATGCACTCAAAGAAATAAACATGGTATTTCTGTTCGGTTAGTTTTGGCCGACACTGCATACCCGTGCATAAATATATTTGTTTTACGATTTTTTCAAATATTATTTCTGTTTTAAAAAATAATTTTTTCTCAAATTCACGAAATTTTTACTTTATAGCATTCTCGCCTGAAAATCGTTCGTCGAAAAAAATAAGTTTATAGGCCGCAAAATAGTAAATAATGTGTTCTATCGACAAAATATAACAGCTTTAATAAAAAATATTTAATTTTTGGCGGCTCGAGCAATAGACGATTAAAAACTCTAAGATTTTAAAAACAATTTGAATTTAAGTGGAATTTTTCTATTAAATGATATTGTACCTACTTTTTATATAAAAAAAAATCTCAGATTTCTAAAACACTTTCTCATTGAAACGTCTAAACTTCATTCAAAATGCTAGAGTGGAGTACTTGACGTTGCAGAGTTGAGTTCTTCAGTATTGTGAACCTGTTTAAAAGGTTCAATATATATAGTTCAGACTCATTTTCTTATAATATTTACTCCTGATAACTTTCTAATAGGAAAATTGTTATACAAATTTTCTAAAAATTCTGCTTCTTTTTATCTCATTTCCCTTTTAAATCCGATAATGATAAACAAAAGGACAATTTTCCTTGCCTTATTTACTGGCTAAATCCCTTTCGGATAAGCGGAAATTTACACATAAAAAAGACCTCTCAAATATATTTTCATAAAGAGCTACTAGAACCCCTTGGATTAACCCATTTTTTGTAAAAATATTTTTTTTTTATATTTTACTGAAATTTTTCATATCTAATTTCAGTTTTTGTTTGCAATAAGTATACAAGAACTGAAAGTTACGTTTAAAAGTATTAAAAAACCTGATTATAACAAACTATCAGGTAACATAATCCTAGATAATTGGAATAAAACTGGCAATATTATTTTAAGTATTATAAATAAATCATTAGAGACTGTTTAATTTTGAAATAGTTGGAAAGAATCGATTATTTTTCCTATCGAAAAAGTAAAAAATAAATTAAAATGTGAAGCATACCGGTCAATTAACACTTTAAAAACATGTTTAAAAGTCACTGAAAAAATAATAAAAGATCAACTGGAAGACTACATAGAACAACACAGGTTATTATCAAAATATCAATCCGAGTTTAGAAGAAATTGTTCATGTGAAACCGCAGTCAATTATTTTATAAACAGATGGAAATGTAAAATAAAATTTTAGCAATTTTCCTTGTTTGTTTGTTCGGACCAACAAACAACTAGTCTGCAAAAACTACAAAATGCAATCGGTTTACTTCAATAATGGTTCAACAAAGGCTGCAACTTAATACAATATTTTTTATTCAGAAAATAAAAATGGGAAATGCACACGATTACGTGATCGAACAAATAAGATATGTTGGAGAAGTTCAACCATATAACCTCAGGAAAGCCTTAGACTTGAGACCACAGCGAGCTGATGCAAATGCAATGCAATAATCGATATTTTACAATGGATTAAATTTTTACAATATGATGCCGAATGATGTTAAGAATGAAACAAATATGAATCTTTTTAGAATGAAAACTGCTAATTTTGTAAAAAATTTTAATTTTTTACCAGAGTTAAATTAATATGAATTGTGATTTAAAAGTATTTTAAATACTACTAATAAACAAAATTAAAATAAAATGAAATATTTTAAATTAAATCAAAAGTCGTTAGTCAGGATTTCAAGTTTTTTTTAAAGTACGGTACGTAAAATAAATTTGGGGTCAAACTTCGACATTACCACTTTTTAAAGACGATGTATTATCATTTTTTGTGTAACCGACCTTTCTTCAAGGTGATAGGCCATTTAGAGTCTTCGCTAAATAAAGTTTTTCAGTACAAAAGGCTTTCCAGGTTTTTCCTATGTGATAGGCGGTTTAGTGGCTTTGTTGAGTAGTTTTTCTGTGTTCGCTGAGTAAAGGTTTTCTGCAAAGCAATTTCTTTCAACCGCCATTTAAAGTGAGATTCACTAAAATTAGTTTATAAACAAAAAAGGGGGTAAAGTCTAAGTCTGATCTTTAATAACTTTGGCATTTGACAAGTCAACGGAAGAAGGCAAATATCAAGTAAAGTTTATTTACTTCTGTAAACTTAATAATTGCATTGGTTAAATTTATTTATTTATTCATATTGTAATACAAAAGCCATCCAGACCAAAAATAGGCTTTTTATAAGAAAACAGGAAAATATTTAAAACTTTAATTGGTTTAATAAATTGGATGATAATTTGCCTTACTGAATATATGTTTGAGAGGTCTTTTCTATAGTGTACATTTTGCCATGATCGGATTATTCCGACTTAAATTTTCAACTATAAAACTACACACACTCCGAAGGGGTGTGTCCGACAAAAAGAAAAAACATCGTTAAACTCAGCTTGGACTCTATTCAATGGACCAAGTTTCATGTATTGTGGTGAGTTGCTCGTAAACTCGTAAGCCAAAAAATATATATATGGAGCCATGTTTCGTAATTTGCAACCAAAACATCCGAAAACGTTGCGGTACCAAAAATTCCACGTAAATGGTGGTTGTTTGAGATGTTTCAGATTGTTTTTGGTTACTGTGATATATAACGGGAACGAAAATATAATTTTAAAGGCAAAAATGGAAAAATACACTTACCACATGTATTTATAAAAACTCAACATTTATGTATTAAAGACTGTCTGGATATTAGGCCAGGACTTTTACACAAAATTTTAAACACTACACAACTAAAGTTATTTAATACCAATATTTACTATTAAGTTCCTAAAATAACTAGTAACCAACCCGTTTGATAATTTAATACGACTTTTACAATTCCTCGTACTTTTAATTTACCGATAAAAAACCCGAACAATATTGTTTGCAAAAAAAATCTAAATTTTCACAAAATTACTGAGTTTAATTCATCAAAAGATAGCATTACTTGATAAACAATATATTTTTTTATAATTTAAATCACTCCAAAATTAATTTTATAACAATTTATTAATTTTTTCAATGCAAATAATCACTAACGTACAAAAAACACCCGACCGGCACAAAAACTTTGATCGCCATGTTCTTTTTGCAAAACAGTGTTGTATGTTTGGGTGCGAAAAATTTGCAATAGCTGCCAGATTTGACGATCTATCATCATATTGACGATTTTCTGATCAAAAATTTCCAAATAGACAATTTAACGATTTAACTAAAATGACAATTTAATTTAGAAAAAAAACACAGCAAGCTTTTCTTGTAAAACTTTTTTGTGTGCAAATAGAAGTATAATTGCAATGTAAAAAACAAAATTAGTTAACTAAATAAAACACTTGTGGCATTTTTGGTTTGTTTTAAAATCATACCCAGTAAAAAAAATAGACACATCAAACCCAGTAAAAAATAGAAAAAATGCAGAAAAAAGAAGCGCTATATATCTTTAATTTCCCTTTCAAAAATGCAAAAAAAAAAATCAGTTTTTGATGTTAATGTAATTTTGTTGTAATATTTTTTTATTTCTCATCCCCATTAAAACAATGTTTAGTTAACACTAACTGGGAATTTGGCTGTCATATTTGTTGCTCTTAACAATAAGAAATATTAATTTAACTCTTAGTTATATTTTAACTGAACATTGTGATATAGGGCATAAGTTGGATATGGGCAAGTCCCAGAAACAGTCCACCAACCAATCTATTCAATTTATTTTTTTTTAATGGAACATTAGACTAGATATCTAATATTGAAAATATAAAAATAAAATGTATTTGGATGATTATTAATAAAAAAAAATTGTTACCAAACCTAAGATCTCGTAATGTTATACAAAAACTTAACATTTTTTAGGTTTACAAAGCGGGTCCGATCGAAGGCCATATTTTTATTTATACAATTCTCTTCAGTTTTACTAAAAAAAAATTGCTTTTTACTATTTCGGAAAGATTGAAATTAGGTATGAAATGTTAGCTTCATGCGTTGTAGCGAATAAGGATTTTTTATGTTGTGAGTGAGCTAAAAAGCACTAGAACAATTATGCTGGCATAACATGCCATCTTGTAGTCAAGATGAAAAGAACAAAAATTGTGCGGGTTTAATATTAGTCGGGTGTGTTCTACCTCAGTAGAATGAAACTTTTTTTGCAAGTCGTGTATAATTTTAAATCGATAAATACAAAAAATAAAATTCTACAATTAAAAAAAATTGCATATTAATTTCTGTAACGTGCTTCCAATTATTCGACCCTGCCAGTTAACCGGTTAGGTCATTATTCGAAAAATGACCAAAATTGATTAATCAGTTATTCTGTTATTGGCGATTAATCGTTAAATGCAAAATAAAATATCTCACCAGTCGGGACACAAAGTGCTCAAGTAAACCCTTAAATCTAAAACAGAAAAATGCAGTGTATACAGTGTTTTACAGCGGAAAAATAATTGTAAAAAATTTTATAAATAAACCAGAGCTGTCCTAAAACAGTATTCAAAATAAATAATTCTTAAAAATATTGTATTGTTTTTGCGAAATTTACAAACTTTGACAGAACTGTCGCTGCCATTTTAATTTTCTGGTTTTAAAGAGGTTTTCTATTAAAAAAGCTCAGAAATCCTCGATATCTATAAAACTTTTGAATACACATATTTCTGCCAGGTCCCTTTTCTAGTAAATTGTAACGATTTTTTTTTTGGTTCTACTTAAGCTTTTCTATTCGTTCAAAATTTTTCTTCAAACTTTTTATTTCCCATTAAAAACAATTTTAATATGTTATTTTGGCATGTACATGAAATGTAAATATAAATAAATAAATATATAAATAAAATAAAATAAACAGTAACGTCATAGTGCTTTTTAGAAAAATACTTAGCCACGTGTTTGATTTGTTGCAACAAAATATGCATTTTAAAATGTTTTGTTTAACATCTGCCTATTCTGGAGGTTTTAGCTTAGAATTTTTGAGTGAAGTATTATTTCTCAGACCCTGTGCCAGGTTTTTTTAAGACGATTATCGTTTATCGTCCACTTTCGAAATTAAATATCTACCATATTTCATAAAAATTGTAAACTGTTGTTACAAATTTGGTAAACGACAGTAATGTTCAGTTTTATAGTTCAACGATTTGATTAGTAGTGGACAATAATCCTCGCTGGTCTTATAGGATCTGAACAATAGATTAATAATTTAACAGGCAAATTTTCTGTTTCTAAGAACGACTTTTCAAAAACTTCTTCTTTTTTTTTTTTTTTGGTCGGTTTTAACACCGATAATGTTTGTTTGAAATTATTCCAAAAGCAACCAGATATTCCTAGAAACTATTCTGGAGCTAGTTTTAGTTAGTTATATTGTATCTTATCATTTAAGTTAAGATAAACACATTCTGGTTCCCTGGAATATGTTCTAACAAAGAAAGTTGTAGAATAAATTTGGTTGGGAACCTATTTTAAAAGGATTTTATTGGCAAAATTCCTAAAAGTAAAAATATTAATTTTCTGTTATGAAATCGAAAACAAATGCAACCTTGTCTTGAAATACATGAAAATATAATTTAAATGATTTAGAATGTTTTAAGGAATTAGAACAAAAATTAAAAATTGTTGATTGTATTTCCTAAAGGCTACACAGCACTTGCTTTGAGTTGGTAGGTTAAAAATGTTTAAAATTTGTTTTAAGAAATGTTATTAAAAAATTAAATCAATTTCTTTTTTTTTGTTTAAATAAATTCAATTGTGTTTATTTATATACTACTGGAAAAATTGTAGCGGGCGTCACGTAGAGTGCGTCAAAAAGGGTCGACGGCTTTTGATTAAAAACGATAAAAAAGTTTTGGCCGCAAATAAGTTATTTTACAATTCTCTTATTTGTCATCTTACTTTTAGGTATTAGATTTTGTGTGCTTTGTTATGCATACCCGTGCATAAATATATTTTTGCAAATTTTTTAAATATTTTTTCCGTTTTAAAATTTTTTTTTTTTTCAAATTCACGAAATTTTGATTCGTTCGTGGAAGAAAATAAGTTTAAAGGCAGCAAAAATAGTAAATAATATTTTCTTTTGACATAATGTAACAGCTTTAATAAAAAATAATAATTAAGCCAACATCTAATTAATGCCTTAATAACGCTGGCTAGAGTGCTAGAGAGTCTGAGATTCTAAATAGAATTTAAATTCTAATGAGATTATTGTATTAACTGATTTTGTAACTATTTTTTGTATAGAAAAACTTCACACGATTTCTAAAATATTTTCTCGTTGAAACATCTAAACTACATTCAAAATGCTAGAGCGGAGTATTTCACGATGCAGAGTTCAGTACTTCAGTACTGTGAATCTGTTTTGAAGGTTAAATTGAATAAATATAGTTCAGACTCATTTTCGTATAATTTTTCTTTCTGATAACTTTCTAATACGAAAATTTGTTGTAAAAATTTTGTAAAAATTCTAATTTTCTTTTCATTTTAGTTCTATATTATGCATTGAAATTCTTTTTTTAGGGAATGCGTTAATTATATTCAAAAGGACAATTTTCCTCTCCTTAATTTACTGGCTAAATCCCCCAGAAGGGCTTAAAACCGTAATTTTAAATTAAGAATAGGATTTTAGAAATTAAATTTAGAAATAGAAAACTATATCAAACACCAACAACAACTACAGTTTGCGGGCAAAGCACCGATTTTTTAATTAATTTATTTTCTTTTTTAATGTGATAGTTTTTGTGCTGGTTTCCAAAAAGTTTTTTGTTAGCCAAGACCCCTTTCGACTAAGCGGAAATTTACACTACACAAAAGACCTCCCAAATATATTTTCATAAAGTGCTAATAGAACCCCATGGATTAACCCATTGTGAATATGAAATTAATTGCGAAATTTTTTCATAAATTTTTTGTAAAAACATTTTTTTTTTATTTACTCAAATTATTTTTCTTTAAAAAAGTCGTTAGTCAGGACTTTAAGAATTTATTTACGGTACGTAAAACACATTTTTTTTGGGGTCAAATTTCGACATTATCACTTTTTTAAAGTTAAATTTTTCCGTGTAAACGGCCTTCCGGTTTTCTCCTATGTGATAGGAGCCTTAGTGGCTTAGCTGATAAGTTTTTCTGTGTAACAAATCTTCAATAGGGCTTCAATGAGTAAAGGTTTTCTTCAAAGCAATTTTTTTTAATCGCCGTTTAAAGTGAGATTCACTTAAATTATTTTAAAAACAAAAAAGAGGCTAAAGTCTAAGTCTGATCTGTAATAACTTTGGCTTTTGAGAAGTCAACGGGATAATTCAAATATCAAGTAAAGTTTATTCACTTCTGTGATCTTTAGTTATTACATTGGTAAAATTTTGAATAAATAGGTTTTTTTTTTAAAAAGAAACAGGAACAAAATTTAAAAACTTTAATTGGTCTCAATTGTTTAATACATTTGACCATATTTTGCCTTACTGAATATATGTTTGAGAGGTCTTTGCTGTGTACATTTTGCCCTGATCGGGTTATTCCGACATAAATTTTCAACTATAAAACTACACACACTCCGAAGAGGTGTGTACGGCAAAAAGAAACAACATCGTTAAACTCTGCTTGGACTCTATTCAATGGACCAAGTTTCATGTATTGTGGAGAGTTGCTCGTAAGACAAAAAAAATATATATATTTGTTGGAGCCATGTTTCATAATTTTCAACCAAAACATCCGAAAACGTTGCGGTACCCAAAATTCCATGTAAATGGTGGTTGTTTGAGATGTTTCGGGTTGTTTTAGATTACCACGATATAGTACGGGAACGAAAATATAATTTTAAAGACAAAAATGGTAAAATATACACTTACCACATGTATATATATAAACTCGACATTATGTATTAAATACTGTCTGAATATAAGCCCAGGACTTTTACACAAAATTTAAAACACTGCACAACTAAAGTTATTTAATACCAATATTTACTATTAAGTTCCTAAAATAATTGGTAACCAACCCGTTTTATAATTTAATACGACTTTTACAATTCTTCGTACTTTTAATTTACCGATAAAAAACCCGAACTATATTGTTTGCAAAAAAATCTAAATTTTCACAAAATTACCAAGTTTAATTCATCAAAAGATAGCATTACTTGATAAACAATATATTTTTTTATAATTTAAATCACTCTAAAATTAATTTTATAACAATTTATTAATTTTTTCAATGCAAATAATCACTAACGTACAAAAAACACCCGACCGGCACAAAAACTTTGATCGCCATGTTCTTTTTGCAAAACAGTGTTGTATGTTTGGGTGCGAAAAATTTGCAATAGCTGCCAGATTTGACGATCTATCATCATATTGACGATTTTCTGATCAAAAATTTCCAAATAGACAATTTAACGATTTTTGTTACTAAAATGACAACTTAATTTAGAAAAAAAAAACAGCAAACTTTTCTTTTAAAACTTTTTTGTTTGCAAATAGAAGTATAATTGCAATATAAAAAACAATATAAGTTAATTAAATAAAACACTTGTGACATTTTGTTTTGGTTTAAAATCATACCCAGTAAAAAAAATAGACACATCAAACCCAGTAATAAATAGAATAAATGCAGAAAAAAGAAAATTTTGAAGCGCTAATTGCCCTTCCGAAAATGCAAAAAATCAATTTTTGATGTAAATGTAATTTTGTTTTCTAAACCCCATTTAAATAGTGTTAAGTTAACTACTGACTGGGACTTTAGCTGTCACATTTGTTGCTCTTTACAATAGGAAATTTTATATAAATATTCCATAATTTAAGTAGATATATACTTGCTAAGTAGTTTAGATATAGCTCTTAAAAATTAAGAATTTAAAAAATGCTGCCAAACTCTTAGAAATTATTGGCTTTTCTCTTTTAAATGTAAGGGGAAATATTTGTCATAAAAATATTTGAAATTTTTTGTATTTTTAATTTGATAAAATATTAAATACAACAAAAGCTAACAAATAAATTATGTGTTTGTTAGTGAAAGTAAAGCAGTAAAGCTCTATTTAGCTTTCCCGCGAAGTCCATATACGAAAACAGCTTTCGTACAAAGGTGGCTCCAAATACTCAAATTGTATTTGTTTACAAAAAATAATGAAAAGTCAGGTAAGTAGCGATAGTTGTTTTCTTTACAAGTAGTTAAAGATATAAAATTTGAAAAAAAAAACAAATCTATTACTTAACAGCTGTGTTTATGCGGCAAGCTATCAAAATTGGCTTAATGAGGGAGAAAATTTTAAAAAGAAATTAAACTGAATAATTTATTTTCAAAGGACATTATTTTATCCTTTTTTCGCGATATGATAAAGTAAATTGTAAATTGCACAAAACGTCTTAGTTTCTCCTCTTTCATTTGACATAAATATCGTTTTTGTGGGACGAGCATAATTATTAAAATTTATTTTTTGAAAAATGTTACCTTTTGATATTTTGAGGTCCTTTTTAAAAGAAAACGGGATCACGAAATGAAAAACTTTAGTTTTAGATGCACATAGTGTTTAATTTGTATAGCAAAGCTAGAATCGTGAAATTTAATATCAGTTTCTACATAGTTAGGTCTACTACATTTATTTCTTTTTAAAAAAAAATTGGCTAATTTTAAATGATAAAATGAAATTTCCAGAGGCCTTTATCAGCATGCTTTTTTCGCGATATGATTAAGTAAAATATGCATAAATGCTAGTTTTTTGTTTTTGTGGGACGAGCATAATTATTAAAAATTTATTTTTTGTAAAAATGTTATCATTTGAAACCTTGAGGTTCTTTTAAAAGGAAACAGGATCACGAAATTAAGAACTGAAAATACAGTTTTACTCCATTTGGCCTCCATTTAAAACGTATATGGTACAGGTAATGTCTAAAGACTTATTCTTTTTTATCGGAAAATGTTGTAGGTGGTTAAGTGGATTCGCAGAATGCAGTTTTTCTGTGTAACCGGCCGTAAGGGTTTTTTCTTTGGGATATATAGTTTAGTGGTTTATCTTGGTAAAGCTTGGCAGAGCTGTTTAACAGATATTTATTATTCAATGAAATTTGTTTGAAAAAAAATTGTATTCGATCCTTAATAATTTTGGAATTGGAAAAGACAACGGGTTATGTCAAGTGAAAGATTAAACTATTGTCTATCAAATTTTTTTAAAGCCTGATTCACATGCCAACACTTGTCCACTTTGTTTTTGAAAGGAAAATTAATAAACAAAAAATTCGTATCACCAATACTGGAGGGACATGTGGATATCGGAAGTAAATGCGTGAATGGCGCTTTAGGTTCACTAAAAATTCTTGAGTAATCCACCATCCAGAGCAGAGGGTACTAAAATAGGGATGCCATGGTAAGTGCAAAGATGAAAGGAAGAAAACCCTCTCTGAGGCATTGTGCATCTAGCTTTAAACTTATTTTAGGAAAAGTTTTAAATAAGTAGGTTTTTTATAACAAACAATAATTAAGAAAACTGAAAATCTGAAATTGATCCGTATACCAAATTTTATGTATTTTGCTGAGGGGCTTAAAACGGCAAATAAGCTATCAAAAATATATATTAGTTGGCGCATTGTTACTTAAAATTTAAATGGTGGATTATTGGGCGTTGCTAAAAAAATATGACCCTTCTGGAATACGAAATTAAAAATATTTTCTATCTTCCATTATTGGAGTCAGGGCCTGTGAGGGCCCCAAAAATGCATTTTGTTCTATGATCCATATTCTGTAGCTCCCTCTAGACCCATTTAAAATACCCTTTTTAATCCCGGGCAAGCCCGAAAATAGCCAACCTTATACTTTTTTAATCGTACGATTTTTAAAAAAAAAATTATTGTTTTATTCATAAGGGGGTCATATAAGTTGTGTTTTTTCTTATATGGATCTAGAGGGTGCTGGTGTGCTATAGTGTTACAAAATGCATCCTGAGTACCCACACTTATATATAACTACGCGTACCGGTTATTGGGGCACGGGGGCCACAGCTCCAAAAACGGAGGAAAAACATTATCTTTTTTATTCCAGAAAGGTCATATATTTTTTTGTTTGACCACTGCCCGATAAAGTGCACCAGCTGCTGTTTGTGCTGTTTTGGATTAATGGGATATTTTACGGGAACAGATATATAATTTCAAAAGCAAAAATAGAAAATAAATATACACTTACCTTACCAAATTAGATGATCGATATTGTTGAAGATTGACTATGAATATAGGCAAGGACTTTTAGAAAAAAATTTAAACACTTCACAACTAAAGTTATTTAACAGAAATATTTACCATTACGTTCCTAAAATAATTAGTTAAAGACCCGTTTTAAAATTTAATACGATTTTTTTAATTCTTTGCACTATTAATTTACCGATATAAAACACGAACATTATTATTCCTCGCACTTTTACATTACCGATATAAAACACGAACTTTATTATTTGCAAAAAAATATAAATTTTCACAAAATTTTCGAGTTTAATTCATCAAAAGTTAGCATAACTTGATAAAATATAATTTGTTTTATAACTTAAAACATTTTTTTTATTAAATTTATAACAATTTATTAGTTTTTTCAATAAAAATATTCACTAACGTACAAAAGCACCCGACTGGCACAAAAACTTTGATCGCCATGTTAAATTTTGCAATACAGTGTTGTATATTTACGTGCGAAAAATTATCCTTAGCTGCCACATTTGACGATTTATCATAATTTTGACGATTTTTTTTGAAAAAATTCCAATATGAGGGTTTTTGGTACCAAAGTGATGATATTTTAATTTATATTGAATTTACACTATACCCGAAATTTCGTTTACACAGGAATTTGGCGAAAATGTAATGCCGTTTCCTTTTCTGACAAAAAATGTTACATTTTTTGCCCTTTTTTTTACAAAATGTCTTCTTTCTTGTATAGTAATAAAAAGTAAAAGTAGACAAATTAGGTATCAAAATCAAGGTATTTAAGAGACCTTTTAAAATGTGTATAAAATATGTTGAATCATGCCTTAAATTTCGTGAAATTTAACAAAATGTCACATCGTGAATATATTGATGTTTTATTTCAGAAGTAGTGCGCAAGAGTAGTAAGTTTAAACGAGATATCGGTATAGTATAAGTTGAATATTTTGTTTGAAAAGAGAAATATATAGACAATTTCAGTTAATTAAATAAAATGATTTGGTGTCAATGTCATGTCATAGACATCGTGTCTCATGCTCAGTAAAAAAAAAAATACAAGTAATACAGAAATAGAAGCGTGTCTTCTGAAGTGTTCCTGAAATCGTCTTTATATTTTTTGGTGGGTATGATATTAAATAAAACAAAAATGACACTCATTGTAATTAACGATATTCCTTAAAAATTAAATTAAAAGTTTTAACAAGTTTTACCAAAATCTTCAAAAGTTGTAGAATACAAAAAAGATTTGAAATTATATCCTAAATCATGTGTCGTCATTTTGGGACGATTTTTGTTGAAAAATCGTTAAGTCCGGCCGCTGAGCTTATTTTGCGCACATAAATATACAACAGTGTTTTGCAAAGTTAACAATATCAGTGCTACCATGCTGTTAACATATTTTTTGCTAGATTTAGCTCTATCTGTTATATAAAATTGCTTATTTTTTCCAAAAAATATGCTAAATGCTGTTTAGCATATTTCGTTCAAAAAAGCAGATTTTTAGGATATTTTTTTCAAGGAACATTATATTGTGACAGTTATTTTTTGGGAATAATGCCGAGGTATTTTACGCGAAAATGTTGAAAGACTTCGAAAAATGTGTACTTGATATGAAGTTTTATTAAAAACATGCAACTTTTTTTATATTTTTTGTTTGACAGGCTTTAAGCATATGTTTATTTTATCACGATTAAGCAGATTTTAGCATATATTTAGATTTTAAGCATATTTCGAAATAAAGTTTCTGGCAACACTGAACATGACTTATTGATGTGCCGGTCGGGTGTTTTGTACGTTTTTGAATATTATTTTAAATATGTATTAAATTGAACATTTGGGGCTGCCTTTGTAGGAAAGTGTTTTTCGTATATGGACTTCGCCGGTAAGCGAAATAGAGCAATTATATTGGTTGTTATACTCTTCCTTTACTTACAAACACAAAATTCATTTGTTGTTTTTAAAGTTATATCAAATTAAATATGTAAAAATTTCATTTATTTTATTTAATAAGAAAAGCCACTAATTTCTAAGACTTGGCAGCATTTTTATACATTCTTAATTTTTAGTAGTTAAATCTTTAAATACTTAGCAAGTCTATATCTGCTTGTTTATTTATGGAATATTTATATAAATTTCGAAAAAAAAATACAAATCTATCGTTTATCAAGTAATGGGATCTTTTAAAGAATTAAACTCGGAAATTTTGAGAAAATCGCTTAAAATTTTGACTGCATGAAAATCTTATTATAAAATAAGTTGTTTATTAATTAAATTGGGAACTTTATTCATTTTGGTACTAAATATTTTGTCAAATCGTCATTTGACGATAAATCGTCAAATCTGACAGCGAAGATAATTTTGGGCACCTAAGTCATACAACACTGTTTTGCAAAATAGAACATGATTTGATCAAAGTTTTCATGCCGTTCGGGTGTGTTGTACGTTAGTGAATTACGTTATGAAAAATCTAATAAATTGTTATAAAATTAATTTAAACAGTTATTTAAATTGTTAAACAAATCCTTGTTTATCAGCTAATGGTATCTGTTGATGAATTTAACTCGAAAATGATGTATAAATTCGCTGTTTTAGATTTGTTGTAAACAGTAAAGTACGCGTTTTAAATCGTTTTTTTGGTGAAAAAAAGTGTGAGAAATTAAAAAAAAATTGTATTAATTTACAAAAGCCATATTTACTTATTATTTTAGGAACATTATGGTAAATATTGGCATTAAATAACTTTAGCTGTGTAGTGTTTTAAATTTTGTTTGTGCTTGTCTAATTTCATAACTCAACATTATGGAATTCATCCAAAATATAAGGTAAGTTTATATTTTCTATTTTTGCTTCTTAAAGTTTATATCTGCTTCCAAAGACAACCCATAGCATCATTAACAACTACCTATCTTTTGCATGCAATTTTGAGTGCGGGAACATGTTACGATCACCTCACCAAAATGCATGAAACTTGTGACACACATCCCTTTTATGTAGCCGGGGCTTTAAAGTTAAAATTGGAATTGTGAATAAGTCTAGAAATACTCACTTATAAATCCGACTCAATTTTTTAACCCACTGTGTACCAATTAATTATGATGCCTCTATTTTAGTAGTCAAGAGTACTGCATCATAGATTACTGCTGAATTGTGAATGAACCTTAATGGTTATTCACACATTGTCTACCCGTATTCGCTCGTTCCCAGCATTGAAGATGTAAATTTTTACAAATTTTCTTTTGAAAAACGGAAAGTACGTGTATGGTTGTCGTGTGAATCAAGATTTACAGAATTGGGTAGACAAGAGTTCAAATTCCAAAGTTCTCAAGGATCAAACGTTCACTTTGAACTGCAGTTAAAAAATTGCGCTGCCAAAAAAACTGCTCAACAAAGCCGCTAAACTGTCTTATCACATAAAAGAAAAGCCTTAAGCCTGGTTGAAGATCAGTTAGACAGGAACCTTTACTTAGGGAAGCAACAAAATCATCTATTTCATGGGCGTAGTTTTGGAACGATTCCCGAGACTCTGGACGCAGATTGTAGGTGTACGGGAGAGTCTAATTTCGTTACTTGAGCACAAGGAAGTAGCTCCTATAGGCAACCCAGGAATGGGAGTATCCGTATTCAACAATTTTGGATTCTCAACTGTTTATGCCTAAAACGGTCCCATGAGCGTTGTTGTGTACCGACTCCCGAGATTCCGGGCAAAGGTTGTAGGTCTTAGGGAAGCTCTTTTCTCGTTCCATGGACACAATAAAATAGCTTCCATAGGTAACACAAAAACGGAGTCAATGTTAAGTTCAAAATTTTGGATTCCCAACTTTTTATTGCTTAAAACGTTTCGATGACCGTAGTTGTTGACCAATTTCCGAGCTTCCGGGCGAAGGTTTGTAGGTCTAAGGGAAACCAATCTTTCGTTCCTTGGACACAAAAAGTAACTCCCATAAACGTTTGAACTCTTGGTTAAACATTTATGTAAAAAAAAATGTTCATTACATATGGAAAATATGGTTTTTAAAAAAATTATTAAAAAATCAAAAATTTTAATTGATCCACTGTGAGTTAATCTATGGGGTCGTATTATGCCCTACGGAAAATATATTAAGGAGGACTTTTTTGTGGTGTAAATTTTATACTGATTGAGTAAATATTTCTGGACTTATTTGAAATTTAATGTTTAACTTTAAAGCTCGTTCTATTCGATTTTTTTTGTAATCAGCACAAAAAGAAGTCGTAGTTGTGCCCGTAAATTGTAATTGTTACTTTTTTTAATTACTGACACTGAATTATATTTTAAATTTTGATGTGTAATGGACAAAAGAAATTTAAAATTAGAATTTCAAGTCTTATCTCGTTGGTAAATGGATTTCACTATCTGGTTTGGCAACTTAATATGCTTCAAGCATAGTAAATTATTTTTTCAATGAACATTTTTCACTCGCAATTTGGGTTGCTAATTTCTATTTAAATTTTTTTATTAGGCTGTGCTCAATTTTCAAAATTTTGAAATTTGCTGATTAGTAGTTTGAAATTGACCTGAAAAGTGTATTGTTTTTTTTTTCATTTTTTCTGGAACTTTTTCACAAAATACTCTTTAATAATGCTGATCAAATTTTATACAGTACAATGTATTTTAAAATCAAGCAGAAACTATATAAAAATAAATAGAAACTGTATTTAAATCAAACAAAGTTTGTTTACTTTTTTAATTTAATTATGTTTTTATTTATTTTAAAAAAGCGAAAACATATTCTTATTAGAGACCTAAAATAACTGTTATTATTTTTTAAATATGCAATAGTTTATGGAAAAAATAACTGAAAAAAATTGGTCCTTTAATAATAATTATAAATTATCCAGAAAATTTTAGTCCTGCCATAAACATTATTAAAGATTATTATTTTTTTGGTCTTTGATAACCATTATGTAGGATTTTTTTTTTTTTTTGGTCTTTGATAACCAACATAAAATATTATTATTTATTTGGTCTTTGGCAACCATTATGAAAGATTTTTATTCTATAATGAAAATTTCTTCGAATACAGGAAGACGGAAAAAATAAAAATCTTCCATAATGGTTACATAAGACCACAAAAAATTAAAAGCTTTTATAATGGTTATAGAAGACCAAAAAAAAAAAAAAAAATAAAAGTCTTTTGTAATGGTTACGGAAGATCAAAAAAAAAATTAAAACTTTTTGTAATGGTTATGGAAGCCCAAAAAAAAAACATAAACCAGGGTAAGTGTACCATTAGTCGGCAGTTTAATTTTTTAAACTGGTACCTTTGCAAATGTGAATATGGTATTGGAGTGACAACTAGTTATTACAACTCAGGAATTGGCATTGTTTTAGATTCAATTAACTTTTTTCAAATGCTTTTTTATTATTCTTGATAGATTTACGTATTTTCTAAAATGCATAGTTTTTGCCAATGACCTGCACACGTTTTCCTAAACACGGCATATTAAGACCCTATTGTCGGCATGACATTTTTTAATAAAGAATAACATCTTAAAATCATCTTAATTTTGGCATGTTAAGTATGATTATACAGGTACGAGAGATCAATTTTCATAAATCATTTTTAATAAAAACTAATAAGAGAATAAAAAAATATAAAAATGATACAAATTTAATATTGTAAACGAATTATAGTTATCATAATTTTTTGATTCAGTTGGAGGTAGGCAGTGAACAGGCTCCAACGGTTTACAGTGATTATCTGTTGCAAAAGTTGCATTATGTGTGTGGTGTTTTGAGGTAGGGCTTATAAAATAATGCATTTGTCTTCGCAAAGCTGGCTTAACTAAAAATGTCATATGGGATTTATGGTCATCCACAAACAACATAATAGGTCGTTGGACATTGTGTTCATTAAGCAAATTATGGACTCCATTTGCGACATACTCTCCCACCATCCATCCCGTTTCAGGTGGTCGAACATATGAAAAGACTACCATTAGGTCTTGCCATTTGCTAAATATACCAACAGGACTGTAACTTGCTTTTTCATTTCCTCTTTGAATGGAATACACGTTCCGATATCTTTTGCCGACCATTGAAAATCATAGAAATTTTTGTTCCTAATGCCGGCAGGCGTTAAAATGGGCAAACCAATATTTTTTTATTAAATCCTGCACATTAAAAAAAATTACTTAAATTAATATGATTACTTACTTGTTTAAGTTGACTTTGGAACTATAAAATTACTTTAAAAACAAGCACCACCGCACGTGTTAAAAGACTATCACTGAATGAGTTCAAAAATACATTAAAATATTGATCTCAGTTAAATTTAATCATTCATATAGATAAATGAGTATATTTTCTATTAAAAGTAAATTTTATTTAAATACATAACTTCCGTTATTTTTATTTATTTACAATTTAGTTAAAAAAATGCCTACTATTGGAACATGCCGAACTTTGGAACGTTTTCCCTATAATGGTTATCAAAAACCAAAAAAATATTGGTTATTTGTAACTATTATTCAGAGAGCAGGTTTTAAAAATTCGTGACAAATTATTAGGTCTGTACCAGGGATGGAAAACATGGTACAATTGTACTTTTTCTGGTACATTTTTACCTTGGTTGGTACCGTGGTAACCCACGGCTCATTTAGTACAATTTGAAATTTATTAAAATTTCAAACATAACTTGATAAAACAACATAACATAAAGTAGACTTTTTTATAAGCAACTTCAAATTAAAAACCTGTTTTTATTTATGCAGCTACTATCGTAAAAAATAAAGTCAGTTTTAAGTTGAACCGGCTTATTATTGTAAAAAGCTATTAAATGCCTTTAAATTTTTATAGCAAATCCTGAAAAGGTTAAATAAATTTTGTTTCACCTCGTCAATTTAAATTTTTTTAAGTCTTCTTAGTGTCGAACCAAATCTGACTCAAAACGATAAAATTGTTTAAAAAAAGCGGGAAAAAATGTGGTACCGTGAGGATCGAAAATGTACAATTTTTTTGTCTGGTTGGTACAATAATAGAAAACATATTTTCCATCCCTGGTCTGTATGATGTAATTTTGGATAAAGTGTGGTAAAATGAGAGTAAGCAAAAAATTCTCTCACAAAACCATAACAATACCTAAAATACTGCGAACGCACAAAACGAGATTTCATACCCAAAAATAAACGTCAAATTTATTCATATTAAAAAACAGCTTAAATAATAAATATATTTGAAATGGCAAATATCTATTTACATTTTCAAATGTATTTTTCATTTTTAAGAAGGAAAAGTTGTTTATAGTAAACTTTTATTTAACTTTAATTTTTTTTCAAAAATGCAAAACAGTTAATTTATTAGCAGCAGCTGATGATTTGACAATTTTACCATTTTACCCAAACAAAAAGTACGGGTAAGTTCTGGTAAAATGAGAAACACAATTGCTCTCTCATGAACGCTCTCATTTACCCAATTTTTGTTACAAGAAACGCTTTTTGCTAAGATTGGGGTCCCGCAGGCACCCGCGGTAACGTACGTCGAACACACCTATTATTTTAGGATTTTTTTTTTCAACAGTTATGTCCCTGATTCTTATTTAAATGCGAAAAAGTTTATTTTAACTAAAATGATATTTACTGTAATAAAATTCATATACAATTTGAAAATATTCGTAAACAAATTACATGTTCAATTATGATATAATAATTGATTTAACTATGATTTTATCTCTCTGTGTATGGGAAAAACATTTTATAGAATTTCCATAAAGTTTTTGGTCCGCCACAGTGTCATTTTTTATTTTCTTCTTTTGTATTTTTTTCAGAAATGTAGTGAAAACATAAGTTTTTTCTAGAAAAAAGACAAAAAATGTTTACTAATTGCCGAATTGCTCATAAAAATGATGCTGAAGTGGTTTACAATTACTCTAAAAATATTTCACTTAATATTTTTCCTATTTTATGCTCAGTATTACCGAACATTTGAGTCCTATTTTGTTCAATCCTCTTTCTTGTTGAAAAAAAAGTTTTAAAAAATCCGGCTGCAGATAGGGAATTAATATTTTCGAGCCTCTTATTGATAAATTGATATTTTTTATATTACTACCTAATAGTTTTTGTAATTTTTTTAGCGATGTCAGCAATGGACCTCATTTAAATTAATTGTATTGTCATTATCAGAAGTACTGCAGGACCTTAAAAAAGATAAATCTTTATTGAAATAATTCTTTTTGTAAATAATAATTGATTAATTAATTTCATTTGAATCTTTTTTGATTCAATTGAATCAAATCATTTATATAATATTTTTTTTAATTCGGGATTAAAGCAAAATAAAAGAGAGATTAAAATTTACTTGCAAATCTGGCTTAGTTTTGTAGATATTGCCAATTTTTTAAAATGGTCAAAACTGACAAAATTTTTGCTTTAATGAAGTATTAATATACTACGATAATAAAAATAGGCCAGGTCCGGAAGATATACCGAGGTGTATATACATTTTTATACGAACAAAACGGAACGGGAAACGAAATTTGTATTATCGGCTTGTGATAATTAATATTATCATAAACAAATTGATAAAAATAATAGTCACCCTGTGACTGTTTTATAAAAAATACATGAAATCCCTCGGGTTTCAAATTAAACTAATTGTGATTTTAAAAAAAATTCTTCTAATTCGCGAATCAAATCATATTTGAGAGTTAAAAAAATTGTATGTTTGATTCGTGAATCAAATCACAATTGATTCTTTGCTTTAAAATTGAATTATACAAATTGTATTATTTCGTTAGATTTATAAAAATTATTATTTAAATCAACTTGATTCTTCTAATAAGATAAATATTGAATTATGTTAGTACATAATTCAATCAGAAAAATGAATTCGCGAATTAATTCGTCACAATTATAATCAGATTTGAAAATTGATTTAAGGAATTATGTTTTTATTTTGATATTTTATTTCAAGATTTTGTGAATTTTTTAAATAAAAGCCTTTGGAAAATGTACAAAAAAAAATCTATTTGTGGTACTTTTTAAGTCGAAATGGTACTAGTTTTTAGTGATATGATACCAAATTAAAATTCCAAAACGAATTAAATGCATTTAAGACCACACCAAATAGTGAAAATGACTGTAGCAGTCATTCACCACGTTTCTGTATCTGATGCGAGAAGGTTTCTAATCGAGAAAATTATAGTCACCCTATTTTATACAAGGTGACTTAATAGTTAATAAAGTTGATTTTATTTTAACTGGAAACTTTCTTTGAGCTTCTAACTTTTAAAGATGTTTCACATTTAATTTTGTAAAATTTCTTATTAGATAAAGGAATGACAAACACACAGCGCCCTATTATTTTCTTTTGATTAATATATATATTTACTATATATATATATATATATCCTATAGAAAGCATAACAGGGTTGCGTTTTACATGATTTTTGCGAAAACTTTATCGATGCGAAAAATACAGAGACGTGGTGTTGTAATACTTTGTTATTAAATTTCGCTAAAACTATTCTAAATATTATTTTTTTTTTAAATTTGAAGCGCTGCTTTGTTTGTTTGAAACATTTTTTAATATGTCAACAGGGACAAATAAAAAAATTAAAATAAATTCTGCTTCATCGACAAATTGTAGAACTGCGGAAAAATACTGTCTGCATTGTATTTATTTATTTGGTTTATGCTTTACCCCCCGTCCAGATTAAAAATAAATAACTTAGCAATACGTAAAATATGTCGACAGAATAGCGGTCCAAAATTGTTTATTGCTGAGTTTATTTTATTATATTTTTCAACAAATATGAAGGAAGAAGGTAATTCTATAACTACATACTTGTGAATATCCTTTTAACAATTGTGATAATTTTTTTTGTTTGTTTTTCTTATAATTTTTAAAATTTTATTTAATTTTTGTTTAAAAATATTTTTTTTTTGTTGGCATCTTTTTTTTAATTTTCAAACGAAAATGATAACTGAGTTTGACGTTTTATTTATTAGCAATAATTGCTAACTAATATTTGCCGAAGAACTATTTTGACACATATTGCCGGCAATAAATATGTGCCGGAACAAATGGTCTACATGAAAGATAACATAATTTTGTCATTTGTTGCAATATATGTCTATTATCTTTAGTCTAGACCGGGGGGTCACAGACTAGATACACAGGTTACCAATGACATATTTAAACAAGAATTCTCGAAACCTATGGTTATTTTGACACAGCAGTGATTTGCAAAATGAGATAGAAAAAATAAACTAAATATAAATTGTATGTAACATATATTTTTCTATATCTATCCCTTTTACTCATTTTCTATTCGCCATTTTGATTAAATCAGCTGTTTCCAGTCTGTGAAGTCTTTGCTGGGGGTTATTTGTTTAAATTAAAATTTGTTAAAATCTTTGAATCTGGCAACACTGGAACCTACTCAGTTTTGCGAATAATCATGATGCCAGACATTTTTTTTATTAAATCTTTTTAACCGTTACATAACCCCCAAATTATTTAGAACAAAATATTCAAAAAGAAAATGTATAAATCATTTAATCTATATATAAAAAAAAAAATATTGCAAGTGTGTTGTGACTTTATAACCCACGAACGGTCAAACTGAATTCGATTAAATTTTAAGGGTTTTTTCGTTTGGTCGTGTAGATGGTTTATTGCACGAAATCGGTCGACGCGTTCGTGAGTTATGACTTTTCATGTCAACATGTGATTTTGTCCATATAAAAAAAAACAACAAATACGTTTCGAATTGATCATTATTTAAAAATAAAAAATATATAAAAAACAATGAATTTGATTCAATGTTAATATTCATGCGTAGCGAAGCACGCCGGGATCCCCTAGTTGAATATGTAATATAATTATCTTTCTGTTTATTGAATACTACATTCATCTCCCTTGCCTTCTGCTCTTCTTTTTTGACGCATATATTCATGATATTGATCCAAGACGTGCTCCCGTTTAAAATGATTTTCTCGCTTAAATTTCTCAAAATCCTTTTCTCTCTGATCATACATTGTGCAATGTTGTCGCCAATATATTTCATATTCTTTATTATGCGGTATATTCCAATTAAATTTATACTTGTTATATTGAATTTGTTCTTGATCATGTTCATTTCTTATTTGCTGCATATAATTAGAATATTGTAACTTTTCATTATCTAACTGAGTTATGCGGTTTTTAAATATTTCATCTTGCGTTTGTTGTGTTTGAGGTGCAGTAGAAATTGCTATTGTATTTGATATTTCTGTAATAATCGGTTGATTCGGTTGGGCTTTTTGATTTTCTAACATTTCATCTTTGTATTGTTGTTGCAATTTTTTAGCATATTCTTCATCTTTTAGTTCTTGTTGCAATTTTTTTCTATATTCTTCATCTGAATGGTGTTGTTGCACTTTTATTGCTGCCTCTCCTTCTGAATTGGAATATTTTTGGCTGGGTGACAAAATTTCTGTATTTTTCATATTACTATTTTTATTTAATTCTTCTAATTGTTGTTGCAATTCCTTGGCACATTCTTTATCTTCTACTAGTTCTTGTTGTAATTTTGTGTTATATTCTTTATCTTCATAATATTGTTGTACTTTTATTGCTGCCTCTCCATCCGAATTTGAATATTTTGAACTGGAAGACAAATTTTCATTAGTATTCCTATTTTCATTACATTCTTTTTGATTTTCCTCCGCGTGTTGCATTGGTCTAATTTGTGCAATAGGTATTTCAGATTTTTTTGTTGTTACCAAATTAATATTTGGTACTCTTGGTAAATCAGCAAAAATCATATCAAGATTGGATTTGTTATTAATTTTTGTGGAATCTATTGAATGAAAAAAAAAAATGTTTTAGCTAAGCGTTCTTTTTTAATAAAATTTTAATGTAGTTCACAATTTTTTTAGTAAATCCACAAATCAGAACAAATAAAATGTTCCGATTTGTTGATTGATCAATAATAATAATAATTGATTGATCAAAAATATTGATAGTACACACTTGACTATTTTAAATTAAATTTTTTTTCGTTTATATGGTCAATATTACTGGTCAATCTTACTAAACTTAAACAATCCATTTTGTTTAAATTTTCAACTAGTTGCTAAATATATTGAACCACTTTAGTGAAAAAATTGTTTTGATCAATATCGGAATAAGTGTTTTAAAATTTTTGCTTACCTTCTTCTGAATTAGCGTTTAAATTTAGTTTCATGCCGGCTTTTGAAGTTGTTGGTTCATTATGTTCATATTTTTTGTCAATACCAACTTTATTACTTTTTTCTATATTATTACTTATCGGTTGTTTATTACAATTAGTATCTTTTAAACTTTGGACTTTACGTTTTCGTGGAACTTTATTATTTTTATTCCTTTTATCATTAATATCAATTTTGTGCATTGCTTTTTGTAATTCTTTCAATTGAGGCCTATCTTCACTTTTACTAATACTTGAAGCTTCGTTTTGTTTATTATTTCGTTTTCGATTGCGATTCATAATGTATTGAATGTAATTCTCACATTTTAATTCATAAAAGGGACTTCCGCGTGGTGTATGACAAAGAAAACCGCAACGATATAAGATGGTACCAATCTGGAGAGGAGATAATAAAAGATATTTACTGATTTATAACATTGCATGTTAAAATCCAAATATATATGAATATATATGATAATACATGGGCATACATGGTCATATACAACCATGCATGGTTCAATATATGACCATATTAGGTTATACATGATTATATATGACCATATACGGTCGTACATATTCAAATTTCGGATCCGAAGACATATGGCCATATATCAGATCATGTATAGTTATATATTGAACCATAAATGGTCATATATGACCATGTATGATCATATACAAGCCCATGTATGATCATATATATTTCGTTTTTTGCAGCTCAATATTGTGTTCATAATACCTAATCTAAAATCGCTTTATGTTTCTTCTCTTAACTTGCTGCTTTCTAGATTCTATCGTCAAGTGTAAGGATCAGGATTTAGTTTTAAATTTATTATATTATAAATACAAGTTAATAATGTCAATTTGGACAACAGATGACATAACCATCACATATGGTTTGTGTCTATAATAAAAAATATGGTACCTCAGTAAAATGGCTATATGTGCAATGATAAATATTCAATTTTTCTTAAGCACTTGTCTCTGTTATTTGTTTTTTATTTTTTATTTGTTTTATTGATAAATAGCCTTAAGGAAAAAAAACAAAACATATTTCATATATACATATTTATAAGAAAAATAAAGTCATTTAGATTTTCTCTATAGAAAATGGTTATATGTGCAAAAATATTTTTTTATGAAAAATACTTGGATAACGTAAATTTATGTAAATATTAGTATGATATTGTGTTGCCTTTTTGTTTTTTGACCAGTTCCAGTCTTCGAGGCATTGAATCGACCAAGTTTTTTATAACCTCTAAGTCTATTTTTTCCCACTCTTTTACTATGGCTTGTTTTAGCTGCTTCAGAGTATCATACTGCTTTGAGGCACCAAAAATTCGGGCAGAAAGTATACCCCAAAGATCCTCAATTGGATTGAGATCTGGGCTCAATGCCGGCCATTGCATCAAGGGAATATTACGGGACTCGAAAAAGTCTTTCGTGGCCCGTGCAACATGGATTGGCGCGTTGTGTTGCTGAAAAATCCAATCATCACCATGAAAATCCTCTGCAAACGGAATCAGCTCACTGTCCAACAAATCAATATAAGCTTGTGCATTCATTTGGCTCGGCACAAAGCATATTGGAGACTTACCACGAGCACTAAAGGCAGCCCATACCATGAGTGATCCACCCCCATGATTGCGGTTGTAGCAAGTCTGCCGTGGATGACGCATGTCTCGCCAATATTTGTGATGACCATCTGGACCATCCAAATTAAATTTTTTTTCAACACTAAATATAACGGACTGGAATTCGGAGTCCCAGAACTTGTATTTTTCATAGAACGCAATGCGAGCATCTTTGTTTCGTTTTCAGACGCAAGTCCTGTCTCAAAACTTGTTGCACACGCTGTCTAGTAACAGTTAGTCCTAATTCCGCCTTAATTTTGTTGCAACTCATCATATCATTTGTAGCTAACTCTCGCATGCGCCGCTTAGTCCGCTCATCAATGAAAGGTTTTGGTCCCGTGCGTTTGTTAATAGCATAGTTTTCTGGACTTTTCAAAAAATTTCTAATTGTATTGCGGTGCCGATTTATAGCTGCTGCGATTTGGCCCACTCTCATCTTGGCTTCATACATACCTTTGATCTTTCCTTGCTCTTCTTTCGACAATTCTTTTCCGCGAGGCATTTTGAGCTAAATTATGATTTTATTGTAATATTTTTACAGTTTATTAATTTTTTCTACTTATGCACTTTTTCAAAAATTTAATAAATTTGTTTGCAAAGATGTGGACGCTTCAATACTCAGAAAACAAATAAATCATTGCACATATATCTATTTTCTATTAATCAAACAAATAATAAGGCTTAGCTAAAGTAACGGTACCGCAAATGAAATGTAAAGAAGACGGTTACGCGGGGTAAATAAACATAAATCAGGCTTGGTAACAACTGCACACTCAAATTAAGTGAGTTGTTGTTCTAACATGAGATAGAGCGAAAAAATTTTTTGCACATATAGCCATTTTACTGAGGTATTTTGGAGGGTAAACATCTGTTATTAAAATTCAGTATTCGATAGACGCCAAAGTGTAAACACACATTTTTTTCAATCGCTATAATAATGACGAATTTTGTGCCTAAAAGATGTTTTGCTGGGTAGTCTGATAACCTTTTTTATTTGAAGAAAACGGCCGCTGAAAGTTATCGATTGTTGGTAGAAGCTTACGGTCAACATGCACCGACTCAAAATACTTGTGAACGATGGTTTGCGCGATTCAAAAGTGGTGACACAGAAGACAAGGAGAAGCCTGGTCAGTCGAAAAAGTTTGAAGATGAGGAATTGTAAGCATTACTCGACGAAGATTGTTGTTAAACGCAAGAAGAACTTGCATTATCGTTGGGAGTCACACAACAAGCCATTACATACTTGGAATTCATTCAAAAGCAAGGAAATTGGGTCCCATATGTATTGAGGCCGAGAGACGTTGAAAGGCGATTTTGCATGTCGGAAATGCTGCTTGAACGCTACAAAAAGAAGTAATTTTTGCATCGTATTGTTAAATGGATACATTACGATAACCCCAAGTGCAAAAAGTCATATGTAAAGCCCGGCCAACCAGCCAAATCAACGCCGAAGCCGAATATCCATGGAGCCAAGGTAATGCTCTGTATTTGGTGGGATCGAAAGGGTGTTTTGTATTATGAGCTGTTGAAATCGAGTCAGACGATCACATGGGATCTGTACCGAACACAATTGATTCGTTTGAAGAGAGCAATCAACCACAAACGACCAGACACGAGGTCATAATCTTCCATCATGACAATGCTTGGCCACATATTGCAGGACCGGTCAAAAACTATTTGGAAAACAGTGGATGGGAAGTATTGGCTCACCCGCCTTATAGCCCAGACTTTGCCCCTTCTGACTACCATTTGTTTCGATCGATGCAAAACGCCCTTACTGGAATACCCTTCACTTCAGAACAGGGTATCAAAAATTGGCTTCATTAGAATGCTCAAAACCGGAGCAGTTCTTTTGGCGCGGAATCAATATACTACTAGAAAGAAGGGAAAAGTAGTGGCTAACGATGGATAATACTTTGAATAATGTATCAATTCATTTTTTATTATAATAAATGCATTTTTCAAGCAAAAAAAATCGACATTATTAACTTGTATACCCAATAATAACAAGACCTGCAGCTGTGGTATTTTGTATTTTTGCAAAAATTTCCTTAAATTAGTTAGTTTAAGAAGACAAAGGACCCAGTGTTCCTTAGCCATATAAGCTGTGTGTCACTTAGGGCGTCCCTTTTTGTAGTTTTTTCTAGCAGAACCGTTAATTAACTACGAAAAGGATCTGAATTTGTCACAATTTATTACGTTTCAGAATATCCTGCAGTACATTTTTTAAATTTGTTTACCATTTTGCTAACGAAATTTAATTTATATATTATAAATACATGAGCTTAGTATAATTTAATTTAATTTGAAGACATTATAGCAAAAAGCTTGTTAAAAACAGTGTCCTTACTTATACAATGAGTGTAAAGTATTTTAAAATATATAGTAAAATAAATTACCTTTACTATAGAAACAGTTTCATATTTATTAGAAAAGTTTTATAAAATTTAAGAATAATTTTCATTTAAAGGAAGTCCTATTTAACTTGATGATAGAAAATATTTTTTTTTATTTTTAGGGATTTAAGGCCTAGTTCTTTGTAAAAAAAATTAATTAATCTCAAATTAAATCAAATTTTTCCTAAAACCAAGGAAACATTTCTTAACTAACAGTAAAATTTTAGATGATGTATGAACTAATTAATTACAAGGACATTTTTTCTATTTTCTAATAAAAAATTAAGTTCTGAGTAGTAAAATTTTTGTATAATTTAGAAATTTTTACCAAATTTTAAGTAAAATTTGTTTCCTAATTTCAAGGAAAATTTAATTAAATATTGGCGCCGATTTCATTTCAATTCTTCCTCAATTTAAGTACAATTTTATTATAACTTAAAAAAGTTTTCTTAAAAAGAATAAAAATTCCTAAGTTTGAGGAAAAACGAAATAGTTTATATACTCAGAAATAGTTCATGTTTTTCCTAAGAAATATTTCTTGATTTTAGGAAAAAACAAGTCAATTTGATAAAAATTTATTAATTTTTAAAAAAAACATCTTAGTTTTAAGAAAATTGCAAACTCAAATGTAATAAAGTTAAATTTAGTTAAAAAAAAAAAAAAAAAAATTAGGGCATAATTTACTCCCATTTAGTTCAAAAAATGTGAACTTAATTTGTGTTCATTTTTTCTTCACGAGTAGTAAAATTAACTAAATTTTAGAAAGCCATTTCCAAATTCAGTTTTTAAGTATACCACTTTCTAATTTTGAAGAATTGTTTTCTAAAAATTAGTTCAGACAATTAAAAACAAAAAGTAATAAATTTTTTCCTATGTAATAATAAAAATTTACTTGATTTTAGAAACTGATGAAATATATTGAAAAAATAAAACAATTTCTAAGGAAAATTTTAATGCAACTTAGTTCAGATAAATTTTAATAAAATATTCTTTTTTTTCAAAAATAATAAAATTTGGTATCGGATTTTTTTTGTTGGAAAATGTTTTAATTATTTTTAATATTCTATTCCAAAAAACCAATCAATTAAAAACAAACCAGTTAGTTTTCCTGACTTTCATTCCTCACAAAGGGAAGTCCTTCGAAAGTGGGAAAACACCTACTCAATGAGTGTAAGTAAAGTACTTTAAAATATATGGTAAAATATATTACCTTTACCATAGAAGCAGGATAAGGATAATTTTCACTTAAAAGAAGTTCTGTTTAACTTGTTAGAAAATATTTTCTTATTTTTAGGCAGTTAAGTCCTAGTTTTTAGTAAAAAAAATTATCTAATGAACTTAATAAAATAAAATTTTTCTTAAAACCAAGGAAACATTTCCTAACTAACAGGAAATTTTACTGTTTTCTAATAAAAATTTATTTTCCCAGTAGTAAATTTTTCTATAATTTAGACATTTTGACAAAATTTTAAGTAAAATTTGTTTCGAGGTAAATTTTATTAAATATTGGTAAAAAGTGTCTTTGGCGCCGTTTTCATTTTTCCTCCGAACAAGTTAATTTTTCTAAATTCTATTTATTTTTTTTGAGTGTAAAATAAAAATAGTTAATGACGAATTTAATACTTTTGCATACTTGTTTTATATGAGTGTCAGCAAAATAAAATAAAACAAAGAAAAGCTTAAATGCGATTTCATTTTACTTACATTATCAGTACCATTAAGTTCTTTAATGTTTTGCCTTATCTCAGCAGTTGTTATTTTTATAAATTCCCTTCGTAAATCAGATTTTTTTGCCAGCCAATTCTTATCCTTTGCCACATGGTTAGATGATAAAATATTTAGCAATAAATCCCCAACTAAATGTATTTCTGTAAACAAAAGAAAAAAAAAATATTAATATTTATAAAATATTGTATATAAAAGTTAAAATTACGGTTGCGTACCCCACTCTTCTGGTTTGTGTGGTTTTAGATTTTGTACCTGTCTAGTTCGTTTATAAGAATTATCATAAGTTGTCGAATTATCAGAATTATCATCAGTTGTCGATTCTACCGCGCCCATGTCTCCAATAATTCCTTTGTATAATAAATAAAAATAAATATTTCTTTAGAAAAAAAAAATCACTCCACTATTAATTTTATTACGCTGTTTAATATTAAACAGTTGCGAATATATTCATAACACAAACTAAGCAGACACGTCACAATTGAACTATGTCAACGAAGTGTGAGAACGAGCAAGAACGTTTGGATTATTCATTAGATTTGATATAAACTGTAGTGTGTATACGTATATTTGTTTTATTCTAATACCAAATAAGACAGAGTTCCCAATGATACTATTGTTGTTCAAAAATTGCCAGACTAAAATCTCGTGCCGTGTCTGTTTAGTTTGTGCTTATATGTTGATAATAAATATAATACCTTTGGCGATCATACACTCAAAAAAAAAAAATATGAACTAGAATTTAGAAAAATTAACTTATTTAGAGGAAAAATTGAAATGAAATCGGCGCAAAAGACACTTTTTAGCAATATTTAATAATATTTTTCCTGAAATTAAGAAACAAATTTTACTTAAAATTTGGTCAAAATTTCTAAACTATAGAAAAATTTTACTACTGAGAAGTAAATTTTTATTAAAAAACTGTAAAATTTCCTCCTAATTAGTTCATACATCATCTAAAATTGTACTGTTAGTTAGAAAATGTTTCCTTGGTTTTAAGAAAAATTTTATTTTATTTAAGTTCATTAAATATTTTTTTTTTACTAAAAACTAGGACTAGAACTCCTTAAAAATAAGAAAATATTTTTTAACAACAAGTTAAACAGAACTTCTTTTAAGTGAAAATTATCCTTATCCTGCTTCTATGGTAAAGATAATATATTTTACCATATATTTTAAAGTACTTTACACTCATTGAGTAGGTATTTTCCCACTTTCAGAGGACTTCCGCTTTGTGAGGACACTGCTCTTAACAAGCTTTTTGCTATACAATTTTGTCTTAAAACTAAATTGAATTATACTAAATTCATGTATTTAAAATATAAATTAAATTTCATTAGCAAAAAGGTAAACAAATTAAAAAAAATGTACTGCAGGGTATCCTGAACCGTAATAAATTGTGACAAAGTCAGATCCTTTTCGTAGTTAAGTAACGGGACGCCCTACGTGACACACAGCATCTATGGCTAAGGAACACTGGGAGTCCTTTGTCTTCTTAAATTAACTAATTTACGGAAATTGTTGCAAAAATACAAAATATCACAGTCACATTTCTTGTTATTATTGGAAAATGTAAAAGTCATAAAATTATTTTATGGGATTTTTAGCTTAAACTTTATTTGACATATACAAATTTAAACTTTTTTATTATTAAGTGAAAAAAATAGTTCGATAAAGATAAAGTTTAATAAACGCTACGTCAATTATAGGAAATCCATTATGCCGTAACGTATAAAATGTGCCTGCGATATTTATTACATAAAAGCTCAAATTCAAATTTTTTTACTCTTTGCTAACAAAATTTTAATATATATTTTAAGCTACTTTAAGTTCAATATTTAAGACGTGAGAGATTTTTGACTCACGCACCATCACGAACCAAAAATTACAATCATGCACGATAGTAATAGAATTTTAAAAAAATTTAAACTTTTTCCAAAAAAAAAATCTATACCAAATTTTATTATTTTTTTAAAAATTAGAAAACTTTTACTTGAAAAAAGAATATTTTATTAAAATTTATCTGAACTAAGTTGCATGAAAATTTTCCTTAGAAATAGTTCATCGGTTTCTAAAATCAAGTAAATTTCTATTATTACATAGGAAAAAATTTATTACTTTTTGTTTTTAATTGTCTGAACTAATTTTAAGAAAACAATTCTTCAAAATTAGAAAGTGGTATACTCAGAAACTGAATTTGGAAATGGACTTCTAAAATTTAGTTAATTTTACTACTCTCGAACAAAAAATTAACACACATTAAGTTCAAGTACTTTCTTGATTAAAGTTAAACACATTTTTTGAACTAAATGGAAGTATATTATGTCCTAATTTTTTTTTTTTTTGAACTAAACTTAATTTTATTACATTTGAGTATGCAATTTTCTTAAAACTAAGATATTTTTTCTTAAAATTAATAAATTTTTCCTAAAATCAAGAAATATTTCTTAGGTAAAATATGAACTATTTCTAAGTATATAAACTATTTCGTTTTTCCTCAAACTTAGGAATTTTTATTCTTTTTAAGAAAATTTTTTAAAGTTTTAAAAAAATTTTACTTAAATTGAGGAAATTAAATTGAAGGAAATTTTTGGTTACATTTTAGTTCATATCTTTTTTTTGAGTGTTATTCGAATCCGTTGAAATACCGCCAATGACGGACCGTTGGAATACGGAGTTGTCCGTTGAAAGTCCGTCAATGACGGACCGTTTACGGATCCGTATTCGTACCGTTTTGTGTAAATGTCTATTTTTTTTAATTTTTAATAGCAAATTTTTTTTTTCTTCTTTTAATTTATTTACAAACATATATTTTAAATAATATAACAGAATATTTATAGACTAAATACAACAAATATCCATCAAAATTACAAACAAATACCATATTTATCTCCAGCACAATTAGCATCCATCAATCACTGCGATTGTGGCCTATTAAAAAGTAAAAAAAAAAAAAAAATGAATCAAAAATTTATTTAGGTTTAAATGGTGGTATTTACGATATGATGTAGCACACAAAACAAATTTGAAAATTTTTTTACAAAATCTATTTATTATAAACTGTCAGGCAATATTTTTTTATTTGCAAATCTGCATAAATTTGCACACATCATCGTTAAATTTTTTTTTTAAATTTCATAAATATTTACCTCATGAATATTTAAGTATACGTTTTTAATAGCTTAACAAATCCAGAAGCAACGGATGAAAAACGGCTGTACGTACTTGAGGTTACACCAAAACGGAGTCAAAACGTTAATGTTCCGTTTGTGTACAAGCTTTGACGGATACGTATTTTCGGATCGTAAACGTACAGTAGAAGCCGAATTCATGAATCCGTACGTGTCGGAGAGTCCGTAAAAATGTTTCTTGGGATTTCACTTTATAAAATATATAGCAATTCGTCAAATCGAAGTTGGTAAGGCAAATAACCAGAGAAGATCTTAAAGCCCGTATGACATTTGCTAGATTTCGTTTTGATTTTGTATTGAAGAAAAATTAATGAATTTTCTTATAGCAAAATAATAAGTGTGAGGAGTTCAACTAGAGAAAATAATTGCAAAAACGGTGTTCGTGAATTCGTAAGATTTTAGTGTTTATGTTCGAAAAATATTTTAGTTGCCAAAAAGAAAAAAACTCTTGTAAAAAAAACTCTAATTAATTCCAGTTTAACTTTTTTTATTGCACTACCTAAAATTTACTAAAATGGATCTAACGCGAATTCTATTTCCCGGATCTTAAATGCATATTTGGAATCGTGAAAATTTTCTTTAATTTGAGATGTCACTTGCCATTTTGGGTGTGTTTCGCTTTTTTGGAGCTAGCAGCTCCCAGCCTCTTAAAACAATATATAAAAAAATTCAATGTTAAAATATACCATTTTTTGACATAAAAAAATTGGTTATTATAAAAAAAAATAATAAAAAAATTAGAAATTCCCACTAAATAGGGGCAAAATTCCATCAAACCAAATCTGCTTTTCTGTAAACACTAATTTAAAGAAATATTTTTGTATATACTTTTGGGCGAATTGTAAGTGGCTTTTTTTTCCATGGTTGCCAGTTATAATAAAGGGTGGTTAAATTTTAAGGGCCGATGTTGACTTTGAATAAAACACAAATTATTTAGGAAATTATTGTCATTTATTTTTATTATGATAATATGGTATGGTTCAATTATGTATGGAACAAAATATCGGCCAAATGGCCGCCGCGACCTCGTCGGCACACTTCCATCCGATGGTCCAAATTTTCGATGACGCTGAGGCATAATTGAGGTTCTATGCCGTTAATGTGCCGAATTATCTTTAATTGTTGCTGGCTTATCGACGTACACCTTTTCTTTCAAATAACCCCAAAGAAAGAAGTCCAACGGTGTCAAATCACATGATCTTGGCAGCCAATTGACATCGCCACCACGTGAGATAACAACACGGCCATTGAATTTGTCGCGCAAAAGAGCCATTGTTTCGTTAGCTGGGCGAGCATGCACAGGTGTTTGCTGAAATTTGCCCACAATTTTCCCGATTGTGGACACATTTGGTCGATTATGCTGACAAAAAAAATCACGAAGTGTACGAAATGCATTTTGATTTGAACGACCATTTTTATAATAAGCCTGAATAACTTTAACGCGTTGCTCGATTGTGTATCTTTCTATGGTTCGAATTGAGTTAGTCTGAAATTAAGAAATGTCAAATGAAATGCAGAAAAAAACTTGACGTTTAGGTGTGGTTCACATTCAACATCGGCCCTTAAAATTTAACCACCCTTTATAACAGGTCAATTGAAAAGTCCCCGGCCTACCATACTGAAACACATTTTTTGGCAAAATTCGTTTTTTTTTTATTCAACATAGTTCCCTTCAAAGGTGATACACTGATTATAGCGACCCTCCAACTTTTCGATACTATTTTTGTAGTACGATTTGTCCTTTGCTTCAAAATAGACGTCAGTTTCGGCGATCACCTCTTCATTCGACGAAAATTTCTTCCCAGCGAGCATTCTTTTGAGATCTGAGAACAGGAAATAGTCGCTGGGGGCCAGATCTAGAAAATACCGTGGATGCGGAAGCAATTCGAAGCCCAATTCATGGATTTTCGCCTTTGTTTTCACTGACTTGTTTTTGGTCAAACGTAAGCTCGCCCGGCACCCACTTTGCACAGAGCCAAATATTCGTGAATGATATGATGTACACGTTCAGTTGATATCTTAACAGTACCTGCTATTTCATTCAATTTCAATTTACGGTCATTCGAAATCATTTTGTGGATTTTTTTGATGTTTTCGTCCGAAACCACCTCTTTTGGGCGTCCACTGCGTTCACCGTCTTCGGTGCTCATTTCACCATGTCTAAACTTAGCATACCAATCCCTTGCTATAATTCACAAACTAATGATCCGACAGCTGTAAAATTTGTACACGTGTCTTTTGAAGGTAAGGGCTAACGATTTTAGTAGCGCCATCTATGTGTCAGGCTGGGGACTTCTCAATTGACCTGTTCTTTTGTCGCTATTTTATTTTTATTGTACAAATTAAGCATACAAAATTTATAAAATTTTTAATGACGATATTAAATAATTACTAAAGTCTTTCATAATTACTAAATTATGTTATACTTTTGGAAAGCAAATTTCCCACATTTTTTTTGTGCTATACATATGTGAACACGAATTAAAACGAACACATTCTCTGCTATCTTCGCTGTCGTTTATCGGGAGGTTTTACAGCATCTGAATAAAAATATTAATGTTATTGTTTAAACGTTTGTTGAAACTAAACTTTTACTTAATAACTTGATTTAAAGGCACATTTATAGGCAAGAAAAAATTGCTAGAGATACAGCAAAAAACACCTCTAAATTGTGACTGATTTTTTTGCTAATAAGAGTTGGTTTTTGCTCTATTTCTAGGAGTTTTCTCTTGAGTGTTTTTGCTCTATTTCTAGGAGTTTTCTCTTGAGTGTAAAATAAAGAGTAACATAATGTTAATTTTAAATGTAAAGAGTAACATAATGTTAGTGTTAAATTGTTTTACTGTTTAGTGGCATCACAAAAAGGGCAATTATTGCGTGCAATTTTTGTTTGTTGGCAAATGGGGTTGAGAAGCAAGAGAGGTAACAAAAAATTCACGGTTTTCGTTTTTCGTGCATGTTTTTGTTATCTCTCTTTCACAACTCATATGTATTCTTCTTTTGTTGCTTCATTCACATTCAGTTTTTGTGCAATTAAATTTACCGTATAAATAGACATAACTGTGGAAGCAACTTTGAAAAGGCAATTAAGAAACTTGCAGGCAATCAATTGCATCGTATAAATTGGCTCAAACAAACATGGTAATTAAAAATATACAAAAATAATGTAGTTTTGAAATAATTTGAATTATTAAAACTTAAAATGTAATACTCTTTATTTATTTATCAAAGAAAAATTATAAAACTAATCAAATACTGTGAAATAAAAAAATATTCATTTGCGACTGACACCGGCAAAGTCTTAACAGAAACTAATTGGTAATGGACCCATTTAGAGTTAAACGAAGCCGATTTTAAATTTTAAAATATTTGTTTAATATTTAAAGCAAATAATATTCCAACAGATTTCACTTTAAATTTTTTTTTTTAATTCGTGACAAATTGTAGACTTAGTATTGTATTTATATAAAAAAAACTCAAAAATATACTTTAAAATATGTGACATTGCTTATTGCAATAAATTAGCACTATGCGAATTATAATAATTAATTAACACAATTTGTGAAAGATTACAAAAAAAGTGTATAAAAAAGTGCGCAATAAACACTAACAAGAAATATATTTTTAATCTGTAATATGAGTTGGAAAGTTATTAATACAGCAAATTTAGGTTGGTAGCGAACTGGCTAAATAAAATCTAAACAAAATTCAGGTTTCCAAATTTCTATGAATTTTGGAAATATTTTCAAATATTTTTTAAAGTAATTTTAAACCCTTTTTTGAATATTAAAAACGTTTTTTTCTTTATTATTTTGCAATATATATTTTAATATTCTAAAATTTTGTTTAAAATCTAAAATTTATTTATTATATACAAATCATACTTAAATTTAATTTAGAAAATATGAAATTAATTTAAATTACTTAATTTAACTTAAGAGTGACAGTTAAGGTGTATTTCAGCACTTAAAGTAGAACGAATTACTTTTCTACTAATTTATAATTTTTTTAATTAAAAAAGAAAACAAATTTCGAGGTTAAAACTTGTGGAATTTTTCCTAAAACAAAAAAACACAAAAATATTTTTAAACTATAATTTAGTATTAATAATTTCTTCTTTGGACGAAGTAGTATCGATTTCATTCCATTTTTGAATTTTTCCAGAACCGAAAAACCCAAAAATTATGGAGGGTATAATGTAGGCGGCTGCTCCTATTAGGAACACATAATGCCATTGATCAATGGAATTCTGTAAATAAAAATATTTCAGATATTTGTTTTAAAAATGGTTAACAATTTCTTAAAGAGAAAGTTGTACATAGAAAGAAAAAAAATTTTAAAATCAAACAGAAACAAGATTAAATTAAATAGAAATAACTTTGAAATCAAACTAAGTTTGTTTTTCTTTTATTAATTAATTTTTAAAATAAGAAAACAAAATTTAAAATGTTGATAAGATTAATTTAAAAACGAACAAATTTTTTTTTAACTAAAATCATATTTAATTTAATAAAATTCATGCTCAATTTAAAAATGTTCGAAAAAAATGTTAATTAAAATATAATATAATAATTGATTTAACTATAATTTTTTTTCTTGTGTAGTAAAATAAAATAATGTTGAATATTTTTTAATTAAGCCTAAATCTTATAAAAGTAAATATAGTTATAGTTAAAATAAACTTCTGCGTATTTATATTAATATATCAATATTTTAGATTTGAAAATAATTAAAGACAATTTTTAAATTAAAAAGAAAATAAGTTTAGTTTGATTTCAAATATGTTTATATTCAATTTAATATTGTTTCTGCTTGATTTTAAAATATTTTAAAATTCTATACTTAGGTTTAATTGAAAAAGAGAAATCGAAAGTGAAGATACACTTCACAACCGTCCATCACGTCCAATTAAACCTGAAAGTCGTCTTGTTGTATGCAATTCTATACTTACATTTTCTTTGGTAAATGCTGCTACAATCATGGGTGAGAATATACCCGGAGTAGTACCCACACAATTGATAATGCCATACAAAGTTCCCGCATAATTGGGCGCCAAATCTTGAGAATTTTGTAAATTTGAAGCTGTAGCAGCACCATTAAATCCCAGGGAAACTGTCATAATGGCTACACATACATAAGGATCTTTGCCAAAGTAAGCCAATACCACTAATAGGAGACCAGGAATAATATGAGCTGAAATACAAGATGTTTTATTTTAAATAAAGAGATTATTCGAATATTTGTTTTGATGAATAGTTACATGGCAAACAGAAAAATTTTCTCATTTTAGTTACAGATAACCAATTTTTACGTCTTATTACATCAGCTACAGTACCAAAACCAAAGGCACAAATTAAACGAGCCAAATGTGGCAATGAAGACAGGAAACCGGCTGAGGCCAAATTGAAACCCAATACCTCACTTAAGAACTTAGGTGTGGCGGTGATTAAGAAGAATAGACCCCACATACTGCCATAATGTAGTAATAACAAAGACCAGAAAGGCAGCGATAGAATCAAAGCCTTGTAAGGTGGGTAACGCTGTAATTTAAAAATAAAAATATTTTTAAAATTCATAAAATCATTAAGAAAAAATTTTTTAAAAAATAGCAAACGAAACGAATTTCTTAAGAATTCTATATCATGATATCATACTCTCCTGCATTCAAAAAAAAGTTTATCGGTAGAATCTACTAAAAATGACAGTTATATTTTATTTTTAACTGTTAAAAAACAACCAAGAAATATAGTAAACATAACTTTACAAAATTTTTTAAGTAACTTACAAAAATTGGTAAAAATTACTGTTTTTTCAGTTAGTTTTTTTTTTTTGATATTTTGATTAAAAAAACTATTTCTTTTCACAGGACCAAGAAATATAGTAAAAATAACTTTAAAATTACGTAAAAATTACAGACAAATCTGTATTACAAATTTTTTAAGTAACTGACAAAAATTGGTAAAAATTACTGTTTTTTCAGTTAGTTTTTTTTTTCTTTTCACAGAACCAAGAAATATAGTAAAAATAACTTTAAAATTACGAAAAAAATAACCGACAAATTTGTACTACAAAATCTTTTTAGTAACTGACAAAAATTAGTAAAATTTACTGTTTTTTCTGTTAGTTATTTTTTTTTTGTTAATATTTTAATAAAAACAAGTAAAAAAGGGCTAAATTCGGCTGTGCCGAATCTTTGAATACCCTCCACCAATATCCTAAAAAGATGTTCTCTTCTGTTTTTGATACAAATAATATAAAAAAACTTTAAAAGTAAAATTATGTAGGTGAACAAATTTTTTGAGGTGAAAAACAATTCTAGTGGTGAAAAATGTTTGAGGTGAATACAAAATATTAACTGCTAAGCGACTGGTGAAAAAATATGAGAAAATATGTTAAGTACCAGTCGCTACTATGAAATTGTACTAAATTTGTATAGGCAATTTAGAGACACCTTTACATTTTCAATAGTTTTTTTAAACATGGACTGCACAAAAAACACATTTTAAATCATAGTTTTTGTCAAATACTCGATTTCGTTTCGGCTAATGGGAACTAGCTCTGCAGCTGAATATGCCTAATGTATTTTTGAGATTTGAGGGATTGACAAATGTATATTTATGTTAATTTTTTCTTTTATAAAAAACTACAGATGAATAAAGTGCGATATTGTGCTCTTAAACATCTAAATGAATATTGATTTAGAAAATTAAAGTATAATATACACATAAAACATATATTTTGCATAGCTTTTGGCAAACATTATTTTATGTTATGAACGAAATAGAAAATCAATAATACCCTGTTGTATATTGTAGCAGAATATGCCTTATAGGGAGAATTTTTTTCAGATGCGCCACCTATTGTGAAATAGTTTCAACTAATGTTCTTTCTTTAACAAATTAATGTCTTTGATTTATGTAACAGAACTTTTGTTATTTTGTTTTAGTAATGTTATTTACAGAGGTCTGCTCTGTTAGCGACTCTAACATTTCTACTTACTTAACAGAAAAAAAATAGATACAGAAAAATTGTACCAATTTGTATGGAAAATTTAGAGGTATCTTCACATTTTCACTCATAACTTTTGAACCGCTTGACCGATTTTGCTCATTTTAAATACCAAACTGCTCGGGAGGATGTTTAATAATCTGGGTAAAAATAGGCAACCCCGCTTGCGTCTTCGCGTCGTGATCGCCATTTCAACAGACAGACGGACAGACAGACAGACAGACGGACATCGCTAAATCGACTTAAAATTGCATAAGGATCACGAATATATATAATTTATGGGGTCTTAAACCTATATTTCGACATATTACAAACGGAATGACAAACTGATATATACCCTCACCATATATATACCTTTCACAGAATAACAAATATTGAATTTCTTAAGAACTCTATATCATGATATCATACTCGTTATTTTTAAATGTTAAAAAACAATTTTAAAGTTATTTTTACTATAGATGTTAGTAAAAATAACTTTAAAATTACGTAAAAATAACAGACTGACTGACTGACAAAAATTGGTAAAAATTACTGTTTTTTCAGTTAGTTTTTTGATATTTTAATTAAAAAAAAAAACTATTTATTTTCACAGTTTTCTAATTTTTATTTCCAAACTTAGTATTGTTTTATATCAATAATTACAAAAATAAACAAAAAATTTTAAAAGTTATAAAAATGTAAAAAAAAATTAACTTCACTCAGAATATTATGTAGTTTACTGTTTGCAGTTTAATAGAAAAGTTTTCAGTTCTGTGAAAAATAAAGGATCATACATTTATTTTTCAAATAAATTTTTATTTTAACTTTTTTATACATTTGTTCAAAATGATTTTTCTGCCATTTACCAATTTTTTCAGTTTCAAAAATTTAATAAAAATTTATCCACAAAACGGAAATTTTTTGGTTTATTCGTTTCCGTTACAGTTATCACAAACTTAAATTTAGTTTGCTGTCTCAAAAAAAAATATGTATTAAAAACATTTTAATTTTTATTTAAATTATTTGTTTATTATTATTTCAATTCAAATTATAAGAAACTCATAAACACACACACACATATGATCATTCACACAAAATGTGTCTATAGACTGTGTGAGATATTAAAAAATAAACAAAAATACAAAAAACGGAAGCAATTTCAAATAAATGAATAATCAGTTATTTTTTTTTACCAAATTGTTGGGTAAAATTTTAACATTCATTTTTCATTGATTCATCATTTGTTTTTTTTTTACTGATGTATCATGTGTTTAAACAACATTTAAAAATAAATAACAAAAACCATTTAATTTAAATGGAAAGTAATTAGACCGGTTTTTAAATAAAATATCATTTCTTTTAAATGGTATTTTCTGTTATTTTAACTTGCAAAATATTTTAAGTGTAGTTTTTTTTTTAATAACTGTGATAATAGTTGTTATGTAAGTTTCTATAGAAAAACAACTGTATTCACAGGTAACAAACAATAACCACTGATTACTACACAAACAACTGCCATGTAGTAACTGTTAAACTTTTTTGAGTCGAGTAAAGTATATTGAATTTCATATTATGATTTAATACACTTCCGAGTAATCATTAGTAGAATTTGCTTTAATTTTATTTGTTGATCATATTAATGACAACAATTAAGTTATTAAATTAGTAACAATTTACATAAATTTGTAAAACAAATATTAATTTACCTTTTTATTGGTAACTGTATCACCCAAACTTTTTTCAATAAGTTCCCGTTCTTTAATACTGATCGTGGAATGTTGAGCTGGGCTATCGGCTACAAAAATAAACCAAGCTCCGCTTACTATTACAACAAATATGCCCACCATATAGAAAGCCCAATCCCAGCCCATATTTTCAATAATCAAACCACTTAAAGGCCAAGTTATTACAGTGCCAAATGTGCCACCCATTAAAGCGGCAACAAATTTACCCTTTTCATCGGGCGGTGACCATTTTGAGATTAAACTATGACAGCAGGGATAAACAACACCCTAAAACAAAAAAAAAAAAAAAAAAAAACAAAAGAAATAATTATATTGAAAAAAGAACAATAAAATGTACTTACAGTTAAAAATCCTATAGCAAATCTTATGCCCCATACTGCCCATTTATCCCAGGATGCTGATATTGGTGTTAGAGCTGTTAGAATGCCAGCTAATAAACAACTGTAACCAGCCACTGGTTTACCACCAAAATTTTCAGCCAAAATACCGGCCGGCAGTGATGTTATCATGTAGCCATAGAAATAGGCACCCAGCAGTAGGGCCTGATCACTTTGTGTCCAATTGTAGCGGGGGCCATACTGTAAAATAGAAAAATTAACTAATTAACGTATTTAAATATTAAATAATTTAAAATTAATTTGTTTTAGTATTCACTAAATCTAAAGGCAGCCATACACTGCGTTCTCTTTTGACAGTTTAAACACGAACAACGACCATATCCACACACTAAGCTTTGTTTACTTCAGTTCAAGTTAAAAAAAATAACTAAAAATTAGAGCAAAAATAATCAGCAAGCGTTCTAATATTATCTGGTATTCGACTCTAAAAACCCGTTTTGATCGAACACGTTTAAAAACGGACGATTAAAATCAATTTGCGACAGATATTTTTATTTTTTTGGTATTCGACTCTAAACAAACCTTGCTTTTTAACTGTGTAATTATACACACGAGCAGTTTTGAACGAACACGTTTGAAAAATGGATGGTTAAAATCAAGTTGTGACAGATATTTTTGAATGCATTCAAGAAGGACGGCTTTTGGCCATACACCCACCGTTTTACCCGTACGGTCAAAACTGAAAAAAAAAGATCGAAGTGTATGGCAGCCTTAATTATTAAAAACGTGAGTCAATTTAAAATCAAGTTGTCGCGCACTTTGTAGGTACTCCTACTCAACATATTCCTAATTTTTACTTTGTTTGTAATTTCAAATTTGTTAAAATAATTAAAATGTTTGATTATTCAACTATTGTACTTCAAATTAAAAACAATTAATTTTATTAACAACTAAAAAAAAAATAATTTATAATCAGGATCCTTTGGGATTCCCATACACTTAATAGGAATTAAATAATTTTTCAAACATATGAGCGTTTCAGAAGCCAATTCAGCCAACTCTTTTAGAAAATTTTTTAATAAAATCCGCTTCGAAATATTTATGTAAATCAAACAAAGGAACGTACGGTAAAATTGATACCCAACAAAATTTCTCTCTTAATTTAAGTTTTTTAGTTGTTCGTCTGACTAATCCAGGCTTAATTTTTTAAATTATAAAAAGTAGACGGAAGGCCTGCGATGAGGTTCATTTCGATTTGAATAAAATCTTAATATGTGAGCAGAAAAACTAAGAATGATTACAAAACACGATCTTAATTAATACAATTTTTATGCATATGAATTTTTAAAGTGTTACTCAACTTATTTTTGTTTCCTTTTTTAAATAAAATTAAAACAAAAAAAAAAAAATAAAAAAAAATTGTGTAGTATTCAACATAAGTTTTTTTACGATTGATCGTTATTTAAACGATTAATCGAATAAAATAAATAGTTGATTAATTGAATACCCTAGTAGTTATTTTTAAATGTTAAAAATCAACTGAGGGGGGGGGGGGGGTAGTTCGAAATGTTGTTAGCCTAACACTGAAAAACAAAAGTTAGATTTTTAAATTTATGTTTATTTTCCAATGTTATTTCCTGAAACTTTAATACACTTAGTTCAACACTCTTCTAGAAATTTTATCCCTTGATTAATAAAATTTTCCTGGAGCTCTGCAAAATAATCGTATACAGCACAATTCCTTAAATCAATTTTTAAATCTGATTTAAATTTTGACGAACTAATTCGCGAATTCGTTTTTCTGGTTGAATTATTTAATACCATGATTCAATCATTTATCTTATTAGAAGAATCAAGTTGATTTAAATAATTATTTTTATAAATCAAACGAACTAATTCAATTGGAATAATTCAATTTTAAATCAAAGAATCAAATCAATTTTGATTTGATTCGCGAATTAAAAAAAAAAGAATGATTTTAATTCTCGTATATGATTTGATTCACAAATTAAAATAAAACAGCCACAGGGTGACTATAAAACAGCTAAAGGGTGACTATTTTTTTCTTATAAATTTATATGATAATAAAAATAACACACTCTGATAATAAAAATTTCATTTCCCGTTACATTTCGTTCGTACAAAAATGGGTCACCTTGTGCCTGTTTTTTAAAAATAGGTACCTCGGGATGTTTCCGAACCTGGCCTATTTTTACTATCGCAGTATATTAATAATCCACCAGAGCAAAAATTTTGTCCGTTTTGCCCTATTTCTAAGCGAGATTTGCTAGTCAATTTTAATGATTTTTTAATTTGTTTTAATTCTCAAATCATATCAATCTTTTTTCAATTCGCTAATAAAAAAATTTTATGTTTGAAAGGATTTGTTTCAATTGAATCAAAAAAGATACAAGTGAAATTGATTAATCAATTTTGATTTTAAATTTGATTTAATGAATTGATTTATAAAAAATTGAATCAACTCGCTGGTTTACAAATATAATTATTTTTTTTTTCGCGAATTAATTCAATAAAGATTTATCCTTTTCAAGGTCTGGTTTACAGCTTCAGCCCATTGTCTTGATTGGTCTTTTGTCTGTGGTGTTTAATGATGAACTCATGTTTAATTGATTAATCAATTTTGAGTTTTAATTTGATTTAATGAATTGATTTATAAAATATTGAATCAACTCGCTGGTTTACAAAATAATTTTTTTTCGCGAATTAATTCAATAAAGATTTATCTTTTTCAAGGTCTGGTTTACAGCTTCAGCCCATTGTTTTGATTGGTCTGTTGTCTGTGGTGTTTAGTGATGAACTCATGTTTAATCATTAGTTAAGGATCAATGTTTAAACCAATTTTATTTCACTTAAATCACTATGATTTCTGCTGTTTGTTGCAGTTATCGAACGTCCATTTTGTGATTCATCTTCAATGCTTGTACAATCACGTTTAAAGAGAGTAACCCAATTTACCACCCAACAGATTTACCATCCATATCATTATGAATTTCTTTTTCCGATAAATACAATAATTCATAAAGAATTAATTTTAATTCGTGAATCAAATACAATTTTATTTAATAATTTTTAGAAATTAAATTATTTGAATTTGATTTTTTTTCTCTTTTGAAAATTTTTCAAAAAATCTCTGGAAAAATATTTTCTTAGGGATAGGATGTGATTTTGAGAGTAAAATTAGATTAAGAGTCGGAAAAACATTGGCAGCCAAAGAGTTATACTTCGTCTTAGAGCATTAGCGTGAATAGGACTGTCTGGGGCAGACATGCCTCCACAGACCTGCTTTTAACCCCACACATAATTTTAAAATTTGTAATTAATTTTTGTTTAATTAAATAGTAAACAATTTTTTGTTCTTTAATTTTGTTAAAATTTTGAAAAATATTCACATTCTGTGATTGTATTTTTTTATACCCTCCACCATATATGGTGAGGGTATATATATCAGTTTGTCATTCCGTTTGTAATATGTCGAAATATAGGTTTAAGACCCCATAAAGTATATATATTCGTGATCCTTATGCAATTTTAAGTCGATTTAGCGATGTCCGGGGTGCCAATTTTTACCCAGATTATTGAACATCCTCCCGAGCAGTTTGGTATTTAAATTGAGCGAAATCGGTTTAGCAGTTCAAAAGTTATGAGTGAAAATGTGAAGGTACCTCTATTATGTATATATTATGTAAATATTTAAAGGCACCAAGAGTTTCTAATTTGTCCATTATAAAAAAAAAAAAATCACTGAAGCGTCTTTTTTGAACAGCTGCCCTGCGGGAAAAAGGGGTCTACCCTGTGATAGGTGAAAACTGGACCGATTCCGAAAATACATATCACGAGATAGGTGAAAAGAGGACCGGTTCCTGAAGTACCTACCAAGTGACCGGTTAAAAAGTCATGACATGTTCTGGGATAGGTACTTTTCCCGCAGGGTGCTTATACCGCCATTTCTGTGTCAGGCTAAGAACATTTCGAACAGACCTCGTAGTAAAAAGAATATACAAACTTAGTAAAATTAACAGTTAAAATTTGGAAATTTTTTTTCAAGTTAAAAAAAACTAAAAAATGTATTTAAAAATAACTGTAAATGCAGTTGAAAATAATCAAAAATGTAGTTAAAAATAACTACAAATGCTGTTAAAAATAACTAAAACTGTAATTAAAAACATCCACAAATGTAGTTAATAAGAACTGCAAACTTTATTAAAAATAACTACAAATGTAGTTAAAACCAATTAGAAATGCAGTGAAATTTACTTGCATTTTTCTTTCGAATTTAAGCATTTGTCAATTTTAAGTTCTTATATTTATTAGAACTATTTTACAAAAAAGGTCATAAGAATTATAAAGCAACAAAATGCAAAAAATTAAAAATAAAAAATTATTTAAAATTGTTCAAACAACTACTTATATCAACTGTTTTTGAAGGTTGCTCAATGTAACTGTATACAACTAGAATTGCCGTTAAAATTTTTATTTAGTAGGCTTGTTTGTTTACATTTCTAGTCAAAATTAGTAAACTTAAAAGGTTTAAACAAAATTGGCAAAAATCAATTTATTTTTAGAAAACAGTATTAAAAGCAGTTAATAGAAATAATTAAAACAAATTGGCAAGTTTCACGGCAAAAATTAAATTTTTTTGTTGACATTTGTTTGATAAACGGATATGAAGATAAACCTAAAATAAATAAATAAATAAATAAATAAATAACAACTACTTATATCAACTGTTTTTGAAGGTTGCTCAATGTAACTGTATACAACTAGAATTGCCGTTAAAATTTTTATTTAGTAGGCTTGTTTGTTTACATTTCTAGTCAAAATTAGTAAACTTAAAAGGTTTAAACAAAATTGGCAAAAATCAATTTATTTTTAGAAAACAGTATTAAAAGCAGTTAATAGAAATAATTAAAACAAATTGGCAAGTTTCACGGCAAAAATTAAATTTTTTTGTTGACATTTGTTTGATAAACGGATATGAAGATAAACCTAAAATAAATAAATAAATAAATAAATAAATAAATAAATAAATAAAACAAATAGATAAAAAAAATAAAATAAATAAAAAAGGCCTGTTGTTTACATTTCTAGTAAAAATTAAAATGTTTGAACAAAATTGGCCAAAATCAATTTATTTTTAAATAAATTAAAAGAACGGTAGTAAAAGCAGTAAATAGAAATAAATAGAAAAATTTGGAAAATTTCACAGCAAAAATTAATTTAAAAAAACAAGTATAAAAATTGGCATCTAAACAAACAGTATTGATATTTCCCAGCAAAACTTTGGTAATGGGTGCTCGTTATCTTTTTCATTATTTGCAAGCATAAAGTAATAAGTTACAGATTATTGATTACGTATGATTTATAAATGTGAAGTACATAATAATTGAAATATTTTTAAAAATCTATTTTTAGATACGTTACTTTGTGTTTTTTTGTAACCAAAAGGGTAATGTATGTTTGTTTTGACAACACTAGTGAAAAAACGAAGCGCAACAATTCATTTAAGTTTAAAGCAATCAAATACTATATGCGTCGATAGCTCAGTGGATAGAGTTCTTGGCTTGCGACCAGATTTCCCTGGTTCGATTCCCATCTTGACCACATTATTTTTAATTACAAATATTTTAAATAAAATATTTGTAATAATTTTTTTTAATAAAAATTCCTCTTTTTTTAAAATCCAATTTTAGACACATTACTTTTTCCATTCTCGTAACCATATAAGTAACCCCTTACATTATCACCTCTAAAGTAAGGGGTATATACCTTACTTTAAGGCTCATCGCCTATAAAATTCATCAATGAAGTAAGGTGTAAAGTAATCCATTGGCCCTTATGGCTATACATTACTTTACCCATTATTTGGTAATGTGTGGTTTTGCTGGGTTGTTTAATAAACGGTTATGAAGATAAACCTAAAATAAATAAATCCGTATAATATTATATATTTATATTCGTGAATATTATAAAATTATTATCAATAAATAAAAATAGATAAATATTAAATACAATGAACAGGTAGCGAACAGTATTCGTTTCGTTTGACAAGCATGATTTTCAGAGAACAGCAAATCTTATCATATACTACCTACTATTGTAATTAATTTATAATGTCTTGTATTAGTAGTCTATGCAAACAAATTTCGTGATTTTACGATAACAAAAAATATATGTGGAATCCAAAAAAGATAAGGGCTTACTTATCGGTTTTGGCTAGCCATGGATTTGTGCGAGCAGCAAACAAATTACATGCAAAACAATAACAAAAAAATATATGCTGTTGTTTTACGTGTAATTAGTTTTGTGTTTGTACAAATCCAAGGTTAGTCCAAAAGATAAGTTACTAATACTAGACAATATTTTCGTAGCGATTGAAAAAAAAAATATCTTTCATTAGCTTTTCTATTTATTAATTTCTCAAGAGGTGAAAGGAATAATATTTGATTTAATATTTTGATTTAATATTTAACCCAATAACGTCCAAAAAAAATCAACAAAAATAAATTAATGTATTAGGCAAAGTCGTCAGTAAAATCAAAATTGAAAAAAGTTGTAAGATATCAAAAAGTGGAAAATAGCTCTACCGCAGGCACCGTTTTGAAATTTAATACTGTAAGCGTGAAATAACGGGTTTAATTAGTGTCCAAAGACTAGAAATACGAGTTTTAACCGTAACCGAACCGTAACCGACCTGTAACCGTAACTGCATAAAAATCCCTGCGGCTATTGTTAAATTATTAAAATGTATACATATTTTAAATAAGATTGTTGTGGTGTTTAATAAAAAAATTATATGTATAAACTTCAAACGCTATCAGGCATGTCATAGGTTTTTTTTTTTGGAATCAGTTTGATTTTGTTTCCTACTGGATTTGTGTCTTACCCTACTTCTTGCGAAAGCCGGGCAAAAACAAGGGAGTGCTTCCAGGGTCTCCCTTGGAGTATACGATAAATTTAGGCACGCATATCCTTAAATTCCTTAAAGTGTCTTAAACAATTTCACCCAAAAAAATTTACTTTGAAAATGCGTTTTGTTGGTAAATAAATTAGCAAAACGTGTTTGCTTTCTGAAATATAAAAAAAAATTAAATTCTGAGCAACTGAAATTGAGGTCTTTGATGACATGTCTCTATATTTTGTTTTATAAAACTTATCTAGACAATTAATATAAATTTTAACAATTTTAGTTTGTTTATCTGGAATCATTATATCGTTTTTTTGTTTTTCAATAAAATAATTAAAACTGTTGATAAATTGTTATACAATATTTGTTTAGGTTTGAAGAATTAAACATTTGTTTTTTATAAAAATTATCAATTTTAGTTCACTTACTTATTCTTCATTTCCGTTTTATAAAATTTTTGAAAAGAATTTTTTATTTGCAAAATGTTCCTACTGAGCGTACTATTCGCAACACCATCACCCATTTTGAGACCCAGCATTCATTATTGGATAATATTCGACTGAATAGACCACGTCGAGATCTTAAATTGAAAGCGTACAAAATACAGCTTGTGCAACAACTGAAGCCGCTCGACCTTCCCAAGCGACATCGCTTCGCTCTATTGGCTCTTGAAAAGTTCCAAGAAAATTCGAAGTTTTCGAGGCAAATTTTGTTCAGCTCAAAACAAAATTGCCGCATTTGGGACGAAGAGCAACCTGAAGAGATTCAAGAACTGCCACTTCATCCAGAAAAAACAACGGTTTGGTGTGGTTTGTGGGCCGGTGGAATCATCGGTCCATATTTCTTTAAAAATGATGCCGGTGCGAACGTAACCGTCAATGGCGACCGTTATCGTGCCATGATAACCGATTATTTGATGCCTGAAATTGAAGCTCGTGATCTCGGCGACATTTGGTTTCAACAAGACGGCGCCACTTCCCACACATCGCAGCAATCAATGGATTTATTGAGAAAACACTTCGGTGAGCACATAATTTCACGTTTTTGGCCGGTCGATTGGCCACCAAGATCGTGTGATATCACACCGTTAGACTTTTTCCTGTGGGGATATGTAAAGTCTAAAGTTTATGCGGACAAACCCGCTTCGATTCAGGCCTTGGAGGAAAGCATCACGCATGTAATTCGCCAGTTGCCAGTCGAAATTTTCGAACGAGTCATCGAAAATTGGACTTAACGGATGGACCATCTGCGACGTAGCAACGGCCAACATTTGATAGACATAATCTTCAAAAAATAAATGCCAAAGAATGTTCTTGTAAATGATAATAAACATTCCCCATTAAATTTGAATTTTCTGTTTTTTTTTTTTTCTTTAAAAAAGTAGGAAATCTCAAAATGGATCACGCTATAGTTGTAAAATGTCGACACTTTTGAAGACTTGTGACAAATGTTGTTGTCATCAGCTGTCATACTTTTGAAGAATTTCCATGTAAAATAAAAATTTATTTTACACTTTCGTGAATAAAATCATTTTTTTTTTTAAATGGATTTTGTTAGCTTTTTCGCAAACTCAATTGAGGAGTATCGTGTATTATGCCTAAGCTATTCTTTCGAGCTCGTTCAGTTAAGAGTGTTCCAGCGCTGGTGCTGAAAGAGTGATCTTCGATACTATATTGTCCATTGGCTATCCTTTTTAGCTCTTCCTACCGTGCGTGAATTTTCCTCTCAAGCTGGAGGGTTTGCAATGTTCAACCAATGCCTAAGAAGCGTGTGGCCAATAATCCTGAATACTACTGCTCAGTCGTAATATGCTCTGCGCTCTTGAAGGTAATTAAGAGCATGGTATATTACCATCTTGTTAACTATCTACAATCCAGTTCACTTTTTAACATGTCGGTAGTATGGCTTTCGCTGAGGTCGTTTTACAGGGTATAAAGACCTGTTAGCGTTTCTTTTGGAGTCAGTCTATTCACTAAATGAAAGCAAAGTGGTTGCTCTGAATATTTCCAAGGCGTTCCATCGTGTGTGGCACAGCGCTCCTTTATCCAAGTTTATTGCTTTTTGTGTAAGTAATGACTTCTCTCGATTTATATCGAGCTTTCTTAAGGATCACACTATTCGTTTTGTTAGAGATGGGATTTTATCCGTGTTTCAGCTTTATTTAGGGGTAGCGAAAGGTTCTTTCTTTCTTCCTATCCCTTTTTATTATATTTATTAATAATCTTCTTGATCAAACCATTAACCCTACCTACTATTTTGCTGATGACAGCAACATTTGTCACTCGTTTTCCTTTGGTTGTGGGCTAAGCCTTTTAGAGGTTAGGGGGCAAAAGGTTTAGCTCACTCGGATATTGCTAAGGCCCAATTTTGTGTCAATGTCACACTCAGAATATTATGTAGTTAACTGTTTGTAGTTTAATAAAAAAGTTTTCCGTTCCATTTAAAAATAAAGGAAGATACATTTATTTTTCAAAGAAACATCTATATTAACTTTTTTATACATTTATTCGAAATAATTTACTATCATTTACCGATTTTTTTCAGTTTCATTTATTTTTTTCATTTGTTTGAAATTTAATAAAAATTTACCCACAAAACGGAAACTTGTGGTTTATTTGTGTCCGTAACAGTTATTACAAATTTAAATTTTGTTTGCTGTCTGTTTCAAAAAAAAATATTCAAATAATTTCAATTTGTTTTTTTATTTAAATTGGTTGTATATATACAAAATTTTTCAATACAATTTACAAGAACTTCATAAACACACATACATATACCAATACATTCACACAAAAAGTATTTATAGCATACATACATTTTGTATTGTACGAGTATATTAAAAAAAAACAAAAAATACAAAAACGGAAATAATTTCAAATAAATGAAAAAACATTTATTTTTTAAGGATTGGTGGGTAAAATTTTGACATTTATTTTAACTGATTATATCAGTTGTTTCTTACGGATATGTCAGTTGATTAATCAACACTTAAAAATAAATAACAAATGGCATTTAATTTAAATGAAAATTAAGTAGACCGGTTTTTAAATGAAATATCATTTATTTTAAATGATATTTTCAGTTATTTTAACTTACAAACTTTTTTAAGTGCATCAGTGTAAAAATGGATGGTGACAATATTAAGAAATCGTATACTCTCGATGTCCTGGGCTTGAGAATTAACTGTGATTCCCGTTAAAATAAGCACGTATTTGAGTTGCCAAAAGAAGCATTCAAGAAGTGTCTTAGTTTCCTAAAACAAAAAAAAATATTTTACCCCATCTGATTTCCTTACTATTTTAACACCAGAGCTGGAATACAACTTCTTGTATATGGGCAGGAGCTTTAAAATCTATTTTAGACCGAGTACAAAGGAGGGCGTCGGCAATAATTATTGACAGTAGGATATCCAGCTAAATTGACTTAAGGGAATTGTTCTGCCGAGATAAGTGAACTGGTCCTAAGACCCGGGCTTATACTCGCTTATGTAGTATACTCGCTAATGTAGTAGAGCACATCCGTTTGTAGTCGACTGTCCAGTGGATCGGACAATGCGTTACAGAGAAAATTAGTTTATCAATAGCATGCGGAATAAATTCCCCACAGATTTCGACCCTGTTACCTACTACAATATAGAGAAATTTTAGTCAAATGTCAACAAAACACTATTCCCCCTTTCCTCCTCCCACGTAAAAATGAAACTAATTAATGTCAAACAACAATTTTGACAAATAATATGTGTGAATGGAACAAGCAGCATTTGACCGACATATTGGAATAGACACAGATGTATACTTTTTTAATGCTCAATTAGTCATACGTTGAATTAACCTAATGTATCTCCTTGTGAAAAAATAAATAGGTAAAAAAAGTATAGCTGATAAGTTGTCTCTTTTTCCCAATTTTATTTTCCATAAGAAAACACCTGACGTTAAGCCTGTTTATGGCTAAAGGCTCAATTAGTGATACGTAACATATACCAATATGCTTGTCTCTTTTTAGCTCATTAATTTAGATTGAATCAGCAGATTCGTCACATTAGGTTACTTATAGGTAATTCTAGCTTGATGAAGCCTTAAGTCTGCTTTCAGTCGCTACGAAAAAAGATATCTCGTGTGCATAGATCCGAATAATTTTTAATTCATATAACTTACATCTGGCAATACTTCTGTTGAATTTGTATCTGTGCTTTCAACCATGGCTATAATATTTATTGATAAATTAACACGCATCATATAGCTCATTAGACACGCCATAAATAACATGACAGCTACATTAAATCGTTTTGGTATATTGACTGGAAATATATTAAAAATAAAAATAATTGTTAAAACAAATAAAAAATAAATTTTGCATATTTAGTATATAAATTTGGTCATTAAATTGTTATTAGTATTTAAATTTGGTGACAAAGTTTTTCTGGGTATTTAGGCACAAAATTCTTTAAGTGCATTTAAAGTTAAATTTAAAGACCACAGTAGAAAGATTAATTTACTTTGTATAGTCGATTTTACAAGGGGGGGCGGCAAAAACCAGAAACTGAGTTTCTTTTGTGTTTTGACTTGTTTGAGCTTTTGTATATTTAGAGACTTACAGTAGAATTTTATGACAAATCCTTGTGTGGAACTTTTTAATTCGTTATATCCCTGTGTTAAGGGTATTTTCCCCCTTTTTCACGAAAGGGACATAAAAGACCTCATACATTGGGGAGTTAGAGGGTTAAAATTTTCCACAAAAATATTCCTCGTAATTTTTTACATAAATCTGCTAAACATATTTTACATCTAGAATGTAAGGGTCACATGGGTTCTTAGGGCGATTCACCATAAGAATATGCAAAAGGTGAAAATTTTTAAAACTGTAAATAAAATTCAGACGTAAACTTTCAAAACGCCGATACACGTACTTTTTGTTTTGGTCCCCTCTACTAGAATACATTGTCGGAAATTTGTTATTATACCCTCCACCATGTATGGAGAGGGTATATATCAGTTTGTCATTCCGTTTGTAACATGTCGAAATATAGGTCTAAAACCCCATAAAGTATGTACGACAGGTCAATTGAAAAGGCCCCGGCCTACCATACTAAAACACATTTTTTGGCAAAATTCGTTTTTTTTATTCAACATAGTTCCCTTCAAGGGTGATACACTTATTATAGCGACCCTCCAACTTTTCGATACCATTGTTGTAGTACGATTTGTCCTTTGCTTCAAAATAGGCCTCAGTTTCGGCGATCACCTCTTCATTCGACGAAAATTTCTTCCCAGCGAGCATTCTTTTGAGATCTGAGAACAGGAAATAGTCGCTGGCGGCCAGATCTGGAGAATACAGTGGATGTGGAAGCAATTCGAAGCCCAATTCATGGATTTTAGCCTTCGTTTTCACAGAGCTTTCTCATACCCAAATGTTCGTGAATGATGTGATGTACACGTTCAGTTCTTTAGAGTACCTGCTATTTTATTCAATTTTAATTTACGGTCATTCGAAATCATTTTGTGGATTTTTTTGATGTTTTCGTCCGTAACAACCTCGTTTGGGCGTCCACTGCGTTCACCGTCTTGGGTGCTCATTTCACCACGTCTAAACTTAGCATACCAATCCTTGATGGTTAATTTTCCTGGGGCAGTGTCCGGAAACTCGTCATCAAGCCAAGTTTTTGCTTCAACTGTATTTTTTCCCTTCAAAAAGCAATATTTTATCAACACGCGAAATTCCTTTATACACGTGTCTTTTGAAGGTTAGGGCTAACTAAAAATCATATCGATTTAAGTCTAGTAGCGCCATCTATGTGTCAGGCCGGGGACTTTCAATTGACTTGTTATATATATTACTGATGTTTATGCGATTTAGCAATGTCCGTCTGCCTGCCCGTCTGTCTGTTTAAATGGCGATCACGGTGCGAAGACGCAAGCGCGGGTATTTATTTTTACCTAGATTAATGGACATCCTCTCGAGCAGTTTTCTATTGAAAATCATTAGCGACCGGCAAGTAAAATATTTCCTGTTGTTTTCCACCAGTCGCTTGGAATTGAATAATATTTTATATTCACCTAAAATATTTTCACCTCAAAAAATTTTTTTACCACTAAAATTTGTTTTTACCACAAAAAATTTTTTCACCTAAAAAAATTTTTTACACCTCAAAATTTTTTTACACCAAAAAATTTGTTTTCATATCAAAAAAGTTTTTCACCTCAAAAAATTTTTTTCACCTCATAATTTTACTTTTAAAGTTTTTTACAATATGTTATTTATATCAAAAACAGTAGAGAACATTTTTTTAGGATATTGGTGGAGGGTATTCGGCACAGTCAAATTTAAGCCTTTTTTACTTATTTTTTTTTATTGTGTTGTTTGTGTTGTACAGTGTAATTGGTAAAAGGTTCTATTACCTGCAATTTCAGTTGCTATTAGAATTAATAAACAACTGTTTTATTTTAAAAATATTTTAAAAATAAACTATAGAAAAATACTATATTTGTTTGTTTGGTACGCATTTTAATTGATTTATAATTTTCGTATTCTATTTTGTAAAAAAAGCTTTGTTTATAAAGTTTCTACCGAATGTAAAAAAAGAAAGCGAAAAGACCTTAATTAGAAAAGAAATTACAAAGTTTTTTACTGCAAAATTTTACTACATTTGCAGTCGATTTTACTGAATTTGTTCATTAATTTTAAAAATAATGGCAATTGATAATTAAAAAAGAAATTCAAAATTTTATTTCAATCAAGCGTCCCTTTTTTCTCTATATTGGGTGATTTTTTAGGAACTTTCATTGTTTTTGGCAGCTCAGCTGTTTTCGTGTAACATGTTACTGTCAAACATGTTCAGTTTGGTTTATAATTTAACCATGAATGGACTTACAAACGAATAACGCTTGCAAATCATTGAATTTTATTATCAAAATTCGTGTTGTGTGAGAAATGTTCTAGGCTCAATGGGTATGTCAACAAACAGAATTGCGGAATTTGGTGTAAAAATTAGACAGAGGCAGTTCAAGAGCTACCAACTCACCCTGAAAGATGTACTGTTTGGTGCGGTTTGTGAGCGGGCGTCATCATTGGACCGTACTTCTTCAAGAACGATGGAAATCGAAACGTTACAGTCAATGGAGCAAGGTACGATGATTACCGATTTTTTTTGCCCAAAATGGAAGAGCTGTACTTGGCTGACATGTGGTTTCCACAAGGCGATGCCTCATGCCACACAGCACGCGAAACAATGGCCCAATTGAGAGGCGAGTTCGGTGAACAGCTTATTACACGTTTCGGGCCGATCAATTGGCCGCCTAGATCGTGCGATTAAAAGCCTTTGGATTATTTCTTGTTGACCTATGTTAAGGATCACGTCTATAGGGACAAGCCCGCAACGGTTGACGGACTGGAAGCCAATATTGACACGGCTGATATGTTGGAGAGAGTATGCCGAAATTGGACCCAGCGTAAGAACCATCTAAGTCGCAGCCATGGTCAACATTCACATGAAATCATCTTTAAACAATGAATTATATAGACCGTTCTATCGACTCAAACCAAGATTTCATACATTTCTCTAAATTTTCTTAAAAAATTCATAATAATAAAAAAGTTGCATTATTTTATTTAAAAATGTGTTAAAATCTAAATTTTTAATTAGTTTCAATTTTAGTTCAAAATTAGCTGTCAACATGGGTAAACCGATTTCGATCCAATTTTTTTTTTTATTTTGTAGCAAGTTAAAAACTAGCTCGGACCTTTTTTAAATTTTTGTGAAATAAATTTTTGATCTTTCCTTTTTAAATTTTTTAAAAAAGTAATAAATAAATAAAAATTGGGAATGGCCAGCGATAGACAAAATATAAAATATTTGTTAACATTTTTACACAAAAAAAAAACGAAAAGGCCCCAATTATTAATTCAAGGTCCCAATACATTTACGCTTAACTAAAAACTAGTAGATTTCGAAAACTAGTTAACTATTTTTTACTTGTCAAAACGCACATATAAAAATCAAAAAAAAAATAGTTTTATATAAAAACTAAGTAGTTTTTAAAACTTGCTTGTTTTTGGCTGTAGTGTAAATTGGGCTTTATTTTCCATTTATCAAAAACTACTTGTCAAATTCCAGACAAATTTTGAATCAAAAACTAAAAATTTTAATGTACTACTAGATTTTGATTGTAGTGTAAATTGTGTTTAAAATAAAAGTAGGCATTAATTATAAATGTTTTGAAAACGATTTCAATTTAAATTTAATAGCTACACTTGAAATACAAGCAAAGCAGTGCATGCCATATTTTTATAGTTAAATAAAGTAATTTATTTATGAGCATTTGTGTTGCAAAAACTTCACTTTTTACTTTATTATGCAGCAGATAATTTGTATTTATAATATTGTTATTTAATATTTACGTGTCACTCATGACACCTAAAAAAACAAAACAAAAAAAAAAAAAAAAACAACAAAATATTGTCATTTCACTAATAAAAATGTCATGTAATAATTTAAATGGTTAAAACTTAAAAATAGATTGAAAATTAAAATTTTTTGCTTTAAAGGCTAGAAACTATATTTTAAATAATTAAAAATAATTTGTTTACTTTAATGTGGTTTTTTTTTAGGTGCAAATCGTTAAAATTTTATAATAACTTTTATGAAAAAATTTATTGTATGTCAAAATAAAAGTATTAAAAAAACTTGCAACCACAATTTTAAATTTTGTTGATAATTTGTTTTAATTACCCTTTTTAAAACATGCAATAAATTTCATTTAAAATTTGTTCGATGTATCTTCTTTTTTTAATGAATTCAAATAATTACGAATATTTCAAATAATCTTAATATAGCGTACTATAGAGCAGTAACTTTAAAAACTAAAAACAATAAAATATTTTGTACATTACATTACACATCTTTGTTTTTCTTTTTCAAAGATTCTGTCCTATAGTGTGCTATATTAACATTTTTTTTAAATACCCATAATTATTTGATTTAATTTAAAATCAAGAGGATACATGGAACAAATTTATAATGAAATTTATTGCATGTTTTAAAAAGGGTTATTAAGAATTAAAGTTTATATTCGATGCGATTTATGATTATAGTCACAAATTGTCATTAAAAATGAATATGTAGGAAGTTTAATTAAATGAGTATTTTCAATTAAAAAAAAATAAACAATATGTGTAGAATTTGAAATATGTAATTTGGGTTTATCTAAGTTTTGGGAAAATTTTATGAATTTAAATACATCTTATCGAAAAAATCGTACTTAATTGTGGTGTCTTGTAAAGTCCAGTATTTCGTGCGCACTTTTGCGAAAAGAACCTGCTAAAACTTCATTTAAAAAATAGTATAAAGTTTAAAGTCGTGCATGTCGAGTATATTGTACCCTACACCAAGTATAATTTGGGTCAAATTATATATAAACAGATCGGAAAATTATTGAACGAAATTGCCTAAAAAGTAAATTTAAGCAAAAGGTGGATTAATATGAGGAATAGATCCAAAAATGGTTTGACTTAGTTTAAATTTTGACGCATGGTTTATGGTTCCATATAACATTTAAAACCTAAATTCCAACCAGATATCTTTTTTATAAAAGATAGGTCTTAATTTTGGGACGATTTTCACCAAATTAAATGAAGTTCGCTCTAGGACCAATGAAAACTTATGTACAAAATTTCATTCAAGTATCTTCATATTTGCCACCTGTAATTTGACTAAAGTTCATTAATACCGAGAACTAGATCCAAACATGGTCCGCCTTTCATCGAATTTGGATGCTTGATTTATAGTGTTTTATAATAACATTCGCAACCCAAATACCAACCAGATATCTATGGTTTTGTATGTCTCAATGCTTTTTAATACCAGTTCAGTTCAGGACCTTGCTATGGGAGGTACATAGCTTGTCCCTGGGCTAAAAGAATCGTATGTGATAAATTTCATCCAAATATTTTTATAATTTCAACCTGTAGTTTGATTCAAGTTCAGTTAAGCGAAGGCTGGCTTGTAAGGGTCCTAGTTCAAAATATGGTCCGATTTTCTTCAAATTCGAAGGCGTGATTTATGGTGATATATAACATTTACAATCCAAATTTCAACAGATTTTTTTGTGCCCAAAATGCCATTTAAGCCCAATTCAGAAAGGTTTCTATAGGTAGACCGAATATAAACCGATTCGAACCAAATCGCGCCAATATAACCAAATTTCAGCTAAATGTCTATTTGCGACCTGTAGTGTGATGATTACAATCCCTACATGGACGCATGTACGGACAGATGGATGGGAATCGTTAAATCGGATAAGAGAGGCAATTCTCTAACTTTTTAACTACAAAATTCGGTAAAGTTGTTAGTTTACTATGAAAATTTGACAACTTAACTATCGAATTTTGTCGTTAAAAATTTAGGAATCCCACTACAGGAAATAATTCTGAATCAGCACAAACTTATTGTATACCGACCACTTAGTAGTGTAGGACATATCACTACTTAGTGCTATGCCCTCGGGTGACCGTTCACGGGATATATCCTTTAAGGTCAATCGGTTCATCAATTCAAAAATTAAACAAAAAAATGTAACTTGAAATGAAAAATTGTATTTAATTTAAGAAAACATGTATGAAAATGCGAAACCACAATAAAAAACCAATTCAAATTGAAATTAAATATAAATCTTAATTAAAAATTTAAATGAAATTTTAATTAAAAAAAACTCATTACCAAGCAAAAAAATTAAAAGCGAAAAAATTCAAAAATTTAAAACAAAAAAAAAATTAAAAAATTTTAAGGAAAAAGTAAAACTGAAATGTAATTTCAAGTTAATGTAATCTTTACACTCATTGAAAATAAACAACAAAATGGGAATATAATGAAAAATGAGTTGTCCTCTTGTTGATTGTATTTTCGATTTATTTTATATGTATTTTAGATTATTTTTAACGATATAATATTGTGGGTGTATATTTTTCCAAAACTCTTTCAACCTTTCTTCGGGAATTTTAAGATTAAAAATTGATATGAAAGTTACAGTGAAGTGTGTTTAAACTTTGTTATTTTAATTTATCAAAGAAGTTTTACCAGTCACGAGCTAGATACTTTCAGACCGGTGCTGTTTTCACCGGTCAAGGGATAGGTCCCAGGATAGACCATTTTAGACCGGTTGTATTTGCACCGGTAACTTCAAATAATCTCGTTTTTTTCCCCACGGGGCTCATTCCGACCGGTCTTTTTTCAATGGTCACAAGAAAAGTCGCAGGATAGATGCTTTCAGACCGGTCCCATGTGTACCTTTAATGGGACAGGTGCTGTTTTCACCAGTAACAGAGTAAATTTTTTCAGTCCGGTCTTTTTTTCTCCGATCACAGGGAAAGCACTTACAGATCTGTTCTTTTTCACCAATCTCGGGCTAGGTGCTTTCAGATTGGTCCTGTTTTCACCCGTCACGGGACAGGCCATAGGATAGACCATTTCAGACCGGTTCTATATGCACCGGTAACTTCGAAATGATCTCTTTATTCCCTGTGGGAAATGAACCTATCCTAGGACACTCACGTGGCCTATTTATTGTGATACGGATTGGTCACGGGACCGGTCACTTTAACATGGGCTTGCCCTTTAAAGGGGCCAATTGCCCTTTAAAGGGGCCAATTGCCCTCTGTGACATGTCACAGGACTGGTCTAAAAGAACATGTCATGTCACCTTAGGAACGGGTCTTCTTTTCACCTGTCTCGTGATATGTATTTTCGGAGTCGGTCCATTTTTCACCTATCACGGGACATGTCCCAATTCCCAACTGACCCCATTTTTTCCTCAGGGTTCCCACAGGGTTCCTTCCGACCAGTCCTTTTTTCAATGGTCACAGGATAGATCCTTTCAGACCGGTCCTATGTGTATGGTTAACGGGACAAGTGATCGAAATTCAACTGACTTCTTTTTTCCCCACAGGGAAAAATTTAAAATTTTATAATAATTTTATAAAACAAAATAAATATCTCTTTAATATTTTATGCTTATGCAAAAACACTTAAATATTTATGAACATTTATCATAATTTTAATATTCAAAATATTGAGCTTTGCAATTAATATAAACCATTGTTAATTCGGCAAAAAAAAATCACATGTGCGAAAATAAATTGTGTTTAGAATACTTATTATTATGTTTAAAACTAAAATTATATTTAATTTAAATACTTACGCCATGGTAGATTTATAACGGCCATTTTTGGACTTTTATATTAATTTTTTTAAAATACGAGGTATACAATAAGGAAACGTTGTTATAAATGGATGGAGGGGGTTTTTGAAAAATATCACTAAATGTTAAACATTGCCTTGGATTTATTGTTGTTTTCTTGTTAAAAGATCTGTAACGAAAAAATAAAATAAAAAAAACAAATTATTAATTTTTGTTTATAACAATTAAACTTTTTATAGATGACTACAATAAACTTAAGATAATAAATTGAGTACACATTTAAATATTATTTACAGCTGCTCATTAATGTCATTTTTTAATTTGTGATTAAATTAATAACAATTCTGACTAATTAATCTAATATTATGAATTAACAATATAATATATAGTTAACTTATCTGCATCATAAATAACAATAACTTTTTGTGACAATAATTTTCAAAGTTATATCAATGTTATTTATAATGTTTAAAAATACAGTTAAATCTAAAATTGTTAACACTGTAAATATTTTTTACAAAAAATACATGTACACACAGAGAAAAAACATGGTTGGGGCAATTATATTCGAAGAGCATCATATATTGTTGGGATAATGATTATGCCAACCATAGTCGTACTATAATATAGGGTATGTTCGTAAACGCAGTAGTTGCGCATCACTGCAGCATAATAAAAGTAAAACGTTCAAAAAAGCATCACTTGGCAGCACTGATTTACTACAAACGTTTTTTTATGCAAACAATTGGCAGTTCTGCCGCAAATTTTTGCAACTATGGCATCATTAAAGTTTCTGATGCAATAGTGCGAAATCAGTATTTTTCGTTTCAATTGATTTTTAATTTTATATTTTTATTATTTTTTTTTAATATAAGTTAACAAAAAGTTGTCATTTACAATCAAGATTTTCAATAATATTTGTTAATGTTATTGTGCTGAACATGTTTTTTATCTTTTGCAAAACGTTCTTAAAAGTAAACTGTGCAGTTGTTCAGCAGCTGTAAAGCATCTGCTACAGATGATCCCGCATTAGCAACACAAATTGCCATAACTGCCGTAGAGATGCACAAATTTTCTGCATTTATGAACGTACCCATGGTTATCATATTATGATAATAAAATAACTATAATTTTACCATAATATGTTGTCTACAATTATATTATGATTCGAAACTATGAAAAAGTTCTTTAAATTTGAGAATATTTCTTTAAGAAATGTGCTTTCTAAAGAAAAGAATTTGAAATTAAAAACTTTTTCGAGAAAAATTCTTTCATTCTATGGACTATGAATTTTTTCCAATAGGAAAATTCTTAGATTTTAAGAATATTTTAAAGATTTTTTTAAATAGTCTTAGAATTTATCTTTTAGAAAAAGTCCTTAGAATCTAAGAATATTTCTACTAGAAACAGTCCTTAGAAACTAAGTATTTGTTATGATGAAAAGTGATCAGAATCTAAGAAATTTTTTATTCAAATGAAGGCCTTAAACTCTTAAATTTTTTAATAAATTTGTATCTAAGAAACAGTTTACAGAATCTAAGAATTTTTCTTTAAGGATATTTAAAAAAAAAATTAATTTTTTTTTTAAAGAATTAAAAAATATAAAATCTTTTTGACAATGAATTTTTTTCAACAATGAATTGATTAGTGTATTGCATTTTCGAAAATAAAACCCCTCCAGGTAAAAATTATCATTTATTATCCTATTTTTACTTGGGTGACTGAACTGATACAATTTTTTTTATTGAAACAAGACAGTATTATGACTGTAAATGTCAAAATCATGTTTTATTTGATTTATAACACAGTACGACAAAATCAAATTTTTTTGAGTACACATGAGGAATGTTAACAGAATATGAAAATAGGCTTAAAATAAAGAAAAACGTGTCTCGGCGTTTTTCTGTAGCACGTCATTTTGAGAAATTTGATTTTTAAGCTTCGAAGGACCGTGGAGGTTCACTTGTAATGTAATACTATTATAAAAAGTTCTATAAAAATAGAATGGGTTAACCGATTTTAATGCTTGAGCCAGTTTTGAATTTTTGGATTTTTTTATTACAAAAACAATTTTTTTCTCCGCTAGATGGCGCTTTAATTTTCATGTAAAGTTAAAATATAACCATTAAAAAATACATTACATTCTGACGTGCTACAGCAAAACGCCGAGACATGTATTTCTTTATTTTATTTATTCTGTTAACATTTCTCACGTGTGTACCAACCACTGTCGTACTGTGTAATTATTTATGGATTGTTGTCAGCATTTTATAGTTCCATAATTATTATATTTTTTAATAGTCGAATTTTTTGTTACCACAGTATGGTTACAGCTGTTAATGTGATAAAATGGAATGTAGGAATAATGAAATAATAAAATATTTACTGTAATAATGATGGTAGCGACAATATTTATGGTTAGAACCTATTTATAAACTAATAACATGATTGTGACAACCATACTCAAATGCAGCAAGCATAATATAGTAGCAGTGATCATGTTGCAACCATGTTTGTACACTGCGTGTAGGTTATTTGTGTAGCCAATGGTAATAGTTGTTTTTAACTGTAATTGCTTTTCTATATATAAATGTAATTACTATTTTTGAGAGTTAGAAAAATTAACTAACCAAAAGTAACTATTATTTTAGGTAATTGTTTTTTTTTTGTTAGCAAATAACTGTAAACAAAATTATTACATGCACGTTAAAATTTATTGTAGGTAGTTGTTTTTTTTTTCTCCATAATTTTACAAAACTGAAGAAGAACCTTCAATAAATAATAAAAAAAAAATTCCAAGTAAAAAGCAACAAAATCGGTCATTGTAATAAATTTCTGTAAACTGCGTTTACATTGTTCGTACATAATTTTCGAAGAGAAAAGATCAACAAGAGAAACCAAATTGATTTTAAGAGGAAATGTGTTACTAATCGTTACTTTGTTGCAATGTATTTTGTATGTAAACTAGCGACTGATATGAGACACTTTTAGTTGGCAACATTTGCCACTTTAGCGATTTTAGTTTATTTTGGAGTTTAAAGGGCACATTTACCAGACACTCAACGGCTATTAATCTGCTACTCAAAATGGCAGATCCAAAATGACGGTGAATATTTCGCAGACAATTTGGATTTGGATTCCTAATAATATATGTTTGGAAAATCTGTCAAACATATTCGCCGTGTTTCTACTAAAAACATATTATATTTGCCTGCAAATATTATATATGTTTACCTGTAAGCATATGCATTTGTTTGGATCACATGAAATGTTTCTGGTAGCAAAAATACATTTTGTCATAAACATTATTTGTTTTTATGTAAACACTATAATATATTTAGTTATTAAGCAATTATTAATATATGCGATCCTCCAATATGTAGTATTTATTTAACTTTCCAAGTCTCTTTCTATATTTTAATTAAAAGACCTGAAAAATAAAATGAATACATCTATTGTTTGTCAATAATTAACTGTTTTTAACTAAAAATATTATAATTCATGTCAAACTAAATATTTCCATGGAAAAATAATAGCAATCCTTTATCATTTATTTTATTTATTATTAATTAAGTACGATATTACACTTAATTATACACTTGTACAATTTTTAATTTTATGTAATTTTATTTAATAATTGGTAATAGTAACTTTTTTTATGGTTAATTTCACACTTTATTTTTTATTTTTTTTTAGTTTTAATTATTATATTTTCCACACACGAATACAACTGACGTACTCAAACAAAGGACAATGTTGTACTTAGAATTTTGTCGTTTATGAACGAAATAGTTCAATTGACGAATTCACTTTATTGAATGATATAAACTAGTTTACTATTATTTGGTCATTTCGATCTTTTTGTTGATTTTTATGTCTTTTTCTCTCAATTAAATTATTTGCTAGTGTCACATTTTTTTTCATATTAAGACAAAAAAAAAACAAACATAATTTATGAAAAGAATTTTTTTTTACAACAAAAAATTTAAAAATTTGTATTTTTACTTAAATTTTAGTTTTGGTTATACAATAATATAAATGAAAAAGCATGTAAAACATGAATAATAGTCTTCAAAATTTGTCAGTCACTTGAACGACAATGATAGAATCACCAAAATGAACGATAAAGCCAAACTTTAGTTGTATTCAAAGGCTACAGAGTGGTATGTACTATCTTAAATATAAATTCGCCTTCTTTGGCAAATATATGTTTTATTAAATCCCACATATATAATAATGATAAAATTAAAATTGCAAAACTATATATGTTTAGGTGGGGGAAATATGATTTACATACAAATATTTTTGACATTTTCCTAGAAACATAAAATAATTAGAAGCGTAAAAATATATATGGTAGCTTGTAAACATACCTGTAAACATATTCAAAAATTTATTTTTCCTCTGTATTTTTTTCTTCTATATTCAAAATGCATACCTTTTAAAATTCATGGCCACCATTTTATTCTAATCTCATATTTGTGATTAGAAGCCTCCAAAACGTCTTATGTGATGCTTTCTTTTTTCATAGGACCCTTATAGCACTTAGTGGGAATTATTAATAAAATTTTACTTAAATAGGAGATTTTGTTTGAAAATTTATTAACTAACGTAAAATTTAATTTAAAAAATCCCAATAACAAGGAAATCCCTTCAACGTTTATACATACGCCGAAATAGATCAAACTCGGATGTGTTGAAAAAATAAAAATCTAAGGCAACGGTTGCCAAATGGGCGGTTGCGACCATCTGGGGTCCGCAGCTACATCCAAATGAGTTCGGAAAAAATTCTTGAAAAATAAGAAGGCAATAATAAATAAATTTTGAATGTCAGTTGCATAAAATTGTGTTAAAAAAAATCTAAAAATAATGAAGTGCAATTTTCAAAACTTTTGAAGGAAATAACAACTATGTTTAACTTAAAAAGAAACTCTAAAACCTCCTCCAAATGCTAGAGTTTGTAAGTTTTTCTAGGGAAATTTAATTGAAAGATTATTCGAAAAATGTTATCTGGTAAATCTCTTAAATTTTACAATAATAAAAACGTTTTTCCATCTTTCATATCTTTTACAACTACTATTTTTTTCTGAAAATCTTCGGATTTAAATATAGAAAATGTGAAAATTTGGCGGTCCGTCAGCCAGTAAAAATGTCTCAAGGGGTCCGTGAAGTAAAATTTAGTGGGAACCGCTGATCTAAGGTATACCGGTTTTTTAATGTGCCATCTCTGTTGCTTAGGGGTCAACATTTTTCAGTCTTCTTAATTATTTTAACTAGAGATGGGCACGTGATATATTTCACACATGAAGATTTTTTCTACTCATGCTCACGCACGATCACGTGAGTAATTTAAATTTTTGCTTACGCTCATGAAATACTCAAAATATTGCGAAAAATCTATATATATAAAAAATTGTTGCAAGTGGGTTGTGACTTTATAACTCACGAACGGTCAAACAGAATTCGATTTTAGGCTTCGTATGGACGCGACCGTGAGTTATAACTTTTCATATCAACATGTGATTTTGTCTATATAAAAAAAAACAACAACAAATACGTAGGTGCCCATGACAGTGTGCGGTATTTATACTGTGTGCTGACTTCATAATTAAGGTAAATAGATGTTGTAGCACATTGACAGCTGTCAGTGAGTTATCATTTTTAGGTTATTTTTCATCGAACTCGCGGATCGAGAAACCAATGAACCAATTAATTTGATTCAATGTTAATATTCATGCGTAGCGTACCACGCCGGGATCCTCTAGTTAAGCATAAAAGAATTTATTATATCACTTAACCCACTTCAGTACTACATTACAAGTAAAAACTTAAAAAAAAAATAAAATAAAAAAAAAAAAAAAATAAAAAAAAAATAAAAAAAGATAAAAGGAATAATCACGACAAAAAATCGACTCACGCACGATTTTTTTTTACCGCTCACGTGAGCAATTTAAATTTTGGCTCATTCACGATTCACGTGAATCAGGAAATTTCGTGTTACGTGACCACCTCTAATTTAAAAATTTCTTTTAAAGAAACTGTATAAAATGGTATTAATGGAAAGAGGTTTTATATGGGGATGTGTACTCCAAGAACTGTCAAATACATAGATAATATTTCTTATTTAATTTTTTTCTTTATCAGATTTTTTTTCTGAAAAAAAAAAAAAAAAATCATTTACCGAAGCCCTTTTGCTACAGTTTCAGCATATAAAACTTTCTCTTTTCATGCAAAGTTTTCCAATTTCGAAAAATTTCGACCTGCTGCCGAACAAAAAGGTACCAAAAATGTTACATTTTTCTATCTTTTCGCTTTTACCCCCTAACCCCAACGATTTTCGATGGGTGTGACAAATCTCTCATCACTGATCTATTGTCTTGATTGTGAATACAAATAAAATAGTAACGAGGGTATAGCACCAACTTAGTACTATACCCTGGGGCGACCGGTCACGGGATAGGATGTTTAAGGTCAATTGGTTTATCATTTTCTATACGGTAACTAAAAATTGAGCAAAAAAATATAAATTAAAATGAAAAATTGTTTTTAAATTAAGAAAACATTATTAAAATGCATTAACATGTAATTACAGTTGTTTTTCTGTGAAAATATATAAAACAACTTTTATTACAGTTATTTAAAAAACAACTCCTATATTTCATAACAGTTCTTTAAAGCAGTTAAATATTTTTAATATTATATTATTTTTTCTGTCAACAGTTAATTTTGTTAGTTATTAAAAATCTTTTTTTTTGGATTTTTGAAAATTCTTGTTTAGCTTATTTTTGTTATAATTGATATATTTTTTTAGATTGTAATCGAAAAAAAATAATTTTTTTTATTTAAATATATTTTTATTAAAATACATTTTAATAATAAAAAACAAAATAATTAAAAAAAAACCGGTATTTTTTATCAATTTTGTCAGTTGTTTCAAAATGTTTGCAGTAAAAATTGGTCAGTTATTTTTACGACATTATCAGTTGTTTTTATTGCATTTGTTAATTGTTTTTTTTTAGCAGTTAAAAATAACTTAATTTTTGTTTTTTTAGTCGCTTTTATAACTGCATATGCCTTTGTTTTTACTGTTATTTTCAGTAAATTCTACCGACAAACTAGTTATTATTGCCAGAACTCACTTATAAACGTTTGTAATCAGGGTTGGGAGGAAATACCTCTATTATACCGTTGTCGATTCAAAAATTCTTTTCAACTGACTTATCTAACATACCGTCACCGAAATAATTGAAATACCGTCATCCCTAAAATACAGATATAGAATTAAATGTAAAATAGCGTTAAATACCGTTATCAAGATGATCTAAAATATGCCTACAGATAACCGCGTCGTTTCGGTTACAAACTATGTTTGTAAAATCTTCTCTGAGTTATTAAAAAGTGTGTCAGTAATTACAAATTTATTATAATATTTTTTTTATCTTGTTATCTCTATATAACATAGTTGTAATTTTAACAACTTGTTATTTTGTATTAAAGTGAAACAGTTATTACTTTAATTATTAAAAATTCCCTTATTTTAAATAAACGAAAAATATCTATAGATGAAAAAAAAAATAAAATTAATTATCTTGAAAATTTCAATTAGTTATTTAGTTTATTGTTACGCTTCAGCGAAAGCACATTTTTTCTGATTTGTTTGTAGTTAATAATATTTAAATTATTTTTTTAAAGCGGGAATGATTCTAAGATGGAGAATTTAAAAACAAAAAACTTTATCTGAATTTATATTTTTCTAAAACTTAATTATCTAGAAAATTTCAATTAGTTGTTTGAATTATTGTTACGCTTCAATGAAATCACACTTATTTCTAATTTATCTATAATTAATAATTTTTCATTTTTTTAATGCGAGAATGATTTCTAAGATGAAAAATTAAAAGGTTCTTATAAAGGGTGATTCAATTTTAAGGGCAGATGTTAATTTTGAATAAAACAAAAATTATTTAGGAAATTATTGTCATTTCTTTTTATTGTGATAATATGGTATGGTTCAATTATGTATGGAACAAAATATCGGCCAAATGGCTGCCGCGACCTCGGCGGCACACCTCCATCCGATGGTCCAAATTTTCGATAATGCTAAGGCATAATGACATTAATGTGCCGAGTTATCTCATCCTTTAGCTCTTAAATTGTTGCTGGCTTATCGACGTACAACATTTTTTTTTTCAAATAACCCCAAAGAAAGAAGTCCAACGGTGTCAAATCACATGATCTTGGCGGCCAATTGACATCGCCACCACGTGAGATTACACGACCATTGAATTTGTCGCGTAAAAGAGCCATTGTTTCGTTAGCTGTGTGGCAAGTGGCACCGTCCTGTTGAAACCACATATCGTCCAGGGTCATACCCTCAATTCCTGGCCACAATAAGTTCGTTATGATCTCTCTATAGCGAATACAATTTACGGTAAATGCTTGGCCGACCTCATGACACACTATCGCGAACAACAGCAATGTTTTCCGTAGAACGAACTGGGCGAGCATGCACAGGTGTTTTCACAGACCCGGTTTGCTGAAATTTTCCCAAAATTCTCCCGATTGTGGACACATTTGGTCGATTATGCCGAACAAAAAAAATCACAAAGTGCACGAAATGCATTTTGATTTGAACGCCCATTTTCATAATAAGCCTGAATAACTTTAATGCGTTGCTCGGTTGTGTATCTTTCCATAGTTCAAATTGAGTTAGTCTGAAATTGAGAAATGTCAAATGAAATGCAGAAAAAAACTTGACGTTTAGGTGTGGTTCACATTCAACATCGGCCCTTAAAATTTAACCACCCTTTATATCAAAGTTGGCTTATGTCATTCCCATGTAAATTTGACATAAGCCAATGTTAAGTGTTAACGCTTAACGTTACTTATGTCAAATTTGTATGGGAATGACAGAAGCCAATGTCGAAAGCTTGCCGCATAAATACAGATAGTTTTGTCAATTTATGATTGAAATTTATGCTACATTTACACTTAACTAAAAACTAGTGAACCAAAAAAAAATTTAAAAAATTATTGGGCTGAAGAATCAAATAAAAGTCTCTTTTTTGACACCTTATTGTATTTTCCCTTTTTGATTTCATAAATTTTTAAACTAAAACTCTTCTAAAACACGATTTTGGCTAAGCAAAAACTGCCTACTTTTTCTAGTTTTTACCTGTCAAAATCCATATATAAAAAAATAAACAAAAACTAGTTTTACACAAAAGCTACATTAGTTCAGTTTAATTATAATATAAAATTTCCATTAAAAGTTTATAAAAATCTCTTTGAAAAACTTAGCTTACTTTCCCTTTAGTATTTAGATTTGTTTATACTATAAATAAATACAAAAATCATCATGTTAAACTTAGTCATTGCTTTGTGGTTTTTATTGTATTTATTCAATTAAAAAAAAATTCTTTGTTTATTCTTGAGTTTTTAAATTTACAATTTAATTATGTAGTTTATAATTTTAATTTAATAATTATGTATGTTATGACGATTATCAAGTTTATCGACATTGATAAATTTTATGCAGAATTTGTAGAAATTTCAAAACTGAATTTTTATTTATTTAAGCTGTGTAACTTATCTAAAATATAAATAAAGTTAAGCGCTTAATGTTGTTAATTCCATAGAAATTTGACATTCAGCACTAAGCTTTGGTTACTTTGAGATAAGTTAACAGGCATTTGATTTTTTTTTTCAAATTTAAACTGTTAATATTAGAACATCTATAAATATTTAAGCACGTGTATTTAAAAATACGTAAAATGTTTCAGTTGTACACTCAGAGAATGGTGTAGGTGGAAACCAATAAACATTTTTTTCCATAAAATAATTTGCTAGGCTTTGGGAGAGATAATGAATTAAAATATATGATAAATATTATTAATAATTTTCCGACAATTCTAAAAAAAAAAACTATTAAGCAAAATTGTCAAAATAAAACAAGCATTACTGAATAACGGTATTTTTGGTAAGTTACACACAGAAAACAGATTCATTGTTATAACCGAATTTCTTACCAACCGAATGGTTTGGTTAAAGCCACACTCAAAAAAAAAAATGAACTAGTATTTAGAAAAATAAACTTATTTAGAGGAAAAATTTAAATGAAAACGGCGCCAAAGACACTTTTTACCAATATTTAATAAAATTTTCCTTGAAATTAAAAATAAAAAAATTTTACTTAAAATTTGGTCAAAATTTCTAAATTATAGAAAAATTTTACTACTGAGAAGTAAATTTTAATTAGAAAACTGTAAAATTTCCTCCTAATTAGTTCATACATCATCTAAAATTGTACTGTTAGTTAGGAAATGTTTCCTTGGTTTTAAGAAAAATTTTATTTTATTTAAGTTCATTAGATAATTTTTTTTTACTAAAAACTAGGACTAGAACTCCTTAAAAATAAGAAAATATTTTCTAACAACAAGTTAAATAGCACTTCTTTTAAGTGAAAATTATCCTTATCCTGCTTCTATGGTATTTTACCATATGTTTTAAAGTACTTTACACTCCTCCCACTTTCGGAGACTTCCACTTTGTGAGGAGTTAACAATATTTTTGCTATACAATTTTGTCTTAAAACTAAATTGAATTATACTAAATTCATGTATTTAAAATATAAATTAAATTTCATTAGCAAAAAGGTAAACAAATTAAAAAAATGTACTGCAGGATATCCTGAAACGTAATAAATTGTGACAAAGTCAGGTCCTTTTCGTAGTTAATAAACGGTTCTGCTTGAGAGAACTACAAAAAGGGACGCCCTACGTGACACATGGCATCTATGGCTAAGGAACACTAGGGGTCCTTTGTTTTCTTAAATTAACTAAATTAAGGAAATTGCTGCAAAAATACAAAATATCACAGTTAAATTTCTTGTTATTATTGGAAAATGGAAAAGTCATAAGTTTATTTTATGGGATTTTTAGATTAAACTTTATTTGACTTATACAAATTTAAACTTTTTTATTATTAAGTGAAAAAAATAGTTCGATAAATATAACGTTTAATAAGCGTTATGCCATTATGCCGTAATGTGCAAAATGTGCCTGCGATATTTTGTATTGTAGTCAACAAACAATCAATATTTAAGACTGTTAAGATTAGAGATGGGCACGTGAGAGATTTTTGACTCACGCTCACGCACGATCACGAACCAAAAATTACAATCATGCACTATAAATTTTTTAAATGGTTACTTTAATTTCTTTTATTTAATAATATTTTTTCTTGAAAATTAGGAAAACTAACTGGTTTGTTTTTAATTGATTGTTTTTTTGGAATAGAATATTAAAAATAATTTAAACGTTTTCCAAAAAAAAAATCCTATAGCAAATTTTATTATTTTTTAAAAATTAGAAAACTTTTACTTGAAAAAAGAATATTTTATTAAAATTTTTAAAATTTATCTGAACTAAGTTGCATGAAAATTTTCCTTAGAAAGAGTTCATCAATTTCTAAAATCAAGTAAATTTTTATTATTACAAAAGGAAAATATTTATTAATTTTTATTTTTAATTGTCTGAACTAATGTTTAGAATACAATTCTTCAAAATTAGAAAGTGGTATACTTAAAAACTGAATTTGAAAATGGCTTTCTAAAATTTAGTTAATTTTACTACTCGCGAACAAAAAATGAACACGCATTAAGTTCGAGTACTTTCTCGATTTAAGTTAGACACTTTTTTTGAACTAAATGGGAGTAAATTATGTCTTAAATTTTTTTTGAACTAAACTTAATTTTATTACTTTTAATAAATTTTTATTTAATTGACTTGTTTTTTTTTTTCCTAAAATCAAGAAATATTACTTAGGAAAAATATGAACTATTTCTGAGTATATAAACTATTTCGTTTTTCCTCAAACTTAGGAATTTTTATTCTTTTTAAGAAAATTTTTCTAAATTTTAATAAAATTTTACCTAAATTGAGAACAATTTATAAACTATTTTGAAGGAAATTTTTGATAACATTTTAGTTCATGTCTTTTTTTGAGTGCACCGATATATTTGTTTGTTGCTACCGAAATTGGGTTAATGCAACATTGTAACAGGAAAACATTTGGTTGGGCCAACTAAATAGTTCGATTGCTGCAACCAAAATATTCAATAGGCAAAAAATTGTGTTATTTCGATGATTCATTTTCTCTGTGTATATTTAAATATTACCATTACTGTTGACTGCACGACTGGCCAACGCCATGTAGTTACTGAAAAAATTTTCTGACTGTATATTTTTAGTTTTATTTGCAACAGATTATTACTAAGGCACTGTGCGAGGTGACTAAACCTAAGCTAAAATTGGCAAATGGGTTTAAAATTTCTTTAAAAATTATTAAATTTTTTTTTTAATATCAATGAAATTAAAAAACCTGAATTTAGTTTAGCAGTTCGCACGCACCTATTCTAAATCATAAATTACACTATGCAACAAAATGATGGACGTAGACGATATTTACACAAAACAAATGTATAAGTTTAATACACAAACACTTTGGTGCTATGTGGGTACAGGCTTTGGCGCCCATTTCCCTTTTAAAATATTGATTTTTAATGTCCCTTATTAATGTATTTTTTGGCAAATACTAACAAAAAGTATCAAAAACAGTGCAAAAGTTCATCTCTGCTAAATTAGTCTTCCGATAACAAAGTTGAAATTTTATCAGTAATATTTTCGTAGAAGATTTTAACCCTATACCTGCATTTTCAAGGGTCATCTAAGAACTTTTTTTGTTAAGAAATACCAAAAAAAAAAGTCACCTAAAACGGACATTCTAAGTGCTAAAATCTTTTGTCAATATGTTCTGCTGGAAATTTTACTAAGAGTTGTCCAAGTCGAAAAATTCAACCAGTAGATGTAAAATTCTGAAATTATTAAATTTAATTTATCTCTTGTAATAATGTTAAAGTACTTCTGCTTTTTTTACTCTTTTTTAATTTACTGAAAAAAATTATTCTTTTTTTAAATCAGCGAGTGGATTTAATATTTTATTAATCAATTTATTAAATCAGATTTAAAATCATAATTGATTAATCAATTTCATTTGAATCTTTTTTGATTCAATTGAATCAAATCATTTCAAACATAATTATTTTTTTTAATTCGCGAATTAAGAAAAGATTGATTTGTGAATAAAAACAATATAAAAAAACCTTCAAGTTGACTTGCAGATCACGCTTAGTTTTCTAGATGTTCGCCATTTTGTAAAATGGTAATTTTTTTTAAAATGGCCGGTATCTCGAAAACTAAGCGATATTTGTAAGACAATTTAAATGTTTTTTTAAAGAGTATTAATATACTACGATAATAAAAATTAGCCAGGTTCGGGAGACATACCGAGGTATCCCATTTTTTTACGAACGAAACGGAACGGGAAACGAAATTTGTATTATCGGAGTGTGTAAATTTATATTATATAAATTGATAAAAAAGAACCCTGTGGCTGTTTTGTACGAATTCCATGAAACCCTTCGGAGATCTACCGAATCTATTCTGTCAAGCTTTGCAAACATTTTGTCAGTTTTGCGCTATCTCGCTTTGTTTCCCAGATATTCGTTATTTTATAAAATGGAAATTTTTTAAAGAACCGGTATCTTGAAAACCAAGTGCGATAGGGCAAAACAGACAAATTTTTTGCTCTATTAAGGTATTAATATACTGCGATAATAAAAATAGGACAGGACCGGAAGACATCTCGATGGGTCACAGGGTGACTCATTTTCATACGAACGAAGTGGAACGGGAAACGAAGTTTGTATTATCGGAGTGTGTTAATTTATATTATCATACAAATTGATAATAAAAAAATAGTTACCCTGTGGCTGTTTTATAAAATTTTATAAATTAAATTATTCGTGATTAATTTAAAAAATATTTTTATTCGCGAATCAAATCATACTCGAGAATTAAAATAATTATTTTTTTGATTCACGAATCAAATAAAAATTGATTTAATTCTTTGATTTAGAATTGAGTTATTAAAATTGAATTATTTCGTTTGATTTATAAAAAGAATTATTAAAATCAACTTGATTCTTCAAATAAGTTAAAGATTGAATCATAATGGTAAATAATTTAATCAGAAAAATGAGTTCGCGAATTATTTCGTTAAAATTTAAATCAAATTTGAAATTTGATTTAAGGAATTATGTTTTTAAAGGTATGGTAGTAAATAGGGGTAGTCGGCATGTAAATCCCCCTTAACACCTAAAGTAAAATTTTACAAGGAATTTGTTCGTTGCATATTTTAACTCCTTATCGCCAGTTCCATTTTTAGGTTATTTCATATCTTAGTTGTTTGCTTTTGCCATTTTTTTTTTAGAGGGCTATAATTACCCATAAAAGTAGGAGATAAAGGGTTAAAATATTCTCCAAGTGGTCCCATAGGTCGAAAGTGTGGAAATTCCTTTTCAGAGTTCAACATGTTTAACTGTCTTTCTTTCTGATGCTAAAATGTATTGAAAGAAGGAAAACGCACATTTAATCCTTTTTTACATTATCAACTTTTATTTAAATACCAGAGTTGTTTTTTCCCTCCCATTTTTAAAATACAAATGCTCACTGAAAAAAATTTAAGGGGAGTTGAATTTGAAAATTTCCCCTCTTTGGCCTGCTCGGTATATAAAACTATGTGTTCTTTACATCTGAGGTGTAGGGTATGTTCAGAAACTTTGTAGAAAATATTAAGGCAAATATTTTTGTGGAACCTATTAACCCTCTAACTCCCCCACATAACGGCAATTTTTTACTCTATTCTAACAACTCGTAAAAAACACTCCTAAAAAGTGGGAGGGCGGGAATGAAAAGTTCTACAAAAATGTTGGCCATAAAATTAATCTACATATGTCAAAAGACACCAAAGCCCAAAACTTAACACAAACACCTAAAACCGACAAATTCAAGATTGCTTATTAAGGATAAATTTAATTATTATTTAAAGTTAGTCCAAAAGCGCCTTTTCAGGCTTGAGCAAATGTAGGCTTTTCATGTCGGCTGCTAATAATTCTGCATTATTTTTTGATAGTTGCAATTTTCTCACCAAATCATTTATTTAGGTCTTGATGTTGATTCGAATTGTACAATATTAGAGATAATGGCTTTAGTTTTGACGTTTGTACCAGGTCCCCAAAAAGATCGAAATTGTTGTACAGTGTAATTGATATTACATCAAAAAATACAGATTTTTCGCATAAATTATGCTAAAAATAGTAAAATTTTGAAAAGTTTTTTCTGTTTCTGCTTAAAATTTGTTTAATTTATAAATTTGTATTTAAAAAGTGTGACAAAAAATAAAAGCAAAATAGCTATTTCTCAAAAATATCTTAATGAAATCGTTGCACATTTAAATCTTCGAAGGAATACCTGTGATTTTTTTTATATATATTTATTATCTTATACTAAATTTACACTAAGCTCCTAATCTCGCGTAAATAAAAAATTGTGGAATACCTAGTTTATAACTGCATTTAAAACCAGATTTCCCATACAAAGTAATCCAGTTTTAAAAACAGATTTGCGGAAAATCCAGTTTCATAATCATGTTTACACAGCATTCAGCAATAGTATGTAACAGAATAGTGTAAACATTTTCAAAATCTGTGAAAAAAAAATTTTAAATCGAATTTTTCAACAAAATAATTTTTTTTTACCCCCAACATTTTTTTTACCGGAAACATTTTTTTACACCTCATAAATTGTTTTCAAATCTTAAATTTTTTTACCTCAATGTTTTTTGTTTTTCATTTCAACACATATTTTTTAAACTATTTTACATTTGGTAATTACTAAAAAACAAAATGGGCGGTACACGCCTCTTTTATGTTTTTTTATTATGTGGTGGTTGTGAGTTCGAAATCCAGTTTAGCAGCCAAATTTTGGAGTGTAAATTGAAAAAAGGAAAAAAATTTAAAAGAAAAATTAAATTAATTTTTTAAACAAAATCCTTTTTTTGACCCCAAACATTTTTTTACCGTAATTATTTTTTTCCACCTCCTAAATTGTTTTCAAATCTAATTTTTTTACCTCAAAGTTTTTGTTCGTTTTAACCAAAATATCAGATACATTTTTATATGAAGAGATATATGTAAAAAGTTATACTGTCTTATAAAGGGTGATTTTTTGCAATTTGGTTTTTTAGTGTAAATTTTTTCTAGACATGCGCCAATGTCAAAAATGCATCAGTAAGGTTTGCCATCATTGCAAATTATTGAATTTTATTACCAAAACTCGTGCTGTTTGAAAAGTGTGTTTCGTTAATTACGTCCATTAATTGGTCCCCGCAAAAACATTGTATCAACTACTTACACTCACCAAAAAAAAGTCTGTAATGGCAACTGAAAAATTTGCTGTTATTACGGGAAAATTTGCTAATTTAAGCCCAGCGGTATTTTTTGCTAATCTTAGCAACACATGCCTGCTGAAGTGTAGTACAATGAAATTTGTAGGAAAAATTAGCTGCCGCTACTAAATTTTAGTAAACTTTTTGTTAAGGTGGAATTTAAAACCGGTTTGCTAAAATCAGCAAAAGAGTTTACTAAATATTGTGAGTATTAGTACAAAATTTATTTATTTTTTTTTTTTTAATATTTTATACAAAATTAAAAACAAAATCAAATGGCTTAAAAATGTGCAATTTCTGTTTTAAAAAATATTTTAGTCAATTTTTTTTTTTTACTTTTAAGGTCAAGTTTTAATTGTTTTTAGGGCTGATGTTTAGAACTACAAAAACTTTTTAGTGCTATTTCAAGTGGATGTCCTTTTTTCAGACATGAGTCGGTATATTCACTTCCGATCCCTTTTTTATGTATATATAACATTTTAAGTCAATTTAAGTTTGTAGGTGTAAGTTTTAATTAGAAATAACATTTCCTACAATATCCACTTTTTTAAAATTAGTAATTTTTTTTTTGCTAATTTTAGCAAATCGGTTTTTAAAAATTTGTAAAATGATTTTTGTAATTAACAACAAAAATTTGTAAATATTCTGTAAAAAACTCTGTAATTTGTAAAATGTATATAGCAAAAAGATTTGCGAAAAAATATTTTTTTTACTAAAAATCAGTACAAAAATAGTAAAGTGGGATGGAAAACGGTTTACAAACTTTTTTTTCTGTGTGTACCATCCTATTTACTCACTTAATTTCCTAGCGAGTATTAAGTGAGTAAATAGCCTGGTAAGTAGTTGATACAATGTTTTTGCTGGGTTCGTCATAATCGACCTACCGAACAGGCTCTTCAAGCTGTTGTGACCAAATTTCGCACCAATTTAACTTTATTGTATGCGGAGAGTGCGTACAGAGGAGAATATTGTTGCTGTATCGGCCAGAGTCAATGAAAATCGCGATATGTTAATTCGTCAATAGAGAAAAGTGCGATGATTACCAAGTTTTTTTTTTTTGCCCAAAATGGAAGAATTGGGCTTGGTTGACATGTGGTTGCAACAAGACGGTGTCACATGCCACACGGCACGCGATACCATCAACCTATTGAGAGGCGAGTTTGGTGATCAATTAAACTCATTTTTTGGAGCAGTCCATTGGCCGCCAATTCCATTCGATTTCACCCCACTAGACTATTTTTTGTGGGGATACGTGAAGCCTCTCGTGTACAGGGACAATCCAGCCACAATTCCAGTCCTGGAAGACACCATTGCCATTGGTAAGATACCGGCCGAAATGCTGTGAAAAGTATGCCAAAATTGGAGCTCACGAATGGACCACCTACGGAGTAGGCTCCGGCAATATTGACATTAAATAATCTTTAAAAAGTAAATGGCAGGCATTCATTTATCGCCCCAAATAAAATTTTCTGTTTCTTTTTAATTTTCAAATCCAATGCTATTTCGAAAGTTCTACTCGATCATGCACTCGATATTGAATGACATAATCTTAATATAAAAAATTTCCAACAATTTACTTCAATCACGAATACTTCGTTTTAGAGCTTTTTGGAACACTCTAGTATACAAAAATTGTAGTTATTATAGTTGACAACAAAACACAATTGAAAGTATTTAATATGATTTCTTTTTTTATGATTTTTTAATGATTCTCTGCATATTCATAACATATTTTTTTGTTACCTAGCAAAAAGAAGAGACAAAAACAAAATAAATAAATAAAAATAAAATGTACGAGTATTATTAGTTTTTTTTTTTTTTTGCAAATATAAAAATCGAATACTTGAACATTTATTTATTAACAACCTGTCATGGAATTTTTATTTTAACGAAATTTCTTGAAATTTCATTAATAAAATACATACAACAAAATCACAAATAAAATTATAAAGAAATGTCAAACTACAAAAACTATGCCAATTGTGAATAGCGTTTTATTGAAAATTAAAATTGCTACTGGCTTTTGGCCAAATGTAACTGACCACATTAAGTAGAAAAAAAAACTCAAGCTTTTGCCAATAAGTTTATGTTTAAATACAGTTTTTATGCAAATAATTGAACTTCAAAGTACCTTTTTAAAACCATGCAAAAAATTTCAAAAAAAAAAAATAAAACAATTATATTTATTGTTTATTATCTTCCATTAAAAAACAAACTGGGAGTTAAACAAAATTAAATAAATACACGTATTTTACTTAACTTGTTTGATTAATATTTAATAATTTTTTGTTGTATACACTCAAAATAATATGTCTATTGCTTTAACAGAAAACTGATTAAAGTTAGCAAAATGTGTTCCGGGTTTTTGTGTAATTTTATCAACATTTTGTGTTAAATTTTACAAATTTAATTTAAAGAACAAAATCATAAAAAGTACTGTTTTATTTTTAATCTTACAAACCCGAGTAAGAACAAAATTGATCCAGCGCAATATTTAATCATATCTGCTGTAATATCTCTAGCTGATCTTATTTGATGTGAAAAATAACAGATCAAATTAGGTTCAGCATTGTATTTGGGGATTTTGTAAGATTTAAATTGATCCAAAAAATTGCAGATCAAATTAGATCCAGCAAAAAAAAAATCAAATTAGATCCAAAAAATAGCAGATTAAATTGTAAAGTATGCTCACGTCAAAATTTTTACATTTTATTTTTTTTATTTCTTTGAAACAATAACCTTAAAATTCAAGATTCATATCTTATAATGAGAACATAAGTACCAATCCTTTAAATATATAAAAAATATTAATCTTCGATCGGCGTTCTTACGAACTTTTGCCTTTTAGCCTCTCATAAGCGCTTGCTAACCTTTTTTCAAACTTGTTTCACTGCTTTAATCCAATAAAAGGTAAATTTTTTTCAGTTACAACTGCCTTGGATGTCTTTCGTAATATTCCTTTCACTTGTGCCCAAAATTTTTCAATTGGTCGAAGCTCAAGGCAGTTCGGTGGGTTACACAGTTTTGGTACATATTTTGCATTACTACGCTGAAACCATTCATTGTTTGATTAACGTAATGAATCGTAGCCAAATCTGGCCAGAATAACGGTGGAGTTGAGTTCTGCTTATACAGGGGTAGTAAACGTTTCTGTATACATTCATTTATGTACAAATTTTTGTTTAAAGTTCCACGAAGAACATCCCAGCAAAACTTTGGTAATGGGTGCGATATTCTCATGCGTTACCTTGTAATGATAGCTCGCTACCTTTTCCATTATTTGCAAGCATAAAGTAATAAATTACTCATTATTGATTACGTAATAAATGATTTATAAATGTAAAGTAATAATTGAAATATTTTTGAAAATCTATTTTTAGATACATTACTTTGTGTTTTTTTGTAAGCAAAAGGGTAATGTGTGTTTGTTTTGACAACACTAGCGAAAAAACGAAGCGCAACAATTTAAGTTTTTAGCAATCTAATACTATATGCGTCGATAGCTCAGTGGATAGAGTTCTTGGCAGGCAACCAGATTTCCCTGGTTCGATTCCCATCTTGACTAGATTATTATACCCTCCACCATATATGGTGAGGGTATATATCAGTTTGTCATTCCGTTTGTAACATGTCGAAATATAGGTTTAAGACCCCATAAAGTATATATATTCGTGATCCTTATGCAATTTTAAGTCGATTTAGCGATGTCCGTCTGTCTGTATGTCTGTCTGTCCGTCTGTCTGTCCTTTGAAATTGCGATCACGACGCGAAGACGCAAGCGGGGGTGCCTATTTTTTCCCAGATTATTGAACATCCTCCCGAGCAGTTTGGTATTTAAAATGAGCAAAATCGGTTCAGCGGTTCAAAAGTTATGTGTGTAAATGTGAAGGTACCTCTAAATTTTCCATACAAATTTGTACAATTTTTCTGTATCTATTTTTTTTTCTGTTAAGTAAGTAAAGATGTCATTAAGTCTTCTTATTGTTCGATTACATTTATTGTCTTACATACTATGAGAATAATAACATTGTTAGAGCTATATGTGTGTTACTCTAATAACTAAGTTAACGTAAAAATCAACAATGTTAAAGTCGCTAACAGAGCAGACCTCTGTAAATAACATTGCTAAAACTAAATAAATAACATTACTAAAACTAAATAACAAAAGTTCGTTACATAAATTGACAAAACATATTCATATTACAGTTCATGCAAAATTTAGTATATACGTATATCATCTTCAGCCCCTATGGTGGAGGGTATTCAAAGATTCGGCACAGCCGAATTTATCCCTTTTTTACTTCTTTTTAATTACAAATATTTTAAATAAAATATTTGTAATAATTTTTTTTTAATAAAAATTCGCCTTTTTTAAAAATCTATTTTTAGACACATTACTTTTTCCGTTCTCGTAACCATATAAGTAACCCCTTACATTATCACCTCTAAAATAATGGGTATATACATTACTTTGAGGCTCATCGCGTATAAAATTTATCAATGAAGTAAGGTGCAAAGTAATCCATCGGCCCCTATGGCTATACATTATTTTACCCATTATTTGCTAATGTGTGGTTTTGCTGGGATACAGCTTGGTGTAAAGTCCACAACTGCATATGGCCTGCCATACCAAAAATTTTTTACCAAATTTGTCCACCTTTTTATATTTTAATTTCTTCTTTACACCACTTTTGACATGAGCTTTATAAAATGGAACACCGGGAATTTGCTTCAAGTCACTTTTAACATACGTCTCGTCATCCATCAAAATGCACCCTTTGAAATTTTTCCAATCGGAGGTTAACAACTTTCTTGCTCTGGTTTTAGCTCTTCTATCTACTTCATCATTTCTGTTTGGGACTTTTATAACTTTGAAAGATCTTAAATTAAATCTCTTTTTTACTTTATGCACATATGCAGGCGACACGTTATGTTTTTAGGCAAATCCCGTTCAAAGAGGCTATGGTTTTTTTGATGTTTCTTATTATCCCTTTAGCCAATTTTGGGTTCATAAATCCACTTTTTCGTTCTGATCCTGGTTTCCTATAGTAGCTCGTGTAGTCGCACGTGATGCTCCAACTTGTCTTCCGAATTTTTTTCTCATTTCTTTGTCTATCGATGCCATCGCTTTGAAATCTTGTGTTTGACTAAACACGTGTTTGTTTTTTATTGGTACTGAAGACAAGAAATTTAAAAAGTAACGGAACTTTTCCATTGCCATAACTGGGACTAAGTTATTGACATTTAACTTTGTAAAAATTTTTACGTAAGCATACATTATAAGATTAGATTTATTTAAAAACTTAGAAAAATAGATAAGAAAAAAAAATTTTAATTAATAATAAACAAATTAAGTCTAAAAAAACAATGCCTTCGCCAGAGTTGTAGTCGACCGCTTAACTCTTATATCATATCAAAAATACTCTAGATATAACATAGAACCATATATAACAATATCTCAGACTTGTTTGCATATATTTTACTATATATAATTATATCTTAGATCATAAAAAAAAAATCGTATATGAGGCAATATATTGGATCATATAAATATTATTATATCTTATACCAAATTTCTTATATGGAATCATAACGGAGCATATATTATTATACCTTAAATATGTGATTGCATATATAAATATATATGGTAATGTATTAGACATATATTATTATATATGTTGTAATATATAATTTTATATGATATAATATAAATCATATAAAATTAATAACCAAAAATCTGGTTATGAAACTGTATTTTTTTTTTTTTTGTATGGTAAATCTGGTGTTTTATCCAAAATCCGGTTTAAAACGGGAATCAGAGTTTCAACAAAAAATTTGTTAGAAATTAATCAAATCGATTTGAGAAATTTTTTACTGACATAATATTTTAAGTGTATGTATGTAATTAATTATCGTTTTCTTATTTTTTCTAAACGAGTTCATTTTAAGACAAATATTTTTTAAAGTTTTTGGACATTTTTGACAAGCTACAAAATAATATTTAAATTTAGTTAATGATATACAAAAATTATTAAAAAAAAAACACGAGCATATTGATTTTTTTTTGCAAAAATTAAAAAAGAAATTAATTTATGAAAATAAATTCTGGTATTAATTTATTCGAATATGTAACATACAGTATTTTTTAAGTATAGTTTACAACTTCCTCTTGTCACAGGACATGCCACTTGACTGGTTCATTGAAACAAGGACAGATCCTCGAACTGGTTCTTTAATATTAAAGTCACCAGTCACTCTAACATGGGCTTGTCATAGGACAAACCTGGGAATATTTCTAAAAAATAGATTTTCACTCAATTAAAAAAAAAAGTAAAAATTAGTAAAAACTGACTGGACATCAGTAGAGCTCTAAATGAAAGAAAACACTAAAATGAAAAAAAAAAAAAACAAACACTAAAGGACCATTTACAATTCTGGTGTACTCCACGTTGTAGCAAATTAAACTTTTTTCTTCTTTTTTCTAATACAGTTTTATATTTTGCTCTCTTTTTTGAATACACTACAGAGTCAACTATGTTTGACATTTTTTTTCACTCTACTGTTAACTGTTAAATATCGCCTAAAAATCACATCCCTAATTTGTTCACCTCTCTTATTTTTAGAAAATTTAAAAGAAATATTAAAAATACAAAAAAAAATTGTAATTATTTTACAATTATTTAAAATAAAATCATTTAACTCAAAACCCTTCAAATTAGATAAAAAAAATTACGAAAATAAGGAGTAAGTATTCAAAAATCAAAAAAGTTTGAAGTAGCTCCCCAGTAAAAAAAAAAAAAATGTAGCAAAAGAAGAGAAAAAAAGAAGTGATTTTGATTCTCATGTTGTGAAAATTTGGATCAGAACCAATGATTTTTACATAGGGGTGTCATAGGGATGTTTTCTTTTATGATTCGTTTTCATTGCATCCAAAGCAGTTCTTAGGGTTTGGTAAAAATTTAGATCTTTTGATGTTCCCAAATAAATTTTGAATATAAATTTCAACTGGACATCAGTAATCAGTTCTTAGCCTCATTTTCACAATGCCCCGGTAACTTCTACCTGGGAATTCAACTGACGCATTTGTTGTTGCTGTTGTTTAAGTTTGACTGTTGGAAAAATTATAACGGGACATTTGTTAAATTACTTTCTTCAAAATTTTTCCAATATTTACTAAAGGTTGGTTAAATGTTAAGGGCCGATGTTGATTTTGAATAAAACACAAATTATTTAGGAAATTATTGTCATTTCTTTTTATTATGATAATATGGTATAGTTCAATTATGTATGGAACAAAATAACGGCCAAATGGCTGCCGCTACCTCGGCGGCACACCTCCATCCGATGGTCCAAATTTTCGATGACGCTGAGGCATATTTGAGGTCTATGCTGTTAATGTGCCGAATTATCTCATCCTTTAGCTCTTGAATTGTTGCTCGCTTATCGACGTACACCTTTTCTTTCAAATAACCCCAAAGAAAGAAGTCGAATCACATGATCTTGGCGGCCAATTAATTGACATCGCCACCACGTGAGATAACACGGCCATTGAATTTGTCGCGCAAAAGAGCCATTGTTTCTTTAGCTGTGTGGCAAGTGGCACCTTCTTGTTGAAACTACATATCATCCAGGGTCATATCCTCAATTCCTGGCCACAATAAGTTCGTTATCATCTCGCGATAGCGAACACCATTCACGGTAAATGCTTGGCCGACCTCATGACACACTATCGAGAACAACAGCAATGTTTTCCGCAGAACGAACTGGGCGAGCATGCACAGGTGTTTTCAAACACCCGGTTTCAGCCCGGTTTGAATTGTGGCTGAAATTTGCCACAATTCTCCCGATTGTGGTCGATTATGCTGACCAAAAAAAAATCACGAAGTGCACGAAATGCATTTTGATTTGAACGCCCATTTTCATAATAAGCCTGAATAACTTTAACGCGTTGCTCGATTGTGTATCTTTTCATGGTTCGAATTCAGTTAGTCTGAAATTGAGAAATGTCAAATGAAATGCAGAAAAAAACTTGACGTTTAGATGTGGTTCACATGTAACATCGGCCCTTAAAATTTAACCACCTTTTATAATAATTTGGAAGTTAAAATTGGTTTTTTTTTTTTAATTTTATTCATATTAATCATATAATTACAAATTATATCCTAAAACCTAACCGAGCACAAGCAACGAAGGCTATCGGCTCGTTGTAGCGTAAACAGAACAGAGCCTCTGGTGGGAATCGAACCCACGACCCCCGCACTAATAAGCTAGCACGCTGCCAACTAGTCTGCCGGGGCTCTCAACGTATGTTAGAATTTAATACAATTGACTCAAAACCTGATAACTTGTTTCAAAATAACTAAAGTTTAGTACTTAACCATAGTTATAAATGTCAAAATTTATATGTAATAATCTGTGGTTAATGTTTAACCTTGCTTGTTTTAAACTAAGTTACCCGTCACAGATTTGAAATGTGTTAATTTTATTCAAAATCACTTGTCCTTTTAGACAAGTCCTGTGACATGTCACAGAGGGCAATTGACCCCCTCTTTGGACAAGCCCATGTTAAAGTGATCGGTCCCGTGACCGGTCCCTATCACAATGAACCGGTAATGTGACGTGTCCTGGGATATGTCCTTTTCCCGCAGGTTGGCTACTTGTTTGCCTTCAAACAATTTTTGTACAATTAACGATTTTCAATCCATAACGAGGTAAAGTAAAAATTTCGTAAATTAGAAAAAAATTAACATTTTAAAATATAAAAATATGTATTAATTGGCAAAAATGTATTAATTGGTATACTTTTTTGATTTTAAGAAACGTACTTTATAGTCTTCACTTGCAAAATGAGTTACTATTTTTGCTCCAAAATTCACAGGAAACCGTTACAACACCTTTTACGAATATCTATTATTTTAAATTTTTCATTTAAAATTTTTAGAGTTAAAATTCAACTGAATGTTGTTTTTTTTTAATTTTTGACTTAACTACCCAGCAAAACTTTGGTAATGTGTGCGATATTCTTATGAGTTACCTTGTAATGATAGCTCGTTACCTTTTTCATTATTTGCAACCATAAAGTAATAAGTCACTGATTATTGATAACATAATATATGATTTATAAATGTAAAGTAATAATTGAAATATTTTTAAAAATCTATTTTTAGATACATAACTTTGTGTGTTTTTGTAAGCAAAAGGGTAATGTATGTTTGTTTTGAAAACACTAGCGAAAAAACGAAGCGCAACAATTCATTTAAGTTTAAAGTAATCAAATACTGTATGCATCGATAGCTCAGTGGGTAGAATTCTTGGTTGGCAACCAGAGGTCCCTAGTTCGATTCCCATAGTGACCTCATTACGTTTAAAATATTTGTAATAATTTTTTTTTAATAAAAATTCCTCTCTTTTAAAAAATCTATTTTTAGACACATTACTTTATCCATTCTCGTAACCATATAAGTAACCCCTTACATTATCACATCTAAAGTAATGGGTATATACTTTTTTTTTGATTCTCATCGCCTGTAAAAATGCATCAATGAAGTAAGGTGTAAAGTAATCCATCGGCTCCTATGGCTATACATTACTTTACACATTATTTGGTAATATGTGGTTTTGCTGGGTAAACATATTTGTACCACTTCACTGATATTCATGTGTTGGATCTGTTCTATTTTCACCAGTCACTGGGTAATCTTTTTCATCGGTCACGAGACAGGTCACAGGGTAGGCTTTTTAACAACGATTTTGTTTTATCAGTCGCGGCATAGGTAAATTCAGACCAATCCTGTTTTCACCGGCCCCTGGACGGGTCATAGTATAGGTCCATTCAGATTAATCCTGTAAGCAATGGTTTCGTGGTAGGTGCTCGAACTTCAACTGACTATTTTTCCCACAGGGTCATTTTTTTACTTGTATTTTTGAAATTAATTCCCCCTTCAACGTTATGTCGTTTATTCGTCAATTACAAAATAGAGAAAAAAAACATATTTCTCTATTTCAAATACTGTCAAATAGCATTTTTGACAAATATTCCAACACATATGTTAAGCTATGCGATAATGACATTTAAACGGAAGACAATTTTAAGTGCATACTCGTAACTACTCTAATTGATACTTGAACAAACTAATCAAATGAATAATTTCATCAACATTTTATAGTGAATGGTTTAATTTAGTAATTTGTCAAAACAATCACGAATTTTGACATATTATTTAGAAATAAAATAGAAAAATAAAAAAAACGCATAAATAAATGTGAGGTAAGTGCTTTAAAAAATTTAAGTTTTCATAAATTAAGATGTTAAATGACAATGTTAAATAGTTAAAAAAAAAACTGTCATTAATCCATCACAGTTCGACAGCAGAATTTCATAAGAATTTAAACTAAATATAAAAATTTTATTTAAAGCACATAAAAGAGGGCATTAATATATTTCTTAATTTTAAACACTTCCCCTTTCATTTAAGCTTTATTAAAAAAATGTCATGCATAATCATAAAATAAAAGATTTTGAATTTTTCATTTAATTCTGGCAACAAAATTATTTAATTTCTCTCCACTTTCAAATAAATTGTTAGGGATTCATAACCTTATTTAACGATTGACTCGTAATCGTAGAATAATAATATTGTTTTGCAAAATTCATGAATAAAAATAGTTTACGATAAATCAAAACATTATAAAAAAGAACAACTTTTAATAATAACTAAGAACTATTTGTGGGAAAATATTAGTTTAAAGACACGAATGACGAATATGTGTTCTGATGAAATCAACATCACTTATTTGTATAATTTATTTTTTATTTTATTTTATTAAATGGTGTCAATTGTGGTATAATATTTGATAGAAAATGCTGGATTCTATTTATTCTTGGTGGTGGATGAACCTTTGAGAAGTCATTAAATAATTGCAATGCACAGTTTTTATGGTTTAAACATTAACTTTCATTTTCCAAACTTTATCAGATGCTTATTTTAGCTTTACTCCTATTTAAACAATTTAATAAAGGGTAATTTTTTTTGCTATATGCTTAGTAAGATTTGCCATTTCACCATGAATAGACTAAAAACCGAACCACGCTTGCAAATCATTGAATTTTGTTATCAAAATTCGTGCTGTGTGAAAAATTTGTTGCTATCGAAAAATTGTCTTCAGCGACGAAGCTCATTTTTGGCTCAACAAACAAAACTGAATTTGGTGTGGAGAGCAGTGAAAGATGCAGTGCGGTTTGTAGGCCGGCGGCATAATTGGATGTACTCCTTCATGAACGATGAAAATCGCAAGGTACCGTGCGATGAGTACCGACAGGCATTCATTTATCGCCCTAAATAAATATTTCATTCACTTTTGCAAATTTTCTGTTTTTTTTTTTTAATTTTCTTTGCCAAATTAGCTTAAAAACGTTTAATTGAACTGTTTAAATGCTTTTTGCATGATACTGTTTGTATACATTGAGAAAGAGATTCATCAAATTTGATGAAAAACTTTGTAAATATAAAAAACTTTATAGATTTTCATCTATTCATATTTATAAATATGATGCAACTATTTCAGAAAAATATTACTAACACTATCTCGGTTGAAATTTCACTCGGACCTGAACCAAATTTCATTGTCGAAGTGTGTTAGTGCTCCACTTGACTTAAAAAATAAGTGGGTTCCCGTAATTTTTGAGAAAAGTTCAGTGAAAAGAGAGTAAATACGAAAGCATAAGAGTAGTGTTTCCAATTATTCGACCCTGCGATTAATCGGTTAGGTCATTATTCTAAAAATGAAGAAAATTGATTAATCGGTTATTCGGGTCGATTAATCGGAAAATTAGCGATTAATCGTTAAATGCAAAATAAATTGCATTTCTTTCATCAATAAGAACACAAAGAGCTGCTTTTTGTTGAAATATCAAGTTAAGTCTATGGCGTTGGTTTCTAAAATGTTTGTCTAGGATAACTCAAAGCATCCAGAGATTTTTTAAAGAATCATGCCTTATAATCTTGGGTTTTTTCACAGTAATCTGACGATTTTTTTAAAATAAAATATCAGACGTAATCAGTGGAAGTAAACCCTTAAAAACCCAATGTAGGTAGTGTTTTACTGAAGTGGGACATATTGTCGATAAGGTTGGTTTTAATTTTCTTTATACACTCACAAAAAAAGGCTGTAATGACAACTGAAAATTTTACTGTTATTACGGTAAATTCTGCTAATTTGAGCCCAGCGATATTTTTTGCTAATCTTAGCAACACATGTCTGCTGACGTGTAGTACAATGAAATTAGTAGAAGCATTAATAGCTGCTACTAACTTTTAGTAAACTTTTTGTAAAGCGGATTTTAAAACCGGTTTGCTAAAATCAGTAAAAACAAATTACTAAATATGGTAAATATTAGTACAAAATTTTAAATATATTTTTTTTTTATCGAGCATTAAATTTTTTTTATTTTATTTATTTTTTCAAAAAATATTTTATACAAAATTAAAGGCTTGAAAATCTTAAACATTGTTTTTATTTGGTAATTTCTGTTTTGAAAAATATTTTAGTCAATATTTTTTACTTTTAAGGTCAAATTTTAATTGGGTTTTTAGGGCTGATTTTTAGAACAAAAAAAACTTTTTAGTGCTATTTTCAGACATGAGTCGGTATATTTACTTCCGATCCCTTTTTTTAATATATGTAATATTTTAAAGCAATTTAAGTTTGTAGGTGTAAGTTTTAATTAGAAGAAACATTTCCTTCAATATCCACTTTTTTAAAATTAGTATTTTGTTTTTTTCTTTTTGCTAATTTTAGAAAACCGCTTTTCAAAAATTTCTAAAATGATTTCTGAAATAAGCAACACAAATTTGTAAAAATTCTGTAAAAACTCTGTAATTTGCAAAATGTAAATAGCAAAAGGATTTGCTAAATAATAATTTTTTTTACTAAAAATTACTACAAAAATAGTAAAGTGGTATTGAAAACCGTTTACAAATTTTTCTAATAACTTTTTTTTTCTGAGTGTATGACACTGTCCAGAATAAAAAAAGCCTAAATAAACAAGAGCGAAATTCACAAAGTTTGATAGAATTGCCACTGTTCCCTGACTCTTTCACTACCTTGGTTTAAGCTTTAGAACTTTAAAGAGGTTATTTATTAGAAAATATATAAAAATCACGCATATTTCTAACAAGTCCTCACCGATTTTTCTGTGCAATTAAGAATTTAAATAAACGAATTCTTAAATATTTTTGACTACACAACTTAATTCAACTGAAGTTTCTACTTCATCAAAATTTGTTGATAAATCAAATTACAAATAAAATTCGATGTTACGAGTATTTTTTTTTTTTGGCTTTTATAAATTTTTTCATAGAATTTTAAATGAAAATACAGTTTTCGAATTTAAAACAATTTTTTATTATTATTTTATAACGATAAGTAATGTCATAGTGCTTGTTAGGAATAATATGTATTTTAATAAGTTTTTTGTTAAAGCTCTGCTTTGAGGCTCTAGCTTTTCTAAAACTTGGCGTTCTGATGAGATCTTTGGTCAGCTCGAAATACATGTAAACGGAGGTTGAAAGCTCCATTTAAATTTTTTGGACATGAAAATATAATTTAATATTATTTCAAATTTATTTTTTAAATAAAAATTTCGATAAAAAGAAAAGACAAATGAACTTTTATGAGCGCTGTCGTTTATCCAGTTTTCGAGTACGAGATTGCTTTTCGAAATATTTCGGTATTTGGGTACCAGGGTACTCCTTTTGCTCCATCTCTGTCAATTTTCTGGATATGAGCCAGTTTCAAAAAAAGTATTGATGAAATTTTTCTATAAAGATATGAAAAAGTTTCGAAACATGTCTTATAAAATTTTATGAAAAGTTTAATCCTATTTATGAACATTTTATAAATATGACAATTATTCATAAACAGTGCTCCATTGATTTTCTTTCAATGTAACTATTTTCCAGTCCCAGTTAGTAACTAACGAGAAAATTTTAAACTTTTCATGTTGCCTACAAATAAATATATATATTTTTTTTTTTCAATTTAAATTTTATCCCAAATCTATATACAATTCATTCTTTTAAATGTCAGCATTTTAAACAAACATGGTATAAGGAATAAATATGTTTAAATAGTGAAATAAAACGTGATCATAGAATATGTAAGTTTATAAAAGGAAAAAACATGTACACAATTCTTTGGTTTGTTTGCTCAAGTTCATTTTTTTTTTCAATCAAATTTGAGTCAAGTTGTTATAATAACTGTGATCAAAATACATGATTGTTGCAAATTAAATTGGTTTAATATATTACATTATGTATTTTTAGGTATATAGCATGTAATAGTTTTAATCACGTGACTAGCATAAATTCAAATATTACACTTAAAAAAAATATTTTAAAATTAAACAGAAACAATTTTAAATGAAATAGAAACAGTTAATTAATTAATTAATTATTTTCTTGGCCAAATTTTCAAAAATATTTATGCAGGTTTTGTTTAAGCTATTAAGGCCTAACGGTTTTAATGTAAATAAAACAACTGTCTACTTCATGTTGCCCCTGACGTTTCCTCAATATTATGTTGACCTTATTAAAGGTCGTCAATTTGGAACAATAAAACATAAATTATTTCAATAATTTACCAAAAGAACAAATATAATTTACATTAATATGAAATTCTTGAAATTAAAACAAAACATTTAAATACAAAACCTAGAAGTATTATAACAGAATGTCAAGTAAAATAAATTTCAAATTGAATGTTATTTGTTTTATGTTTTACAAATATTGTTTTAATTTAAATTTATATTTGTTATTTTTGGTAAATAATTGTAATAATTTAACATACAGTCAATGAGAAAAGTCTACATACACCCTTTGATTTATGGGTTTTACAGAGTTTGCGAAGAAAATAGAAAAAATGTTTATACAAATATTTAAGGCTTTACTAAATAAGTTTATTTATAAAAAAAAAGTAATTTATTTTTATAATAAAAACAGTAATAACAAAAACATGAAAAATTCATAGAAAAAAAGTGTACACACAGCCACAAAAAATTAATATTATTCGAAAATTTTGCAAATAAAAAGAAAAGATTTTAATATTTGGTAATTGAGACCCCACCCATGGTGGGGTCTCAATTACTGCTTAAAGACGACGGGGCATTGATGTTACCAAATTCTCTGTAATATCGGGTGTTATTTCGGCACGAATAAGGGCCATGTTTAATGTTTCACGGCTACTAATGTCGAATTTTTGTACCAATTTTGCCAAAACGTCCCATATGTGCTCTAATGGGTTTGAGTCTGGTGACTGGGGTGGTGAATTCAGCTATCTTGGGGCATAGTAAAGAAGTCAGTATCGAACTATGTGTGCAGTATGCTTATAGCCTTTTTCCACTGAGCTACATCTTTCATCAATTTGCAAAGATGTTAACATCTTCCCATAAGAATTATACAGCTCATCTAAAAATCGAAATATATATGAGCATACATGATCATACATGGGCCTGTATATGATCATACATGGGCATACATGGTCATATACGTCCATACATTGTTCAATATATGACCATACATGATCTCATATATGATCATGTATCTTCGGATCCAAAATTTGAGGGTATATGGACGTATATGATCATATACGAGCATACATGAATAATATATGAGCATGTATGATAATATATGCACATATATCACCATATACCCTCAAATTTCGGATCCGAAGATATATGATCATATATGAGATCATGTATGGTCATATATGAGATCATGTAAGGACGTATATGACCATGTATGCCCATGTGTGATCATATACAGGCCCATGTACGCTCATATATATTTCGATTTTTAGATGGGAGGTTAAAAATTCTACATCTTTCTACATCTACAAAAGATGATCCTTTCTCATTTTGTTCCATCTTACATCTTTCGTTATTTTAAGTGTCATCACTAAAAAAAATGACAAACAAAATCGATTATCTTTGTGCCATCACTAGCACAAACATTGCAGAAAATAAACAGAAAATAAAAACTTAATCAACAAAGGAAAATGAGCGGCAGATGTAAGAACTTCATACTTATGTCCAACAAAAATTCTTCTTCATCATCATCTTCTTCCAGAATGGCCTTTAATATTTCAATGTACTGCATTAAAATTCGGGTTTGTTCTTGCAAAGCAACAACTACTCCAATAATTAATGCTTTCTGTAAATCCATTTTTTATTTTTAACCAAAATTATGCGTCTTTTTCATTTTTTTTTACAGCTGAATAAATAACAGATGAAAGATGTTCCCAATGTAAACACTTGTTTCACATTTTCAACATTTTTCACAAAGATGCTGTTCAGAGTAAAAAGCCTATAAGGGTCGTTATTTTATTGGAAAATCTACTAATTTCCTAGACCCAAGCTATCAACAGATGCCAATAGATTTTATTCCAATATGTTTTCATATTGATAGCTGTCCATTTTACCTTCGACAAAACCAAACGACCCACTCCAGATGACCATAACGTTGGCGCCTGTATGTTTGACTGTAGGTATAATATTCTTTGGGTCAAGTGCAGTGTTTGGTTTTCTCCAAACTTTGGATCGGCCATCACTTCCGAAAATGTTATATTTACTGTTGTCGGTAAATATAACACGCTTCCAAAAATGCATACCCTTGTCCAGATGTGCTTTAAAACCATAGTCATGCAAAACGTTTATTATTGTTTGTGGAGTAACAATTATATTTGAATATTTTTGGATATGTTCCGCCAATTTTGGGGCACTTATTTTCGGATCCTGGTTCACTACTTTAATAATTCTGCTAACATCTCGAAAGCTTTTTGGATCTACCAGAACGTGACTTATTTTCGGTACTATTGGTACTATCATAATTTTTAATGATCGTCTGCACAGTAGCACGACTTTATTCTACTATCTTAGCAATTTCTCCATAAGATTTATTTTCCTTTCGGAGATTTACTACCATATTTTTAACTGAAATATGAATCTCTTTCCGATTTTTTATTTTCAGTGATAGAAATTTAAATAATATCTTCTTCAATTATCACTTTGTCACCGTAAACGATTGTAAAGCTTGTAAAATTAATAAATCAACGAAGTTAACGGCTATTCCTCATTCTTTGTTTTTAATTTATGTAGACTTTTTTCCTTGACTGTATGTTTTATTGTTTAAAACAAAAAGTATATAATATTCTATAGAGTATTTTTCCCGCTCTACCAGAAATTCAACATGGTACAGAGTTCAGCGGCAACATTTTTAAATGATAGGGCAACATTTTCAAAGTTGCTAAAGTGTTGAAATACATTAAATTTGGTGTATGCAGTGCTGCCACATAAACAGTGTAATTTTTTATCCGAGTTTTTGGGATTCTTAACTGTTTACCAGTTTTTTCATGAAAACAATTTTTTTTCAAATTATCGCATTTTTTATAGGTTTTTAGTTATATGTTGCAACAATTAATAGCATATTTATTCTCTTTATTATATATTTTTACCATAGAAATGGGAAATAATGGATATGAGTAGACATAGTTGGTCAATGTGTGTGTATACACTTTAATACTTTTCATGTCACAATGTTATGTTTGAATTCGTAACTATTTTTTAACACAATTGCAATTTTTTTTTTGTATTTTTTTACTTTATTAGACATGTCTAATTTTAGTAAAAATAAATAGTATATTTAACAAATATTATATTTTTATATGAAAAATCTGAAAAAATACATGAATAAAATAAAAAAACAGTTTTTTATCAAATAATCTGAAAAATCTCTAGCATCCCAAAAAACGGCAAAAACATAGTTAAAATTGGTTATATGGCAGCACCGCTAAACACTACTAAAAGTTGCCGACCAAAACTCACCTTTGTTGCCGCCAAACTATGTTCGTGTTCTAAGAGAGTACTAAAAAGTTCGTGAGAGAGAAACATACTCTATAGAAAATTATATACTTTTTGTTTAAAATAGACGACCTTTGATAAAGTCAACATAAAATTGACGAAACGTCAGGGGCAATATAAAATAAACAGTTGTTTTATCAGGCCCTATTAGCCTAAAAAAAATCTGGATAAATAGAATTAACATTGAAAGCAAACACTCAGAAAAAAAAGTTAGTAGAAAAATTTGTAAACGGTTTTCAATCCCATTTTACTATTTTTGTACTGATTTTTAGTAAAAAAATTATTCTTTAGCAAATCTTTTTGCTATTTATATTTCACAAACTGCAGAATTTTAACAAAATATTTACAAATTTTTGTTGCTAATTTCAGAAATCATTTAACAAATTTTTGAAAACCGATTTGCTAAAATTAGCCAAAAAAAAAAAGTGGATATTGAAGGAAATATTATTTGTAATTAAAACTTACACCTACAATTTTGATGCTCGATAAAAAAAGATAAATTTGCAATTTTGTACTAATATTAATAATATTTAGTAAATTTATTTTGCTTTACAAAAAGTTTACTAAAATTTTGAAGTGGCAGCTAATTTTTCTGCAAATTTCAATGTACTATACCTCAGCAGACATGTGTTGCTATGAATAGCAAAAAACACCGCTGCGCTCAAATTAGCAAAATTTCCCGTAATAACAGCAAAATTTTCAGTTGCCATTACAGACTTTTTTTGGTAAGTGAACTAAGTTTGTTTTCATTTTAATTTACAAATACTTCTACTTATTTTCAAAAACTGACAATAAAATCTAAATTGTTGACTAGAATCATATTTAGTTCAATACGATTAAAATTTTATTTAAAACAAGTAAAAAAGGCTTAAAATCGGCTGTGCCGAATCTTTGAATACCCTCCACCAATGTTCTCTATTATTTTTGATACAAACAATGTAAAAAACTTTTGAAGAAAAATTATGGAGGTGAAAATAATTTTTTGAGGTGAAAAACTTTTTTGCATGCGGAAACAAATTTTTTACGTGAAAAAAAATGTTGAGGCAAACAAATTTTTTTAGGTGAAAAAAATTGTTAGTGGTGAAAAAATATTTTAGTGGTGAAAAAAATTTTTTGAGGTGAAAAATATTTGAGGTGTACAAAATATTATTAATTTCTAAGCGATTGGTGAAAAAATATGACCGATTTTGCTCATTTTCAATTCCAAACTGCTCGGGAGGATGTAAAATAATCTGAGTAAAAATAGGCACCCCCGCTAGCGTCTTCGCGTCGTGATCGCCATTTCAACAGACAGACAGACGGACATCGCTAAATCGAAAATTGCATAAGGATCACGAATATATATACTTTATGGGGTCTTAGACCTATATTTCGACATGTTACAAACGGAATGACAAACTGATATATACCCTCACCATATATGGTGGAGGGTATCAAAATGTTTATAAAATATAAATTTAAATATGATACAGGGTGGAGCAAAAACCTTTATCTGATTTTCTTTCTCTGTAACATTTGTTTAAAGTGAAATCTTCTTTGGTTTTTAACTGATTATATTAATTCGGAGTTATAAATTTTGTTTCATCACGTTTGTTAACACTGATCAATAAATGTGCATAACGAATGCAACCATACAATATTATTAATTTTGTACTGTGCTATGAATAAATCCTTCGCAAATGGTATACACAGAAAAATAAAGTCATAATTAAATTAATTATTATTCAAGGTGGTGCACTCACCAAAAAATGTCTGTACTATTTAAGTCAATTTTTTTTTTTACTTTTAAGGTCAAATTTTAATTGTTTTTAGGGCTGATTTTTAGAACTAAAAAAAGTTTTTAGTGCTATTCTAAGTGAATGTCCTATTTTCAGACATGAGTCGGTATATTCACTTCCGATACCCTTTTTTAATCTATGTAACATTTTAAGGCAATTAAAGTTTTGTAGGTGTAAGTTTTAATTAGAAATAACATTTCCTTCAATATCCACTTTTTAAAATTAGTAAATTTTTTTTCGCAAATTTTAGCAAATCGTTTTTCAAAAATTTGTAAAATGATTTCTGAAATAAGCAACGAAAATTTGTAAATATTCTTTAAAAATTCTGTAATTTGGGAAATGTAAATAGCAAACACATTCGCTAAATAATAATTTTTTTACTAAAAATCAGTACAAAAATAGTAAAGTGGGATTAAAAAACCGTTTACAAATTTTTCTACTAACGTTTCAAATAAGCGCCAACGACGAAGTAGATGATTTTCCAACGAAATTGATCATAAGCGACAAGGCTCATGTTAATCTCAGCGGCTACGTCAATAAGGAAAATTGTGGGTTCTGGGGAACTTAGAATTCACGCATAATTCATGAAGCGCCATTACACCCTGTCAAAATCGCCGTGTGGTGTGCAGTTACGTCGGAAAAGGTGATTGAATCTTATTTTTTCGAAACAGCCGACGGCAACGCTATTACGGTGAACGGCGACCACTATAGAGTAATGCTGAATGAATTTTTTTTTACCAGAAGTTGACGATCTAGATTTGGGGACATGTGGTTCCAACAGGACGGGGCCACTTGCCATACTGCCAGCGACACAATATGTATTTTGAAGAATGCCTTCAATTGATTTGGCCGACGGCGGCCATTTGTCGGACGTAATTTTTCCGTAATTAATTAAAACAAAATAAATAAGTGCAAATAAATTCAATCAGTAAAAAACCAAATGAGTTTTCACTTTAAACAAAAGTTATAGCGAAAGAAAATCAGATGAAGATTTTTGCCCCACCATTTAAAAATAAATAATTTCATTTGTTGAATGGAAAAAAAAATAACTTTTGAATTCAGTGAATAATTTAAATTCACTATCAATTTTAAACTAATTTTTGTTTTTACTAAATATGTGTAATTAGTATTAATTAATAAATGTTATTTTGTTTATAAATGTTATTTTTTTTTAAATCTTGTAGTAATTTGACATTAATTTCCAATTGACTGATTTGTCAGTTGTCAAATAGAAAAATTACACCTTATGTGTATTTTTTTGTTGTTGTTAATTATTAGCAAAATAAAATGAAAACTAGATGTCAACATTTCCTTATACAAAAAAAAAAAAAATTTGTTAATCAAAATGTTAAGTATATAATTCATAGCGTGTTGACAATATATATTTTTCAATAAAACAACAAAAAAATATTTGATTTGATTGAAATCATTTGTACATATGTAATAATAATAACAAAAAGAATACTAGTAGTTGTACATTAAACATGTAAAAAAAATACAAGGCCAATAACACAGTGCAACAAGAAAAAATTGCCTCAATGGTTTGAACGCAGTATGAAAGTAAACCAATAGAAGAACAAGATCCCCAAGGGGTTTGGTAAAGTTGGTTCGAAAAACAAAGTTATGGCTACTTGAAGTTTGTAATTTATTATCAATTTTTCTATGAGTTATTTAAAATGAGTATATTAAAAATTTAGTTTTTTCTTTATTTTAAAAAAGAGCACTATTAATATATATTTTTTTTTAATTATAGACTCAAAAAAAATTTAGTAAAAAAATTAAAATTTTAACATTCATTATTTTTATGTAATTTTTACCAACAATTTATTTTGACTGTAAATTTGTTTTTACTTAAGTGATTATTTGTATGTAGGTATATTTTAGAGAAATTTTAAAAGTTCTTAAGCAAATTCTTATAAAGGAATCATTCATAGACCATCTGAATATTTTATTTTTTATAAAATTTATGCCAACCTTTTGTTTCTTTTAAAAAAATTAATGCATGTTCATTAATTTTAGTAAAATTTCAGGGTTAATAGGCAATTTTTTTTACTTAACCCAAGGTACCGTTGCTGGTTTTTTAAATCAAATTTATTATCATTATTTTGTCACAAATACTCTTTGGTTTTGGTATAAAAAAAAAGCAATAACATTATTTAAGAAATTCACTACCTGCAATTGTGAAAGCATTGTTAGTTAAAGCACTAAAATGTTTGTATAAAACAAACCAATAAGTAAATTCCATAGTCGTTACTGTCTTTCAATTAGGCAATGTTAAAGCTTAACTTTTGTTTTTTCTTGCCTTTTAAGGGGGAGACTGAATTGACTGCCTTAAAGTTACAATATTCTTTTAATGTGTTTCCTTGTTTCGGTTTTATAGTTAACTAAGTTTAGTATACTTTATATGTATTTTTCTTAAATTCGGTGGAAAGAACTATATATTTTTGAACTTTAGAAAAATTTGTTATTGTATCTAAGTAATCGAGTGCTATTTTATTTGTCTCTTCGACTTTTAAAAAAGTCTAGAAAAAATATGTATTTCAATTTTTATTTTTTTTTTATTGTAGTTTTTTCTTAACAATATGTCAACAACAAAAGTTCAGCTCAATTGAATCCAAATCTTAAAAACTTAAGAAGTGCTTAAACTTCAATATTATTGAAAATTTTTAATATTAACTCATGGTAAAAAATTGTTCAAAAATACCCAAATTCAAGAAGCCATAACTTTTTTCGAACCAACTTGGCAATTTTGTCTTTCTTATGGTCTACTTTCAACCTGTGTTCAAATAATAGAGGCCCAGAATTTGTTGCATAGTGTAATTGACAACCTATATACAGTAGGGTGATTTTCATATCAAAATGATCGTTTCTTTGAATAGGACACCCTCTCATTTTTGTTAAGATGCATAAAAATTTTAGAACAAACATTCCGAGGTAGCTAATGGAAATTCGGGCCTTTGGGCAAAATTACTCAAATTTACGAGGGCGGATCAATAAGTCCGCGACTTTTCGAACTTCCCATGTAGTTATATGAAATGCAACACTGCTCCCATCAAGTACCACCTCTTAATAGACTACTGTCAAATTTTGAGCAACAGCAGGTCCATAAAATACGCCCTTGTTTGATAAATAATTTCATCGTTGGAGCTAAATCTCTTCCACCGAGCCATTTCTTTAGGTTTGGAAATAGGAAGTAAAGCATGTAAACGAAAAATTTTTTACAAAATCTAATGCGAATTTCGAGATGAAAACAAACAATACAAAAAAGTGCCTTTAGGTTTTAAATTCTGTGATGTGTAAACAACAAAATGCATACAAAGTTTTCAGTTTTAAATAAACGATTATGGCGTCAACATCAAAATTAGAAAAACAGAGAAAAAATATTGTGGACACTTTTTTAATTAACCCTAAGCCTCCTTTGCAGCTATAGCAAGGCTAACTGGTACATACCGAGCAACTGCAAGGAACGTCATAAACCGGTTTAGGGGGACCCACTCCACTGAAAGAAAACCTGGATCTGGGCGAATTCCTGGATTTGTTAATAAAAAATTGGCGTTAAAAGTGACGAATGCACTAGTGTCTGAACCAAACATGTCGGTTCGAGATTTAGCAAAAAAGTGTCTCATATGTATGTTCAAAAAGTAAAAAAAAAATATAAGCTTAGATCATACAAAGTAATAAAAGTGCGAAACAGAACAGATGAAGTTGATGTAAGAGCAAAAAAACGGGCCAGAAAACTATTAAAGACAGTTCTGAACAATTTTAAAGGCTGTATATTGATGGATGACGGAACATATCTCAAAGAGGATTTCAAGCAAATTCCTGGTTCCCAATACTATACTGCATATATGGGGGGAGGTGTAAAGAAAATATTTAAATACAAAAAAGTTGACAAATTTGCAAAAAAGTTCTTAGTATGGCAAGCAATTTGCAGCTGTGGGCAATTCACTAAGCCTTTAGTCACACGAGGCACATTGAACAGGCAAACGTACATAAAACAGTGTTTAAAAAAACGTTTATTGCCTTTGTATAAACTCCACTCTACTCCACCAATATTCTGGCCTGATTTAGCAACAATTCATTATTCCAGAGAAACTGTAGAATGGCTTAGAAATAATAACATACAATTTGTCGAAAAAGAGTGCAATCCACCAAACTGCCCTGAACTTCGTCCAGTGGAAAAATTTTGGGCTCATATAAAATTAATACTGCGAAAAACATCCAAGGTAGCTAAAACTGAGTTAAATTTTCACTTCAGATGGAATAAAGCAGTTAATAAAATTGGTAGAAAAGGTGTCCAAAAACTTATGAGTGGGTTGAAAGGTAAAATAAGCACCTACGCATTATCTCGCCGCGAATCGTTAACTTTTTACTAGTTTTAAAAACTTTGAAGTATTGTACTTAATTTGTAATAATAATTTGAAATTTGTTATTTTAAGTTTAAATTTTATTAAAAAATAAAAATGTAAAAAATTTTTCGTTTACATGCTTTAGTCACTGAGGGCTAAATCCGGAGAATAAGGCGAATGAGGGGGCAATTCGTAGTCTACTTCATGGATTTTCGCCATGGAAACTTAGCTGTCACACGATTCCGTTGGTGGTCGATTGTGAGCAAACGCGGCAGCCATCTTGCGGAAAGCTTTCTCATACTCAAGTGATTGTTCAAAATTGAAACCATTGAGCCATGTGAGATGCCTATGTCTTTCACATTCTATTGCACATTCATTCTCCGATCGTCCAACACCATATCGTGAATTGTTTCAATTGTTTTGGGTGTAAACCCCACAATTGGGCGTCCAGAACGTTCGGCATCTTTCGTGCTTGTAAGGCCACAACGAAATTCAGTACACCACTTTTTTACCATTGAAATCAATGGTGCAAAGTCCCCATAGTATTTATCAAGCTTCTTGGTTTTATTGACGGTTTTTTCGCAAAAAATAATGTGTAATGAGCACTTGAAATTCACTTTTTTCCGTTTTAAAAAAGCCACTAGGTTTCGGATCCGAAGATATACCAAAATATATGAGATCATGTACTGTCATATATTGATCATATCATACTGTCATAGATGATCATATTTGCCCGTGTATGGTTACATACCAGCTAATGTATGATCCGAAAGTATATCAGATTATGCATGGTCATATATTGAACTATGTAAGGTCACATATGTCCATGTATGGTTATATACCAGCTCCGAAGATATACAAAAATATATAAGATAATACATGGTCATATATAATGGGTGATCCATTTCGCGGTTCCCTACTTTTTTAAAGAAAAAAAAAACAGAAAATTCAAATTTAATGGGGAATGTTTATTATCATTTGAAAGGACATTCTTTGGCATTTATTTTCTGAAGATTATGTCTATCAAATGTTGGCCGTTGCTACGTCGCAGATGGTCCATCCGTTGAGTCCAATTTTCGATGACTCGTTCGAGCATTTCGACTGGTAACTGGCGAATGACACGCGTGATGCTTTCCTCCAAGGCCTGAACCGAAGCGGGTTTGTCCGCATAAACTTTAGACTTTACATATCCCCACAGGAAAAGTCTAACGGTGTGACATCACACGAACTTGGTGGCCAATCGACCGTCCCAAAACGTGAAATTATGTGCTCACCGAAGTGTTCTCTCAATAAATCCATTGATTGATGCGATGTGTGGGAAGTGGCGCCGTCTTGTTGAAACCAAATGTCGCTTCAATCTCAGGCATCTTATAGTCGGTTATCATGGCACGATAGCGCCATGATAACCGCCACGGTCTTCGTGTACACTCTCAGCTATGGCCGCTATATTTTCTTCACTGTCTGCTGGACGTGGTCTATTCGGTCGAATATTATCCAATAATGAATGATGGGTCTCAAAATGGTTGATGGTGTTGCGAATAGTACGCTCAGTAGGCCGATTATGTTGACCATAAGTTGAGCGAAGTGCACGAAACACATTCCTCACAAAACGTGAATTTTCGTAATAAAGTTGAACGATTTGTAAACGTTGTTCAGGCGTAAGTCTTTCCATTATGAAATGCCAAACAATACTAAACAAAAATAACATGACAGCATGACACGACTCACATGTGATCTGTCAAAAAAAGCTACTGAAAAAAGTATCTCGAAATGGATCACCCTATAGAATTGTGCACGGCCATATATGATCATAACCATACATTTTTATATGATCATATATGTTCCAATATATATATATTTCGAAATTTCCATGTGTAAAAATTTTGTAATCTTACACCGAAGGTATGTGGCTTCAATGTTTAGAAATGTGAAAAAAGATGTGATATTTAAAAATACGAGTTAAGATTCATATTAGAAACATACAGTCAAATTTATAGGGTATTGGCGTTACAATAAAATTTAATTTAACGGTCTATAGGACAGGAGTACTAAAATTTAAGACAATGCTTTTGAACTGCTTTCATTTTAAAATGAAATTATATTACATAGTAAGAAGTCTTTATTTCATGCAAATTTTAATATTTTCAAATTTAAAATTTTATAAAACGTGTTTACATAAATTACAATATTAAGTACTGTTCTAATTTTATTATATATGTAGTAGTAGTTTACAATTAAAAATATATATTTTTTTAAATCGTAATTATAAATTATAATTTTTTATTTCTTATTAAATTTTAATTGTTTAGTGTTTTTTTTTTTTTGTAACAATTTCTTTTGAACACAATTGAGAATAAATAAATAAATATTTATTTATATTCTTTAGAATCAAATTATGATATTCTATCTTATAATTTTCTTTTAATTATTGACATATGTGTCATACAAGGCGTATGAGTAACATTATCAGGAAATTTTTATGTATTTCTCTATTTTCACACTTAAATGTTAAATACTTTGTTTTTAATTTAATTTGATACTAAAGCAGTGGTGGGCAAAACTACTGGAAATGGCGCTCCGTCTAGATGTCACACATATTTAGAAAATGTTGAATTTTTGCAATAAATAAAATTAATTTATTTTATAAATAATTTTTTTAATGAAAAGTATCCTAGTAGTAGTGTTACGAGTATTTTAATTAATCGGATAAAATGTCAAAGGTCAGTTTTCATTACTCTTTCGCGAGCAACAGTTCCGCAGCATTCCCGCCATAGATATCGTATTACTTTTATAGAACTATTTTGGTAAAATGTACTGAAAATGATAGTTTAAATTACTACAAATAATGTTAAAAAGTTGCACACTGTAATTTAATTTAAACATTTTTATCAACCCAGTGGGAATTTTCATATGAAATTTGATAGTAAGATATATTGGTTTCTCAATAAGCACATTTAGTGGTGTTTTTGTACTTTTATCCCACCCTATGGTGGTGTTTTATTTAATTAAATTTTAATTTTTTATTTTATTTATATAATTACAAAATATATCGTCATACCCTAACCGAGCACTAGTAGCAAAGGCCATCGGCTCGTTGTAGCGAAAACAGACCAGAGCCTCTGGTGGGAATCGAACCCACGACCCCCGCACTAATAAGCTAGCACGCTACCGCCTACCGAGGCGCTCAATTAAATTTTAAATTTTGACGCTTTATGAGCACTTGACAAATTAAGATTTTATGAAAATTTTAATTTTTCCATATACACTCACCAAAAAAAAAGTCTGTAATGTCAACTGAAAATTTTGCTGTTATTACGGGAAATTTTGCTAATTTGAGCTTAGCGGTATTTTTTGCTAATCTTTGTAAAACATGTCTGCTGACGTGTAGTACAATAACATTAGTAGAAAAATTAGTAGCCGCTACTAAATTTAAGTAAACTTTTTGTAAAGCGGAATTTAAAACCGGTTTGCTAAAATCAGCAAACAAATTTATTAAATATTGTGAATTTTAGTACAAAATTTTAAATTTTTTTTTATCGAGCATCAATTTTTTTTTTTTATTTTATTTCAAAAATTATTTTATACTAAATTGAAAACAAAATAAAAGGCTTAAAAATCTTAAAAATTGTTAAAACATAAACGAATTAATCATATTGTTTTAATTTGGTAATTTCTGTTTTGAAAATTGTTTTAGTAAATTTTGTTTTACTTTTAAGGTCAAATTTTAATTGTTTTTGGGGCTGATTTTTAGAACTAAAAAAAATTTTTATTGCTATTTTAAATGGATGTCCCATTTTTAGACATGAGTCGGTATATTCACTTCCGAACCCGTTCTTAATCTATGTAACATTTTAAGGCAATTTAAGTTTTGTAGGTGTAAGTTTTAATTAGAAATAACATTTCCTTCAATATGCATTTTTTTAAAATTAGTAATTTTTTTTTACTAAATGATTTCTGAAATTAGCAACATAAATTTGTAAATATTCTGTAAAAATTCTGTAATTTGTAAAATGTAAATAGCAAAAAGATTTCCTAGATAATAATTTTTTTACTAAAAATCAGTACAATAATAGTAAAGTGGGATTGAAAACCGTTTACAAATTTTTCTACTAACTTTTTTTCTCGGTGTAGGACCATATACCCTCAAATTTAGGATCCGAAAATGTATTATGATATCATGTATGTATATATATCGACCCATGCATGGCCTTATATGACCATGTATGATCATGCATGTTCATATATATTTCGATTTATAAGAATAGACATAATCATACATGGCCTTGTATCATGATCATGTATGGTCATATAGTGAATCATGCATGTACATATATGATCATATACCTTCTGATCCGAAATTTGAGGGTATATGGTCAAATATGTTCATATAAATGACCATATACGGCCATATACCCTATGAAATCATATATGGTCATGTATTGAACCATGCATGGATTCATATATGATCATATACAAGCCCATGTATGCTCATATATATTTCGATTTTTGCATGGGATTTTAAATATTTTGCATATATGCTCATATATTAAAAAGGAAAGTTTCTCTTGAAATGAATGCACTGTTTTTATTGAAACACAAAATTATTCTTTTTTTTTTTGAAAATTATGCTTGTTTAAAAAAATTTTTCAAAATATTAATATGGCTACAGTAGCTGATAACACTTTTGAAACTTTTTAGCTTATTGAAAGAAAATAACTCATTATTAAATAAAATGCGTTAATTTTCAGCATATTTAAGTTTTGGCAAATTTGGAAATTTATTGATCAGTTCTGTTAGTTTTATATAAAAAGTAGAGACTGCACAAAAATTTTTGTTCACCCCAAAAAAAAATTCACTATATGTCCTTAACAAAATCCACATACCACTTTTATAAAATCTCACATCTTTCTATATTTAAATAATTTTTCAAAAAAGTCCTTTAAAAAATGTCAAAAATTTATTGCTTTAAGATCTTTATATGGCAACCCTGGAACTAACTTTTATAATTTTGTAATTCACTAGTTTACCTAAATTTATCGGGTCTTTAAAGTAGGTGTTGCTTTAAAGCAACGACAGTGAAAATTGGGTAAAATCAACTGTTGAAAACAATACAACAACAGACAAATTTGTTACTTTAACAACAACTTTTGCAAAAACGGCTGATTTTAGATTTCTTTTGCTTATTGTTGGTTGGTGTATGACCATAGAGGGCCATATACCCTTCAATTTCGGATCAGAAGATATATGGTATAATTAAAGAAAAATGATAAATTCGTTTATGTTTTAAGAATTTTTAAGATTTTTAAGCCTTTGATTTTTATTTTTCATTTTGTATAAAACATCTTTTAAAAAATATGATTAAAATTTTTGATTCTCGATAAAAAAAATAAATCTAATACTTTGTACTAATATTAATAGTATTTAGTAATTTTTTTGCTGATTTTAGCAAACAGATTTTAAATTCCACTTTACAAAAAGTCTACTAAAATTTAGTAGCTGCTACTAATTTTTCTACTAATTTCATTGTACAGCAGACATGTGTTGCTAAGATTAGCAAAAAATATAGCTGGGCTCAAATTAGCAAAATTCCCCGTAATAACAGCAAAATTTTTAGTTACCATTACAGACTTTTTTGGTGAGTGTACAGTCCATTACAACACGACGTCGTATTGGATAGAGTTGTAGGATGGGTCTGTGTTCAGAACGTAAATGATTTTGAAATTTTATACAACTACTTTTTTGAACTTACTTTTTACTTTAATTAAACTTATTTGTATTTTCTCATCTCTATATTTAGTTTATAAGCTAAAGGAAGGTGATGTATAATATGGTAACCTTCCATAGTATGTAAAAAATATGGCAATACTGTTGTATGAAATAAAATAATAAAGCCAGTTGTGATCTTGAATTAAAACAATTGCTTACAATTAAAAGACACAAGATATTTTTCTTTACATCAGCAAAGTTATTTTTAAACAAAAATATTTAAATTTCAAACTTGAAAAATATTCAAGTTCGAAATTTGACCCGTTAACTTATTTCAATTTATACCCTGGTTAAGGCCTCTACTAGCCTTTACCACTGGTAAACATATTTATTTTTTAATAACATCGAAATTTTAATTTTAACCAATGCCTAAAATGAACCATACAAATTTCTAGGGTTAAGAATCTTAACCAAGGTTATTTTAGAAAAATGCACCCCAACAGCAGACATTTCAACAAATTAAAATGGTAAAAATGACCATCGTTTTCTGTACTTAAAATCGTGTAAATTTTATTTTATTTGGATTTCAAATTCTGCAGCAAAAACTCGAACAATACGAGAACATTTTCTTTGGACTCACTATTACAAAAAAAAGAATCATCTTATTTGATCCAAAAAATGGCAGATGAAAATAGATCCCGGAATATATTTTGAATTTAGAAAGATCTAAATTAATCTGACAAATGTCATGTTAAATTAGGCCCAGCAATATATTTGGGGATAAAGTAAAATCTAAATTTATCCAAAAACTGGTATATCAAATTTTATCAGATTAGATCCAACAATATATTATATAAAATCTAGTTTATTTAAACACATACAAAAAAAATCTAAAAAATAAAAAAATTTAACTCCTAATTTAACTCCTATGCATAATTGAGAAAAATTTTATTTTCACCTCTAACAGGGCTTTTGGAAACAAAGATCATTTTAATAACCTGGATTATAAACTTATTATATACAAGTAGAAATCTTAGTTTTATAAAAAAAATATTTATAAGAAAATAAAAATAAATTAAAAACCACAAACAATTTTTTCCCCTGTTTGAACCATACATTCTTAACAATTTTTTTAGAATGTACTACAATAAAATGGGTAAAGTTTTATGTAATATTACGAAAATTCAGTTAATATATAAACAAAAAATGCCTAAAAATGTTTTGTACACACTTTCATATACAATAATACACACAAGAAGTATTTTTAGACATAATGTGCTTAAAATTAAACACTTTGTGCCTAAAATTAGTATTATTTTGTTAAATTAAAATTTTACGCAGAAATTTTGTTAATATACTAACTTAGAATGGTAATAAATAGTTTAACATTTGAAAATTAATTTTTCAAAAATTTATAAATATAATATTTATGAATATTGTGATGACCATCATGACAGCACATTACCATTCGAAATATATATTATGTAATATATTTATAATTCATTATTATTAAAACATACATACATAAAATAAATTCATTCTTTCAAAAAAAAATATATATATATATATTTAATTTAAACCATGCGTTGGTAAATATACGCATTTTTTAATATAATTACGCATATAGAAATGCATTTTTAGGCATTAATTGCGTATATTTACTCTTTAAATAGGGTTTTAACGCACAATTTTAGTTAATTTTCGAATTACTTTTATAATTTCATTTAATTTTTACGCACTTTCAATGTAATTTTACCTTTTTTGTGTTCATCAATTTACGCATAATGTGTGTACTTTTTTTCGTTTACGCACACAGAGTAAATTTACCCAGTTTATAGTAGGAGTGCAGTTTCCTACTATAAGCTGGATAAATTTCAACAGAAATTTATTAGAGTGTATATAATTATATCTAATGATTTCTTATATGTATAATATTAACAATTTCTAGGTTTTGTTGTCCCCAAAAAATTTACTAAAATTACTACATCTAAATTTTTTAAATGCATTTCTTTTTATAGCATTTGCTAAGCGAAAAAATTCAAAACTTTTTTTAGTTGTCAAAAAATATGTTAATATCGAAATCTTTAATCGCTTGTAGGGAACTAAATATAACCCTTTCAAAAAATTTTTTTTCTAATTTTTCCCGTATTCAGCTCATGATTAAGCATTATTAGAGTGCTACAAGAAAGTTATTTATCGGGACAACCTAATGTACAGATTTTCATACCTTTAGAGTTTTAACTAACAATTGTTACAACACTTTTAAACACCAAAAAATTGTTAATTTACTGTAATATTTTTTTACGTTAATACACAATGTATGTGCAATAATAATTACCAGAAAGGATTAAATATTACGTATACGCCTTGGTATAACAGTATATTGATTTTTAAATTTAACAAATGTTCACTTTTTTTCAATAATAACTTTTTTCTACAATTTTAATATTATTGTTTATCATTTATTATAAATTTTACCTTTGATTTAGTAAAAGATCTGGTTAAAATTTTTAAATATTCACTTAAAACAACCACCAAAAAAAATTATTTTTAATTTTTTTTTTTTTTAAAAAACTTTTTTATATTTTTAAAATGTATCACTTCCAAAAAAATCAAATATATAAAGAAAAAGTAATTTATTTTAATTGTTTTTATTTTTTATTTTATATAAAATCAATGTTAATTTTTTAGTACGTTTTAAAACCAACCGCGCACGTTAAATGTCTAACAGCTTATGAAGTTAAAAGCGCAAATTTCAATAAAGTTATAAACTGTGGCCAAAAACAATAACCAAAAACACAGAGCATACTAGTAGTATTTGGCTAAAAACAAAGTGAAATAAATAAAAAAAAAAAAATAAAACACAAACTAAACCATACTCACAAGCATTCACAATCAGTGATAAAAGATGCCTTAATAAAAACTGCAAAATTAAACAAAAAAAACAATAACAATAACAAATTTCCCAACACCTTTTGATTTTATAATTTTATATATGGGCCATTAGAGGAAACGTACGTTAAGCATATAGTACATAGTTGCAAATTAACAAAATAAACCTGCACTCTCAATTTCTCTATGTTACTCTTTATTTTATTGTATTTTTTTTTATCTCATGCTATAAATTTTATCTTTATGATGCTACTATAATGTTATTGAGCGCATAAAACTTTTAAGCTTATCATATCACAAATTTGATTTAATTTTTTGTTTTAAATATTTATGTTTTTCAAAATCAAAAGAATTTTTTTCATCAATTAGTAAATAAATGCTAATTTTTACACTAAATATTATTTAAATAAGAAATTGTTTTAAAGCTAAAATTATTAAATCTGTTAATATATTTTCGTTTTCCGCAAAATCCCCTTTAAAAAAAAAATTAATAAATTAACGAAATGAAGGTGTCAAAACTACATGAATCATTTAAGAAGTCACATGCCTTTTTACGTTGTTCAAGTACATTCGAATAATTTGAATGTTACAAAATTAATGAATTTGTTTAAAGTTTTTATAAATTTGTAATTAAGCTCGTATGACACTAGGTTTTTTTTTTTCTTAATGGTTTCTTGAATTTTTTTTAGGGGTTTCATTTAATTTTTTTCCTATTCCTTCTTAACATTTTTCATTAATAAAGATAAACCCTAAAAAAAGTTAAAAAAAGCTAAGATAAAAACTTGTGTCATACAGGTTTTAACCCCTTAAGTTAAAATCATGAAAGTTAAGGAATTTGTTTAAAACATTTTAAAAATCTAAACTAAAAAAAATCGTTTGCCACAATTTGTTACGATTGACTTTTCGAACTTCCTCCGTAGTTATATAAAATGCAACACTGCTCCCAACAAGTACCACCTTCCCTCATTTACTTTGCGTTTTACAGCTGTTCAAAACATACAACCTCGTGGCTTTTTTAAAAATGGAAAAAGGTAAATTTCGAGTACTCATTAAACATTATTTTTTGCAAAAAAAAACCGTCAATCAAACAAAGGAAAAGCTTGATAAATACTATGGGGACTCTGCACCATCGATTTCAATGGTAAAAAAGTGGTGTACTGACTTTCGTTGTGGCCTTACAAGCACGGAAGAAGACGAACGTTCTGGACGCCCAGTTGAGGTCTCTACACCCAAAACAATTGAAAAAATTCACGATATGGTGTTAGCCGATCGGAGATTAAATGTGCCATAGATTGTGGAAGACATAGGCATCTCACATGGCTCAGTGGTTTCAATTTTGAACGATCACTTGGGTATGAGAAAGCTTTCTGCAAGATGGCTGCCGCGTTTGCTCACAAGCGACCACCAACGGAATCATATGACAGCTTAGTTTCCATGGCAAAAATCCATGAAGTAGACTACGAATTGCCCCCTCATTCACCTTATTCTCTGGATTTAGCCCCCAGTGACTGTTTCCTATTTACAAACCTAAAGAAATGGCTCGGCGGAAAGAGATTTAGCTCCAATGATAAAATTATTAATCAAACAAAGGCGTATTTTATGGACCTCGAAAAATCCTGCTGTTGCTCAAAATTTGACAGTAGTCTATTTACAGGTGGTACTTGATGGGAGCAGTGTTGTATTTCATATAACTACGAGGAAAGTTCGAAAAATCACGGACTTATTGATCTGCTCTTGTAATATCAGCATGTATTTATGGTTAGAATATTCCCTGCGGGAAAAGTACATATCCCAGGACACGTCACGTGACCGGTTCATTGTGGTAGGGTCCGGTTTTTTTATATAAAAAGGACTGGTCACTTTAACATTGGATTGTCCTAGTAAGGGGTCAATTGCCCTCTGTGACAAGTCACAGCACTGGTCTAAAAGATCATGTCACACAACTTACCCCAAAGAACATAGCACTGGTAATTTAGGAACCGGCCCTCTATTTACCTATCTTGTGATATGTAATTTCGGAACTGGTCCAGTTTTCACCCTTTTTTCCCGCAGGGTAGTGTAAGAGCCAAACAAAAACGCGTTTTCGAAAAAAATTGATTTAGCGCCCCTATTCGAGCATTTTGTACTAATGTATGTATACTTTTTGTCATTAGTATTTGCAGATGTACGAGCATATTTTTGAGCTTAAACGCTTTCTTAAAAAAAAAATGGAATAACAGTCATGGAATCATTGGATTAAAAAAAAATCTTTAAAATTTGGCATTCACTGTGCTTTGGTATGATCCTGTTCAAAAACATAATTTTTAAAATATTCCCCGGAGAGTCTAAAAATTTTTACATTTTAAATGAGCAAGGGAATTAAATTTGGCTCTGCCGAGTGTTAAAAAATTAAAGTCGGGTATGCCATAGTATAGTATAATTTGGATCCTATTCCAGGAAACGGTTCAAATTCCGGGTGCGCCTGATTATTATTTTATTAAAAGGGGCCAGATCCAAATATGGTCCGATTTTATTTAAATTTAAAGGCATGATATCTACAGTTTTGTTTGTTTAAACAGCATTTGAGACAAGTTCACAAAGGATTTTTCTGGACCGATTTTAACTAAATTCAGTAGGATTCTTCGCTAGGTCAATAAAAAATTTATACACCGAATAAATTTATATTTGTAACCTGTAGCTTGATTAAATTTCATTTACCGGAAAGGTGGGCTTATGTCGTCTGAATTATGGACTGATTCTAACCAAATTCAATACAATTCATGCTCCGATCAATAGAAACTTATGTACAAAAAAACGAGTCCTACTTGGACTCAGTTCTTCCGAGTTCCTTTTTTACAGCGCTTTGAAGATCCAAAACTTCGAAATTGTATTGCTCTTTTGTAGTTTTTTCATTCTTTGGTATAAAATTAAGGAATGAATCTTATCAATTCGAAAAGCAAAACTTGAAAACGAACTTTTGGGCACTAGATCCGATTAGAAAGCCTACATCTTCACCCCCAAAAAAAAAAAAAAATGCGGGCATAATTAATGGGCTGATTTCTTTGGAAATGTGATATAAAAGAGATGAAATGTGAATGATGAGGGACTTATCTGTCGAGTTGACAGGACAGGACAGAACAGGACAATACTGTCCAGAATGTTAATCTCACGTTATGCCAACTTTTAACCGCCGTTGCTGGCACTTGGCTAGCACTGTGCCGATCGTACTTTCCTGCCTCGTTGCTTCTAAGAACAAATTTTGCATTTCACGACAACGCCAAGACGGCTGAGAACACGATTATCGAACTTAGTGCGAAAAAAAGATAGATTGCTTGATGAGCTGAGTGGCATGGTGCGCGATTCTACTGAATTTCCAATTTCATATCTTGAATTTCATCCCATAAAAAGTCCATACTCATGCACACACAGAATAAAATTACAAAATTTTAAGAAATATTTTTAATTACTTAAAATTTTGTGATACTTTTTTCCGTGTGGCTCTGTAGAGCTCGGCGTTGACTAAAATGGCGTTTCCAGTAGCATTTTACAAAAAAAAAAAAATGGGCCAATGATGCCACCACTCTAAAATCCATACCAAACTTTCACTCTCTGTGAATACATTGGCTTCTCGACAATGACATGAGGTTTCCCGATCGCCCAAAAGGTGCAACAAATTGGATGGTCGTTTGCCTTCAATTGCTAAATAATCCGCGGTGCAAAATTCTCATCATACTGGTGCGTGAAAATGCGTATCGATGTTCCGGGATTGAGTTTCACACTTTCGGCCATAGCAGCGACATTCTCATCTGTACACGCCGTATGATGACGGGAACCACGAGTGTTGTCCACTAGCAAGCCAGTCTCACGAATTTTTTGCTCAAAGTTACGTACAGCACGCCCGGTTTATGCTTTATTTCGGCCAAAACTTCTTTTCAACAAACGCACAGTTGGGCAACACTTTGGAAATAAGTTTGCAATATTTCTCAACGTTGTTCAAGCGTAAAGCGACTCATTTTGTTTCGCGGAGGTATAATACTGACTGATATTTAAATTTAACATCAATAAGTCCGTGACTTTTTGAATAAAACAGTTTTTTTTTTTGCAAAAAAAAAAAATATTTTTCAAGATAATCTCCTTTTAGCTCAATACACTTAGTCCAACGTTTCTCCAATTTTTGTATCCCTTCCGAAAAATAGGATTTTTCGAGGTCCATAAAATTGGCTTTTGTCTGATTAATAATTTCATCGTTGGAGCCATTTCTTAAGGTTTGGAAATAGGAAATATTTACTGGGGGCTGAATCCGGAGAATATGGCGAATGAGGTAACAATTCTTAGCACAATTCATGGAATTTTGCCATTGAGACTACACACGTGTGCACCCGTGCATTATGGTCAATTGAGAGCAAACGCGGCATCCATCTGGCAGGCAACTTTCTTAAATCCAATTGATCACTTAAAATCGAAACCACACTGCCATATGAAATGGCTATGGCATCAACAATCTCGCGCACTTCTACTATTCGATCGTGGATTTTTTCGACAGTATTTATCAAGCTTTTCCTTGGTTTGATTGACTGTTTTTTTTCGCAAAAAATAATGTTTAATGAGCACTCGAAATTCACTTTTTTGCATTTTTAAAAAATCCACGAGGTTGTATGTTTTGAACAGCTGTTAAACGCAAAGTAAATGACGGAACTTGCTCAAAATTTGACAGTAGTCTATTAACAGGTGGTACAGGTTATGGGAGCAGTGTTGCATTTCATATAACTACGAGGGAAGTTCGAAAAGCCACGGACTTATTGATCCGCCCTCATATAATTAAAAAAGACACCTGTATTTGAACCTACATGTTGGTCATCTATTAGAGCTCAAATCGATTAAAAAATATTTTTGGAGTAAAGTTTGACCCCCCTTAACCATTGAAACCATAAAAATATTTGTTTTTTTGTAGGTTTGTTTTTTTTCGAATTTTACATCTATATCTATGACTACTTGTAAAGAAAACGACTATTTTAAACAAATACAATTTGAATACGGAAGCCGTCTTTGTATATGGACTTCGCCGGAACGCGAAATAGAGCAATTGTATTGTTCATCCTCTATCTTTACTAACAAACACTTAATTTATTAGCTTTCATCAAACACATCAAAATACAATATTTTCAAATATTATTATGACAAATATTTTTTTTTACATTGAAAAATAAGAAAGCCAAAAATTTTTAAGACTTGGCAGCATTTTTATAAATTCTTATTTTTTAAGCTAACTACTAAGCAGGTCTATATCTACTTAAATTTGTATGGAATATTTATATAAAATCAAAAAAAAAACACAATGCTTTTATCTACAATTTGTTTTGCAATTATAAATTATTTTATTGATGCAACATATGTTATGACTTCAAATCTCTGTTTTAACTATTTGCTTTAATAATTGTTGCTATAGATAAGAATTTGTATAAAATAAATAACACCCTACAACTTTAGAAAAAGATGTAGTAGTAAAAAATATTATAAATTTTTTGTTTTACTACTCAAAAAAATTTGTCAGTAGAATCTATTGAAAATGATAGTTAAGCAAAGTAAATTGTTTTTGCTGTGAAGAAATTCACAGAACCTCAAATCATATTTTGTAATGTAAAAATAAAATGAGTGTTTTAAAGGAACCGCAATAATCCCTCTGCAGAGTAAATTTTGTTCCTTTCTTTACCTTTAAAAGAAAAAAAAACTTGAAAATAACTGAAAATTTTTGGAAAAGAACAAAATTAGTAAAAACTACTATTTTTACAATTTATTTTATTTTTTTTCGGTATTATAAAAATATTTTTTAATAAAAAAATATTTTTAATAAAAAAAATATTTTTTTTAAAAAAAATTCCGAAAAGGTATTCCAGTTATTACATTTTTTTAAGTTAAGGATACACAGTTCGGATTTTTATTTACAAAGTAAGAAAATAAAATTTTGTAAAGTCAACTTAATAGACTTTTTACACTGAACAACATCTTTGTGAAACGCGTGGAAGATGTTGAAAACGTGAAACATGTATTTACATCTGCCATTTATTCAGCTTTGCTAGTGATGGCATAAAGAAAATTGACTTAAGTGTTTTTGCCAAAAAGTCCATAGATATTCAAATTAATTTAAAAAATAATTAAACAATTTTTTTATTAAATTTTTATTTGCAATTTTTAAATAATTAACATATTTTAATAAAACAATGAAATGGAAATAAAATTTAAAGCTTTTTAAGCAATATTAAGACATAAATTAAAACATAACGTGGGGATGAAAAAATATTTAAAATTTCATTAAGTAAGAAAAAAAAAATAATAATAATAATTAAAATTTCAAATAGAGCATACGATGAGCTAAAGGTTTACCCACAAGTTGGCCATATTCTATAAGAGCTTCGCGTTCTTTATCACTAGCGACCTGAAAAACGAAAGAAACAATTTTAGTTTGTTGTATTACAATATGAAAGTGTTTATTTTACTGCAAATTTTTTTTTTTAATTAAATTTTTATAATCGTTGTAAAATGTGTTTTACTGCAAATATTTTTCTTATTTTGTTTTAATCTGTATTAGAACAACTGTTTTTATAGAATTTTATTGCTTATTGGTGCTTACAGATTTCTGTTATTCATTTGTTATAAAATTTGAAATGGGGAAAAAAAAGAAATGTGTATTGACTTATCGCAATTTTAAACATTATTTATTATAAACTTATTAATTACCCAGCAAAATCTTAGTAATTAGAATTAGGATTACCTGCATACTTTTAAGTAATTAAAAAATAAGTAGTTACCATACAAACTTTACATTATTTTTGTACTTAAATAAGTAGTCGTGCGTAGGTTTGACTGCTTATAAAAACGATTTCGTCTAACAAAAACAACTATTACTGATGCCAAATTATAAATAAGAAAAAAATATTTGTTTGATTATATAACTACTTATTTGGTAATGAAAGATTTTTGCTGGGCTATTAATTTAAAAGTTATTATTTTTGTTATTATTAAAATTGCAAACCTATAAATTTTTAAACTTTAAACTACAATTAACATTATTAATAAAATTTAATGAATATTATATTGCAGCAGAAAAGTACACTAAAAAAAGTTCGTCGGTAAAATCTAATGAAAGTAACAATAAAAAAAGAATTTTCGGTTAAAAATCCGAAAAAGGTGTCTTTACCTTTAAAATAACTAAAAATTTTGTTAAAAAGAACTATGTTGTAAAAATAACTGGTTGGTGCGTTGAACTATTACACATAAGGTTGATCCCCAACGCCGGCAACATCAATTTAGAAAATAAAGTGTTTAAATTTCCTATCCCCCAACTTCGTCCGTCGGTGTTGCCATAGCACTTAAAGCTACCGAAGTAAAATAACATAACGAGCTATTACCTAAAAAGTTTTAACAATTTCGCCAACTTTCCATCCGATAGCGGGCAACAATTGTTCTCAGATTTATCATTTCGCCCAATTATAGTGTTGCCATATTTCAAACAATTTATTTTTTACCACCTTTCATCTCTGCTCTATCCTCTTTACACAGTTGATACAAACAAGCTTGAGAAATGACAATTGCGCTTTTCATTTGAAAACCTGAAATTTTCGCCCAAAGCGATTTTTTTTTTCAATGAGAATCTTTTCTTCCTTCTCTTATATTAACAAAACAAAGCAAACAATTTTGACCGGACAAATTGTGCAGTCTCCAATTGGGAAATATTTAAAACTTTTTCGAACAATTTGCCGTGGAGACTGGAAAATTTATGCGATGGAAAAGTTTCGAGTTTGTTTAACTTATGCGAAAGTGATACAGATATCATGCTAAGTAGGATGGATAGAATGGCGTTTGGAGTAGTTTCTTTAAGGACAGGAGTATATTGTCCAAACATATTTTTGGAAAGATTCAGCAAAATATTTTTTGCTTATTAAGTTGACTTAAGCGATTATGCTAAAATAACACAGATGTAATAGATGTTAATTTAAATGTTCTAAAGTATATTACTAATCTATTTTTAAAATTTTCATTTTTTATTCTTTTGCAGAAATTCACATTTTTTGTTATCAGTCTCTTGTGAGTTGTTGAAATGGTAAGTCATCATTTTAGTGTAATTTTTTTAAATCCATTTTGTTTTCCTTTTTAGAATTTAAATTTATGCAATAATAACTTTTTGACAAAAAAAATGTAAATAAGATTCATCTTCTGAATTATTTGTAAATTTAACTTTTACCAAAAATAAAGTTTTCTTTTAAAATTTCTTATTAATTCATATTCCTGAGTAAACTACGGATCATTTTTAATATGAATTTAAAGTATAGACTTCAAGCTTAGCTTTAGAAATCATGTCAATTTATAGTGCCCAACCAAATATTCGGCTTCGGAATTCGTCCAAAAAGTAGTGTTCTTTGCAATTTTAGTGAAAACTTATTTTACCACTTTGTTTATAGATTTCGTATATTTCCAAAATTTTAACACATGATGTTAGGGGTTAGGTTGAAAAGAGGAAGGGCCATTCAACCTTCATGATTATCCAAAAATGAATGACATACACATAGGACAGGCAATAGGGTGTTGTGCGCTCTGCAAAAAAAAAAAAAAACTACGCCATAATAAACATTCCGGTCTTCCAGAAGAATTCTCACGCAAGCACCTAACGTCCCCGTGTCAATGCTTTACCCTACTCTTGTGAAAGCCTGGCAAAAAAGAAGGAAGTGCTCAAGAGTCTAATCGCCCTACATACCACAGTCACTCTTTACCAATTTCGAAATGTGTGATCGTAGTTTGGTGTGCCCTATGAGAATTTCCATTATGTTGGCCTGTTCCCTCTTTCCCAGCCTTAAGATTCTTCTTGTTCTGCCCACATCCGGGTCAACCCACAGGACCTTTGGGATCGCTTCAACGTTATTCTCATTCCAGATCTCCTGCATGTTGGTGGCCCATTGTCCAAACTTCGGTTTCGTTATCCGAAAAGTTCTCTGAATATGAAGGTTAACAGATACTAAATTGGATACCTCCCTGGCCAGCTCGTCAGCTCCTATCATTCCCCTCCACATTTCCTCAGCACCCATATCAAACTCTGACGACCCCTGCCGAAATAAGTGTTCATAACCCTATTACAGTTCTAAAAAGTCTTTGGTTTCACAGACTTCACTGACAGAGACCTAATCGCAGCCTGAAGATGACTGCATCTCCAGAATAATTAGTCACAGTTAAAAACCGAATGCACTCTGTAATAGCCACAACCTCAACCTCCGCTATCCTATCACATTCTTTATTCAAAATGTGAAAGCCTGGCAGATTTTCAATGACCATCAGTCTATAAGTCACAAGTGCAGCTTTATACTTAACCTGAAAATTTATCGGTCTGATGGAAAGTCTCCATTTCCCCTGTGGATGTCTATCTAATCATGCCGCTAATTCACAGACAACAAAGTCGCTGAACCCTTTTTAGTTTCCCCATAGTACACCTCCTCAGGATCGAAGGCCTCCACATAATAGCGGTATATGTATGTGATTATCGGCCTGGCGACACGTGTAAACCCAATGGGCTATACTTGGGTTTGTAATTCACGATGTACTCGCCCCAGCAGTTCCCTATCCAGAACAACTTCCAGTTACTTGACACTATCCTTAATTCCAATGTTCAAATCCCGGAAGACAGGAGGGGTAATCCAAACATCGCTCCTTTTCCTATTGAACAGACAAACTACGGTGTTATCCCTGCTAACATTCAGTCCTCTAGATGATGCCCAGTCATAACATAATTCGTATCATTTCCCCTCAGTAGCATCAATACATCATCTGCGTAACTAAATTTCTGACAAACTCTTTTGAGTGTAGAAACTAGTGATGGGCGATTTTTTTATACCGGTGATTTAACAGTTGAAATTCAAAAACCACTTGCAGCTTCAGTGATCGAATATTTCAAGTAGCAGGTACCCGGAATGTCATTTTATTAACATTTTTGCACCCTTTTCTCTTGTACACTTCATTGGCGTATTCACATACTGTGACTTGTTTTAACACTCTCTCAAATAAAATGTCTCTTTACGAAGGCGGTTTAATAAGTCAGTGACTTTTTCATTTTCAAATATTTATGTAAGATATTGAATCTTACGATAAGAATAGTTTAGCTATTTTTTTTTTTATAAATTTGTCTTAGAAAGTCTCAAAATTAAACTTTGAAAAAGTCGACGTTTTTACATAAAAATATTATGATTTTGTAGCAAATTTTCTATATATATTTTTTTTTAAATATTCTTTAAAATATTTCCTACAGACAAATTTAGACCTTCTAGAAATTTTTTTCATTAAAACTACAAATTTAGAGAACTTTTTCCAAACAAAATAATAGTTACATACATACCTCTCTATATTGACTATATTTGACATAAGTTTTTGAATCAATTAATAATAATACTGAATCTAAATGTTGTTCCTTAAATTCATTGGCATCTTTGGCATTGAGATCATTATTGAAACGTTGATATTTGCAAGCATCCAATTTATTACGCACCTCTAAAAGAAATAAAAATACAAGCGTTAATGGAAAAATTTAAAAATCTCAATTGAAATTTTGAATAAATACCATCCGTTAATAAATGCCAAGTATAAGTTTCGGGACATAATAAATATGATGAAGATAATTTGCCTTTATAACGCATTTTGGGGCAAGAATGTATATAGAAACCCATATAGTAATACTTTAAGGTTGGTACAATGTTGGCAAGTTGTTGGACTAATTCAATTTCTCTGGGAAGAATTAAACACAAAACAACATAAATAATGCAAAATATTTTGAAGAAAATTTAAAAATCATGTTTACCTTAATGAACTGTAAGTTCCCAAAGAAAGAAAACTATAATCTGGATCATAAAAGAAATAAACGGAACTAACACAAGACGGTAATATATCAATAACAGCTACAGCAATTAATTTATCATCCAGCCAATATTGTTGATGAAAGGACCCATAACCAGATGGTGGGCCATTGGTTGGTTTATGCAACTATAATAGAGAAGCCACATAATGGAAATTGAATTGGTTGTTTAAAATGAAATTAATGTGAAACCGAATTAAAAGTTAAACTTTAAACTCATATTATTCATTACAATTTTACGTACAATATAATTTTTTTACTTTTTCCTTATAAAAAAATTTAGCTAACCTACAAATATTTCCTAAAATTTTCTAACATTTGATATACAAAAACAGTAATATTTTGTGCTTTGTCTACGATTCTGTGGGCATATTTTATACAAATTTAATATCTATTCTCTTCCTCGAAACAACACTCAAATTCTTTCTTAGGTTATTATTTAAAACCCTTTGGTTTCAATCAGTTTTTTTAAGAAAAATTATTTTATCAAGAAAGTATCTTTGTTTTCAAAAAACTGCTTGTTTTTAAGAAAATGTACCTTAAATCAAAAAGTTCTTGTCAAAAAGTAGCTTGTTGTTTAAAAGTACTTTGCTGTTAAAAAGTACTTTTTTGTTAAAAAGTACCTTTTTGTTACAAATGTACCTTTTTGTTAAAAAGTACCTCTTTGTTACAAAAGTACCTTTTTGTAAAAAAGTACCTTTTTGTAAAAAAGTTCCTTTTTGTTAAAAAGTACCTCTGTTAAAAAGTACCTTTTTGTTAAAAAGTACCTTTTTGTTAAAAAGTATCTTTTTGTTAAAAAGTACCTCTTTGTTAAAAAGTACATTTTTGTTAAAAAGTACCTTTTTGTTAAAAAGTACTTTTTGTTAAAAAGTACATTTTTGTTAAAAAGTACCTTTTTGTTAAAAAGTACTTTTGTACCTTTTTGATAAAAAGTACCTTTTTGTTAAAAAGTATCTTTTTGTTAAAAAGTACCCTTTTGTTTAAAAGTACCTTTTTGTTAAAAAGTACCTTTTTGTTAAAAAGTATCTTTTTGTTAAAAATACCTTTTTGTTAAAAAGTACCTTTTTGTTAAAAAGTACCTTTTTGATAAAAAGTGCCTTTTTGTTAAAAAAAAAACCTTTTTGTTAAAATGTAACTTTTTGTTAAAAAGTACCTTTTTGATAAAAAGTGCCTTTTTGTTAAAAAAATACCTTTTTGTTAAAATGTAACTTTTTGGTTAAAAAGTACCTTTTCTTTAAAAAGTACCTTTTTGTTGAAAAGTAACTTTTTTTCAAAGTAACTTTTAGTTAAAAAGTACCTTTTAGTTAAAAAGTACCTTTTAGTTAAAAATTACCTTTTTGTTAAAAAGTACCTTTTAGTTAAAAAGTACATTTAAGTTAAAAAGTACCTTTAAGTTAAAAAGTACCTTTTTGTTAAAATGTACCTTTTTGTTAAAAAGTACCTTTTTCAAAAAAATAACTATTAAAAAGTACATTTTTGTTCAAAAATACCTTTTTGTTAAAGATTTAATTTTTTTTATCAAAAAGTACCTTTTATCAAAAAGAACCTTTTATCAAAAAGTACCTTTTATCAAAAAGAACCTTTTATCAAAAAGTACCTTTTGGGAAGTTTTTGATTTATCAAAAAGTACCTTTTGGGAAGTTTTTGATTTAATAAATAATAATAATAAAAAGTACCATATATCAAAAAATTCTTTTTATAAAAAGTACCATTTATCAAAAAGTACCTTTTATAAATAGTACCATTTATCAAAAAGTGTAAATAGTACCATTTATCAAAAAAGTACCTTTTATTTAAAAGTATCTTTTTAAAAAAGTGCCTTTTTTTAAAAACTACAATTTATCAAAAAGTACCATTTATCAAAAAATATCTTTTTTTAAAAAGTACCATTTATCAAAAAATATCTTTTTTCAAAAAGTACCATTTATCATAACCTTTTTTAAAAAAATAACTATTAAAAAGTACATTTTTGTTAAAAAGATTTTCTTTTTATCAAAAAGTACCTTTTATCAAAAACTATCATTTATCAAAAAGTCCCTTTTATCAAAAAGTACCTTTTATCACAAAGTACCTTTTATCAAAAAGTTACTTTTATCGAAAAGTAATTTTTATCAAAAATTACATTTTCAATCTTTTATCAAAAAGCCCCTTTTATCAAAAAGTACCTTTTGGAAAGTTTTTGGTTAAATAAATGTAGTAATAATAAAAAGTACTATTTAACAAAAAATACCTTTTATATAAAAGTACCTTTTATTAAAAAGTACACTTTTATAAAAAGTACAATTTATCAAAAAGTACCATTTATTAAAAAGTACATTTTAGCAAAAAGTACCTTTTATTAAAAAGTACCCTTTATCAAAATGTAACTTTTATTAAAAAGTTTCTTTGATCATAAAGTACATTTTATCATAAAGTACATTTTATCAAAAAGCACATTTTTATCAAAAAGCACATTTTTATCAAAAAGCACATTTTCTTGTTTTTACTTAATTTTTAAAAATTTTTTTAAAATTTTTAAAAAGTTCCTATACAAAATGGAAAATTATAGGAACTTTTTTCTAAGAAACAGTTCTATTTAACCCATGGTTTGTCTTTAATAAGACAATTGTTGTGAAAACGTCGGTAATCTCAAGTTAGTTCGTATTAACTAAGAATTCAATTATATGAGTTCTACTGTTTTCTATAGTTTTAACAAATCCATAAACTAATAATTGTAAAACTGAAAGTAACTTTAAATGTTATATAACAAAATCCACCTTCAATGGCGATCGCTGTAAAAAAGTCAAATATTCTTCTTCGTCATCCGGTGGATCATTATGTATAAGCGTTTGATATTTTTTATATAGAGCATATGTTTGCTTTAAAGTTTTCTTAACTTCAACACTATTTACATTTACGACAACTAACTGAAAATATACGAGAGAAAAGTATAAAAATTCCAAATTAAAAAGAATTACCTTAAGAGGAGATTTGTAACAAAAACGCTGCAAATTTTTAGGTTGTAGACGTTCGGGATTATCATTATGTATGATTAATTGATATTTACGGTATAATTCAAAAGCCATATCAGTGTGCATTTGATTAGCGGAAGGTATTAAAGTAATCTGTAAAAGTGAAAAACTAAAAATAGTTTCTATAGTGTTATTAAATGTGCTCCCCCTCTGACAACAACCAATAACTTGCAGAATTCATGTTATGCCTAAGTTAATTTTAAATTAATATTGTGAGTACACAAAACTTACCTTTAGTTTATGTTTGTCTTCTGGATGTGTATCATTAATAAAATCTTTCAGAGTCTTTTCCGGATAACGAGGATTTTTGGGTGAAAGTTCAGTTGGTAAACCTTTTGCTGTTTGCTTAGCTAATCTACGTTCCACACGCATTTGTTTAGCTTTTTTGATTGGAGGACTTATAACATCTAAAGCTAGTTTTTAATAAAAAATAAATATATTAACAAAAACTTTTAACTTTAGTATATAATATTTACAATATAACTTACATTTTTTAATACTACTTGAAGTTTCATCACTTGATTTTTGTGTATTATAAATATCACTAGCCTCAGATTTATTTTGCATGGCATCAGTATCACCTCGTTTAGCAGGATTAGCTTTAGCAAATGCATCTAGATTTATATCCTTTAATGTTACATGTGGAGCTTGTACATGCTCCCATATATTTCCACCACCTTCATCATCGCCCACATTGTCATCGTTGTCTTTATCACCAGATTCATTTATATTACCTTGACCTTCTTCATTTTTATCCTTTTTACCATCTCGTAGAAAACGATTCATACGTTTAAGTATTTTCTTATGTGATTTGGATAATTTAAATTCTAAAGCATCACATCTAAAGTAAGAGGGAGTTTATTACTAAAGCATCTTTATAAAATATTCTATAAATGTTTTTTTATTCTATTTTCTTTTATATTTTGTAAAAAAAGAAACCTTGTGACAGCCACTTTCATAAAAAGGTCAAATATTATAAAACATTTCTTAACTTACTTGATGGTATAACAAGGACAACATGTTTTGGTGTTATCTTGTTTATAACAATAATGGCCACAACGACGCCAACCACGGTCAATTAAATCCTGATAATCTTGGGGCGACATTGAATAAGCGTGCATTCCTGAAAGACAATATATAATGTTATAAATAATTAAGAATGCAGTAGTAATACGTTTATACTGAACTCCAAAATACGTAGAAATATGGAGATCAGACAGAATTATGTTTTATTGAGTAAAATAATCTTGGAAATTTCTATGAAAAATCTTTTTTAATTACAATTTTTGTGTTATTTACACATTCCAGCAAAAAAAAAAATGATGCAAGTTCAAAGTCCTTACATATAAGATGTGTTTATGCGGCAAGCTATCAAAGTTGGCTTATGTCATTCCCATATAAATTTGACATAAGCCAACGTTTAGTGTTAACACTTAACGTTACTTATGTCAAATTTGTATGGGAATAACATATGCCAACGTTGATAGCTTGCCGCCTAAACACAGCTATAATAGAGATTTTACGAATATTCGGAATTCACTATTGGGAATTTTGTTATTCGATTGAATGGATTTTTCTTGTATGTTTTTTGGATGAATATTCTCAATATTTCAATAATTTTTTTAAAGATTTTTTTTATCCAGAAAATATCTTTGTTTACAAAAAATTCTTGTCAAAAAGTACCTTGTTGTTTAAAAGTACTTTGTTATTTAAAAGTACCTTTTTCTTAAAAGTACCTTTTTGTTAAAAAGTACCTTTTTGTTAACAAGTACCTTTTTGTTAAAAAGTACCTTTTTGTTAAAAAGTAGCTTTTTGTTAAAAAGTACCTTTTTTTTAAAAGTACTTTTTTGTTAAAAAGTACCTTTTTGTTAAAAAGTACCTTTTTGTTAAAAAGTACCTTTTTGTTAAAAAGTACCTTTTTGTTAAAAAGTACCTTTTTGTTAAAAAGTACCTTTTTGTTAAAAAGTAGCTTTTTGTTAAAAAGTACCTTTTTGTTAAAAAGTACCTTTTTGTTAAAAAGTACCTTTTTGTTAAAAAGTACCTTTTTGTTAAAAAGTACCTTTTTGCTAAAAAATACCTTTTTGTTAAAAAGAACCTTTTTGTTTAAAAGTATCTTTTTGCTAAAAAAAATACCTTTTTGTTAAAAAGAACCTTTTTGTTAAAAAGTACCTTTTTGTTAAAAAAAAAAAAAACTATTAAAATGATACTTTTTTTTTTAATTCCCTCAAAAATAAAGAAACCTAAAATATGGCATCACTGGTGTAGTATTTTGTTTTAAGTAAATGAGTAAACTTTAAAAACATAACGGAAATTATTCTGCCAGATTGATACAATTTTAACATTTCAGCGATTTTTGTATCACTTAACGATTTTTATAATAGTTTTTATACACCCGGCTCCTTTGTTGTTTGTTTTGAATTAAAATTCCACTAAAAATGTTTATTAAATTTATACAAAATTAAATAAGAAATAATAGTAATAAACGTAATTATAAATTACTAAAAAGTAAAAAAATACTAAAAAGCAAAAATATAAATTACTAAAAAGTAAAAAAATATAAAAATTTAATTATGAGGATAAATAATTTTAATAAATTATTGGAAAACTTCTTTTGTTATATAGTGTTTTTTTTACAAATTCACATACAGACACACATATGTATGCTTATATAATAATTGAATTGCTTTTTGAACTGTTTCTTTTCTATTGTGCGTGAATCGCAAAAAGCTTGCCATGATTCGTTAAGAAATTTAAAATATATAAAAAAAATAATTATATTCAATTATATTAATAAGTGTTTTTCAAAATAAAAAATAAAAGGAAGAGCAATTTAAAAAAAAAAATAAAGCAAAAATATAAATAGTGTCATGAGTGATATAAGGCAAATTTTTTATTGCATGCGAATCAGCGTCAAAGTAAAATAAAATCCATTGGTTGTAGAACCGTTATAAAAAGCACAGCTGGTAAATCACTTTAAACTTATCTCTATAGTTCATTCCATGCAAGAACGTTCAAAAACGAAGAATATTTTACATGTCCTCGAAATTTTTATATTCAGTACATGTGTGTCCTCTTGGATGCACAGGTATTATCTAGGATTCGACTCCTTGAAAAGCATCCATAATTTTTTGTATACCAAATTATAAGTTATAAGAAAAACTACAAAAATTCTTACCTTGAAAATCTTTTGAATATTCTCCGTGTAGAATTTAAATTCATAAAAAAATATAAAATATATTGAAGTGTTTTTCCACAATGTTTCCGGGGTCGGGGCACAAAGGGGAAATTGGACTTTCCTTTTGAAAATTTATCTACAGCCCACAATATTGAACATATTTTAAAAAACTTTTATTTAAAGATTAGCTGGCTGAGTAAATGTTAGACGGATTCACTATGGCGGACTTTAAAAAAAAAGGAATTAAAGCTTGATTTTACACAATTTTTAGGAAACTTAAAAGGCAAATATATAACTGACATCCCATACTATACATCCCATAAGATCAAAAAATTTTAAAGCGTTCTTATCATGGAATGAACCATATATATAAATCTTATCTTAAAATACTTACCCCCACCATATATGGTGAAGGGTATAAAAATGACCATTCATGCATTTATAATCAGAAGGGTGTCCATTATTATTTACTTTGTTTTGCAAATTGGCAATTAAGTTTTGTCACTGCTCTATGCAATACGACCGACGACAACTGCTTTATTTTTCTACATACATTTACATATGTATATAAAAACATAAAAGTTTCATTAATTATTTACAAAAAAAAATGTATTAATTATACATTGTTCTTATTGTTTAAATTAGATATAATTTATGGATAACAATTAAAACACGTCTTTTATTATCTGGTAATCGATAATCTGATATTGGCAATTCCCATTAATCACCATCATGTCACTTACCGTGTGAAACACTGCAATTGAGACCCTTGCAATAGCCGCATTTATTTTTTTCTTGTTCTCCCAAGTATTGAACTATAGTTAAATCCATATTATTTTTAAACTATTTTTACTTTATATAATTTATTCTTTTTGAAAAAAAGTAATGAATTACGCGTTTTTTTCTCCAAATTCTATTTTCTTTTTCTTTGTCTTATTCCGTTGCAATTTTTCTGACAACTGACAAGTGTTTGCAGAAAGAAAAAGCTTGAATCAGCTGTTTATTCCAATTGCTATCGATAACAAGTTTTTTTTGTTTTTGCTGTGTTTAGTCTGTTTTACAGAACTTTAAATTTTGTAAACACTGAGATAAATTTGCATGTGCAAAAAAAAAAAATAAATGTCAGCAACATAATATAAAATATTTTGTAGTGTATGTTACATTATTTAACATTGCTTATATATATATGGATCGACATCTATGTTAAATATAGTTGGTAATATTAAATTATATCTATTTCTATAAGATTAGATTAATTAGTTATTATTAGATAAGATCAAATCTCCAATATAATCGATTCAAAATATATATTTTTATATATCTAATTTAATATAATTTCATTTGATCCATTTATATATAACCAATTAGATCTGATTCAAAAATTATTTTTAATCGGGAGTTAAAAAAAAAGTTTCATGTGAAACGTTTCATAAATATGATGAAGTAGTTTCGAGTGGGCGGAACTTAGAAGTTAAAATGAAATTTCGATCTAGTTCAGAATTGACATACTAATCCGATCAAAACAAAATTTACACTATAGTTAAAGTCTCTAAAATACCATTTCAAGTGTGATCACATGCATTGAAGTTAATCATGACTTTTGTCCAAACATTTAAGTTCAAAGAGTTAAGAGTTCCATTTATGGTTTACATAATTACGATTATTCAGTTAAAAATTTAAAAAATAGAGAATTTTTTAATAATATAAAAAACTTTTATTAGCTTACAGTACATTAATTCAAAGAGCCATTTTAGGTCTTATTAAAATGGTATTTCACAGACTTTGTAGAGATTTTATTCTGATAACAAGTTCTAGACTTGAAAAAATTTACAACACGTATTATTTTTTAAAAAAATCGATTTTGTAAATCACTTGAATAAAGTAGGTGATTGCTAGCGTTGTAACAGCTGTTCGTTACGTTATTTAAAATTTTTAACATACAAATTAGAATTTCATAAATCACTGCGCTGAAAAATTAATCACTTGAGATGTCAAAATCATCACTTGAATTGTTTGAGTGTTGATTTGTATTTTTTTTTTTTTCAAACTATTTAAAAACACACAATTTGTAATAAATTTGCAATAAATTTTATTTTTGTTAAGTAGTTTTTTGATTTTTTTCGATATGTGTGGAAATAGTAAAAATAACTCTGAAGAAAAATTTAAAAATGAAAAACATTGCTCCATAAATTGTTTTGCGGGCTTAGGTTTTAAGCGGTCTAAATCAGCTGTGTTGCCAAAAGCAAAAAAGTAGGGATAAATGCAACATAACATTGCTCCATAAATTGTTTTGCGGGCTTAGGTTTTAAGCGGTCTAAATCAGCTGTGTTGCCAATAGCAAAAACGTAGGGATTAAAGCAACATAGCAAACATAAATTCCATATATGCATAAATGCAGCTAAATTATTAAATATTAAGCAGAATCATTTTATAAATTGTTTTTATCTTTTCCGCAATTAATTTATTTGCATTTGTGTTGTATAATATGTCACTTTCTCAGGCGTTGTTCAAAAAAGAAATAAATAACCAACTTTGGAATAAAACAAGAAAATATTTTACTATTATTTTAATTCGACAATTAAAGTAATAAAGTAAAAGTCCAACGCAATGACATAGTGATTTATAAAATTTGATTTTTTACACTCGCGTTGGCGTTAGAAAGTGAAGTGTAGGTGAAGCGTTGAACGCAGGGGATTTACAAAATTTGGGCATATATTTATGGTATTTTTTTTAAATGAATAATTACATAAAAAATTTAAAACTTTCAAAAACACATTAAATAAAATCCAAAATTTCAATGAAAAGTATCAAATTGATTCTTTGAACAAGCTATTGATTGAACAAAGTAGAAAATAATTCAAAATCATTAAATGATTTTAAAAAAGTACTTTTGTTTAAAATTGACCCAGATTAAAAAATCGAATTAAGAAATTATGTTTTAAAAGGCCTGCCGTCACATATGCAAATACATTTGCCTAAAATAGTACTAAAGTATCTTACTTTTTACATACAACTGTGTGTACTAAGCTTTCTCTTTCCAGATACTATATTATTTTAAATAACCTTTTAGAGTAAGCTTTTTATTCTACTAAAATTCTTATGACTGTAATATTATTTGGTCAGTTCAAAAAATCAATCGTGATTCTACAGATGTTTTAATAAATTGTTCGGCACTTTTTCGGTATTAAGTAGGCAGTGTGGTGCTAGTTTCAGTGTGTTAACAAAAAATATCATGTGTATTAAAATAAAAAACGTCACAACAAACATCTGATTTGTACGAGTCGCGCGGTTTTGCGTAAAAATATACAAAAAGAAAAAAAAAATAAATGATTGTGTGAGAAAAAAAGCATTTGTACTAAAAAAATCAAAACAAATTTAAGAAAAAGGTGATTAAGTGAAATATATAGAACATAACACAAAATTATTAAGAGAAAGCAAAGTGGGATTAAATGAAAAAATCAATTATTCTTAACATTGATTTATACTAAACAACATTAAATTACAATAAATGCAAAGTGATTTTGAAATTGTAGTACAAGTTAAAAATTATTGACTCTCGTACTTTCTTTACTCCCTTCTCTTGGCAGACTTAACTTGAACATTGAACTTGAACCGTTTGCTTTGGTTTTTTAAGTTTTTCTTTCGTAAATTCCACAATTTATGAGTATTTTGACCGGTAACAAATGTAATTTTGTATTTAAATTATTGTTTTTTTTTTTTTTTTTTTTGATTATCAACAATTTACCAGAACCTTATCAAAATATATGATGAATCCTATTGTGATGTTATTTTTGTCAAAAATAAGTCCAGAAGTACTAAATGTACACCACAGAAAAGTTCTTTCAAACATCTTTTCAGTCGACCACCTGTAGACTTTACTTTTTGTTCATGATTTTTATGTAAAAAGCTAATTTATTTAAAATTTTACCTATGTAATATTAAATTAAGTTTACCGAAGTAGATAGATAAACGTTCAGGCTTTCAATTGATATACACAGGAAAAAGTTATAAAAAATTTTAAATAATTTAAAATATTTATTTAAATTCAAATTCGATTTATAAACATTTTTTGTTTAAAATTAAAAAAAAAAATATATATAGGGTGATCCATTTCGAGGTTCCCTACTTTTTTAAAGAAAAAAACACAGAAAATTCAAATTAAATGGGGAATGTTTATTATCATTTGGAAGAACATTCTTTGGCATTTATTTTTTGAAGATTATGTCTATCAAATGTTGACCGTTGCTACGTCGCAGATGGTCCATCCGTTGAGTCCAATTTTCGATGACTCGTTCGAGCATTTCGACTGGTAACTGGCGAATGACACGCGTGATGCTTTCGTCCAAGGCCTAAATCGAAGCGGGTTTGTCCGCATAAACTTTAGACTTTACACGCAAAGAAAAAACATGGTTGGGTCAATCATATTCGAAGAGCATTATATAATTTTGGGTTTATGGTTGTGCCAACCATAATCGTACTATATTATGGTTATTATATGAAAATAAAATAACCATATTTTAACCATAATATAGTCCCTACAGTTATATTATGATTCAAAAATTACCACATTATAATCCTAAATAAACATGTTATAATAAATTAATCATAATATGATCGCACGTAATCATAGTATGTTCAAAATGTTATCATATTTTGGTCCCTCACAACTATATTGTGATTCCTGGATTGTCATTATATGATCCATAATCTAAGAAAATTTCTTAAAGGAAAAGTTCTTAGAAACTATGAAAAATATTTCTATGAAGAATATTTCCTTTAGAAATGTTTTTTCTAAAAAAAATAATATTAAGGACTTTTTGAAGAAAAATTGTTAAGGAAAAAATCATAGATCTTAAGAACTTTTCTTTCTTTGATTGTATAATTATTTATTGATTGTTGTAGCAGTGATCATATTGCAACCATGTTTTTTCTCTGCGCGTACATATCCCCACAGGAAAAAGTCTAACGATCGTGTGATATCACACGATCTTGGTGGCCAATCGACCGGCCCAAAACGTGAAATTATGTGCTCGCCGAAGTGTTCTCTCAATAAATCCATTGATTGATGCGATGTGTGGGAAGTGGCGCCGTCTTGTTGAAACCAAATGTCGCCGAGATCACGAGCTTCAATTTCAGGCATCAAATAGTCGGTTATCATGGCACGATAGCGCCGAATCGACTCTCCACGGTCTTCGTGTACACTCTCAGCTACGGCCGCTATATTTTCTTCACAGCGTGCTGGACGTGGTCTATTCGGTCGAATATTATCCAATAATGAATGCTGGGTCTCAAAATGGGTGATGGTGTTGCGAATAGTACGCTCAATAGGCCGATTATGTTGACCATAAGTTGAGCGAAGTGCACGAAACACATTCCTCACAGAACGTGAATTTTCGTAATAAAGTTGAACGATTGTTCAGGCGTAACTCTTTCCATTATGAAATGCCAAACAATACTAAACAAAAATAACATGACAGCATGACATGACTCACACGTGATCTGTCAAAAAAGGCTATTGAATAAAGTATCTCGAAATGGCTCACCCTATATATAAAAAATATTTAAAAAAACAATGGGAAGTTACACAAAAAAAAAAAATAAATAAATAAAAAGTTTTTTGAATTTACAAATGCCATTGTTGTTGCCTTTTTAAAAATCTTTTTTATTTGTTCTATGAAAGAATTTTGGTAAATTTTTTCTGTATATGACATAACCCTCTAGCTTGTAAAATACCAATATTAACCCTCTATTGACTAAGGTTGTGAATAAATGGTATAAAAATCTTTAGTAGTTTTTTTTTTTTTTTTTGGCTAAATATCATTTTTTTTTATTAAAGCAATCATATTACAGTGGTGTTCAAAACATTTAAAACTGAAAACGCATTTAAGATTTTCTTTATTTTATTATCTTCCCATGATTTATGGTTAGAAAAAATCGATGCCGTTATATTACTACAACAAAAAAATTATATTAAAAAAACTTATCGAAATTTAAGTGTTCAAAACATTTGCAACAGTCATTTCTTTTACTCCTAACGAAACAATTACCACTAATAAAATGGCTATGGATATAAGGGTAAACGCATCATTTTAAATTATTGCATATTATTGTCTTAGAATTTTATTAAATAAGTCATTATTGCATTTCAATAGTATAAATTAAATGTTGAAAAGGTGTCATCTTTGTCATAGTAATTTTAGTGCAAAATGGCTGGAAACAAGTATAATTCTGTTTTTAAGTAAAAAATTTTAAAAGATTTTCAAAATGGAAAAATAAAAAATAAATCAGTTCCAAAGTCAACGATTTATCGAGTAGTAAATAGTGGCAACATCTGCACAATTCTTAAAATAATAACAGCCCGTGTAACAACTGTAAGAGAAGATCAAAAAATAAAGAATTTTTTTTGCGAAATATCGCAAACCAGTTTCTAGGAAAGTTAAAATTGAAATTTCACTGGATGTCAGCCCGAGAATTTTGTTTTAGATTATATGAATGTACAAAAAATCCTTTGTGTCAAAAAAATATCGAAAAGCTTGGCCTGACTCTGCCTGGGCCCATTTAAATTAGACACAACACCAAAGCAACAAATTTAACCAACGGGGAGCAGATGAAAGAACTAATGTTCGACGACCTCAAGCCGAAAAGTTTATTGGCATGCAATCTCTAACGATTATATTGAATAGATTATATAGCTCCAATGCCTAGAGATGCTCGGAAGTAACTATAAATCATGAATATGCCACAAAATAGTGAACACTTAAAGTTTTCTTCTTTTTTAATTTCTTTGAGAGTTGCAAATGTTTTGAACACTTGAATTTCGACAAATTTTGTAATTATTGTAATTTACGAATTTATTGTGCAAAAATGGTTATAAATATATTATTCAAAATATTGTCCATCACCTGGCCACAACTTTTTCCCATCTTTCTGCTAATTTTCGCATACCAGCTTGGAAAAACGACTCGTCTTTTTAGGCAATCCAATCATCGACCCATTTTTGCATTGTTCGTATAAAGTGAACTTCTGCTGGGACAGGTCATGTGTCATCGACCGGAACAAGTAGTAGTCGGAAGAAGCGACGTCTGGAGAATACGGTGGGTGGGATAGAACTCAAATTTTAGTGTTTCCAAGTAGATCTTGACCAGTCTTGCAACATGTGGCTGTAAAATCACTTTTTCTTGACTTGCTTCGTATTCCGGTTTCTTTTGCTTAAGTGCGCGGCTCAAACGTATAGGTTGAATCGTATAGCGTTGCCTAGTGATCGTTTCATTCGGTTTGAACAGCTCGTAGTAGATCACGCTGCGCTGGTGCCACCAAATACAGAGCATATATCATGAATATTCGGCTTTGCAAAGGATGTTGATGGCATTTCCGGGCAAAACCCCTGACTTTTTGAGCTGGGGAGTTGTCGTAATGGATCCAATTTTCATCGCCAGTCACAATGCAATGTAAAAAACCCTTCCTTGTTTGGCGTTCGAAAAATTGCCTTTTGACGTCGCGCGGCTTTAACTCTTAAGGCACCCAGTTTCCTTGCTTTTGAATGACTTTTCTGACTATCGACTCATCTACTCCCAATAATTCTGACAATTCCAGAAGCGTTTGGCATTCGTCCACATAGTGCAATGATTGCAATTCTTCCAACTTTATGGGTTGACCCGGCCGTTCCTTGTCTTCGACTTCAAAATCACCACTTGTAAAGGGACCAAACCACCTCCAACACGATTGTTCAGATAGAGCATACTCGCCGTAAACTTAAAGTAATGCGGGGAGTTCGCAAAAACACTTTATCTGGTACGTAATTCGACATGTTCGAGACAATATTTATTATTGTTGTTTACGTGTCAACCAAATGGCACCAGCTGCCCAAGACGCTCATTTACATTAGGTTTTAGCGGCAAGACGTTGGAAACTGGAATATTGGCGGCCTCTTGTGTTAAACGCTCATAAATAATTCAAGGTCGAATAGAAAAATGTATTAGAGAGAAAGATAATAAAAATTGCTTAAACATGGATTTTTTTACCCTATAATTTGCGTTAGTATATACATTTGTTCTAATGTTTGTAACCTTTGCAAAAGTGTTATGTGGAAATATAAAGAAACTTCTTCATAAATATTGATGAAACTTTTTCGTAAATATAAAGAGAATTCTTCTTAAATATAAGTAGAATTTTATATATTTTGCTTAATATTTTCTTTATCATATTTAAAAAAGGTTTCATAAATAATATGTTAAAAAATTTTTAAAAAATTAAATCGTATACAATTTCAAAATCACTTAAGAGTTAATACAAAAAAAAACTGCATTTTAGCATAAAATCAATATAACTTGTTGCCCCAATTATTTAAAAAATTCGTAGTGTCGTAACAAAAAAAAAATAAGTTGCTAAGTGAACAATGCAGAGAAGTACGAGTACCTGATCAGCGAAATAAAAATTGCCTCATACTTATTACATACATACCTTCATCACCAAAATTCAAATCCAGTCCATTTTACATACAACATAATAATCATGTCTAATTTTGATATTTGGGATTATGCGGTGTTGATCACCATCCTTCTAATATCTGCCGCCATCGGTATTTATTATCGCTTATCTGGTGGTAAACAAAAAACTACCAAAGAATATTTAATGGCAGATCAAAGTATGTCAGCCTTACCAGTATCATTTAGTTTAATGGCCAGTTTCATGTCAGCCATAACACTATTGGGTGTCTCCAATGAAAGTTATCAATTTGGTACCATGTTTTGTGTGATCAATTTGTCGTATGTCCTAAGCACACCGATAGCAGCTTATCTCCTACTGCCTGTATTCTATCGCATGCGCACAACAAGTGTTTATGAATATTTGGAAAGAAGATTTGGTCATAGCATGCGTTTGGCGGCATCATTAGCCTATTCCGTACAAATGATTTTATACATGGGCATTGTTTTATATGCTCCTGCCTTAGCTTTGGAAGCTGTAACGGGTATTAATAAGGTTACAGCAATTTTAGCCATTGGTTTAGTTTGTACCTTCTATTCGACCATTGGTGGTATGAAAGCCGTACTTATAACAGATGTATTTCAATCATTACTTATGTTTGCTGCCATTTATTCGGTCATTATTGTATCAGCCATTAAAGCTGGTGGCTTAAAGGCTATATGGTATGCAGCTGAGAACAGTGGACGTTTAAATTTTACCGATATATCTTTGGATCCTACGATACGTCATACATGGTGGAGTTTAATTATTGGCGGTATGGTTACCTATCTTTCCCTCTATGGTGTTAATCAAACACAAATACAAAGACTACTAAGTGTTCGAGATTTGAAAGGAGCCCAGGCAGCATTGTGGTGGAATCTTCCTATATTATGCTGTTTAAGTTTTAGTACGCTCTTCAGTGGTTTGGCAATATTTCATTACTATCAAAAATGTGATCCAGTCTTAAGTGGACGTATTAAATCAAGGGATCAATTGATGCCATTATTTGCTGTAGATACAATGGGTAAGTAACAACTATTAACTGTATTAATATCTTCACTTTTACATCTGGGTCACTTCTTCACTTCTACATAAGTCTCTTCTAAACCGACTCATGTCCAATAATAGGTTATACACTTAAGTCCTAAAGTCGGCTTGTTGTACGCTTTCTTGTATGTAGGTTCGAATTTTACTGCGGGTCGGATCATTCCTTTACCTTTAACACTCGCCATTTTTCCGGGACTTGCGTGCGGCTGACTTCAGTCAAGACAAGTTATCTTACGGAAATCTTGGGATTACTAAAATATTAAGCAAGTCTTTGAGACTTGCTTTAGACAAGGAAAGCTTAATCAACCGGTTGGGACAACAAATATGTTTCTAGGTGGTTCTTTAGGTGTTGGTATCAGAATTTTATTACTGCGTTTCAAGAATTCAAGAGATTCTTGACAGTATACCCTGGTAGAACTGAGAAGATTTCTTTCATTTTTACTTTAACATTTTACTGTTAAGACCTTCGTTTTCTGAAGTAGATGGTTTCTGAAATCGATTGCATACATCTTGCTACACTTCTTTGGATAGCATTTTATTAACTTAAAAGTGTCCAAAGGTTCTTATCTAAAGCACTTTTCTAGCGTTAAGGACAAAATATTGGGACCTTGAATTATTAATAAGTTTTTTTTTTTTGTGCAAAAATGGTTACAAATATTTGTATTATTTAAAGTTTGTTTATCGCTGGCCAAAACTTATCCCATCTTTTTGGCAATTTCCGGATATCAGCTATGAAGAACGACTCGTCTTTTGAAGAAATCCAATTATCAAACCATTTTTGGCATTGTTCGTGTGAAGTGAACTTCTGCTGGACAGGTCATGTGTGATCGACCGGAACAAGTAGTAGTCAGAAGGCGTGATGTCTGGAGAATATGGCGGGTGGGGTAGGACTTCTCATTTCAGCGTTTCCAAGTAGGTCTTGACTGGTCTTGCAGCATGTAACCGTGCCTTTCTTTGTCTTATGGTCTTTTTTGCTCAACCGCATGAGTTGAGTCCGATAGCATCTCCCCGTGATTGTTTCATTCGGTTTGAGCAGCTCATACTAGATCAGGCTGCGCTGGACCCACCAAATACGTGGCATAAGCTTTATGCTATTAATATTTGGCTTTTCAAAGGATGTTGATAGCTGTCCGGGCAAAACCCATGACTTCTTTCACTGGGGGTTGTCGTAATGCACCCACTTTACATCACCAGTTACAATGCGAGGAGCTGTGCACAAGCGATTACTGTTCAACGTCGATCGGCTTCAACTCGTATGCCACCCAGTTTCCTTGCTTTTGAATCAGCCCCATGACATTAAGGCGTTTGCTAGCTGTCGGCGATCCTTGTCTTCGACCTCAAAATCAGCACTTTTAAAGCGATCAAACTACCTTTGACACTTTTCTTCATATTAAATGCAAAAAGTTATTTTGTAAACCACGCCTCCCAAACATCGTTCTTTCTGCTTCTTAGGACAGTAAGAGGTTTTAAAAGTCAACGCTGGTCCCTGTGAAGCCAATTCATTATAATAGGTATAAATAATTGCAAGAAATTTATTCTTGCTGGAAATCCGATCAACCATTATCTGGAGCTTATACAGTTAAAAGGAATCTCAAACGGGTCGTCCATTAGCTAACCTATCAATTCGTATCGTGCTGGAGTGTTTTTCATCATGCTGAAAAGTTGCCAAACCATTCAAAAAAATCCCCAATAAGGATGGGGCTAATCACCTTCATAATGTATGCTGATGCATTGTCGTTCCCACTAAATATCTTTTCTGCGAAATGGTTATTGAGTTTGCTTTTAGAAAAGTGTTTGAATTCGATTCAGTTTATGATTTCACAATTAACGTGATGTGGCCTTTAAAAATTGTAAACTCTTTAGAACTTTTGAGTTTTTATTATGAGGAAGTTCTCAAGAGCTCTGGAGTTTTAAAGAAATAATTACCCTAATTTAATTATAATACAATTAATATAATTTTTCTTTTTTTTCTCAGGACAATATCCCGGTTTATGTGGCCTCTTCGTATCTGGTATCTTCTCGGCCAGTCTATCAACAGTTTCATCCGCTGTAAGTTCGCTCTCAGCTGTTACGCTCGAGGATTATTTAAAACCTCTTTATAAGAAATTCTTCAAACGTGCCATGACAGATTCTAGTACTACTTTACCTTCTAAAATAATGGCTTGCATTTATGGTATTGTATGTATAGCTTTGGCATTTGGTGCTGGTTCAATGGGTGGAGTACTACAAGCATCTCTAACAATATTTGGTGTTGTGGGTGGTCCGCTGTTGGCAATCTTTATTTTGGGTATGTGCACCACAAGGGCTAATCAAAGGGGAGTTCTACTTGGCTTACTTTTGGGTTTGGCCTTTTCATTTTGGGTTGGATTTGGTGGTCCAAAACCACCACCACCTTCTCTACCCTTAACCGCCGAAGGCTGTGAGCTAAAAAATTCAACTTTAGTTGCTGTATCTTTAAGAATTGTAGAAACATTAGTAAATGTTACTGTAGCCGCTACCACCGACCTTAAGGCACCCGCTGAACAGCATTACTTCTGGCTTTATCGTCTTTCCTATTTGTGGTCTTGTGTTATTGGTTTTATTTTAACTTCAACAAGTGGTTACTTTTTAAGTTGGTTATTTGAGTGTTTAAATTGGGCAGATAATTCACAAATCTATTTGGATATATCACGTAAACAAATTGATTATGATTTATTTGTTCCACCACTATCACGTAAATTACGTGAACGATCAGTTGCCTCTGAAGAATTGGGTAAATTAAACTATTGTGATACCATGTCATAAATCTTCATATACAAACATGTAGACGCGTTAATTTAAGTTTAAAGAGGGAGTTAATTTTTTTTTTAGTATTCATTAAAAGATTTTGAAAAATATATATTAATTTTTTTTTTGTAAAAATTTTACTTAATATTATTTAGTTTACTAGTTATTTGATATTAATTTATTTGTTAATTATTTTAAGAATAAACCATTTATATAAATTGGACTTTAAAAGTTCAATACATAAACTGGTATTTTTTTTATTTGTTTTATTAGATTTTGGTTTTATTCGTTTTTTTCATTTCATTTTATTTTAATTAATTATTCGCTTTGGGTAACAGATCTAGAAAGTACAAACGCACTTACGAGGAACGTAAGGCAGTCCAAGAGATATCCTTTGCCAACAAAAAATGTGTTAATTTAACTCAAAATCCCGGCGTTTTTGGGATTAAAATAAAATAATTTCAAATGAAAAAAACGGCAGCCAACTATAGTAAGAAATATTGCTAAATTTAATGGTAATGAAATTTTTAAACACTAATTAAAATTGTTAAAAAAATATGAGTACAAAAAGGGAATGGTTAAATTGCTTTACTCAGGCTGTTTGATAAAATGGATACCTCGGGGTCTCTCCCAGATCTTGCCTATTTTTATTAACGCTGTATATTAATATAGAGTAAACATTTTTCATTTTACCATATCTCGCTTAGCTTAGAAGATACCGGCCATTTTAAATATCTCAAAACCTAAGCAAGAAAGCGCAAAATGGATACAATTTTTGCACAGATCGATGAAACGTACCCTTCAATAATTCAGATTAGGTAGGACCGCCGCGAGGGTTCCCTATAAAATATAAAAATATGTCACCCTGTGTCTGTTTTATTGTACAAAAATAGATCCATTGAGATGTCTCACGGACCTGGCCTATTTTTATTATCACAGTATATTAATACACTTTTGGATCATAATTTTTGCCCGTTGTGCCCTTTCTCGCTTAGTTTTAGAGATACCGGTCATTTTACAAAATTACAATTTTACAAAATCTCAAATATATCAAAAAGTAAGCGAGATGGCGCAAAACGTATAAAATATTTGCAAAGCTCGATGAAGCATACCCTTCGATAATACAGATTAGGTATGTAGGTCTACTAGGGGTCCCGTGGGTAAATTCGCTGGGAGCCAAATCTGCCGAAGCAATTGTCAAATCTGACGTAGCAATTGAAAGTGTAATTCGTGCAATTTGGCCGTGGTAGCAAACGATTTGTGACATGCCGCATTACCTTGGGGTAGAGCAAATGCGGCACCCATTTCAAATCTTCATGCACACTTAAGCCCACACATTCCTTCGATATCTTTAATACAATGGCGTCCAAACACTAATACTATGATATTTGCGTTTGTAGTAAAGAGCTTTTTTTCAGGGACGGAAAAATCAGTACGTTAGTACTTTTCCATCAACTTGAAAATAACTTTTCAAACACACAAAACGATCAGTCTATGTTCACTAAAAAAAATACATTTAATAAAGCGTAGGAACAGTAGTTTTTGTTTATTGAAAACAATGACGGCAATCCTGTAAGTTTGTTTTGTGGTTATAATGCTAAACGCAATCAAAAACATACCATTGAAACGCATTATAATACATGCCAAAAGAGATTTTTGAATAAAAATTTAGATAGGGCCAAATTAGTAGATGAACTGAAATTAAAGTTTCAAAAGAAATATCTGCCAATCGTCCAATTTCAATATGAAAAAAATATCAAATAAAAGATTCCTTTTGTTGTTGCTCTATCCTTAGCAAAGCACAGCAAGCCTTTTGAAGATGGCGTTTTTTGTTTAAAGATCTTTCAAAAGAAGTATTAAAGTGTTTTGGCTTAAATAAATTATACAACTCATAACATTTCGAAATTCAAAATTTCCATCCTTGTATTGTGCTCAAATATATGTAAAAGCTCTCGTCGTAGCTAGCTGTAGGTGAAAAAGCTCTTTTATACAACCTTGCACATTGTGCATATGAGTTGGGCGCAACTGCTTTAAGGTATCAGCTATCTCCTGCAACTTCACTTTACGGTTTGCCAAAACGATTGTTTTCCGGTATTATCACCTCTTTTGGGGGATTAGAGCGTTCGGCGTCATCGGTGTTTGTATGACCACTTTTAAAGTCAGCAAACCACTTTTCTATCATTAGTCTCGATGAAGCTGAGTCCGAATAACAGATATCAAGCCAAGCTTTGGCTTGAACGATGTTTTTTCCCATAAAAAAGCAATGATAATTCAACACTCGAAATTGATTTGAATCCATTGTTTTCAAAATTGCAAAAGTAGTGTCACTAAAACAGATGTAACTTCTTCACTAATTAACGAATTGTTATTGAATTTTGACAGATATCATATGAAGGTTGGGAGTTCCATATGGATTTTTCATTAGTAGATTTTAGCAGACTATTTCTATGCTTCCCTTATGTACTTTCAGTGCTTTTAATTTTTCGCGTTTTTTATGAATAACTAGTGGATCCCGGCGTGCTTCGCTACGCATGAATACGTATTTGTTGTTGTTTTTTTATATGGGTAAAATCACATGTTGACATGAAAAGTCAAAACTCACGACCGATTTCATGCAAACATTAGATAAACCATCTACACGACCAAACGAACAAACCCTAAACAACAATTTTTTATATAAGTTCTCTCCCATAAGTTTTCTTATGGGAGAGAACTGTGAGTACCACAATTTCTGTCTGGTTTTACAATTTACCAAAGTTACCCGAAGAAAAAGTTTTGGGTAACAGAAATACACTTTTATCAACGTTCTCATTAACCGAATTTTCAAATACGGGAATGATTTTTGGTAAGATTAGGAAGCCGCCGGTTAACGCGGTAACGCAATTTAACGGATCTATGTTTGTAATCTTCTTCTAACTGAATATAATTTAATTTGGTTTTCGTCGAATAAAAATAATAAGTTTTTATACCGAATTATGTCCTGTATATCATATTTATACTGCTTATTATTAAGATATTAGTAATGAGCAACCATTATTGAGATTTTGCTGGATTTCAGCAGAGAAAGTCATCACATATTTTGGATCATGCAAATATGTGAAATAGTTAAATTAAAAATTGTTTTTTAGAATAATAAATTATGTGTAAAAAAATTAAAATAAAAAAAAATATATATATATTTATAAATATGTTAAAGTCTTCCATTGTAATTGTAGCTTGAATTTTTTTTATATTTAATTGAAAAAGCTTTAAATGTACATATGTGCACTAAGGTGATTCGAAAAACAAAACTCTCTCAAATTTCTGAAAGTTATAGTACCTTACAAATGCATATTTGAACAAATTAGGGCTAGGAATTTCATGCACTAAAAATCGTATGTACAGTGTCGGATAAATCATTTGCAACTAGCATAAAAATTTCATAATTTAATGTAAAAAAAACATTTGAGGCTACCCAAGAAACAATTTTACGGACTCTCCGATACGTACGGATTCATGATTCCGGCTTCTACTGTACGTTTACGGTCCGAAAATACGTATCCGTCAAAGCTTGTACGTAAACGGAACATTAACGGACCGTATAATTGAATTTTCGAAAACAATACGTTTTTACTCCGTTTTAGTGTATCCGTTTCTGTACCGTTTTTCATCAATTTTTCTTCCGTTGTTTTTGGATTTGCTTAGTAATAAAAAACGAATACTTAAATATCCCTCAGGTAAATATTTATGAAATTAAAAACAAGTTTTACGATGATGTGTGCAAAATTATGTTGATTTGCAAAAAAAAATATTGCCCGACAGCTTAAAATAATTTTGTGAAAAAATTTGCAAATTTGCATTGTCTGCTTCATCATATCGTAAGTACCACAATTTAAAACCAAAATTAAATATTTGTTTTATTTTTTTCATGATTTTTAATGGGCCACAATCGCAGTGATCAATGGATGGTAATTGTGCTGAAGATAAATAGGGTATTTGTTTGGTATTTGTTAGATTTAGTTTATTAAGTTTTGTTATTTTAATTTAAGTATATTTGTTAATAAATTTAAAGAAAAAAAATAAAAATTTGCTATTTACAATTAAAATAATATGCCTTTACACAAATCCGTTTTTTGTTGAAAAAACGGTACGAATGCGGACCGAATACGGATCCGTAAACGATTCGTCACTGACGGACTATTAACGGACAACTCCGTTTTTCATCCGATATATCCGGTCCGTAAACGGTCCGTCATTGGCGGACTTTTAACGGATAACTCCGTTTTTCATCCGATATATCCGGTCTGTAAACGGTCCGTCATTGACGGTTTTTAAACGGATTCGAATAAGTTTCGATGTTCCCTAAAATCCGTTTTCTGGTCCGTTTATGGATAAAGAAAATGGTACGTAAACGGAGTTGGATTCCGTGTATGACGGACCGAAACCGGTACGTAAACTGTACGTATTGTTTGTTGGGTATGTTATTCAAATTAAAATTTTATTTTGATAATAAAGTAAACTTTGTTTCTATAATATTTTGATTTTTTTTTTTTTTGTAATTTAAAATGACCATGTCAATACTTTATTTTTTCAATATTTCATAGCGATACCCTTAATAACAGCCTTGCGTTATAGTGGTTTGTACTGGATTCAATTATATTATTATTTGTATCTTCCTGTTGTATACCATACCAAGCACCTTGGACCCGGTTGAAAAATCAACTGTCAATTCTCTGTTTCAATCGTGTTAAGATCCGGTGACTGAGATGGCCGTTGCATTAGATTAGCACTTTGTTGCTCAAACCAAACGTTTATTACCTTCGAGGTGTGTTTGGGATCGTTATCTAGCTGAAACGTCCAATGTAACGGCATATTCCAGTCAGCATATGGCAACATAACACTCCCAAGGATGGTTTTGAAAATCCATTACACTATGAATAATATGAAGTGACAGGAAAACTTCTCCAGGCCATGATATGGCCATCTTTATGTTTCACTGTCTTTACACAAAACTTTTTTTGTGCTAGTTTTCCTTTGAGTCCTCTTACATAAGGCATGTCATCACTGACGATAATATTTAATTTTGATTCGTCGCTGAAAAGCACGCTTTGCCACTGGTTCACTCTCCATCTAATATGTTACTGAGCAAATTCAAGCCGTTTCAATTGGTTACGCTTGCATATGACGCGTTTTTCACTGGCGGATAGATAACAAACCAGTGTCAACGAGACGACTAGAAATGGTTCCTGTGTTATCTGGTATTTTCAATTCTTTTGCCAATTTCGCAACCGATTTAAAAAGAAACTTTTTTCTTCCGTCTATCTTTTGGTAAATTTTCGAACGCCTTTGCTGGTGACCACCACATATTTGTTTTTTTTTTTATTAGAACGTGATAAAATTCAAGAAATGTATGATTTATGCACTTAATATTTAATAGAGAGTTCTTTTTGAGAAATTCCTTAATTAAAATCCTTCACAATTCACTTTCGCAACTCTTTACCTAATTCATCTGGAACCATTATTATCATAGATATTTCAGAATACTAGCTAAACTTATGTTTCTTTTCAAATATAACATACTAAGTTTGCGAACTAAAAATTGAATTTTGAATGTTAGTTGCAAATGTGTTGTCCGATACTGTATATAAACCAAAAATATGTAATAAAAATCAGTAAATATGCATTTAAAATTAAAGAAAAAAATGCTGTTCAGCGCTTTCAATATTATTAATTTAATTTTAATAATTTTTTGTTTTAAAAAATAGTTTAAACATTGAAAATAACATCGTTAAAATGTTAGTAATTTTATTTTTGTGACATTTTTATATTCGCGAGGAAAAATATTTCGCTAACGACAATAAACATGTCGTCTGCTTATTATTGGTTTGACCCACTGACCATTTCTAAAATTGAGTTTGGAATACAGTATATCGATGGCTTAATATAAAAAGGCCCTAACGCGATTTTGTGTTACTTGATAGATGAAAACTTAATAAAATCCGTAAAATTTTAGATAAAAAAAAGTTTTAATGCAATTTCCAAAAATGTGTTGCCTCTTTTTATTAAAAATTGCATTAAAACTTTTTTTGTATCTAAAATTTTACGTATTTTATTTAGTTTTTTCCTTCTCCTGTCAAGTAACAACAAATCGAGTTAGGGCCTTTTTATGTTAAGCCATCGATATATTCTATGTAAATATCCCCTTTCGGATTCCGAATCAAATCTAAACTATTCAGTATCGACTTTGATCTAAATGCAAAATTTGCGTATAAAACTTAAAAAATGTAATGGCGTATAGGTCAAACCAATTATAAGCTAACGAAGTGTTAACATGAAGTCTCCTTTGCCCTGATTATGATCAATTATATAAAATTATGGTACTGACAATAATAAGTTATTCGGGCCACTGTTATTTGCTCACATGAAATATAATATGAAAAGCGTGTCTATGTGGCAAGCTATCATAGTGGGAATTTCATAATTCCCATGTAAATTTGGCATAAGCCAACGTTTAGTATTAACGCTTAACGTTACTTAGGTCAAATTTGTATTGGAAAGACATAAGCCAACGTTGATAGCTTGCCACATAACCACAGCTAAAATAGATATTTTAAAATGTTTTCAAACATAAATTTTAAAATATTTCTATTTTGAACAACATGTAAATTTTAATTTTAAATCATGTATAATCCATACAAGTACTTACTTAGTTTATAAATATAATTGTTTATAGTTTAAACAAATTTTGCAAATAAATAAAAAGTTATATTTATACAATAATAAACTAATTTTACTATGTTTATAAAATCTTAATGTTGTTGTTTTTTTATTGTTAATCTTTATGGGCTAAAGAAAAGCTACTGGCTTAGGGTAAGTATATTTTTATAGCATTAGCTGTATTCATAAAAATTTTAAACAAAATTTGATAAAATTGTATTCATAAACAAATATTTTCTTAAAATACCTTTTTTAAACCTTGTGTAAATAAACGAATTTAAAAATTAGTTGAACCCTAGTTTAAATCTATTTTAATATGATATTTTTGCTTTCTGTTTATTTCCATTTTGAAAATTTTTGTGAAAAATTACCATTTAATCAAAATAAGTTGGTTGATTTTTTTTAATAAATAATGGACACGATATATAAAGGGTGGTTAAATTTTAAGGGCTGTTGTTGAATGTGAACCACACCTAAACGTCAAGTTTTTTTCTGCATTTCATTTGACATTTCTCAATTTCAGACTAACTCAATTTGAAACATGGAAAGATACACAATCGAGCAACGCGTTAAAGTTATTCAGTCTTATTATGAAAATGGGCGTTGAAATCAAAATGCATTTCGTGATTTTTTGCGGCCAATTTAATCGTCCAAATGTGCGTACAATCGGAAAAATTGTGCAAACCGGGTCTGTAGGAGATGTGAAAACACCAGTGCATGCTCGTACAGCTCGTACTGCAGGAAATATTGCTGCTGTTCGCGATAGTGTGGTTGAAAAGCCGTCCACCTCAACTCGTCGTCGTGCCCAACAATTCAGTGATGAGGCACATTTTCACCTCAGCAGAATTGCCGCATTTGGGCGAATGAACGCGGAATACTCGTCAATAAGCAGAATTGCCGCATTTGGACGAATGATAATCCAAGAGTGATTGTCGAAAAACTAATGCACCCACAAAGAGTGACTGTTTGGTGCGGTTTATGGGCTGGCGGCATCATCGGGCCGTATTTTTTCCAAAATTAGGTCGGTCAAGCAGTTTCTGTAAATGGTGTTCGCTATCGTAAGATGATAACGAACTTATTGTGCCCAGGAATTGATGATATGACCCTGGACGTTTTGTAGTTTCAACAGGACTGTGCGACTTGCCACACAGCTAAGGAAACAATGGCTCTTTTGCGCGGAAAATTCAATGGCCGTGTTATTTACGTGGTGGCAATGTCAATTGGCCGCCAATATCATGTGATTTGATACCGTTGGACTTCTTTCATTGGGGTTATTTGAAAGAAAAGGTATACGTCGATAATCCAGCAACAATTCAAGAGCTAAAGAATGAGATAATTCGGCACATTAACGGCATAGAACCTCAATTATGCCTCAGCGTCGACGAAAATTTGGAACATCGGATGGAGGTGTGCGTATCTGTCAATATTTGTACGAAAACGGAACATTAACAGACCGTATAATTAAATTTTCGAAAACAATACGTTTTGACTCCGTTTTGGTGCATCCAATTTTCATTAGTTTTTCTTCCGCTGCTTTTGAATTCGTTTGGTGTCAAAAACGAGTAATTAAAACATGTCTGTGGTCAGTATAGGGGTCGCGCGCTAATATTTTTGAAAAATAGATGCATATTTTGAGTAAGCTCTCTTACATCTCACACCGAAAATATTTATGAAATTTAAAACAAGTTTTAGGGTGATGTGCGCAAATTTATGCGATTTTGCAAATAATATTACTGTGTGCCAATTTAAAACAGATTTTGTTAAAAAAATATGCAATTTTCGTGGAATGCTACATCATTTCGTAAACGCCACCAACTAAACCTAAATTAAAATTTTGTTTCATTTGTTTATGATATTCAATGGGCCATAACCGCAGTGATGAATAGAGATGCTAGTTGTGCTGGAGATGAATATTTTATTTAATTAAATTTGTTAAAAGTTTTGTTTTGTAATTTTATTAAATATCTTTATAAATATATTTAGAAAAAAAAACTATAATTTGTTACTCAAAATTAAAAAATTTAGGCATTTACATAAATCCGTTTTTGTTGAAAAAAAAACGGTACGAATACCACCGCATACGGAAATGGTCCGTCATTGACGTACAACTCCGTTTTTTATCCGATATATCGGTCCGTAAACGGTCCGCCATTGACGGACTTTTAACGAACTCCGTTTTTCATCCGATATATCGGTCTATATTTTGAATCAGTTTCGATGTTTCTTCAATGGAGTTGGACCGAAAACGGTACGTTAACGAAAGGTATTGTTTGTTGAGAAGTTTTATAAATAAATTTTTTTCACGAGACTTATAAAGCTATTTTGAACAAAGAATAACATTTGGTTTATGGTTTACTTTTAGTTAATTTAACTAGCAAACGTTTTTGGGTGTGCATTCTTTAACGTTCTTCATTATTTTAATGTGCACAATTAATTGGTTTTTTTCTAACAATAATTTCTATTTTTTTTTACTTTATAGTATAAATATTGACTAACCTTGACCCGCAACTATCAAATTAAATAATTTTAGTTGGGCTCAAAGTTTCTTTTTTTTTATATTTTTACTAAAAATTTTAAAATGCGTCAAGACCAACAATGCTTTCTCTTGATAAGAAACTTATCAATGTTTAGTTCAAAAATTTATTATTTATTATTGTTTTTTATATGCAGTGTCAGGTCTATTGATATAAATGTTTGAAATATATTTCATTTCATCACGTGTTCAACCTACAAGGGGGCTCAAAAAATATCACCCTATCGGAACACATAGACTCTGAAAGCTCTTAGAGAGAATATCCTACAAGAGAGAGAAAACTTATTGCCCGAAGTTCTCTTTACAACGCTGGAAAATGCGATAAAAAGAGCCCAAGTGATCATCAGCAATAGCGGCGCCCATTTGACTGATATAATATTCAAAAATTAATGGAAAATAACTTTAAAATTCTTAAATAAACATTTAAAAAAAAATATTTATATTATGTCGTTTAATTTTAAATATATAGCAAAACAACAACGGGTGATTATTTTTGGGCCACCCTGTTGGTTTTTTTTTAACGATCAATTTAAATATTTTTGTGTTTTTCCATTTATTGATATAATTTCTTATTTATTTCACAAAATCATGGACCATTAATAACAATTAAATAAATTGTTGATACAATTTTTATTTATTGAGAAATATTATATACATATAAAACAATTAAGAAAATTAAACGTATACTCAAAGAATTTTGTCAATAGAATCAACTGGGAATTATTGGTAAAACAATAACTATTAGTTGCTTAAGTGTTTAAATTATTTTTTTTTTAATTTGCAAATCTTTCGTCTTAGGGTGCGTACAGAGTGGCCGCTTGTTGCCGAGCCGAGCTGGCTGACGCTTGTTGCGAGAACCAATGCGAGAAAACTGGTACTATACAAATTAGTACAAACAAGCGCGAAGAGGTCATAGTGGGCGCCGAGCTGGTCAGAGCGCAAAGCTGGTTGAATGCGAGAAAACAGTTTCAAAGCGTATTTCATAACATTGTTTATGTTATGTTGTTATGATTTGAACTTGTTTAGAAAACATAAAAAAAAAATTAAAAACAAAAATTTAAGAAAAAGTAAGTAAAACAAGCAATCAAAAATTAAAAAATTAATAAAAATTAAAACGAAAAAAAAAATATAATAATTAAATAAAAATTAAAAAATAAAAAAATTCAAATAAATAATAAAAATTAAATAAAATTATAACAATTATAAAAAAATTTAAAAAAAAACTTATACAGTAAAATCGCTATAATTCGTACCCCGATAATCCGAAAATCCTGATAATTCGTAACAAACAATCGGTCCCTTGGGAAAATCGCAATTATTCGTAATATTTCCATACATTTTATTCCCCTCGATATCTCGTATTTGTTTGATAACAAGAAATACAAAACCTCTTACAAAACGTAATTGAATAGTTTAAAACCTCTTATAATTCGTAATGTGCAAGTGAAATTCTTTAGAATAACGGTTCGGAAAATCATTAACTGCATATAATTACCGTTAACAATGGAATTTGTTGAAAAGCTAGAATTCTTTGCAAAGCTAGTTTCAAACGCACAGCAACATGCAAAAAATGTTTTTTCTCTTTTTGTCTATTGCAGTGATTCTTAACCGGTGGGTCGTGTACCCCTGGGGATCCTTGAGAGGTTTTCCGGGGGTCCGACAAATTATGAAAAGAATATCCAAGAGCAGGAATGTCAATGAGGTATTTTTAATTTTTATGTTTGAATTTTAAAATGTTTTTCGTATTTTTTTTGTTAAAGTTTATGTTAATTTCTTTTATGTTAAATTTGAAGTTTGCATTCGATTTTAAGATATAATGAAACAATTAAGTTTTGTTTGAATAGAAATGTCAATATATTGTAGAAAATTTAACAAATATCAATTATTATTAAAAAAAAAATTGGGGGTCTCAAAAATTTTATAAAATATTTGGTGGGCCGCGAGTAAAAAAAGGTTAAGAAGCACTGATCTATTGCATTTCGGTTGTTGTAATTTTGGGCATAAAATTACTATCAAGCGTTCACAAGGAGATATTGGTACTTTGACAAAATTACTCCACTTCTTATTTAATTTATCACCAATCTTTTCGAGAATATAATCGAAAGTTTCAATACTCATTCGAGTATATTCTTTAAACTTGGCAGGATATTTTCTTAAATCACTATATAAGTGATGAAATTCTCCAAATTCATTTCGTTTATCATTTATTGGATGTTTTCCAAAGGATTTTTTATTGATAAAATACTTTAAAACAGTAGCCGAAGCTTAATACTCATCATCTGACGAATCCATATCTTTTCACTTCAATTTCACATACACGAATGAACAACAAACCCAAATGCATAGAAACATACATAAAACACAAATAATAGATAAAATATCAGCGCTGATACTCGCATCCACTATGCACACTCAAACTTGTTTCTCGCATGAACAAGTTGTCGCAACAAGCGTCAGCCAGCTCGGCTCGGCAACAAGCGGCCACTCTGTAAGCACCCTTAAAATGGGATATGAATGAAAATTGTTACAAAATTCAACTGAAAGTGCTATTTAAATACCCGACAACATTTCAGAATGCTTTGGTGCCAAACAACACAACACAATACATAGAGCACTACATGCAAATGGAATATGTGGACGTGCTCCAAGAAGATAACCGCAAATTTAATAAGAAAGAGTTTGCTAAAACGTATCAACATAAACGCAACGCATGTCTTTAAATATAAGCTAATAGCTAATTTGGACATACAGTATCGGACAAAATATTTGCAACTAACATTTATTTATTTATTTATTTATTATATTAAACATATAATTACAAATTATATCTTAATACCCTAACCGAGCACCAGCAACGAAGACTTTCAGCCTCTGGTGGGAATCAATATGCTAAGTTTAGATGTGGTGAAGTGAGAGACCGAAGACGGTGAACGCAGTGGACGCCCTAAAGAGGTTGTTACGGACGAAAACATCAAAAAAATCCACAAAATAATTTCGAATGACCGTAAATTAAAATTGAATGAAATAGCAGGTACTCCAAAGATATCAACTGAACGTGTACATCATATCATTCACGAATATTTGGGTATGAGAAAGCTCTGTGCAAGTGGGTGCCGCGCGAGCTCACTTTTGACCAAAAACAAGGCGAAAATCCATGAATTGGGTTTCGAATTGCTTCCGCATCCACCGTATTCTCCAGATCTGGCCCCCGGCAACTATTTCCTGTTCTCAGATGTCATCTCGCTCGCTGGGAAGAAATTTTCGTCGAATGAAGAGGTGATCGCCGAAACTGAGGCCTATTTTGAAGCAAAGGACAAATCATACTACCCTTCAAGTGTATCACGCTTGAAGGGAACTATGTTGAATAAAAAAAACGAACCTTCAGCATCTAAATATCAGGACAATTTTTTCCACAAATCTTTGGACTTATATTTAGAATTTGGAATATTAAGATGGCCTTTCGCTAAATCCGAATGTTTTTTCATAAAGTCCACCATTATATCATACTGCCTTTGCAGTATGAGATAATTCCGAAGAATTCCGTGAAGGTCGTCCAAAATCGGTTGTTGTGCCACAAAACATCGATGCAGTGCGTGAACTGATAATGCAAGATCGTCATGTGACATATTGTGAGATAGTGGCCTCCTTGCACATTAGTTCCACTTCAATACATTCGATTTTGCATATAAACACTTAGTTATAAAAAAAATTTGTTCTCGTTGGATACGCCATAATTTATCAACCGCCAAAAAAAGGCTCGCGTCGATTGGTAGAAGGCAATGATTAAAGAGTTCGACCGTGGTGTTTTAAAAGACGTGTATAAAATCGTGACAGGTGACGCGAATCATGGAGATATATACGTATGAGCCGGAAATAAAACAGCAATCGACCGTGTGAATTTTTTTGTGAATTTTTTTGATGTTTTCGTCCGTAACAACCTCTTTTGGGCGTCCACTGCGTTCACCGTCTTCGGTGCTCATTTCACCACGTCTAAACTTAGCATACCAATCCTTGATGGTTGATTTTCCTGGGGCAGTGTCCGGAAACTCGTCATCAAGCCAAGTTTTTGCTTCAACTGTATTTTTTCCCTTCAAAAAGTAATATTTTATCAACACGCGAAATTCCTTTTTATTCATTTTTTTCGCAATAACAAAAGTTGCTTCACTCAAAATACTATAATTCACAAACTAATGTTATACACGTGTCTTTTGAATGTTAGGGCTAACTAAAAATCATATCGATTTAAGTCTACTAGCGGCGGGGACTTCTCAATTGGCCTGTTACCCCTTGGACATCTTTTAAATGTTGACCGTTCATTTATAGTACCGGTTTTCCGTGTGTGGAATAATCTGCCTAATAATCTTAAACTTTTTTTCGTATTCTTATTCAGACTTATAAAAGAAAACTTCTTGATTTCTTTAATGAAATAAATAATGAGAAGTGTTTGATCTGGTTATAGAAAGACTTATAGTTGTTTTTTTTTTAATTGGCCATGAAGGCCTTCTTTGCATTGACATTGAATAAACAAATAAATAAAGGTAGGCAGTAAATTTAAATAAATATTTATTAGAGTGTAGTTGTTTATATAACTACTTTAAACAACTGTTACAAAAAGCTGTTTTGTTTATTAGTTTTTTTTAATAACCTTCTCATAAATGTAATAAATCTGTTTCCGTGACTTTTTAAATTTCCTGCCTCTTAACTGAAAAGTCAACACTGCTCCTGTCCTGTTGACTTCTGTCAAAATTTTAACAAGCTGCGTCATTTCGTGATTTGAGGGTTGAGTAGAAAATTGCAACTTCCATGGGAAAAATCCATGAATTAGGCTATGAAATGCTTCCTATTTTAATCCCGAGTTTTCAAACCTAAAGAAATGGCACTCCGGAAATCATCTTTGAAATCATCACACAAACAAATACCAATTTTGATGACGTCGACAAATCTTATTTTTTTGGAAGGGATAAAAATATTGGAGAAATGTTGGACAAAATGTATATGACACTAAGGACATAGTCTCCTGAAAAATAAAATGATTTTTTTTTATTCAAAATCCGGTGTTTTATTCAAAAAGTCATGGACTTATTGACGTTCCTTAACTTAGGTTAGGTAGATGTGGTAGCCTGCCAATCAGACTCACAGACTATAAAGTCCCTTGTGATACCACGGAAGCTAGTAAAATCATATCACTAGCTTCCCCCGTCGAACCATCCCGATTGCCTCAAAAAGCTCCTAAGTCGGCCGATATCGATATCAGCCAAATCACCCAGGTCCTCAAAGAAACATGAGCCCAAATGCAGTCCCCTCCTGCGGCCTAGGGCAGGACAAGTGCAGAGAAGGTGCTCCACAGACTCCTCCTCCTCTTCGTCACCACAGCTTCTGCAAAAGTCACTAGCCGCAACCCTCAACCTAACCGCATGCCTTCCAATCAGACAGTGTCCCGTCATGACGGACACAAGTAGGGATATATCGGGTCTTGACAGTGACAGCATCCTGTGCGTGCGCTTCCTATCCAGACGGGGCCACATCTGTCTAGAACGAATACAACCACGGACAGAGGCCCACCTATCTCTTGCCAACCCATAAGCACTCTCCCGCAGCCAAAACTTGTAAGTGGCCAGAGGCATGCCCACAGATTCCAATTCGCCTTAACTTACATCAACATGTTGAGAATTTCATTAGGACCTGGCCCAATTTTATTATCAAACTATAAAAGGTGTCCGTTTTGCCCAATCTTTGTTAGATTTCAAAATATAGGCCATGTTCCTTAAATCTTTGATGACATTTTTCTAAGAAATAATGAATATGTTTCGTTTCGTTCTCATGAAAAATAGATGACAAACGATTGTTGAAACAATTTTATCAATATCATTTCATTCATATTTATTTTGGTTGCAAAACACTGCTGTTTGTAATTCTCATTAAGTTTGCAATTTTTTACCTAAATAGTTTCAAAGAAAAATTAAAAAAACTTCATCATATTGATAAAACTGCTTTATAATTATGAAGAAACTTTTTGAATTTTGTTCTCAGTTGTGAACAGAAAACCGTTCTATTTATAATATGATTATTAAATTATAATGAAGACTCTATCAGTGCGTTCAGCGTTTAATAAAAATAGTAACAAATCAAGCTATACAAGGACATTTCCTTCATAAAGCTATATATAATCTTATCAATATAATGTACAAAAGAAAGTCTATAGGTGCAAGTCCAGGGTAGAGCGTAGCCTTAATAAACTTGAAGGGGGACAAAACGGGCTAAAAATTATTTTTGGAATTAATGACTTATAGTAAATATTTCCAATTGAAAACAGTTTTGGAATACTACAATTTTGGAATACTTTTTGACAGTATCATAAAAAATTACAAAAATATTTCAATTTAAAACTAATAATTCGATTGTAGAGGATACTTCTTAAAGGCCTTAAAATCGCAGTAATATGTAATGAACATTCAAGTCGTGGTGAGCCGAATTAAATTATCTTATTTTCTTTTGAAAATTCGTAAACATAACTACTATGCCGAAACATGTTAAAAATTAAAACTACCATCTAGCTGGTAACCAAAGTCCAAATAATATTTAATCACTTATAAAAATTATGAGTAATGGGCAAAAATGTGCTTACGTCAGGTACAGACGAACGTATTCGAAATGGTACAACTAGGGTTTTTAAATTTACCAACATTTTTCAGCATACGGGAATTTTTTTGAGTATTACTGGGAATACGGCAATTATATTTAACGCGGGTTTGAATAGCAAAAATTACCCTTCGGCTGTGCCGAATCTTTAAATACCCTCCAACAATATCATAAAAAAATGTTCTCTACTGTTTTTGATACAAATAATGGAGTTGAAAAAACTTTTTGAAGTGAAAAACTTTTTTGGTAAAAAAAATTTTTTTTTGAGAAGTAAATTTTTGTTGTGAAAAAAAAATTTATTGGGAAAAAATTTTTGAGGTGAAAAATATTTAAAAAATTTTTTTCACCTCAAAACTTTTTTTTCCATCACAAAATTAGTTTTCACATCCAAAAAAGTTTTCCACCTTAAAAAATTTTTTTCACCTCCATAATTTTACTTTGTTTTAACAGTAAGAAATTTTTTTAACAGTAGAGAGGGTGGAGGAGGGTTTTCAAAGATTCGCGCAGCCGAACTTAAGCCTTTTTTACTTGTTTCATTTATTTTAAAACAAATGCAGACGAAAATTGCTGAAAAAAATTTCTCTGTGTGAACATAAAAGAAACTTCAAAAGAGAATTGACAAGAAAAATTTCTCTTTGTGAAATGAGACTTAATTGGTGGACGGAAAGCTTATCGATATCTGATAAATCAAAAATATTTTTATACAATTCTTTTCAATATTAATATTTTTGCAAATTTTTTCTCATTTTTTTTTACCAATCATTGAATTAAATCATTAGGAATTCATTCGATTTCTTACTCATTCGATGTACAATTTGAGAATTCAATTCAATCAATCATTCCTTGGGAATTATATCGATTTTAACTCATTTGATTTACAAATTTGAATTTGGATTTTTTGTTTATTCGATATTGTTTCATGCGATTGAGCTATTTGGGAATGACATTCGATTTTCTTCATTCAATTAAAAAATTAACAATTATGTTATCTATTGTTACAAACACCAGAAGATCACATTGAAATCATTGAATTTACAGTTGAAAATAAATCGCCAAAAATTAAAAAAAAAAATAATTGTAAAAATAAAAAAATTAAATATAGCCAAATATAGCCCTCTTTCTATCTCTCTGCAATGAAGAATTCTCGAGACAAACACGATCTAAAATATTGCCACGTAACTCAAAACTTGAGACCTTGGTGAACAAAGTATTTTTTTAGTGCGTTTGGTTTTCAAGATATGGACGATTAAAATTTATCTAAGCGATTCAATTTGATTATTGTTTTGCATTTTGGCGATTTTTTTTAATTTTAAAATATTTTTTAAATTTTAGCGATTTTTTTTTTTCATTTTCCCATTTCGTTTTTTAATTCTAGCGTTGATATTGGGGATTTTTTTCCAATTTTGGCGTTTTTTTTAATTTGAGCATTTTTTTCGAATTGTAGTAATTCTTCGATTTTGACATTTTTTAAATTTAAGTGATTTTTTTTAATTTGGCGATGTTAAATATTTTTAGTGATTTTTACAATTTTATAATTTTTTTAAATTTGGCGAGTTTTTCGCTTTGAGTGATATTCTCCAATTTTAAAATTTTTTTTGGGGATTCTTTAATTTTGGTGACTTTTTCCACTTCTAACGATTTTTTCAATTTGAGCGATTTCTTCGATATTGTTGATTTTTTTTAATTTTGCTTTTCCAGTATTTGTTAAAAAAATCATAATTTTCTTTAATTAAACCTAACAATGTAGTTATTTATTTTCTATATTTTAAAATCGAATGAAGAAAGTCGAATGTTATTGCTAAATTACATAATCGCATGAAACAATAACGAATAAACAATAAATTCCAACTTTAAAAATCGATCGAGTAAAAATCGATTAAAATTCCACCAATTGAATTCCCAACGATTGAATTCTCAACGATTGAATTCCCATGAAATGAATTTCCAACGATTGAATTCAGTGATTGACAAATTGAATGATGAAAAAGAAATGAAATCTTTTGAAATTAAATCGATTAAGACCAACTAAGAATTCATTTCCATTTAAAAATTTTAATTTGTAGTAGAACTGAAAATCGAATGTAGGATATAATACATAAATAGTTCTTTGAATTTTTTTTTAATTCCGTGAATAATGAGGAAAATTCTTAGTAATGGGGAAGTGAGAAATCGTCAAATTTCTGGAAATTTTGATACGGTAATATGCGGCTTAAAAACCCTACAACTCATACAATAACAGATCACCTCATATGAATAATAGAAGAAAATATTTGAAATTTTAGTATTGTGTCAAATAAATACGCTAAAGTGCAAAAAAATATGATATGAAGAATTTTATATTATTTTCTTATCATATTGATGATAACGCGCAAAAAAGTAAAGAAAACTCAAAAAAATTCAAGAATATACTTTAATTTTAGCTCATTTTTTTTAAACCAATTAACAGATATTTGGTAACAAAATAGAAATTTAATATAAACATTCGATTTATAAAGGGTGGTCCAACCATAATGCACAATGTTAATTGTAAAAAAATCAAAAAGTTTTCAAAGAATTATCTTAATATTTTTTTATGATGATAGAAGGGGATCTATGACAATTATGCGAGAAACAAAATATCGGCCAAATGCTCGCCACGGCTTCGGTGGAATACCTCTATCCGATGGTCCATATTTTCAATGACTCTTGAGACATAATTGAGGTTCAATGTCGTTAATGTGCCGAATTATCTCATCTTTTGGCTCTTGAATTTTTCTCGGATAGTTCACGTTCACTTTTTCTTTTAAATATCCCCAAAGAAAGAAGTCCAACGGTGTCAAATCAGATGATCGTGGCGACCAATTAACATCGCCACGAAGTGAGATAACACGGTCATTAAATTTCTCGCGCAAAAGAGCCATTGTTTCGTTGGCTGTGTGGCATCATCCTGTTGGAACCACATATCGTCCGGGTCCATATCCTCAATTTATGGCCACAAGAAGTCCGTTATCATCTCGCGATAGCGAACACCATACACGGTAACTGCTTGGCCGACCTCGTGTCACACTATGGCGAAAAACAGCAATGTTTTCCGCAGACCGAACTGGGCGAGCATGCACGGGTGTTTTCACATTTCCTACAGACCCGGTCAAGATTGTAGACACATTTGATCGATTATGCTCAGCAAAAAAGTCACGAGGTGCACGAAATGCATATTTAATTTGAACGCCCATTTTCGTAAAAGGCTTCAACAATCTTAATGCGCTGTTCAATTGTGTACCTCTCCATGGTTGAATTTGTCAAACACTGAAACAAAGAAATATCAAATAAAGTTGGGCAAAAAACTTGACTATTGGGTGTGACTCACAATTAACATCGTGCTTTATGGTTGGACCACCCTTTATGTACTTTAACATATATACCCTACACCCCTATGTGGTCACAGCGTGTAATGAGTTTGTGCTGACCAAATTTACATGTCATAGAGCTTCGAAGATTTAATCAATTACCCGATTTAAAATATATTTTTTGGGCCTTAAATTAATAATGAGGGTTTTGTTTTTCGAAATTTAGGGATTTATTGTGCAAAAATGTTTACAAATATATTAGTCAAAGTATTGTCCATGGTTGGCCACAACTTTTTCCCATATTCTGGCAGTTTTCGGATGCCAGCTGGGAAGAACGGCTCGTGTTTTAAGACAATCTTATCTTTGACACATTTTTGCATAATTCATATTAAGTGAACTTCTGCTGGGACAAACCATGTGCCATCGACCGGAACAAGTAGTAGTCAGGTAGAAGGAGCGATGTCTGTTAAAAACGGCGGGTGGGGTAGGACTTCCCATTTCAGATTTTCCATGTAATTTTTAACCGGTCTTTGTATTCGATCAGAATTATTAAACATTTTTAGACATAATTTTTATTTCGACCCATTAAAATTTCGGACCGACCTACACTTTTGTGAATATTTACCCAGACTGGTGTAGAGTATCTTATAGTCGACTTTAATTTTTTTACTTGTTTTTTTTTTTTTTAATTATCATGCCACATGTTAGAGTTATTAACCTTTAATGGTCGTATAAATAATCGCAGAAGAACAAATAATAAATAATCAATTAGGCTAATCACGGTGCAGTTCTGCACACAATGCGAAACTTAACAGTTTGGGTTTTCCTAACTACTCAAGGCTGAGAAAATGCAAATAACAGGCTAAACTTTTTTCCATCATGTGCAAATCAGAGTCGTGAATACCCTAAATATATCAGAATAAATTAAACATTTGCTAGCATAATTGATTTTAATTTTTACACCATTTCCAATATGTTTCGTACCCAACTAAACAAATATAATAATATTTGGTAGAAACTTGAAATCATGATTTGGAAAACCACAATATCTATATGAGCTCTTAATAAATTCAATTTACTTGACTCTTTCGAAAAAAAAAATAACAAAACTATAGAATTTATAATGGATAAATTTAATTCGGACATTTGTCTTAAATACAGGGTGGAGCAAAAGCTATCACCTGATTTTCATTTGCTATAGCTTTTGTTTAAAGTGAAAACTGATTCTGCTTTTAACTGATTATGTTTTGTGGTTTTTTATAAACATTTTGCAGAATTAATTGAATTTTAGGTATTTGGAATCAGACCTTGAAAAAGATAAATCTTTATTCAAAAAATTCGCGAAAAAAAAATTCAATTGATTCAATATTTTATAAATCAATTTATTAAAACAGATTTAAAATTATAATTGATTAATCAATTTCATTTGATTTTTTGTTTGATTCAATTGAATCAATTTATTTCAAACATATTTTTTTTGATTTGCGTATTAAAAAAAAGATTGATTTGATTTGCGAATTAAAACAAAATTAAAAACAATAAAATTGATTTGCAAATCTCGCTTAGGTTCTAGATATTCGCCATTTTGTAAAATGATCATGTTTTAAAATGACCGGTATCTCGAAAAGTAAGCAATATAGGACAAAATGGATCAAATTTTTGCTCTATTAGAGTATTAATGTACTACGATAACAAAAATAGACCAGATCCGGAAGACATCCCGAGGTATCTATTTATTTTTATAAAACAGCCATAGGGTGACCTATTTTTATATTTGTATTATCGGAGTGTGACAATTTATATTCTCATATAAATTGATAAAAAAAAAAATAATCACCCTGTGGTTGTTTTAAAAAATTCAAGGAAACCCTACGGGAAGAGTACTTCTTGTTGAGCTTTTCAAAAATTTTGCCCGTTTTGCGCTATCTCGCTTAGTTTCCGAGATATTCGCCATTTAATAAAATGCACAGTTTTTAAAATGGACGGTATCTCAAAAACAAAGCGAGATAGGGCAAAACGGGCAAAATATTTATATTATCGCGTTATTTATATACTGCGATAATAAAAATGGTCCAGATCGGGAAGACATCACGAGGAGGCTGTTTAATAAAAATTACAAAAAACCCTTTGGGTTTAAAATTAAATTGATTGTGATTTAAAAAAAAATATATTCGTGAATCAAATCATATTCGAGAATCAAAATTATTATTATTTTTTTTTTTTTGATTCGCGAATCAAATCAAAATTCATTTGATTTTTTGATTTAAACTTGAATTATTTCATATTATTCCTTTAAATTAAGTTTAAGATCTTTTTACAAAAATATGGATTATTTATTTTTTCTTCCAATATTTCGTCTTCACATTGGGTGACTTCTTCAGGGAAATTTTATTATTTCGTTTGATTTATAAAAATAATTATTTAAATCAACTTGATTCTGTTAATAAGATAAAGATTAAATCATGGCAGTAAATAATTCAATCAGAAAAATGAATTCGCGAATTAATTCGTCTAAATCAGATTTGAAAATTGATTTAAGGAATTTGGAATGCATCAAATTTTTTACTTTTTTTAATTACTAACTGTGGAAAGTTCGCTCCAACCAATAGTTGGCCGCTGTTGTCAATATTGTTAATCCCCCATTTTGCCAACGCTTAATACACTGCAACCGACACTTTGCCAGCACTGCGTTGATCTTATTTTTTCTGCTTGGATCGTTTTATTTATAATTTGATTCTACTTTAAGAGACAGTGTAATTTTAGCAAATAGCAAGGTTGGTTACCGAAACGAAAGACGGAAAGGGTAATGCGAAATTGATTTTTTTTTTGATTCGATTCCGAATCAAAAAAACCGCAAAGGTTTTTAAGATTTGTTCGGTAACAACATATTATGTTCGAAGCAGCAATACCGGCACATGCCGTTTATATGAATTAGATTAAAAATATATTCATTTTAAGCCCATTTAACACTATGTTGGGTTAGCTATTAACTGGGACTTTAACTGACACATTTGTTGTTCTTTACAATATAAAAATTTAATTTAATTTTTAGTTTAATTTTAATAGGACATTATGTTATCGGGCCCCCGAAGTGCTAAAAATTAATATTAAAAGCTTTAAATTTAATGCTGGCAGTAAAAATTTTTAATCTATTAATTTTCTGATAAAAAAACTCAACTTTTTTTTATAAAAAAAATAAATTTATTGCCATTTTTTTGATAAATTAATAATACCCATGAATATAATGCTATCATTATATGAAAATTTTTTTTATTCGTATCAGTAAATAGTATTTTTGAGATACCGGTATTATAATCATAACGTTAAACAACCTTGATTCTTAGCATATTGTTTAGAGAAAGTTTAATTTTGGCATTTTTTTTGCTATACCTGCGATTTTTTTATTTAAATGTTTCTTTGCAAGTCATTTTGTTTCTTAATCATACATTTTCGAACTCTCAAGTGCTAATTAAAAAAAATATATTTTTAAATGGTTTATGTTGATTTATGGACTTTTTTGTTTTATGAAGTAGTCAAAATAAAAATTTAAGAAATTTCTGCAAATAGAAAGGGGCAGATTATAATATTTTTTTAACAGTGATATTGACAAAATATCAAGCATTTAAATCAGTGGAAAAGTCTCCCAAGTAATGACTTCTTATCGGTCCAATCTGAAATTTAGGGTATGAAATGAAGGATTAAAAATAATGACGCGTAATCATATTTAAAATTAAGTATACTTTAGGAGTTCTAAAGTCGACTTTTCTTAAAAGTATACTTTGGGCCTACTAGTAAAGTTAAAGTCTGCTTTAAAATTAAAACTACCTAAATATGGTTTTATCCAATTTAGCAACACTTACAACAGATGTTTTCCGCCAAGAAAATTTTTGTGAAAAAAAATGTTTTAATTGCAAAATATTGAAAGAAAAATTATATTAACAAATAAGGGATTTTGCATAATATTTATTAAGTTAATAAATTTGTATTAATAAAAATACACTTCTCTATCCTTTTTTTATAAAGTTTTTCCTTTTCACATTTTGCAATTGCAAATCTTTTATTTACACACTTTTCTTTTTTTTCGGCTGATATAAAAACAGCTGATCAATGTTGCCACCTGCTTATTTTTTGGTAACAAAATTTATGCGGGCAGTTGGTACATTTGATGTTGATAACCATTTGAAGCCTGTTCAACTTAAAACTGGCTTTAATTCTATTATAGCAAAATATATAATAACTGGTTTTTAGTTTAAAGTCGTTTTTTAAAAAAGCTGACTTATTTTATAGGAGAGCTGCTGACTAATTTTCATTTCTGATGGACTATGGAACGATTGAATTCTTAAACTACAATTTTACGAATTCTCAATTGATTTCATTTAATTTTATTTGTAAATAATTTTTTTAATTTCTCATCATTCGATTTGTTCAATCACTGAATTTAATCATTGCAAAAATAATCGTGTTAATAATTTGCGATCTTAATCGATTTTTTTATTCTTCGATGTTGTTCAAAAATTACTAATCCGATCAAAACGAAATCTATACCATTAGAATGGATTAAAAAACATAATTTCAATTGGATTGATAGATCATTATGGACCAATGCAATATTTTGTGATTTTTTCAGTATATTTTCATCGTAGGGTCATATAGACCCCAACAGCACTTAAGGATTAATTTTCTGAAATAAAATAATATTATTTTAAATCTGGGAAAGTAATACCAAGCAGTTTCATCAATATCCCTTTAGAAGTAACTAATATTCGAAAAAAATTAAAATCTCCTAAAATTTGACCTTAAATAGGGGAAATTTAATATGTCTCCATTTCGCCATAATTTTTTTTTTTTTTTAAATGGATTTTTTATTATTGAATCTTTCTCATAAGAAAATAACAATAAGTAATCAAATCTTAAACTAAATACATTTAATGGAAGTTGCCATTGCAATTCCATTCTTAATTATTCAAATCTTAATACTTAGATAATTGAGCAATGTGAGAAGCACAGCACAGGAAGATAGATAAGGGCCTAGCTGCTCAGATCCAGAGTATCCATCCTTCTTAATCGCTGATGTCCTTCAAAGAGCAGGAGTTGTCTTGCAAGATGATTTGGATGAACTTGAAGCTTGGTGATGTATTTTGTACAGAACCGCTTGATTTCTTCTTGTACTGAGGAAATATTTAAATCCCTATGAATATTGTCATTTCTGACAAACCAAGGAGCGCCAGTTATCAATCGTAAAAGTTTCGATTGTCTTCTCTGTAATTTAGCATATTTGAATACCATATCCCCATATTTGAATACCATAAGTCCATATGGGCTTGATTACCGATTTGTACAAAAGGACTTTGTAATCTAATTTTAAAGCAGAATTGGGCCCAATGAGCCAGTTAAGTTCAGCAGATTTCAATTTCATCTGGGTTACCTTACAGTCAATATGATGGGACCATGTAAGGCGTCGATCCAAATGAACACCAAGATATTTGACGTGACTACTTTCAGGGATGTTTATGTTGTTTATTTTAATTGTAGGACAATTATTTTTTCTTAGGGCAAAAGTTACGTGAACACACTTAGTCGGATTAACTTTAATTTTCCATTTGTCTAGCCATTTTTCAAGCTCATAAACATGAGTCTGCAGCAGCGCGGAAGCAACCTTACAATCAGAGTTAATGCTCATAAAAGCTGTGTCATCTGCGAAAGTAGATGTGTAAGTAAGAGCATTGGTTGGCATATCTGCTGTGAAGATAATATATAGCAAGGGACCTAGTATACTACCTTGTGGGACTCCAGCAGAAATTTTTCTGGAAGAAGAAAGTTCGTCTTTCGACCGTACTCGAAAGCTTCTATCAGATAAATAACTTTTGAAAAGTTTATGTGTACTTGCAGGGAGCAGGTTTGTAATCTTGAATATAAGACCTTCGTGCCAGACTTTGTCAAATGCCTGTGAGATATCGATAAATAAAGCAGAGCAATATTGCTTATTCTCGAATGCCTTCCTAATAAGCGTTGTTATTCTGTGAACTTGCTCAACTGTGCCATGGCCTTCACGGAATCCGAACTGATGATCGGGAATAATATGCCCTGAGTTTAAATATGTACTAAGGCTACTAATAAGTAGTTTTTCAAACAATTTCGAGAGGATTGATAGTAAACTTATAGGTCTATAAGATGTAACTTGGCTAACATCTTTACCTGGTTTAGGAATCATAACGATTTCCGATTCTTTCCAAGACGATGGGAAATATCCTAAGGGAAGAATGGCGTTGTAAATGTACATCAATAATTTAAGAGCTGAGATAGGCAAGTTAGTAATCATAGACGATGAAATTCTGTCTATACCTGGGGATTTTTTTGGATCAAGTTTTTGAATACTTGACATTATTAATGGGAAACGGAATTTTAAGGGCGAAGGAACAACATCATCTATAATATAATGGCTTATATTAGAGCTCGTATCATTTAGAGTGAACAGCTTTTCTAAGTGATTAGAACAAGCGTTAACTTTTTCGCATCCATTTTTAGCCCAAGTGCCATTTTCGAGTCGTATTGGGGATTCATATGATATAGGGCATTGCATATGTTTGACAGCTTTCCACAGACTATAATTTGTTTCCTTAAAAGGGTTAAGGTTACTTAGGTAATTGGCAAGATGGTTTTGTTCGTTTTTCTTTAAGGCGGCTTGGAGGTCTCTTTGGCATCGATTAAGTCGGCTTTTTATAGCTGGAGATCGACTTTCTTGCCACTGTCTTCTTAATTTTCTCTTTTCATTCACAAGGAACTGAATATTTCCTGGAGTGTATTGAGCTACCCTACTTCTGGGTGTAAAGATAGGAGTTGCGACTGAGGCTGCAGTAGTTAGAACGTCAGTAAATATGTTCACTGCAGATTAAATATCTGATGAATTTCTAAGTGGGATATTGTATGGGAGATGAGAACTCACATACATTTTATATTTTAACCAGTTTGTGTTTCTAGTTGGATAGAAATGACGCCTTTCCTGAACTCCAGTGGAAATGTCGTTCAACCATATGATTGATGGTGAATGATCAGAATATAAATCCAGTGATGAGCTCACGGATATTTGCTCTCTTTTTATATTTTTTGTGACGGAAAGTCTATAAGATCAGGAATTTTAGTCAAACATTTGAATCACATTTCTGTAATTTTTCTCCAAGTAGATTTGGATTTTTGTTTCGGATACATTTCCCCTACGAATAGATACAACATGGAAACTGTCCTTGCCAATTAACTGAGTCAGACTGTTAACTAAGGCGTTGTTTGTCTGTTCTCGTAGAAATATTGGTGGCGCTTTATATTCCTTAACTGGGCCACTAGCCTGATCATCGCTTTCAGTGGTAGCGAGTAATTAAAATCGGTTTTGACTTACCGACATTGTTTCTATTTGCGAACTACTATTGTTTTTTGGCTGCTTGCGGAAAGGCTCTTGGCGTAAAGTCGTAGGGCTCGACTTACGCTTTGCAATGGAAAAATAACGGTCAATACCTGTTTGCACTTTATTATTGATAACTAATGAATTATTAATCGAATTATCAGTATTAATATTATCATTATTATTATTTTCATTGCAATTTTTATTTTTAACATCCATTGAATTTTCAGACCGCATGCGTGCGACTAATTTGCCTTCACTTGCTGAGTTAACAGTTTGATTATTGATATTTTCCTTTGTTAAGTTCTCTGCACAAGTGTTTACATTTGCTTGTTTTTGCGCAAATGTGACCTCAACTGAGTTTAACGAGGGGGAAAGAGATCGTGCTCTCTCAATTTGCTTTGTTGAAAGATAGTTTTTATTGTACTCTTTGTCATAGAGGTTTTTATTTTCACTCGACTGGTTTATTGAAATGTAAGCATTTCTACCATTTGAAGAAATCCTATGGTTTTCTGAGTGAGAGCCACTCATGCACTTTCTCTTCTTTTTGTACCTATTAAAAATATTTTTTCTTCTCGTACCTATTAAAAATATTTTTCTTTTTTATTTATTGTGTTTTGCTTTTTACCTATAACAAATTTTTTTTCCTTCACTCACAATATATTTTCCGTTACCGACTGTAGTTTATTTAAAAAGTAATACGTAAAGTTTGTTTTTAAAAGAAGAATCAATTGAAATTCATAGAAATATATTTTTTAACTATTTGAATCAGTCATTCAAAAAACAAACTATAAAAATTTACGGACATTCAGTAGGAGTTGATATTTTCTGTTAAATGTAAAATTTTATGTTTTCTGTTTTTAAAAATTCAAATTGATATAATTCTAATTTGTTTTTTTACCAAAATAGTTTGTATATATACAAAATTATTTCAATAAAAATTACAACAAATTATTCAAATATAGATACACACAAGAAAATAAAAAAATATATACGTCTGTGTGTGTTGTGTTTTGTAAAATTTCATTCAAATAAAAAAAAATTTCAATTTAAAAAACAAACCCAAAAATCGTTTTTTTCTACTTTTTTTCAGTTAAAAATTTATGGTTATTTTAAACAACTTTCTATTGTTTTTACTACTTTTGTCGATTATTAAACAATGATTGAAAATGAACAACAAAATGGGCTGAATATAATGAAAAATCAGTAGTCCTCTTTTTGATTGTATTATCGATTAATTTAATATGTATTTTAGATTATTTTTAACGAAATAATATTGTGAGTGTTCTTTTTTACCTATTACAAATCTTTTACCTATTACAAATCTTTTGCGTAGATAATTTAAAAACACGTCCTTCCTCTTCAAAAGATGAAAGAGAATCGCCATAATTTAAAAGATTTATATATTTTACATTGTTTTGAAATATTCCGTCCAAAAACCAATGGAATTTTTAAAAACAAATGGAAAACTTGCCTAAAAGCTAAATAAGTGAAAAAATTGCTGTTTTCTCGAAATCCGCTGAAATAAAAACGCTGCCCTCGCCAAACTAAAAAAAAACACCCACATTTTTTTTGGCATTTTTAATTCCTTATATGTGCTTAATAAAGCCCTAAAGTCCAATCGTTGATTTTTTGAAATTTCTTTAAACAAATTTTTAAAATTAAGAATTGGAGATTTGAAGCCAGTGTTTACAAATTTCGATCTATATGGAATTAAGTTAAATCAAGATAAAAAAAATACTTCTCAAATAAGTACATTACATACCTTAAAAGAATACAAAAATGTTATTGTAGAAGATAATTTCAACAAATTTTATAATTTGTGATCGACGCATTAGTTGCCGGGGAAAGTTTTAATAACTTGGATGTTTTTGACCGGTTTTTATTATTTTATAAGAAAGATAATTTTCTTCAAATTCGTTTTAAAATAAAATTTTTTGTGAACATTAATAAAAAAAATTTAGGGCCGATGCGACACCTCTATCCGATGTCCGACGTGGTTTTACAATCAAATAAATATTTCTAGGGGCGGGAACGGTCAATAGCTCACAACTGTTTTTGGACCACCTTAATGTACATTTAGATGGACCCGAAATGATCTTTCTATCTGGCATAAATAAAAAACTTTATTTTTTTTTTCAAAAAAATATCTTTTGTTACATTTTAATATTCTGCGTAATATTAATAAATTTTATTAAACAAATCAATTTACGTAATTCAATTGTTAAATTTTTATTAAAAGAATATTTTTTTATTTTCAGATTTTTTGCATTTTCGCAAAATTGTACAAGGTAAGTCCACTATGTTTTCAGATATTTATAATATATTTCCAAAACATGGAGATTTGCATTTTTAGGGTCTTCCTACATGCTCGATCTACTGTGCTTTGTATCAGTACCATTTTTTATAAGCTAACGATAAAATCGTTAAATTTTTGCAGCAATTTTTTTTGGTTTGATCTATAAATTTTGTTTGTTTTTTTTTTTGTTTAAATAAATACCTTCTTGGAGAAAAATAATTGAAAAAAGTAATGCCTCTGTTAGCATTTCAGCTAACGATATACATTTTGAGGGTCACTGTTGAAAATAAAAATAGAGTACCGTTAATATGTGCTCGTATAAACAGCACACAGTTTTATGAAAACTGCTAATATAACTGCTTCTAATTGTTTACTACCAAAATGTACAACACTGGTTTGCAATTTGATCAACAACAGTTTGTTTTTCAAGTTTGTATTCATATCTTGTTGTCGAACGGCTGCATTTGTGCTTTAATATTTTCGTTAAAAAATCGTATGAAATGTTACAAAATTTATTTAAAGAGTGTTTTAATTTATGAATAAAATTTTGTTTATTAAGTGCTTGTGTTTTTTTTTTAATGAATAAAAGTCATAAATTTCGTAAAAAAATTTAGATTTTCTTTAGGACATTTTTTCATTAACATGGCTGCCATTATTGTAAATATAAAGTGCAAATTTTGTTTTGTTTTATAAAAAAAGGCGTGGTTAAAATCATATTAAATTATCATATTACCTGACTTTTCCTTATTTTTTGTAAACAAATACAACTTGAACTTTTGGGGCCGCCTTTGTACGAAAGTTGTTTTCGTATATGTACTGCGCGGGAAGGCGAAATATAGCAATTATATTATTTGCCCTGCTCTACATTAACTTATAAACACATAATTCATTTGTTAGCTTTTGTAGTTTTTAATATTTTATCAAATTAAAAACACAAAAATTTCACATATTTTATGACGAATTTCTAAGACTATGCAACATTTATACATTCTTAATTTTCTTAACAGTTTTAGAAGCTCTGTTAATAGAACTCTGATTAAATTTTTTATACCAAAATATACAACACTGGTTTGCAACTTGATCAACAAATAGTTTTTTTTTTTCTTCAAGTTTTATTAATTTCTTGTTGGTGTCGGTCGGCTGGCTGCATGTGCTTTTATATTTTTGTAAAAAAATCGTATGAAGTGGTACAAAATTAATTTAAAAACTGTTTAAATTTATAAATTGAACGTGTTTTATTAAGTACTAGTGTTTTTAATGAATTAAAGTTATAAATTTCGTAAAATATTCGCTTTAAAAAAATTTAGATTTTCTTTTGCATTTTTTTTTTCAACATGGCTGCCATGTTGCAAATTTTGTAAAATATTTTTGTTAAAAAAAAAATGTATAAAATGGTACAAAATTAATTTAAAAATTGTTTTAATTTTTAAATCAAATATTGTATATTAAGTGCTAGTGTTTTTTTAATGAATTAAAGTTGTAAATTTCTAAAAAAAATTAGCTTTGAAATAATGTATTTTCTTTAGCTTGTTTTTTCTTCAACATGGCTGCCATTACTGTAAATCTAAAATGCAAGTTTTGTTTTGTTTTTATAAAAAATGCGTGGTTGTTTAAATCATATTAAATGATAAAATGTGTTTTATTATTAAATTTTTTAGGAACTTTATAGTAAATAATTAACTTTAGCTTTGCATTATTTATGTGTATTTAAAAGTGTAGTGCTTTCAATTTTGCCTAAAAGTTCATATGATTTGGAAAACAATTCATCGGCAATCCTCAATACCATGGAATCCATATAGAATGAGTAAGGTAATTGTAAATTCACATTTTTACAATTTCAGATTAGATTCATAGGTTCAGATTAGATTTATAGGTTATATTTCGAAGTGGAAACCACCTCAGACAGCCTAAAAACGTGCGATTAAGTACCACAATGTACCGCGATTTAGCAACAAATCTTACGTCCACTTAATATGTGATGACATATCGCGGGATGAAAAAAAAAACATTTCGATTGCGGTTCTATGTATCACAATTTACAAAAAACACACTAAAGATTCATAAAAAATTTGCTCGAATTCAAATCTGGAAATGGAATCCTGGAAAAATTTCCTTTAATTTGAGTTGTAACGCCATTTTTGCAATGTTTTGCCACGGCCCATTTAAAAACAAATATAAAAAATGTATTTCTTAATTCCAGAGGGTGTCCAAACAAAAAAGAAATAAGAGTTGAGTACATGTCTAAAACAAAAATTCCTTCTTTCAAACTAAATGTCACCGAGGGAGCCAGTATTACTCTATGGAAATTTTAAATGTGTTTTTTTTTTCCTACAATATGCTCACCATAAACAATCTTTTTTAGAATATCCATAATTAAAGTGCTGCTAGATATTTGTAAATTTTTATTGAGATACGCCCACTTAAATGCTACTTTGGTTTACTTAGTTATAACAGTTTTCTCAAGGTTTTAAGGAAAATTATTCAAAACCTTTAAAAAACGTCTTCAAAGTAACATTTCAACCAATAAATACGATATTTTGAAAAGTTTCAATTGAAAAAATAAAATTAATAAAATTCGTTCCCAAAGAAAAGTTCTTTGTAACTTTTAATAAAAAGAGAAACACAAATATTATCTCCTTAATGCCAATTTTCGAGTACGGGATAGCTTTTTGATAAAATTGGGAACCTTGTTAACGCAAAAGTATACCAACTTTTTTTAATTGTTGAACCCAAATTACTTATTATAAATTGGCTCCAAAGCTATTGATTACGTAGTATGAATTTGTTATAGAGGAGAAGTCGGGCATATAGAATGTTAAATTTTAAGGCACCCTAATTGTACACAGGACGTGATATAGGATTTCAAATTTGATCCGAAAGAAATGCTTTTTTTTCATTCAATTTTTAATCAATACACTGGCAACTATAAAAAAAGAAAGAACTAATAAATTTTGCATAAAAAGGTTTTGTTAAATTTATTCCTTCACCTTTGAAAAAATAAATTATCGAGATAGGACATTTCTTGCTCTATCTATAGCAGTTTTACTTTCTCCTGTAATTTGGTTCAATTCATTTTACAATTTATAAGTAAAAATATTGATAAACAAAAATTTCAAAAAAAAAAAAGTTTCGCATTCGGTTAAGAGGGAAAATAAGTTTGTTGTAAGGGGGAGGTTCAGATCAACCGGTGTAAAATTTGTTTAACAAATATTAATTATCCACAAAATATTTAGTTTTTAAAAAATATTTCTGAAAATTCTTTTATTGGTTAATTTAAAATTGTTTTTTAAAAAATAAAAAAAAAACAAATAAAATGTTTGCGATATATTTTTTCTGTTAAAAATTCATCAAACACACAAAAAAAATTATATTTTTCAGAGATTAATATTAAAAATTAATTGCAAATCTTGATACATTGCCAGAAGCTGGGAAGTGTTTTTTTAAATATCTTATGATATTTGCCCAAAACCGCTCAATTGGTCCAAACTCTGGGCAATTTGGAGGATTAAGTGCCTTAGGCAAAAAGTTTGTTATTGGCATTACACCATTCCAAAACTTTCTTACTATAATAGCAGCTAGCCATGTCTGGCCAGAAAAGAGTAGGGTAAAATGGATTTATGCAAGCACTGGTTAATGTAGAATTTACTGTCCATTGTTCGTTTTACTACTTTTGCACAAGCAGTTATGCCACATATACAAATAACTTGCCAAACCATAAACTTCTTTCCAAATTTTTTATATTTAAATTTATCGTTGACATAACGTCTGCCATCCGTATCATAATAACTTTGACCGGGAAGCTCGGAAAAGTTTGCTATGCACTAGGTTTCATCGCCCATAATAATGAATTCTTTAGTTTTTAAATTTTTTTGCTTTTTTCACCTTTTCATTATTACGAAATCCACCACCTTTTTGATAGTACCATCTCTCTAGAACTTTAAAATAACATTTCGTGCTTGGCACGACGCGCTACTTCACTATATGATATAGTTTTATTGTCAATAAACATGTCCAAAAAATTTGATCTCTTTTCTTCCAGTTTTGACGACATTTGGCGCAATTAATTTTCTATCAATAAAAAAAATTCTGCCATAATTTATTCACACTTGGTATTTTATACAGCAAAAGAGAATTTTTAATTGACAGGTGAAAGAGTTTCCAACGTTTCAAAATGATGTAGTTTTTACCATGCTTTGCTGTGAGAAATAAATCGTCTTAAGCGAATTTCTATTAAGTTGTTTTGTTTTTTATATAAGAATAGTTCCTAAAACGTCGAAACTTTCAAATTACATAGTTCGTTTTAAATAAATTTTCCTTATCAGGTTTCGGCATTTTTTACGGTTTTTAAAATTTTGGGCATATTCGAAAATGCTTAAACACATCAAATGAATTTGTCGCCAGCATCTAAAACAGTTTTTCCCATACATTTTTAATAATTAAAGAAATGCCAATGCACAGGCAGGCAAATGTTGCTAATAAATAAAAATGGTCCTGTTTCATATTTCAAAGGTAGCAGAATTAATTTTTGATACATACAGCTTGGCAGCAGATTGATCGTCATATAAAATTGTATATATCAGCATCGCATACTAATCAGAGAAGCCCATCAGATATATTTCCGAACATAGCCTTTTTGTATCCCAAGTTTCTCGGAATTAGAGCTTTCTACGTAAAACTACAACGAAATAATAATAATTTTTTTTTTAAGAATGCCCTGTTAGCTGTGAAAGTAATCTTTTTTCGTTTTCAATAAGTTAAATTTTTAAAATGATGCTTAATCAATCATGTATTGGCATTAGCGCGAAAAATTGTCAATATTGTATTTGCAGCCACATTAAGGCCAATTGCAGCTTCTTTTTTGACAGTTTTAACCGTGGGAACATCGACCACATGCCCACGCTAGGTGGTGTTTACTTTAGTTCAAGTCGTATTTACTTTTTTTTAATTTAAATTCGAGCAAAAAATAATCAGCTGGAGTTCGTTCTAATATTAGGTGTGTTCGACGTACGTTACCGCGGGTGCCCGCGGGAACCCAATCTTACCAGAAAGCGTTTCTTGTAACAAAAATTGGGTAAATGAGAGTGTTAATGAGAGAGTAATTGTGTTTCTCTTTTTACCAGAACTTACTCGTACTTTTTGTTTGGGTAAAATTGTCAAATCATCAGCTGCTGCTAATAAATTAACCGTTTTGCATTTTTGAAAAAAAAAATTAAAGTTAAATAAAAGTATGCTATAAACAACTTTTTCTTCTTAATAATGAAAACTACATTTGAAAATGTAAATAGATATTTGCCATTTGAAATATATTTATTAATTAAGCTGTTTTTAATATGAATAAATTTGACGTTTATTTTTGGGTATGAAATGTGGTTTTGTGCGTTCGCAGTATTTTGGGCATTTTTATGGTTTTGTGAGAGAATTTTTTGATTACTCTCATTTTACCAGACTTTACCCAAAATTACCTCGTACAGACCTATTACCTGACAAAAACTGTCCTTTTTATCTGTGTTATCACTGACACAAGCAGTTTTGAACGAATACTTTTGAAAAGGATGGACCCATGCAGTTAAAACTGCCAAAAAGGACGAAAAGTGTGGCTGCCTTTATATATTTTTTCCCAGTAACTGAGTGAGACGATTGCATTCTTTTTATTTTCTAAAACAAGAAAAATGCATGCCAAGCAAGAATTTTTTATTTGTTCAATACACAACAGGTATTTTATCGTGTATTACTTTGCAATAGTGTAAAATTGTTGTTGGTAATTTATACTTAAAAATTTGATACTTCATTTGCAGTGAATTTATTGTGTATCATAACATATCAGTCTCAAGTGAATACCAGTTTTTTCATCTTCACCTTTGTATTTTTTTCTTCTTCTCTAAATTTATATTTTTAATTTTTTTTTTTACAATTTGACTTTTTACAACATAAAAATACATGTGACTGTTCACAACAAAATAATTGTTTTGTGTATTTCAATACAACATACAATACCGGCTGCGAATTGCCCAATTGTTTTGCTTGTGTTTTGTCTCGTGTAGACGTACAGTTACTTGATGTATATTAGAACAGGAAAAAAATTATCTGAACCATAATAAAATTTAGTTTTTGTTGCTTTGCATGTAATTTTCTTGTTTTAACTTTAATTTTATATCTCGTATAGCTGTCATGGTTTGACTTTAGGAACCTTTATCCAACATTTTTTATGCCAAATGCTATTTCTAGCATGTCATATTATTAGTAAATTTCTTTTGTTGGAAGTACTTTGAATCTTCGGAAAATTCTAAATAATTTCACCACACAAACGAAGTTTTTTCACTTTTTTTGCATTTAAATAATTCAGAGATTGTTTTGTTTAAAAATAATCATTTAATTCATTTGTAGAATTTCATATTACAAAATTAATTGCCACACTTTCTTTCCAAAAAAAAGTTTTTTCTTCTATTTGTAAATTCAAGCATAAATTGAATTCATTAGTTGTAGTTTGGAACGATTTGTTTTTAAATAAAAAAAAATATAGAGAAAAAGTAACAAAATAAGTTTACTTCTTCTTGGATACACCGACAGTGCGACCACGACGACCGGTAGTCTTGGTATGTTGACCACGGACACGGAGACCCCAGTAGTGACGGAGACCACGGTGAGAGCGTATCTTCTTCAAACGTTCCAAATCATCACGCAATTTGGAGTCCAAATTAGAGGAAGTCAATTGATTGTATTTACCATCGATGATATCCTTTTGTCTATTCAAAAACCAGTTGGGAACCTTGTAGTGCAAAGGGTTTGCGATGATGGTCACAACTTTTTCAACCTATTGAAAGAAATAGAACAACGTTAACCATTTGCCATAATAAGAAGTCCAAAATTTTGCTAAAACTTACCTCTTCTTCGGTACATTCACCAGCACGTTTTGTCAAATCAATATCGGCCTTCTTCAACACAATGTTGGAGTAACGGCGACCTACACCCTTAATGGCAGTCATGGCAATACCAACTTTGCATTTACCATCAATGTTGGTATTCATAATACGCAAAATATGTTGGAATTTTTCTGGAATAACGAGCGACTGTATATGAAAAAGAAAATGAAGACATTTTAATATGTGTATCCAAGAATTTTTATCGCAATTACAAAAACAACACAGCAAACAAATACTAAAGATCATTGGCAAACTATACATTGCATTTATCTTTAAAGCATAATTTACGTAAAAAATAAAAATCACATTTTTTCCGTTAATATTATTTGGCAAATGAAAAAATGTATAAATTCTATTTAATTTTTTCTATTATCACACTTGCACATAGCTTGACCACGTGTTTTTATTAAATATTTTATGATGTTTTGTAACTTTTTTCCAAAAAATTTTAGTATTATATTATAATAATACTAGTAATTGTACTCAAAAAATTATACAAATTAAAAAAAAAAAAAATATTTATGAAAAAAAATTACCATCTTGAGATGTTAATTCGACAAAATTTTCAACCGGAAAGAGCTGGTAAAATAATTGTTGTCGAAGTTGTCAAAATTTGTCAAATTGAATATACAATATGGCTACGCTTGAAAATAACTGATGGCATCACCACAGTTTTGCCAACTCTGTGTCACAGTGTTGTTTTTAAGTAATTTTTTTCACACACAGAAAAATCATAAATTTAATTAAATAATATGTGAATTTACAATTTATTTTTCACGAATATTTTTCAATTAAGCACAGAAGTTCGGGTAGTATTTAAACTTACCTTTACAAGGCCACTTTATATACTTTCTTATTAGCCTTCTTACATATATATGCACAAAATCAACTATAATAAATAAATTAATGTAAAACTGATTACTCTGTTTTTCGTTTTGTCATTCTACTTGCATCAACTGCCAAATATTCATTGCAAGCTGAGTCGCAAGCAGCATAAGTATGAGTGTGGTATTAAAAAATTGTGAGTGTATTCAGTTTTTGGCACTTGCATGTGCTTTAGAAATAAAAAATTACAAAAAAATTATAATAACATCAACAACTGCAATCTTTTATTACCTTTTTTTACTGGGTATGATATATGATCGTGTCTGTTTATTTTTACTGGGTATAATTTTCGGGCGGGTAACTTATTCTGAGATAAGTTAGTATGTCTAGAGTATTCAAAAACCGAAACCGAAATCCGGTCAACCGGTTTCTTTTTTTTTTAAAAACCGATCGGTTTCGAATTTTTTTGTAAATTCGAAGAAAACCGAAAACCGGTCTTTTTTGTTCGGTTGACCGGTTTTTTAATTACATCACCAACTGGGTTACTTGGTCTCTTTTATTTTTTCCAAACACTTAAAATCGTTTTTTAGGTTATGAAGATTTAGATGAAAGTCTTATAGATTGCTATGAAGACCTAACTTTGGATATTTCAAATTCAAATAGTTTAATTTCTGATCTAAATAACACAATAAACAGTATTCAAAATCCTAAAAAAGAGACTGTACAAAATCATTCATCATTATATAATAATTTCATATATCTTGATAAATGCGACAAAAGAACTGAACAGTTGGAAAATTTATATAATTGTCTTTTGACTATTTGTCCAACATCTACTATTAGTGAAAGAGTATTTTCCACTTCTAGCTTTATCAAAAGCAAACAAATAAATCGTCTTAAAACGAAACATTGTAATTGAATATTATTTCTAAAAGAAGAAGTGAAAAATATATTTTCATTTTACATATTTAAAATGTAATATTAAAAAAAATTATTTAATGAAAAACGTTTTAAACGTTCATATTACTAACGTACCTAATTTTATCAATTTACAAACTTTATGACCTCTATTCATTTGATATGCATATAGTTTTATAATATTAATTTTTAAGATATTATATTAAAAAATATTAAAATATTATTAAATGTTAAAATGAAATACAATAAAAAAATATAAAATATTTTTTTCAAAGAAAGTATTTTTTTACTTTTTATTACTTTATATATTAAATTTCTTTTTTTTGTTTGTTTGTAATTAAAAAATTATATAAGCTTTTCAAATTAAAAAAAACCGAAAAAACCGGTTGACCGGTTTTTTCTGCAAAAACCGAAACCGGTTTTTTTTAAATTCAATTTTTCGAAGAAAACCGAAACCGGTTTTTCAAAAAGGCCGGTTTTTTGAATACTCTAAGTATGTCTCAGCGATTTATTTACTTAACTGAAATTTTCTTAAAAGATTACAAATATATTTATATTTTCTTAAAAAATTTCAAATATATTTCTATTTTCTTAAAAAATTTTATAAAAATATAAAAAATGTTAGCTGTTTTTTTTCTAAATTAAAATATCACCATTTTGGTACCAAAAATCGTCAAATCATCTTTTTGGAAATTTTTCACAAAAAATCGTCAAAACGATAAATTGTCAAATCTGGCAGCTAGCTTTTTTACTGTAAAGCTTATTTTTCGCACTTAATTATACAACACTGTTTTGCAAAATTGAACATGACTATCAAAATTTTTGTGCCGGCCGCGTGTTTTTGTACGTTAGAGAATACTTTTGTTGAAAAAAGTGATAAATTGTTTAAAATTCAATTTAAAAAATCCTTAAAGTTATAAAACAAATCATATTTTATCTAGTTATGCTATATTTTGATGAATTGTACTCGGAAATTTTGTTCAAATTTAGATTTTTTGTATACAATAAAGTTCGTGTTTCATATTGTTAAATTAAAAGTGCTAGAAATTATAAAATTCGTATAAATTATACAACGGATTGTTTTATTATTATTTTAGGAACGTTATAGTAAATATTGGTGTTAAATAAGTTTAGTTGTTTGGTGTTTTAAATTTTGTGTAAAAGTCCTTGTCTAATTTCACCGTCAATCTTTAAGACATGCTATGGAATTTAGCTAACCCTTTGGGACCCAGACTATACTTTTTTTAGTGACTGGGTCTCAAAGGGCTAAATGTGTGAGGTGAGTGTATATATTTTTTATACCCATTTTTGCTTTAAAATTGTATTTCCGTTCCCGTACTATATCGCATTAACCCAAAGCAATTAAAAATATCACAAACAACCATGAAATTTTGAGTAGCGGTACGATTTTGTCTTTTGGTGGCAATTTACGAAACAAGGCTCCACTAAATATATAAATATTTTTTGGCTTATATACTAGTAGGTGCTTCAAATACATGAAACTTGGTTCATTGACTAAATTCCAAACTGAACCTATGATGACGTTACTTTGTTTCGGACTCATCACCTTTTTAAGTGGCCGGGGCTTTAAAGTTATAAATTGAATTTTGTATAAGTCTGGAAATATCCCCTAATATGACACCATTTATTAACACATAGTGAAACAATTTCTAGATTACTAGTTTTCTAAATGATTTTATAAAAATCCTATTTATTGAAAACTTTATCTAAAAATTAATAAATGTAAATGAAATGAAAAATAAATTTTAAAGCTAGATTTAGAATTATGCAAATTTTAAAGCTAGATTTAGAATGATGCAAAGAATGATGGATTACTCAAGAATTGTGAATCAACCTTAAGGTTCAATAACCTATTTCCCAGTATTGGTAATACGAATTTTCCTTTGTATAACAAAAAGGACAGTTATTGGAGTGTGAATCAAGCTTTACAGAAATTTATAGACAATAGTTTAATCTTTCACTCGCTATTTGACATAACCCATTGGTTTCACAAATTATAAAGTGAGTTATTAAGGATCAAACTTGAACATGAACACCTTATTAGTAAATCTCACTTTAAACAGCAGTTAAAAAACTGCTCTGCAAAAAAACTTTACTAAGCGAAAACGCAAAAATATATATCCGGTAGAAAAAATCCTTAAGTACAAAAAAACTTTACTCAGTTGTACCTTGAACGAACGTTTGTAGACTTGACTAACCACTTATGTAAAAAAAAATTACTATTACATATAAACAATTTTGAGTAAATAAGGTTTTTATAAAAAATTCATTGAAAAATTCAAAAATTCAGTTGGCCCACAATGAGTTAATCCATGGGCCTTAATAAAAATATATTTGAGAGGCCTTTTATATGGTGTAAAATTTTGTCCTGGTCGGATAAGTATTTCCAGATTTATTTAAAAATAAATTTTCAACTTTACACACTAGAAAGCAGGGACTGGGACCCTGAAAAAATGAGTTCAGGTTCGGGTTAATCGAAATAAAAAGATCAGGTTCGGTTCAGGGTTCAGGTTTAACATTGAAAAAAAAGGACAAATGTTTTTTTAATAGGAAATTTATTTATTGTTCAAAGAAATTTTTGCTTTATTTTCAATTGATTATATATTTTAAATTTTCTTCTATTAAATTTGTTCAAGGCTGAAATTGCCCTCTCATTTGAAGAGTTTCATTTAGAAAATCGTTCCTTTGTTTTTAGAAGTTGTTAAAGCATATCTTCATCTTCTAAAGAACAAAATTTTAAAGTTTTAATTGTTTTTAAAACATATATATTTTTTTTGACATTTTTAACAACTTCGGGACTCAGCGTTAACTTAAATCTGATATCTTGAAACATATAATGCTGCAATCAAAAATGAATTATTAATAAAGTGGTTTTTCTCTTTTTAAAATATTTAAATATAATTCTTGTGAAAATATTTTTGATTTGTCATCTTTTGTTAACTTCAATTTAAAACTAAGCCAGATTCTATAAAAATCTCCTAAAGTCAACTTCTGTTCTTCTTGTCGTATCAGCGTTAATTGCATTCTTCACAATTATTCCAAATATGTATTATTCATAGTTAATGCTGCATACAGTAATTCCAATCAAAAACTTGTATATTCCATTAAGGCTTGAACCATGTTATAACTGGAATTCCATCTAGTTTGACAGTCTAGTACGGCTTTTTTCAAGTTTAGCTTTTTAGCTAAAGTATAAATTCTTGGTGTTCGCAATTCTTTGCAAGAAGCTCTGCATTGATCAAGTATTTGCTTAAAAGGACTAGACATAGTGTCGATCACTGCAAACTGGAATGCAAGAAATGTCATATTTTTTATTAGTTCGGGTTCGGTTTCAGTCCCTGCTAGAAAGAGATAATTTTTTTTGTACTCTGACCTACATTGTAGAAAAATAAATAATCGCAGGTGTGATGTAAGCTGTAGTTGTTCCTTTTTTAAAAACTGATACTGAATTTCAAATTTAAAATAAGGGGATTTTAGTCCATCTCGTGAATTAAGGGAGGATTTTTAATGTGCATAACAGGGATTGCAAAGTATTTTTCTACAATTTCAACACTTTTCTGCACAAAAAATTACACCAAAGTGCGTATTTTACCAAATGACCTTGAGAAAAAAACATAAAAAATATATTTGAAAGTTTATCAAAAGAGAAAACTATTTTTTCAATTTTTCTTTTAAAGTCTAAATGAATATAGTTATTTGATAATTTGAGCCAAATTTACAATACTAAGGAACTCCGCTCTGCAGGATAAATTAAACTGCAGCATTGTGAATGACTTATACTTTTGAATAAGAAAATATTTTAGAAATCTTAAGAAGTTTTATCCAAAAAGTAGGTCCAGCAAGGATTCATAGAAAAATGTCATTAGAATGAATTTTGTTTTAAAATTGTTTTATAAAAAGGACTAGATTTCTCAAAATGTAGTACAAATTGTAAAATTTTTATAGTTCATGAACAAAATTAGTTTTAGATTAAAGGATTTCTAGCAGTAATATTTATTGGATTTTAATTATTAAATTATTATTATACAAACTGAGCTTAATTCAACCATATAATAAATGATACATTGAAGTGAAAAGGATCAACTAACTTATGTTTATTTTATTTATTACAGCAACAAATCTCAAATACTTGTGAAGATGGATGGACAATTCTCAGCCATGTGGCCCAACGAAATAAATGTAAGTTTCAGAAATTAACTCTTTATTGTCAAAGGCCGCAAGAGCGGTCTTCAAATCTTAAGTAGTTTTGCCTTAAAATACCGTTAATCCAAAATGAATAGTAATAGTAGGATTTTAGATCATATAATCATATTCTTTTTTTAATTAATTAATTAATTGAAAATAGCGTTACCCTTACCGATAACCGCATCGTTTCGGTTTCCGATCATGTAAAATAATTTATAAATACAATTCTTCTATAAAAAGGCTTAAAGATTTTCTTTTATTCATTTTGTAAAAGATTAAAAGAGATGTTTGTGATTTTTAATTATGATTCTCATCTACAGTAAAAGTCGTTTTAGATCAACTTGGCTAAGATGAATTCTCGGTTAATGCGAATTAAAAATTACTTCATTTTAGCAACAATTTAAATATAAAAAAAAATATTTGTTAAATCGAACTCGATTAAAACGAACTCTGTCGGCTGAGACGAACTGTTTGTGATGGTCCTACAAACATTGATTTTTTTAATTTTCTTGTATTTTGGCCAATTTTAAATCCTGCAAACATAAATATTTCCTTAAATGTGTAGCACATCATTTGGATTTGTTTTTAGGAATTTTAAATATTTTGTGAATAATAACAAAATTTAAAAAATATTTATCCTGCTTAAAAAGGAATGTCGGTTATAATGAACAATTTTTTCTGGTCGCTTGGTGTTCGTGTTTATCGGGTTTAACTATTTTATTATGATTTTATCTTTTAAATCCGTTGATTTATTTACTTGCTTAATAAATCTAGTTCTTTTTATATTGCAAATAGTAAATAAAAGTTTAAATTTTTTATAGCAACTTTTTATTTAAACAATTACACAAGGAAACTTTATTAAATTACACTTGTAACACACTTATTTACAAAATTAATTAAATTAATCGCCAAATTTATTTTGCCGAGTTGTTGCCATATTAACTTTCTATGTCAAACTGAAGACATATCCTGTGGTGGCTCAGTTACAGATATGGTAGTGACATCTAGTACAAAGTAGTAAAATATCTAGCTTTATCTAGAAACATGATGTTGGCTATGCCACCAGATATCGGCATGATGGAAGCTCTATTGTCGAACTTTCTTGTGAAGTGTTGCCATGCCGAATTGATTTACAATTTAGGGCTGGCAAATGGGGATTTATACTTAAACGGGTTAATGGAAATTATGATGAATTGAATTTCAATATTTTATTCGCATTTCATTAACTCTATGGGTTACATATATCTACGATATTAATATTTGCTTAGTAAATAATATCACATTTTTATTTAGTTTGGTATAATTAACTACAGTGTTTCCAGACTTATTAAAAAATATCGTATATAACTTTGCTCATTTACAAATTGAATAAAAGAAAAACTTTAAGCAGCCATTTTGTAAGAGATTAAAATTAATAGCAGAAATTAATGATTCAAGTTGGGATATGCAAATTTTTAAGTCTGAATTCGATTTTGGACTTTGTCTTATTTTTTTTTTTTTTTGACTTTGGACTTTGTCTTATTTTTTTTTCTAATCTTAGCAACACATGTCTGCTGACGTGTAGTACAATGAAATTAGTAGCCGCTACTAAATTTTAGTAAACTTTTTGTAAAGTGGAATTGAAAATCTGTTTGCTAAAATCAGAAAAAAAAAATTACTAAATATTGTTAATATTAGTTCAAAATATCAAATTTATTTTTTTTATTGAGCATCAAAATTTTTTTATTTTATTTATTTTTTTCAAAAAATATTTTAGACAAAATTAAAAAAAAAAAATTAATCAAAGGCTTAAAAATTGTAAAAATATAAACTAATTTATCAATTTGATTTAATTTGGTAATTTCTGTTTTGAAAAATGTTTTAGTATTTTTTTTTTTATTTTACTTTTAAGGTCGAATTTCAATTGTTTTAGGGCTGATTTTTAGAACTAAAAAAAACCTTTTAGTTCTATTTTAAGTGGATGTCCTATTTTTAGACATGAGTCGGTATATTCACTTCCGATACCTTTTTTTAACCTATGTAACATTTTAAGGTATTTTAAGTTTGTAGGTGTAAGTTTTAATTAGAAATAACATTTCCTTCAATATCCACTTTTTAAAAATTTGTATTTTTTTTTTTTGCTAATTTAAGCGGTTTTCAAAAATTTTGAAAATGATTTCTGAAATTAGCAACAAAAGTTTGTAAATATTCTGTAAAAACTCTGTAATTTGTAAAATGTAAATAGCAAAAAGATTTGTAAAGTGGGATTGAAAACCGTTTACAAATTTTTCTACTAACTTTTTTTTCGGAGTGTAGAGATTGTAACCCTTCTATTAAATTGCCAGGAATTTTTGTTGGTTTGCCCCAATGTGCACTGCAGGACACAATAAAATTAAGCTATTTTTATCCACACTTCATTAATGCGATGTACAATTTACGTAACTCAAAAAGATTACCAAATAGACGAAAAGTGTTTATATTTAGGGCAATTCATAACACATTTAAAAAATTAAACCTATGGTGTAGTATCAAATAAATTCAAATTAAACGAAAAAAAATTTACCGAGTACGCATTAAATAATAATTTAATAGAAATAACTAAAAAATCAATAATGTTAATAAAAAATATTATTGCTTTACGGTTCAAAGTAAATCATTTAAAATTGCTCTATTGAGATAATAAATTTAAAGAAACTTAAAAATTCTAAAAATAACCAAACAGTATTAGTTGAAGTTCATACTAAATAATTTTAGTACTCTGTTAAATACAATAAGTATTCTTTAATTAAATTAATATTTAACTCTATTTATAGATAGTTAAGATAGTTAAAAATGTGATTGCAAAAGTTTTTACACTTTCTTTTATCTTTTATAATTCAATTGCAACCATTTTGTAAAGAAATTTTGGATATTCCTAAAATCCTATTAGGGGAAAATTTAAAATAAAATAGTATGACAATCGTAATTGTGTTATTATCAACCAAGTACAATACAACGTTGTTTGATGTTGTTATTAAACTATTTATGTTACTTATAAGATTCAAAAAAAAAAAAAAAAATATATATATATAAATTTATTTATTTTTTTTTTATCACTTTCCTTGAAATCGGCAGGATGTAAACCATACAAAATGGTAGACAGTAATAATTTGAATATAATCAAATAGACCAAATAAAATTGCTAGCAATCAAAAATAGATTCTTTTAAAGTATTTTCTTTAAATCTCCCCCAAGTAAAGTAGAATGAAGTGTAGGTGGTAGGAGATAGAAACAATTTAAGTTTTAAATTTGTATCATTTGGTATTTTAGCAATAGTATTAAATGGTATCATATCACATATTAAGCCAAAAAAGATGTAAAAAATGATAGTCTAAAGTACTTACAACAATACAAGTTTGGTGGAGTCCTGTTAAGTAATTTATCTCCATTGGAATGAGTGCCAAACAGTTATTAACAGAGAGACTCACACAATGTTTTTGGGGTTCTTGAGGTTATGTTGTATGGTGATAAAGAAGGATTTCCTGTCTTTATTGATGAGGGTAATTATTTATATGTATATATTTATGTGTCGCAATCAGAGCTTTGAAGACTTAATTCAATTTCTGAATTCTGTATTGAAATTTAACGAATGAAATTCTAAATGAACAATCATCATTGAATGGATTTAACTCCCATTTGGTTTCGTTCGATTTGTTTTGAAAATAATTAAATCACTGGAAACGCATTAATTTTTATAAAACGAATGAAAAAAAGAATTCGTTTAATTTATTAACCGTTCAATGCGAACGGTAAATTTCTCTCTACCGTGTTCAGTTTTAAAAAAAATATATATATATATTCCCGTCAGTGATTTAAAATCAATTTTTTGTTGTTCACTTAATTATAATCGATTTTTTTTACCATTCAGTGATTCAAAAATAAAATATTTAGCGTTCAGTTAATAAAAAACAAAAAAAAAAAAAAAAAATCGTTCAGCAGCATTTTTCTCATTTTTTTTCTTATTGTTTAAAAGACATTGTCTGAGTATTTTTGAAAATGCTATAAAAAAACTACTGAATATTTTCTCAAATTTCTTTTTTTATTTGAAAGTACAATCCTTCCGGTTAATAATGGAAAATAATTTCATTCAAATGGCTGCCTCGGCTGGCCATGCAGTAGCCTATTTTTTTTAAGCACATTATCGATTGTGTGCAGCTGTATTTCACCAATGGCTTCACGAATATTGTCCTTTAAAGCGTCAATTGTCTCTGGCTTGTCGGCGTAACACTTATCTTTGACGGCACCCCACAAATAATATTCCAACGGTGTCAAATCGCAGCTCCAAGGTGGCCAAACGACATCAGCTCTGGTGCTGATAATGCGATCTTCAAAAACAGGGCGCAAAACATCGAGTGAATCCAAATGTTGCCAACATCCTCCTCTTAAATTTTTGTGAACAAAAATTCGTTCAACATGGCGATTACGATCGCCATTGACTGTAACGGCCACTCCTTGCTCATTTTCGAAGAAAAATGGCCAAATTATGCCTCTGGACCAAAATCCGCACCAAACAGTGACTCGTTTTGGGTGCATCGGCTTTTCAATGTATGCGTGCAGGTTTTCTGTGCCCCAAATGCGACAATTTTGCTTGTTTTCATACCCACCAAGATCAAAATGAGCTTCATCTGAAAAGATGACATTGAAAAGATGACATTCTGCAACATTACCATGATTTTCAAAGTAATGTCGCAATATTTCCCAGCGTTGTTCAAGCGTATACACAACAATATTCGTTCAGCGAAAGGATAAAACTAATTATCTGTCAAACCAGACATGAGCTAAGTGTTACCATTCACGAAATAAACACTAGTTGAAAAAAAAACGTTAGATGGCGGACCCTATTTTATATCATATAAAATTATATAACTACACTCAGAAAAAAAGTTAGTAGAAAAATTTGTTAACGGTTTTTAATCCCACTTTACTATTTTTGTGCTGTTTTTTAGTAAAAAAATTATTATTAAGCAAATCTTTTTGCTATTTACATTTTACAGAATATTTACAAATCTTTGTTGCTAATTTCAGAAATCATTTACAATTTTTTTTAAAACCGATTTGCTAAAATTAGCAAAGAAATTTACTAATTTTGAGAACTTAAATTGCCTTAAAAAAGGTATCGGAAGTGAATTTACCGACTCATGTCTGAAAATAGGACATCCAAATTTTTTTACAAATTTCAAAAATCATTTTACAAATTTTTGAAAACCGATTTGCTAAGATTAGCAAAAAAATTTACTAATTTTGAAAAAGTGGATATTGAAGGAAATGTTATTTATAATATTTAAAACTTATACATACAAACTAAAATTGACTTAAAATGTTACATAGGGATCGGAAGTGAAGATACTTTCCACAACCGACCCATGTCCAAAAATTGGACATCCACTTAAAATAGCACTAAAAACTTTTTTGTTCTAAAATTTGACCCTAAAATTTAAAAAAAAATTACTAAAAATATTTTTACAAACAAAAATTAGCAAATTAAAACAAAATGATAAATTCGTTTACGTTTTAACTATTTTTAAGTCTTTGAATTTTTTTTTAGTTTTGTCTAAAATATTTTTTGAAAAAAAAATATAATAAAATAAAATAAAAAAAATGTTCGATAAAAAAAATATAAATTTGTATATTCGAATTTGTAAGACAATTTAAAAAAAAAATTAGAAGCTTTAAAGTATAACAAGTGTATCTAAAAATAATTGAGTTAATTTGTTGACTAAAATTTAGTAGCGCTACTAATTTTTTCTACTAATTTCATTGTACTACACGTCAGCAGACATGTGTTGTTAAGATAAGCAAAAAAAATACCGCTGGGCTTAAAAAAAAAGCAAAATTTCCCTTTATAACAGCAAAATTTTCAGCTGTCATTACAGACTTTTTTTCGGTGAGTGTACAACAACCTTACACGGTTGTATTTTTTATGTCTGGAAAAAGTTGTATTTTTAGTATTGTACAGACAAAAGTCTGTACTACATTTTACTACATGCTGCGACATCTACCTCTTGTCAACCTGATTATTGTCCTCATTATAAATGTGCCGAAAAAAATCATAGTCAAAAAGATTCTATTATTTTTTAATTTTTTTCAATAAAAACAATAATATTTTTTTTAAATTTATACATTTTAAAATAATTACTTCCTTGTGGAAAAAAGAACTCAGAATATTAATAAAATAATTTTTTATAAGAAAAATTTTGTAAAACTCGAAAGTTTTTCTGCAAGAAAAGTTTTCTTATACAAAATACTAGATATTTTGAAATTTTTTCTCATAAAAGCATCTTTAGATTCTAGAGACTTTTCCTCAAAATAATATTTTTAGATTTTGCAAAGTGTTTCATACATAAAAATTGATGTATTTTTGAAAAAAAACTTTGATTCCAATGCAAAACAAATTAGTTTAAAATTAGTTCAAAGTTAGTTTATTGCTGAAAAAATGTAACTAAAGTTTTCAAAAAAAATTGCTCTTACTAATTTTTCTACTAATTTATTTTTTGAGTGTAGTTTATAACTACTTAGGCCGAGTTAGATTACCTCCTTTACTTAATTAGTTTGTAACAGCAATACTGCTTCTAAAATTTAATTTATTTTGTTTTATTTCAATAAAGATCAAAATTCTATAAGAAAAAAAAAAATATTTTCGTTTAACTAAACCAAGTTTAATTGACATTCCAAAAACTTGGCCTAAATGAATTGGAATTTAAACAGCGTTAATAAAGTGTTAATAAAGTATTAAATTTTTTTCATTTTGGGTACGATTTTTATTTATCATCCCTGAACTCAATGAAGAGATTAACTCGTACATATTTTCTCTTAATTGAGGTGACCAGATGTCTTTAGGGTTAAATATAAATAAATTTAAAACAAAGGCTGAAAACGAACATGTTGATTTAAGGCTTAATAAATTTTCTGTAATAACTTCAAGAAATTTTAATAAAATTTAAATAATATTTTCATTGAGTTAAATTTAAATACAGTTTTTGTTAAAAACTCAAATGTCCTTATAAGCAAAATATTGCTTTAAATTATATTTTGTTTAATATTGTCTCTGGTTCAACTTTTTCTCTTTCATCAATGATTTTTTTTTATTTTACAATTTTTATGAATGAATTTTACTTTTTTTTTGTTTTGTATAAACTTGCGCACTAACAATTGCCGGTATTTGTGACTTTGTTGTTATTATTTTTTCTTTCTTTTTTATTTTGCTACTGATTCTTATTTGTTTATAATCCCCACTGCCTCAGAACCACATTACCATTAGTTACCAAACGACAAAGACTTTCACATTGTCCTCCACCAAAATTCTAATATTAGGCGCCAAACAGTTACTATTGTAAGTGCGTGCAGCTAACAAGTTGCAAATTTGCGCGCATAACGGTTAAATTTTTATAAATGAAATATAAATAAATACAGTTTTCTAACAAAATTTATTTTGCTTAAATTAAAAAGAAAAAAAGCTATGATTTACGTATCCGCATATTCGGTTTAGTTTTCCTTTCATTTAATATCATTTGAATGATGATTGTTGTTCTTATGTAGATTGTTTAGAGTTCACAAACAAAAAAAAAACTTAAATCGTGTAAAATATAACGGGAAATAGATAATTAAAAATAGTGTTGAAAAAAGTATTGAAAAATATAATTTGATTTAAAAATATTTAAAATAATTTAACAAAATTAAAACAATAACTTTAGAATAAATGTAGTAATTTTTTTTAAATAAAATTTATTTAAAAAATATATAAAAAAATATATAAAAAAATATAAAAAAAAAATATTAAAAATAATTTTAAAAAAGTGAAAATATTCGCAATTGTTTAAAAAAAATATAAGTGGAATTTTTAAATTTTGCTGTAACCATGTTTTCAAAAATGTAAGTTAAAGTGAATTCGAAAACGATCAAATTAAATTGAATAAAAATTCTTAATTTTTTAAAATAAAAAAAAATCGGTTTATTAGTAAAACTAAATTTTTAAGTAATTGTTAAGTTTTCTGATACGTATTCAAAATTAAAAATCTATTTATAAAATTAAATATTGTTCCGTTTTTTTTAAATCAATTTTTCAATCAAAATTTGATGGAACATTTTTCAAAAATTATTTAAAAATATACACAAGAAGAATAATGTTAATTTGTATTAACATAAATAATATTTTTTATGTAATATGAAAATTTAAGACTTTTTTCCTGTCAGTTGTATACGATTTATGCGCCCCGGTAGGCTAGTTGGTAGCGTGCTAGCTTATCAGTGCGGGGGTCGTGGGTTCAATTCCCACCAGAGGCTCTGGTCTGTTTTCGCTACAACGAGCCGAAGGCCTTTGTTGCTAGTGGTCGGTTAGGGTATTAACATATAATTTGTAATTATATGATTAATAAATAAAATAAATAAATAAATAAATAGACCGATCGGAACATGCATTTTCGAATTACACATTGTCGAAAATATGCAAAAATATATTCCGTTTTCACTGAAAAAAAAACCTAAAAAATTTGTTTAACCAAAAAAATAAAAATTTCATTTATTTTTTAATAAACATTTGTTCATAAAAATAAACAATACATCGAAGATTCACGTCCGGTGAAAATTTTCACTTTGGTTACGAATATTTTTTCTGCGAGAGCGCTTTAAGGCAAACAAATTAAACTTCTTAATATAATTTGTTTTTTTTTTTTTAAATTTAAGAGCCAAAAACTGTACAGCGGGTCTATAACGTATTAACACATTAACGTTAATCATGCACGCAAAAAATTATTGGAAAAATAATTGATTTTAGTACAACTCCAGTAGAAATTTTAAATTCGTTCACGTTGTGACAATCAAATTTTTTGCCAACCGAATGGTTTGGTTGGAGCCACTGATATATTTGTTTGTGGCAACAGAAACTCGTTTAGTACAACAGAAAATCGGTTAATAGAAAAGAATTTGGGTTGAAAGCAAATATTTTAATTGTATCGGGAAAATATTTAATTGGGACAACTAAGTAATTCGGTTGCTGCAACCAAAATATTCAGTTGACAAGGAATTCGGTTGTTACGATAAATCCGTTTTCTCTGTGTTTCTATTTTTTTTTTTATTTACTTCTAAAACTTTAAAAATGTTATTTTTTCTAAAATTTTTAGATTAAAATTATTTCGTAACAAAATAAGAAAAACGGATTTTTTTTTGATACAAAAATTAAAACATCAATTGCGTCCGCCGATTTGAAAAAAAAAGATTAAAAATCTACACTTTTTTCCAAAAAAAAAATGGCATTTGCAGCACTTTGATTTAAAAAACTTGGCACAATTTAAAATACTCATTTAAATGATTTTTAATTTACTTTAAATTAAAGGAAAACTCTATAAAAAATAACAATTCAGTGTAAAATAATGTTTTTAAACACACAAATTTAACATTTACATAAAGTAAAAGAGGTTTAAAATTAATCAACATCTCAATATTAAGAATTTTTATTAAAATTTAAATTACTACGTTTTTCATAGTTTTTGGAATAAAGGTTTCCTTGCAACGTTTCGTATTCTAAGAAATTTTGAAACTAAAATAAATTAATAAATAACTTGGCAGAAAAAAAAACTCTTTCAAATAAATCAAATGTTTCGTATGAAGAAATGTTATAATTAAGTAAAGTTATAATTTTTTTGCTAATAACTTGGTAAATGCTTTAAAAAATTAAAAATCTATTTTCAAAATTAAACATTAATCATACTTGCAAAGAAATTATTGCAAAAAGAATTGATGAAATAAAAAAAAAGTTTGTATATATTGGTAAAATTGGTAATATTTACCAAGTTTTTATTTTTTTTTCAACCAAAAACTTGGTAAATGCTCCCAAGTTTTTGCATAATTTATAAAAACACTGCATTGAGTCTAATTAACAATTTTTTAAATATAGATTTTTAATTTTGTAAAACAAAAATAATAAAAAAAAATTTACGTATTTTTCAATTACGTATTGTTCTAAATTTATAAATTTTGATATACAATTTAATTTAGTAAAAAGTATTTAAACAAAATATTGCTTTTGTAAATATGCGGAGGTTGAAATAAAAAAAAAATACAAACAAAAAATATCGATGTATATAAAAATAAATATAATTCTAAAATATATTGTGGCAAAATTAGCCTTTCAGTCTTACAACCTTGAACACAATTTTTTTATATTATCCTTAGACACTGGTACTCTAAAAACGCAGTTTATTTAATTAAAAATTTCGTTTATTTTCTGGCTTAAACACCTTACACAGAATAAAATTACAAAATTCTGTGTGTAGTATTGAACATTTTTTATACAATATTTTTGTAAATAAAAAAAAATATATTTTTTTTAACAAGGCACCAACTATGGAATTTTTAAATATAAAAAACTTTTTTTTTGTAAATTTTTATTTTCAAAGAATTTTTATAAAAATTACAAAAAAATTTTGGAAATCGATTTTAAATATTAACAATATTTTTAATTACTTAAAATTTTATGATACTTTTTTCTGTGTATAATTTAAAATTTAAAACAGCTGATAAAAAAAAACTAATAATGGAGTGGCAACTGAAAATATTGCTGTTATTACGGGAAATTTTGCTAATTTAACCCCAGTGGTATTTTTTTTTGCTAATCTTAGCAACACATGTCTGCTGACGTGTAGTACAATGAAATTTGTAGAAAAATTTAGCTGCCGCTACTAAATTTTAGTAAACTTTTTGTAAAATTGAATTTAAAATCTGTTTGCTAAAATCAGCAAAAAAAAATTACTAAATATTATTACCATTAGTACAAAATTTAAAAATTTTTTTTTACCGAGCATAAAAATTTTTTTTTTTTTTATTTTTTTTATCGAGCGTCGAAATTTTTTTTTTTATTTTTTTATCGAGCATTCAAATTTATTTTTTTAAGTATTTTAGAAAAATAAAAAAATTAAAGACTACTTTTAAAAATATTTTAGTAAATTTTTTTTTACCTTTAAGGTCAAATTTTAATTGTTTTTAGGGATGATATTTAGAACTAAAAATAACTTTTTAGTGCTATTTTAAGTGGATGTCCATGCCACATATGAGTCGGCGGTATATTCACTTCCGATCCCTTGTTTTTAATCTATGTAACAGTTTAAGGCAATTTAAGTTTGTAGGTGTAATTTTTAATTAGAAATAACATTTCCATTAAATATCCACTTTTTTAAATTAGTAATTTTTTTTTTTGCTAATTTTAGCAAATCGGTTTTTACAAATTTGTAAAATATTTTCTGAAATTAGCAACAAAAATTTGTAAATATTTTGTAAAAATTCTATAACTTGTAAAATGTAAATAGCAAAAAGATTTGCTAAATAATTTTTTTTACCAAAAATCAGTACAAAAATAGTAAAGTGGGATTGAAACTGTTTACAAATTTTTCTACAAACTTTTTTCCTGAGTGTTGCGATTGTGGTTGACGATATTATATATACGTCTTGTGAATAAAAATATAAAGTTAAAAAAATAATATTGTAATTTGGATTTTTGACAATCGTTCAAATATTCCCTTTGTAATGCTGTTCCCGCAATTACAATTAAAAATTAACTGACATTGCAGTTATTTTTACAACAAGAACAGTTAAAAATAAATACAATATAAGTGATTTTTTAATTGCAGTGTACACTTTTTTTCAAAATCAATAGCAGTTAATTTTACTGGCATAATTCGCTGAGTGTACAACCAATAATATATGTAACGCTGTGTAATTTTAATAATTTGCTGTTTACTTTTTTATTTGTTTTAAAAAATCTGATTGATTATTGATATAAATAATCCTTAATAAATTGATTTAATAAAATCATGTTTACATACACTCAAAAAAAAAAAAAAATAAGTTGGTGGAAAAATTAATAAAAGGTTTGCAATTATTAAATTGTTTTTTTAGCATAAACTGAGGTAATTTTTCAACAATAAACAAACTTTGAACTATTTTTTTTTTAAATAAAGTACATACAAATAATAACACTAAAAAATACAACTCTTCCAAGACATAAAAAAAGCAATCTTGGAAGGTTGTATCATACGCCAAAAATGTGTGTAACTAGAAATTGTAAATTTAGAAAAATAATTATTATGTTAACTCTGATAACTCAAAATAATTGTATATGTTTTAAATTTTAGAGAAAATAAAATATTTAAAATTAGTAAAGATAAAATCTAAATATTTATTTAAAAACAAAATATTTATAAGTCGGGAATTAAGCGAAAATAAAACAAATATACAGCATGCAAGTAATTGAGATAATTTTGTTTCTATTTTATTTATTGTATAATTATTTTTATACCCTTCACCACAGGTGGAAGGGTATATATAAGTTTGTCATTCCGTTTGTAATTTTTACAATATTGATCTTAGACCCTATAAAGTATATATATTCTGGGTCCTTATGAAGAGCGAAGTTGATTTAACGATGTCCGTCTGTCCGTCTGTGTGTTGAAATGGATTTTCTGAAGAACCCAGGCATGATGTGGACTTGATTGTTATTTATTTCTGTTACATGTGATTAAGTTCTGTTTGCTATTGAAAATCAGACAGATCGGTTAATAAATGGCTGAGATATTAGCAAAAAACCAGGACTGCCTCTAATTTTTTCCGTAAAATCCCTTTGTTTAATATGTATGTAGAATTTTACGCATAACAAACACATCCATTTGTTGAAATTCTTTTCTTTCATCTCCACCTTTTATACACAAACAACAAACACATACAAATTTTTGTCATTTAAAAAAAAAACCAAACAAATCTCTAATGAACGAATGATTTTGTGTGAGCTTCAATAGCTCAGTTGTCTAGACGCTATGTCACAAATACTTTTTTTCTCTAAGGCCGCGGGTTCGAGTCCCGGTCAATTCACTTTTTTTTGTACATTTTTTTGTTTATTTTTTTTAACATTTAATAATTAATTTATATAAAATTTTATATTAATAATTAAATAATCCATAAATAGGCTAAAAACATCAAAATTTTTATAAAAACCCTCTGATACAAACAAAATACAAACGTTTTTATTTCTATTTTTTGCTCCGATTTAAAAGAATTTATAAACAGATTTTTAAACCATTTTATTTCTCATATATTAAGAAAATTTTATACATAATTTCCCTTTGAGTGCAACTATTTTAGATTATAACTTATAATAATTTATAAAAAAATTTATAAACTATTTTCCTTAAAATTTTTAAAATTAAGCTAAAGAAATTAAAAATATTTTTTAATAAAAAAGTGAAATAAAATCCCAAATGCAAATTTGCCAGCTAAATCAAACGTTTTTGTAGAAATAAAACACATGCAGTCCTAGTGATTTCTTTTAACGTTTTGTTGAAATTCTTTTCTTTCACCTCTTCACCTTTTATACACAAACAACAAACACTATTCTAGAGCTGTAATATGACCTATGGATACGTCTTATATAGTAAAGGATCGAAAATCTTTAGTATAACATATTTGCTGAAAAAAACTCGAAAATATCGGTTCAGATACAAAAAAGTTATGCCCAAAACATAAAATTATTTTAAATACCTATTTTCTGGAACCATAAATCTTCCCGAGTCCAAGTTTTATCACCAAACTAAATGGTTAATTTCCTCTTAAAGGCGTCCGTATATAAATCTGTCCATTCCATATATGTCCATATATAAACTTCAGTTTTTTCCCAACCATGGTGAAGGGTATATAAGATTCTGCATAGCCGAATTTAGCCGCTCTTACTTGTTTTAATTTCAATTAAATCATTTTGACAATGCGGATGTCTGAATATTTTTGTATTTTACAAAATTTTATAAATTGTATTTAAAATCACATAAAAAAATGTCTAGGTCTAAATTTTCAGCAAATAAATTAACTAAATTATAAAATTTTTACAAATTTTTTTCATAGTTATTTCAGTCTACTAATATTTGGCAAACAATTTTATTGGTTTTAGCAAAAAAATTTTTATGTACAACCGACTAAGTGTTAGCACAACTTTTGCTGAATTTACTATTTTTTTGTTTTGGTAAAATCAATCACTGATTATCACCAACACGATTTTGCAAATTCTCTGCAAGGACCCTATTGACAATGTTTTTTTGAGTGTACACAATTTACTGGTTAAATTAAAAATACAAGATACTGTTCAATATTAATTAAACACATCCGTTTAATTATGTCATATACTAAGTTTAATGGCGTATAATAAAATTCAATGCAGATTAAATTTTAAATACTCGCATAATTTAAACATTAATTTTGCCTTCATTTAGATATTTTAAGTTTTACTGAATAATTGTTTTTAAATCGAAATTATTGGCCACTAAGCGTATCAGTTATATTTAAAAAGGGCATAAATATTTATAATTAAAAATTTCAAAAAGTTATAGATTCATCTCAACATTGAATTTTCTATTATATTAAAGAGTAATTATTTATCTCTTTCACTGTCACATTGTCTTACAATTAGCCTGGTTTAAGAAGTTGTTTATTATGGATTTTTTTTGACGCACAAATCACTCTTATATCTAAATACTAATATAAAAAATCTGTCCAAAATAATATTTGCACTTTTTGTTCTATCCATATAACATCTGTTTCTATCCAATATATTTATTATTATCATCATCAGATGAAAACTATTTTCCCATCATTAAAAGAAAGAACAACAAACATTGTGTAAACAATTTATTAAGGAAATTAAATATACAAAGACCTGCTAAATTATAAAAATTAGCTAAAATTTAGTGCTTAACTTTAGTCAAGAATGTTGGATGTGTATGGAAATATCTGTGGTTAATATTTAATCTTGGTTAAATTTTGAAATAAGTTATATGCCCTAAATTGTTTACTTTATTTCGTTTTAAACATAATAAAGCACATCAAATCAAATAAAAAAATTCTTTGTTTATTCACTAATAAACACTTTTGCAGTAAACAAAAAATCGAAAATAATAGAAAACTATAAAGCAATTATAACAAAATAATAACAAAAAAACATACCATTGACTGAATTTATGAGTTGTATTCTTTCTTTGTCCAATACTGGCTACGCTGATGGCTACAAAGCAGAGAACTGCAAAATCTGATTGCAAAACGTTCATACGCAATCAACACAAGAATAAATATGTGTTTGCGTTCAAACGTTGAATATACTCCAACACACATATTCGTTGATGATTTTAAATCAATCAAACGACCTGCAAATTGTTGTCACTGATTTATAATCAACGGTCATTTTTGTACCATTGATTTTATTCTGTTCATTCAAGCCAACAATAATTATTTTGATGTAGAATAAATCTGAAAAAACAACAAACAACGTGTAATATAATTAAAACAAAATAGTTTCTTATCCATAAAAAGGGGGTGGTTTTGTAGAAAAACATTTCATATATGTTATATGTATATTAGGGTGGGTCAAAAATACGTTTTTTATAATTTTTATTAGGAATACCAAAAATATTGTTCTTTGTAAATTTTTTTTTTTTTAATTTAGGTCGATATCTCAGGCTCTCCCAATCCGGTTAAAGTTAAATATTGCCTAATTTTCCAATCAAAATAAATGAAAAAAAATGTAGACAATATTTTAATTTTTCCGGATTATACAAGTCTGAGATATCGACCTAAATTTTTTTCCAAAAAAATATTTTTATTTCACAAAGAAGAATATTTTTAGTATTGTATTACTAATAAAAATTCTAAAAAAGCGGATTTAAGTCCCACCCTAATGTACATTCATGAAGTGTGTTTCTATTTTGTTGTAATTATGAACACACTCATATGCGTTGTTTGTTGTTTTTTCTGATTAATTCAACGCTGACTTTTTGTTGAGTGATACATTTGCAGTAAACATAATCGACATATGATTCACACTGATCCCAATTACGCGTTCAGTAACATGATGCTGATTTTATTCTACAGTGAATTTTGTTGAATTATTAAATGTGAACAAGAATTTTTGTGTATGATTAAATAAAAAAAAAAGTTGATCTTGCAGTTCTCTGCTACAAAGAATGTAGCCAGCCTTTGGCCGCTCTTAGAGATTTTTTCCTCTGGGATATGTCAAACTTTGGCTTCGCTAACTAAATATAAATAAATTATATTAAGCCATAATCCTTATATAAACGGCCATGATCTCCATTATCGTTGTTGGATTTACGGCCGAAGTTTTTTTGGACAAATCCCACAACATATCGTAGTAATTGGCAGTTATTGTTTTTCCTTTCTCAAAGAAATTAATAAATATTATACCATGTACATCCCAAAAAACACTGGCCATTACCTCTCCAGCCAATCGTTGAGTCTTTGGCCGCTTTGTCCAGCTTTCTTACGCTTGTAACCACTCCGCACACTGTCTATTGGATTCCGGTGTATAATAATGAATCCACATCTCATTCATTGGTATAAATCAATTTAAAAATTTCAAGCAGAAAGATTTTCATATTTAAATGATCATATAATCTATGCTGCACTCGCTCTGTTGATATGTTTATGATGCCAGCAAACTCACTCACTAAATTCGGAATACCACATTTAAACCATTGAATTTGATGGCGAAGATTCACCATTATGTTTTTTAATCCATGCTTTGGCTTGGGCAGTAATTTTTCCACCAAAAAACTTTAAAAGCAGCATAATTTTTAAACAGTAACTTTTTTTTCTAATTAATGAATAGTCATGAAATTTTGACTAACAGTTGGCCCTACTGAATAAACAAATAATATTGACAGTTGTCACGCCATCTCTATGTAAGGCCACGTAATTTTCACCCCAAAATATTATGTAGTTTACTGTTTGTAGTTTAATAAAAAAAAGTTTTCAGTTCAGTTAAAAATAAAGGAACATACATTTATTTGTCCAAGAAATATTTATTTTAACTTTTTTGTACGTTTGTTTAAAATTATTTACTGTCATTTACCGATTTTTTTTCAGTTTCATTTATTTTTTCTTTTATTTGTTTAAAATTTAAAAAAACTTACCCACAAAACGGAAATTTGTTGTTTATTTGTTTTCGTTACCGTTGCCAAAATTTTAATTTTTTTTGTTGTCTGTTTCAAAAAAGAAAATATTTAAAAAAATTATAATTTTGCTTTTTTTTATTTCAATTGTTTGTTTATATGCAGCATAATTTTAATTCGAATTACAAGAACTTAATAATTACACACACAAAAGGCAATTTACACAACATGTGTTTAGAGAGTGTGTAAGTCTTCATTTTTCAGATAAAAAAAAACAAAAATACAAAAAACCGAAACAATTTCAAATAAATGAATAAATCGGTTATTTTTTACGGAATTGGTAGGTAAAATTTTACCATTTATTATACCTTCAACGATATATGGTGAGGGTATATATCAGTTTGTAATATGTCGAAATATTGGTCTAAGACCCCATAAAGTATGTATATTCGTGATACTTATAAATTTTTAATTTGATTTAGCAATGTCCGCAAGAGGGGGTGCTTATTTGTACCTAGATTAATGGGCATCCTCCCGAGCAGTTTGGTATTGAAAATGAGCAAAATCGGTTCAGCGGTTAAAAAATTATAACTAAAATGGGAAGATACCTCTAAATTTTCAAAATAAATTTTAGTACAATTTTATAGTAGCGACTGGGAAATAATATATTTTCTCATATATTTTTACCAGTCGCTTAGAGCGAATTATATTTTGTACTTACCTGCAAAAATTTTTTCACCACAAAAAAATTTTTTCACTTCAAAAATTTTTTTCACTTCAAAATTTTTTCACTTCAAAAATTTTTTTCATTTAAAAATTTTTTTCACTTCAAAAATTTTTTTCCACCACAAAATTTGTTTTCACATCCAAAAAAATTTTTTTTCACCTCCATAATTTTACTTAAAAAGTTTTTTACATTATTTTTATGAAAAACAGTAGAGAACATTTTTTAGGATATTGGTGGAAGGTATTGAAAGATTTGGCACAGACGTATTCAAGCCTTTTTACTTATTTTTAACTAAATTTATCATTTTTTTTTTTTACTGACGTATCAGTTTTTTAAAATGAAATACAATTTTTAAATAAAATATAATATCTGTTAGTTTGAATTTTCTAATATTTTAACTTACAAACTATTTTAAGTGTATATAAAAATTATAGTATATATGATCGTATATATCGGGATTTCCAATAAGGACTTCACAATTTTTTTTTTTTAAACTCAAACCATTTGAGATATTTCCAAAACTTTATGATCGACTTGAAATACAATCAAATCATTTATGAATGTAACTCGACTTCGTTCATATCGTCGATTCGTTTGACCCAATTTTCGATGATTCGGTCACACATTTCGGCCGCAACGGCCGCTATTTCGCGTTCAATGTTGGCTCTGAGTCATTCCAACGTAGTCGGCTTGTTGGCATAGACCAATGATTTGACGTAGCAACAAAGGAAAACGTCTAGAGGCGTTAAATCGCACGAACGAGGCGGTCGATTGACTAGTCTATTTCTTGAGATAACACGCTCACCAAACTTAATCTTCAATAAATCGATTGTAACGTGTGCTGTGTGGCTTTTGGCACCGTCCTGTTGAAACCACATGTCGTCCAAGTCCATGTTTTTCAATTCGGGCCAAAAATAATCGGTAATCATGGCGCGATAACGATCACCATTCACAGTAACGTGACAATCGTTATTATCGACGAAAAAATATGGCCCAATGACGCCGCCGGCATGCAAACCGCACCAAACAGTTATTTGTTTGTGGATGAAGTGGTGATTCATGAAGCACATGTGGATTTTCACCAAACAAATAACGTATATTTTGCTTATTGATAAACCCATTGAGCTAAAAATGAGCTTCGTCACTAAAGATGATTTTGCGATGAAATTGATCATCTTGGAGCATCTTCTCCAGAGCCCAATGGGAGAACGTACGTCTCGTCAAGTGTCCATCGCATTCAATTTTTGAGTCAGCTTGATCTTGTATAAGTGTAAACCAAGATCTTTATGCAAAATTCGCCATAAAGTGGTCTGTGCGATGCATAGTTCTCGAGAACGCTGCTGATTTATATCGTTTGCTACGGACGCCTGAACGGCAGCGATATTTTTGTCACTTCGACCAACCCGTTGTCTCACTGGCACGGCAGCATCACACAATGATTATGTAGACTCAAACTTTTGCACTAAACTTGTTATTGCTTTTCTACGAGGGCGAGAATAACGACCGAAAATTGGAGTTAACGCTCTTAAAGTTGCCATCACCGACTCCGAAATTCGGTAATATATTTGTATAATTTGCATATGTTGTTTGTTCGTGTACTTTACCATGATAAAAATTTGAGTTCACTGAAAAAAGGAAAGTAACAGTTAACATAGATGATCAGTGAAATAGTGCATTCACAAATTACATTCAAAGTTGTCAAGTACCTATTGATGACTTAAAATGACTAACATATAACATAATATGATATATAGCGCTATACTAGGAATTGTTCTAAAAATATATATGATAAATATATGAATATTTATGTATCGGTACATATACAAATATATATAATTATATAAATTTTTATATGACGATATATAAAACTTTTCCATCAGTATGTAAGATGGTATATAATCATAAGTGCCTATGTATCATAAATAAATTAATGTATGACCATATATGTTCATATATAATTAAATTTTCACATGGAGATAAAATCAACAGTAATTAATCATAATGTCAACAAACAGTTTATTGCGAAACATCATTTAACTTATGATTACTATGTATTAGGGCTTAATACACCTTTTGAAAAAAAAAACATTTTTCATAACAATTTTGTTGACTTAAATAATAGCAATCATTTGTTTAAAAGTAATATGAATTTCAAAATCCAAAAAGGGAAATGTAAAAAACCATACACATCTACCTAGTGAAACAATGATTACAATGTTTTCACATTTACAAAAACACAAAACCAACTACAACTGTTACATTTCGTATAAATAAACCACTCAATGTCTAAATTATATTAAATTTTAACCTTTTTACAAATTTTTGTACTTAATTACAAATCATTAATTTTGTTTCCGTGTGCTATAAGTATATCCTCCCCCCATTTAAATTTTCAGTTATGTTTTATTTTTTTTTTGTTTGAAGTCTAATTTGTAAACATTTTTAAACATGTTTTTAAAAAAAAAAAAATTGTTTGATAGAAAATTTTCATCAATCATTATATTATTTTTAAACTTGTTACATTACCATTAAAAACCCATTTTTCATAAATGTTACTTTACGCCCGCCTAAAAAAACATCCCAATATACCATATAGCAATCAAACTGCAATACAACTTGAGAATAAGCTTATATAAATAGTGTGCTTTAAGCTTTTCTTAATTTCGTTTATTATAATGTTTATAAAATGTGAATTCACAAACAGTATTTAACAATGCTTGAGAAAAGATTAGTATACATAACTTTTTCTAAAACATACACATATTAAACAACGCAATAGGACGATTGAAATAGAAATATTTTTCAATACATTCTAGTCTTGTTGTCTTTGTTCTACGCTTATAATGCATACATTAAGTGAAGTTACTTTTTTTTTTAATTTGTGTTTTGCGTGTACATTTTGTACACGTGTTGGTTGTAAATTTTATAAAGTGATCGTGCAATTGCATATTAAATTTAATTATTTTTATAATAATTAAAATAAATAAAAAATAATGAAATTAAAGAATATAATTGTGATTTCTCTTTTTCAACATTATATGTGAAGCTTATTCTACAATTATGTAAAAAAGCTTATAAATATATTGAGTCAAATAAGCTTTTCTATACGCAAGTTAATGCAATTTTATTTTTGTAAGCTTATTCTACAATTGCAAGAATAAGCTTATAGTAATCATACACACATAATATTTTCACGAGGGTTCCGTTTTGATTTTTCTACAATTGTTACGATAACCTTTTGCAATATATTCTCAAGTCTTTTGCAATATTTTCTCAAGTCTTTTTCAAGTTTAAGGCTTGTGTTTGTAAGCTTATAATAATATTTTTCTTAAGTCATTTGGTATATTGGGTATGTTTGTCAACAAACGTATGAGTTATATTTATTATCAATATATAACTCATACACATATATGTTTCAAACTTTGCAGATGGGGTCTAATTTTTTAAAATCCAGAAGTTTTCCCATTTCGATAATTTAAACAATTTCGGTAGGATAAGAAAACAAAAAAAAAAAAAAAACAACTTGGAAATTTTTATTTTTTATTTTTCTATAAAGAATTTAAATATTAAGGAAATTTGCTGTCTGCCAACATGCAGCAAAACAATATCGCTATTGTTATTCACATGTTTAATGGCCAATAATTGTTTAGCCGTTATTTTCTCTATATAATTTCTATTTTTAATGTAACTTTACAATGACAAATGTTGTATATAAACCGGGGGGTTGGACATAAACTCACACACACATTGTATAAATTCAATAAATGCTGAATTTACCGGAAATGGTTCAAGATTTATGTGTATTTGTATTTTGTTTTTTATTAGATATGCGCTAACAGAGGAGGAGGACATTTACAAACGGAATACACATGTAGCAGCAACATTACAAATATGTTGCAATATTGTTGGCTTAAATAATAACGATCATTTGTTCAAAATTTAGTAACTCAGCCATAAAATTGCAAAACATACATAAAGTACAACAGATATAAATGTTACATTGCGCTATTCCATTTAACAATTTATTAAATTTTTTCCTATCATTGATGTATGTTTTTTTTTTTTACTTTTTATTTAAATAGAATTTTCAATTTCAAATTGAATGTGTGAGTTTAGTTTATCAACGTTTCCCTTTTCTAGTTATAACAAAAAAAAAAAAAACTTTTTCCTTTTATCTTTATTTTTATTTACTGTTTCGAGTGTGTAAACGTAAATCCTCATGTGTAACGTTCAAGTGTCAATAATACTGATTGACTTGGTATCTTTTACTTTTACAGCCATCATACAAGTACTCAAGTGTATAAAAAAAAATAAAATAAAATATTGGCTGAGTGTGTAATGCGTAGAATTCAATTTTAGTCAGAAGTTTACAGTATGTTTTAATATTCTCAACAAGTTATGAATTTTGTATCAGGTATATTTTTGATTTTTTTTTGGATCTAGCCACATCTATCTATCCGTCAGTTGTAAATGTCAATTTCAATTAAATTTTAAATTTTTAAAGTTTTAAAGTTTTTCGTTTTTAAAATAAAACATTTTGCTGGGTTTATCATAAAAAAATTATCGTTTAAATCTGGATTTTCCTTACGAAATTATATTTATTCCCAGCAAAAAAAAAAAAAAGTAGCAAAAGAAGAGAAAAAGAAGCAGTGATTTTGATTGCGGTGTTGTGAAAATTTGCATCGGAACCAATTACCAATTTAGGGGTGGGTGTCATAGGGTGGAAGTTTTCTTTTATGATCCTTTTTCATTGCATCTGAAGCCCTTCTTATGGTTTTGTGAAAAATGAGATTTTTTTATGTTCCCAAATAAATTTTGAATTTGTAATTTTGATTTTAACAGGACATCAGTAATTGGGTCTTGGCCTCATTTTCACAATCTCCCGTTAGCTTGATGATGACAAAAAAATCGATTTTCTTTGTGCCATCACTAGCAAACTAATATTGCAAAAAATAAACAGAAAAAAAAATTTATTTAACAAAGGAAAATGAGCGGCAGATGTAAGAATTTCATGATTATGTCTAACAAAAATTATTCTTCATCATCATTTTCTTCCAGAATGGCCTTTAATATTTCAATGTACTGCATTAAAATTTGGGTTTGTTCTTGCAAAGCAACAACTACTCCAATGATTAATACTTTCTCTAAATCCCTTTTTTTATTTTTAACAAAAATTATGCTTTTTTTTCATAAATTTTTGATTTTGACAGATGAATAAATAACAAGATGAAAGATGTTGCCAATGTAAACGCTTGTTTCACATTTTTAATATCTTCCATGCGTTTCACAAAGATGTGGTTCAGTGTAAAAAACCTATTAGAAGAGGATCATCAGAACTAAACGATACTTGGAATCAATTAAAAATTAATTCCTTAAGAATCACTTCCATTTATTTCTGCTGGGTATTAAATTACTTTATTCAAAATTTTTGCAATTTTTACTACAATAATTTTTTACCTTTTGCAGTAATAAAAAAAACGATTTTAAGAATTTAAAATCTCGTAAATTGTAAGTTAATGATTGACACAAACAACTTACACTTAAACCATAGTTATAAATGTCAAATTTATATACACTCACAATATTATTTCATTATAAACAATCTAAAATACATATTAAATTAATCGAAAATATAATCAAAAAGGGGAGGACTACTGATTTTTTATTATATTCAGCCCATTTTTTTTTGTTGTTTATTTTCAATCTTTGTTTAATAATCGACAAAAGTAGTAGAAACAATTGAAAGACGTCTAAAATAACCATCAATTTTTGACTGCCAAAAGTTAGAAAAAAATACTTTTTTGGTTTGTTTTTCGAATCGAATGTTTTTTTTATTTGTATGTAATTACAAAACACAACACACACAGATGTATATATTTTTATTTTCTATGAGTGTATGTGTATTTGAAGAATTTTTTGTATATAAACAAACTATTTTCGTAAAAAAAAACTAAAAGGAAGTATATGAAAACAAAAATAAAATTTCTCATTTAACAGAAAATAATAACTCTTACTGAATGTCTGTAAATTTTTATAGTTTGTTTTTTGAACGACTGATTCAATTAGTTAAACAATTTATTTCTATGAATTTCAATTGATTCTTCATTTAAAAACAAACTTTACGTATTACTTTTTAAATAAACTACAGTCGGTAACGGAAAATATATTGTGAGTGTAGAAATATATATAAGATTAACTTTGGTTGTTTTTAAAATAAGTTGCACATAGATTTGAAAAGTGTTAAATTTCATTAAAAATCACATTTTTTTATAAGTTGAGAAACTAAAAGATACTTTGAATCGATGAAAAAAATCCTCTTAAAATCACTTCAATTTATTTTTTGCTGGGTTGTTAAACCTTAAAGACAAAACATTTATTGAAAATTCTGACTTTTATTTATTTTCGTCCTTTGTACAATGATGATATTGAGCGTTATGTTATATTGTAGGTATGTTTTAAGTTAAACCCTTATGTGTACTTAGGTGTTTGTTATAATCATGAAGTTTGCTAGATAAACTTGTATATACTTATGAAGAAACTAAGATAAAAGAGCTACAATTACTTATACAAATTGTAAAAAATTTACCGCATTATTATGTGTGTATATAATTTTCAAAATCTCAGCTTTACAAGGAAGGCATCCCCAGGGTCATCAAGCGACTTAGCTGATATTTGGATATCTGATAGAGGGGAGGGAATTAATGAACACGTATTTTTTTGGTTCTTTTCGATGTTCGTGTTTGTTTGAGGCTTGGGGCTTAGCTGACTTTAAGAGTTGGCCTTTATATGGGGTGGGGCAAAAATCATCATCCGTTTTTCTTTCATTGGTCTTTAATTGATTATGTTTATTTGCACTTATAAATTTTGTTTCAATGAATTGTAGAAAATTATGTTCGACAAATGGTTGCCAACACCGCTCAATGCTTTGTTTCCATATAATGAGTGGACAACAATAAAAGAAGTTATCGTGAAATTTGCGACGCGATCTAAGCTTGAGTAAATTTGAACATAAACGAACGTCTTTAAATTTAGTCAGAACATAACGAAAATTAATAGTTGTTATTAAAACAAAGTTATGAAAGTGCCTGTCAAATTTCTTTTCAATCGAAGTAAGGACTCGCTTACCTGTCATATATCCTTTTAAAAAAATAAAATGCTATAAAACCTTTAAAAGTTGACTGATTGCATTCAAACTTATCAAGTTAATTTAAATAAATATAACAAATACGACGACGGATCAATAGGTCCGTGACTTTTTGAATGAAACAGTTTTTTTTTGCAAAAAAAAAAAAAAAAAATATTTTTCAACATCTTTTAGCTCAATACACTTAGTCCAACGTTTCTCCAATTTTTGTATTCCTTCCAATAAATAGGATTTTTCGACGTGCATAAAATAGGCATTTGTTTGATCCATAAATTAATCGGAGCTAAATCTCTTTCCACCGAGCCATTTCTTTTGGAAATAGGAAATAGTCACTGGGTTCTAAATAAGTGGGCAATTTGTAGTCTACTTCATGAATTTTTGCCATGAAGACTAAGTTGTCACACGATTCCGTTGGTGGTCGATTGTGATCAAACGCGGCAGCCTTCTTGCGGAAAGCTTTCTCATACCCAAGTGATCGTTCAAAATTGAGATGCCTATGTCTTCCACAATCTATCGCCTATGTCTTCCACAATCTATCGTTAATTTTTAAAAATTTTTTTGGGTGTAGAGACCTCAACTGAGCGTCCAGAACGATCGGCATCTTCCGTGCTTGTAAGGCCACAACGAAATTCAGTAAACCACTTTTTTACCCCGGTAGGCTAGTTGGTAGCGTGCTAGCTTATCAGTGCGGGGGTCGTGGGTTCGATTTCCACCAGAGGCTCTGGTTTTTTTTCGCTACAACGAGCTGATAGCCTTTGTTGCTAGTGCTCGGTTAGGGATTTAGGATATAATATATGATTTGTCTAGAAGTTTGTTATTTAGATAGTAGCTTTAATTAACCACATAAGGCCCTAATGGCTCGGTTATGTAAATGAAGATTAAAAAACAAAAAAAAATGATTGTACAGAGTCTCCATAGTATTTATCAAGCTTTTGCTTGGTTTGATTGACGGGTTTTTTTCGCAAAAAATAATGTTTAATGAGCACCCGAAATTCACTTTTTTCCATTTTTTAAAAAAAGGCCCGAGGTTGTATGTTTTGAACAGCTGTTAAACGCAGAGTAAATGAATGAACTTGCTCAAAGTTTGACAGTAGTCTATTAAAAGGTGGTACTTGAGATGGGAGCAGTGTTGCATTTCATATAACTACGAGGGAAGTTCGAAAAGTCACGGACTTATTGATCTGCTTTCGTATACTACTCACTTTTTGAAGATTATTTTTTTTGGGCGTTATTTAATTTTTTTATTGCCAATTTGTTTCATCATAAAACAAACCCCAAACTTTGTGGGTTTTCCTTTCTTGTGGATAAGTTTATTTCTTTTGGGTATTATTTAAGTTTTTCCATTTGGCATATATTTTATTGGGGGATTATTTCTTCGTTTAGGTGTTGTTTCATTGGATTTTTTTTCAGTAGCTCTTTGGGCAAAATAAAAATTATAATTTCTCTAAAATGTTTAGCTTTAAAAATATTAAAAAAAGGCGAATTATTCGATACGAAAATCTTGTTTTTACGAATAACTCAAAAACCGCTCTTTTTCAAAAATCTCCATAAATTATAGGCAATATGGGGTTTCAATATTTTTCATGTTTTTTTTTATTAACTTTATTCCTTTTTCATTAAAGAAATAAAAAATCGAGTTGGGGCCACAAACATACACTTTTCAATTATGTTTTTCTATTTTTCTGTGTGAAGGTATTAGTCCTTATTAAACTGCTATGAAAATGTGCTACACAAATAATTATTAAAACTACATTATGGCGACTAAAATAATACTCATTATCTTCCATTTATTATTGTAATATTACAATAATAAATGGAATGGAACATATTTCTATAATCATTAAAAACCTGTACGTACATTTTTATTTAAAATAATATTCATATGTTAGAATTTTAATTAAGCATTGTATTTATATTATATAAAAATCATGTTAACAATTGTTTGTAAATTTTTAATTTTACAAATAAAAAGTATTAACAAAACGATAAAAACAAAGTCTATTTACATAAAACATTAATAGAAATTCCTGTTAATATCCTGTATTACATGTTATTATTAACAAGGGAATATGCTGTTTTTATTTACATGCGTAGTCGTAGTAATAAATTCAATTTGTTTTAATATGATTAGAAGACAAAAACATGTGAAATTTTGTTGCTTTTCAACACTTAATGTACAGTAAACGTTAAAATTGTACGTACACCCACACACACCCACTTAAAATTAAGGTCTCAAACTACAGGAACAATTGAACGTTGTATAGAATATTGAATATTTTCTTTTTAAAAGAAGTGTATTACTGCAAAAACTTTCTTAATCGCTAGAAAAAGTAAAGTAAGCCAAAAATGTTGCTGAGTCAGTAAGATTTTAGTCAGGAGAGTGCTAACAGAAAGTTTGCTAGTTTCTGCAAAATGGTGTTAATTAGTAAATTTAGCAAAAGTTATGCTAACTCTTTGTCGATTGTAAATAAAAATAAAAAAAAGTTTAAATTCGGCTGTGTCGAATCTTTAAATACCCTCCATCAATGTTTTTGAGGTGAAAAAAATTTAGTGGTGAATATAACAGATATTTCTGAGCGGATATTGATTAAACTTCTTGATATTATTTTGCTAGGGCTAAAGATAATATTCTCAAGTTAATTCCAGAACATTAACTATTAAGTGCTGTTGGGGTCTATTTGACCCTTTGTGGGAAAAACTTTAAAATGTATTTTTATTTTATCATAGTGTGCTCTTTTAAAAATGCTTTTAAAATTACTACTATAAAATGGGTAAAGTTTTATGTAATATTACAAAAATTCGGTAAATATAAACACCGAATGCGTAAAACTTTTTTGCGCACACTTTCATATACAATAATAACCTCACGAAGTATTTTTAGACACTACTATGTATTTACAATTAAACACATTATGCCTAAAGTTAGTATTATTTTGTTAAATAGAAATTTTACGCACAAAGTTTGTAAATATACTAACTTACAGGTTGGTTGAAAAGTTCCTGCGCTAGAAATGAAAGAATACTGTTTTTGTTACGAAATATATTTTTTTATTCAATATAATCTCCTAGAAGCTCAATACACTTGTTCCAATGATCTTCCAATCATTTTATCCCATCCTTATAATGGGTTTCCGGAAGCTCTGCAAAATAAGCGTCTACGGCTGCTATGGCCTCTTCATTCGACGAAAAATGCTTTCCACGAAGGAATTGTTTGAGATTTCTGAAGAGATAGTAGTCACTGGGAGCCAAATCTGGTGAGTATGGTGGATGTTAAAGCAATTCGTGCTTTAATTATTTGAATTTAGCCATCGTCAAAACACTTTTGTGAGCAGGTGCATTGTCTTGATGAAAAATTAATATTTTCTTCTTTAAACCAGGTTTTTTCTCACGAATTTTTTCATCCAGCTGATCCAAAAGGTTGCAATAATATTCAGAGTTGATTGTTTTACCTTTCTGAAGATAATCAATCAAACAAATTCCTTTTGCATCCCAAAAAACTGATGCCATAACCTTCTTTACTGATCGTTGTGACTTCACCTGCTTTGGAGCTGAACAACCAGCTTCAATTTCACTGTAAACGTTCTTGTTTCAATTTAGGATCATGGTGGTAGATCCAAGTCTCATTCATAGTTAAAAAACGACGCAAGAAGTCGGTTTTATTCGGCTTAAAACGCTCCAAATTACGCTGAGAAATTTGTTTTCGATCCAGTTTTTGTTAAATTGTTAATGTGTGCGACACAAACTTTCCAAACAGTTTTTTCATACGTAATCCTTCATGTAAAATATGGAGTACTCGTTCGTCTGAGATGCCTATGGCATTAGCAATTTCACGCTTAGTCAAACTTGGATCTTCACTAACCATATTATGTACCTGCTCAATGATTTCTGCTGTGGTTGCAGTTTTTGGTCGTCCTTCGTGTGGATCGCCTTTAAGGCTGGTACGACTACGTTTAAATTCACCAGCCCAAAATTCAACGATGCGTTTTGAAGGTGAGGACTACTTATACACTTCTAACAATTGTTCATAAATTTCCTTTGCTATTAAACCCTTCAAAACAAAGAATCTAATGACTGCACGATATTAAATTTTTTCCATATTAAAAAAAAATCAATGACACGTTAACTTCAAATGGCTTGTAAACAAAGAAAGAATTGACAGAATGACTTGCAACTTTGCATGCGTTCTCAGGACAGTTATACCAACTTGAGAAAAAAAAGTTTGGAGCTAGCAGTGCCATCACTTGGTGAGCGCAGGAACTTTTCAATCAACCTGTATAATGATACAAAAATTATGACATATTGAAATTGAAAAAAAAAATCTAAAATATTTTCAAAATTTAAAAAGAAAACTTAGTTTTTTTTTTTTTAAATTTATCAATTATTTGGAATTACTAAACAAAAAAATTATTGTTTTTATTCTTTTTGTTAGTTTATAAACAATAAATTGATTGTTTTTATTGTGAATTACTAAAGGTACGGTCACATTAGGCAAATATTTGACGAAAACCGTCAAATATTTGTTTGCCGTAGTCTGACCACAAAATATTTTTGAGGGGCAAACAACAAAACAGCTGATTTTGGGAAAATAAAATTATTTGCCATCAAACAAAAATGTGCCTAATGTGAACATAGTGTGAACACTAAAGGGCAAATATTTTCCTCATTTTAGGGCAAACAATTATTTGATCTTACAAAATGTTTGTAAGAGCAAACAATGTCAAATAACAGCCGTTTCAACAGTTTTGTCAAATATTAATACTTAAATCATTAAAATCTAAGAAAAATCGTCTAAATATCTAAAATCTTAAAACTGACATGATCTATAAATCTATGTTTTATTATAGTTTGATCAAACAATTTTTATTGTCAAATATTGGTTCAAGTGTGACCATAGGGCAAACATGTTTTCCTCATTTTTGTTTTACACTATTTGAAAGTTGTTTGATCAAACAAAAAGAGGCAAATAAATGTGTGTAGTGTGACCACAAAATAATCTCTATATTGCTTTGACAAAATTTTGGGCAAATATGTTCAAACATTTTTGGGGAAAATATTTCCCCAATGTGACCGTAGCTTAAGCAATAAATTTATTGTTTTTATTACAAGAATTTGTTTAGGATTTTTACGAATTATATGTGTACATTTAAGGAATATCGTGTTTCTTTACGCAAAAATTTTGTAAATTCACTCTTCAATTTAAAAATTTGATTTAAATTTTGGGCACTTTTAATGTAATTTTACATATTTTGTGTTCATCAACGCACACAGAGTAAATTTACCCAACTTATAGTAGGAGTACAGAAAGTTGGGTAAATTTTTAACAGAAATTAATTAGAGTGTGATGTAACCCCAACAGCACTTAATGTTGTCATTGTGAACTAAATAGTTCAGTTGTAGCAATCAAATTATTCGGTTGTCACAAACCGAATCCTAGGTCAATAAATATATACTTTTCCAACCGAAATTTCGTTGTAAACCGAATCATGTTGTTAGCAAAAAATTCGTTTGTCATAATAAATCTATTTTCTGTGTGCGTTTAATAATATATCATCATATATAAGCCAATATTCATATACGATCCCATTTTCATTTGGCAGGTATCAATTTATATGCAATTTATGATTTTTTCATGATTAATTGTATCAAATATTGTTTTTTTTTCTTATGGTTTTCTTTATTATAAATAAGAATAATATGAAGGATACAAAAGAGTACATGTATAAAATCTATTTATTATATAGCAATTTTTAACAATCATGAATAATATCTTTGGTTTTATCTGCACCAGACAATTGTTTTTTTTATTTTTTATAAATGTGAACAGTAAATGTAAATGCTAAGAGCAACAATAAAATTTAAAATTTTGCTAGAAATTGGTATACTACATGTAAATCGTCCTTTAAAACCAAATTGTAATTATTATTTGTTGATAAAAAATGTTTCAAAAATAAAACATTAATATAAAAACATTTCAGGTTATTAAAAAAAAAAAATGTACTTCTATTAAATAAATTGTTATACAAAATTTCTATATAAGTTCTGATAATATTCATATACTTCTACAAATACATGTAATATTCAATCCCCTTCATGAAGTAAGAGACATTTTCAGGCAAAAAACTGATTTATGTCCAAATTCTTAAATCAATCTCTCTTTTACAATATTTGTTAAAAATGACTACTATATAATATAAAAATTATATAATATATTACGTTATTTTTGGCGCTATGATTGCAATTGAAAAATATAAAAATTTTTTTTGGCTGATAGTGGGTATTGCACAGTAATAAAATATATATTTAAAATTTGCAATTTTCTTAAAGTTTCAAGTTTGCCCAAAATGTTGCTGAGTCAGTAAAATTTTAGTCAGATGGAGGCTAGCAGAAAATTTGCCAATGTGAGCAAAATCGTGTTGGTGAAAATCAGCGAGCTATTTATAGCAAAACAATTAGTAAATTTATCAAAAGTTTTTGTTAGTCGATTGTAAATAAAAAAAATCCTTGCTAAAACCAATAATATAATATTTTAGTTAATTCATTGCTCAAAATTTTTAAGTTGTTTTTTGTGTGCTTCTTAAAATAATTTACAAATCCTAATAAAATATAAAAACATCCAGACTTTCGCATTGTCGACATGATTTAATTGAGAATCTAAAAATATGGTTGATAGAGGCTATTGCATTTAAAAGTATAAATATTTTGAGGTTGATAGAGGGTATTGCACAGTCAGAAAAATTATAGAATTTGCAATTTAATCAAAGTTTCAATGTTTTCTTGAACGTGTTTTTGTGACATATAACAAAAAAAAAAACATTTAAAAGAAACTAGATAATTCGAATTGGGCATTGCTACATACGTACTTTGAGTTCATCTGAACTTAATTTTCATAAATGTAATGATATTCCGGTGAAATAACAGGCATCAAATCTTGTTGATGTTTCCATTTACTAGGCTAAATTTTTTTAGTCTGAACGCTTGTGCTTGTCCAACCCAACCCTACCCATCCCAACTCAATTCAAGGCTGAAGTGGAAGTTGACAAGTATGTATGGGTTTTAATTCAGAATATCATGTGTATTCTTTAATTCGGTTGGGTTGGTATTGTATTCTTCCTCAAAACTCACTTTAAATTTAACATCACCATTTTCATAAATACTTTAGAGATCTTAATTGCTCAGCTGTTGGATCACTTTTGGTTCGACCTGGTTTAATGTTCGTAAAGCGAATTAATTTGGCATCATTGTAGTTTATAAAAAAATTAAATACATTTCATCAGCTTGTTCATTAATAGTGGTATTATTAATTTTGTCCCACGATTGCAGGTGCAAAAAATTAAAATTATAGCAGGGATCGTTTTGAAATAATAAAATGGCCAATACCCAAAATCTCCATTTATTACACTATTAGAAAATCGCAGCGGTGCTTTAAAATTATTTATTAATATTGTACCAATATTTCCCCGCAATGAACTTTTCATATTGTAAGATTTAAAATCAATTTCACAAACAAAATCCTTATTTTTTTTTTGAATGCTTTTTCTCTGAGAATCCAGAAAACTTATTTTACAGGACACACTAATAAACAAGCTTTTAAATCAAGGGTGTCCAAGCCCTATGCTCTTAATGCTCATTTGTTTTTGTAAATGCTCTTAGCTATAGGCTGTGTGTTTTAATACACATATAGCACTCAGCAATAGGAATACGAAATACACAAACAACTTTGCCTTATTAGTTTTTTTGTCGTTCTTCACTGTATACACGCAAGTGCAAAGCAACAACACCTTCGTATGCTTTGCTGGTAAACATTGACGACAGCGATCATCAATGTAGATTTTGTTTTTGTTTAACGTATGATATGAAATATTTTTTTTTCTTTTTTCCTTGTATGTATTGGTTTTTACACTAAAAAAGATTGAATAAAAATTAGTTATTCTTTAAATGTATTGGTGTTTACTCTTCCATAAGGAACTTTTGGGCACCCCTGTTTTAAATGATCTTGATATGTTAAGTATAGTTGTAGGAAACAACTTCGTTTATATAACCTTAATGTGGTTGAAAGAGGGTATTGCTTATAAAAATAAATCTTATGGTTGATAGAGAAATAAAAAATATTACAAACGTACTAAAATTGATATTCTTTATTATTTTTTTTTTGTTGGTAAATTTTGTAAATCCTTAAATGCATTCGTTAAAGTAAGTGTAAACAAAATCCAATCAAAAATAAATATTTTGTATTTTTTAAAATAATTTTAGTTTGTAATACAACTGATTTTATTGTATCAATCCAGGGTTTCTAGGGTTGTACAAATGCTATCTATAAGGTTTAGGGTTTTTAATCTACATTCATTTAAAGATTTTGCAATACCGCCAAAGAATAATCAGTAAACTTAACGAAATTATCTTATTTTTCCTTTAAAAATTCACTGTGATGAAATTTGTCAAAAAGATGTTATGGCTGCCTTAGGTAATTGATTAAAACTACCCTTTACCCCAAACTAATCTTTATACATATATTTTAATTAAATTATATTTTTTACAAGATTTATTTTGTGGTATTTTATATTGTTTGCTAAAATAAATGTGGTATTGCGGCTACTAGTACGTATGATTAATATTTTTATTTCATATCAATAACACTCATACGTTATGGCGTACTACTACACAAACACTAAGTGGGTCGGATGGCAAAAAATTGTTTTAAGTAGAGTTTGCAATTAACCACAATTTTTCCTATCCACGGTTACGGTTATAATACGGTTGCGGTTAATCACGGTTAACGGCACTCACTATAAAATATTTTTTAACTTAATTGTTTTTTACAAAATTAATAACAAATTTTCAATTTTAACGGCAAAAAGGGCAAATTATTGTTTATAATATAATTCAAAATAATAACTACTTAAATTTAAGACAAATTAATTGGTATCCGATATTAATATTTTTAAAACGTTTTATTTTTTTTTCGTCAATAAAAAACAAACACTGTTGTTTAAAATAAATTATTTTTCAATATGGATTTTTTATTTTAATAAAAATTCAAAATGTTTCTTTTTGTTTTCGAAAACAAAATTTAAAAATCTTTACTGATATTTATCAACAAAGTTGAAAATTATATTCATCATTGATGAAAAAAAGTACAAAAAATAAAACAAACGAAATTAATTATAATATTAAATAAAAAAATTATAAAAAAAGTTAATGCATTGAGATACAAAATTAAAAATCCATTAAGCGCTTTTTTTTTTAACCACATAAATTATTTTTTGCGAATTAAAATATAAAATGTTAATTAAATGCCGAGTTTAAGACATACATATTTTTTTTAAGCATCAATCTTATTTCTGCACGCACCGCATTGGTTATTTTATTTACATGCTCACCAATAGATTTTGAATTAAATTTTATATTGTATGCAGTTGTCCATGGCTCCAATAGTCTTTGAAACACTTCTTTGTCATCAAAATATCGGAAAGGCATATGTAGTTGGGATACAGTTTTACCTACAACTTTCATATATTCTTCTTTGTCCATTTTTTTTTACGACGATTGATTGTTTTCTTCTGAAGGAAATATTGTTTTATGAACATGTTCATAATGCCTTTTAATATTTCCCAGATAGTTTTTTAAAGATTTTTCGCACTTTAAACATTTCGCAAAAATCTTGTTGACGTCAACTTTTACAAGCGTTTCTGCACTTAGTTTCTTTAACCGACCCATTTTTTGTATAGTTTTTAAATCACTCGCGATTTAAAAGCGTTTTTCTAGAACGTAATAAATTTAATACAAATAAAGAACAAAATCAATTTTTTCAAAATTTTTTGATTAAAAAAAAAACTTTTTTTTGTCAACTTTTTTTTAACTTTTTTTTTTAACTTTAATATTTATCATAGTGGATATGTTAAAATATTCATAATGAGGGATATTTTTGTTTGAAAACATATTTTTCTATATTGTTTTTTGAATTGTAATAAAAAAACTTTTGAAATGAAAAGATATTTATTTTTGATGAAAACAAAAAACAATACGTTTTCGGGTGCCTGATTTTTAATTAAAATTATGTAAATGCTTGAAGACATCGCTTATTATTATTTGGGGGAAAAAAATAAAACATTTATAAATATTTCAGAATTTAAAACAGAAATAATACTTAATTTATAATAAAAAGTTGAAACTTGAGTTAGCTATTGATCAGCTTATTATTGATTTGACCTACACGCCAAATAGTTGTTGTCATTAAGATTTATATTTTATAATTTTTGTATGTAAAACTGACAGATCAAAGTCGATACTGAATATCTCAAGGTAAATAATTTTTTTTCTTCAAAAATGTTCGGTGGGTCAAAGTAATAATAAGCTGTATAAACTTTATTAAAGATTTTATTTTTCATACAAATTTCAAATATTTTTTTATTTGTTTAACAACATTTTTATATTGAATTCTTTACAAAACCTTGGATTTAAATAATTTAATTTAACTCACAATTTTATACACGATTACGGTTAAATGGCGCAGCGGTTTACAGTGGTTACGATTACGGTTAATACCGACATTTAAACTCTAGTTTCAAGTAATAGCTAAGCAAAATATAAAAAAAAAACAAATATAATGGACTTTAAAATTTATTTTTAATAGTGTTACCAATGAGGAAGTTTTGTCTCTGAGAGTACACTCACAATATATTTTCCGTTACCGACTGCGGTTTATTTAAAAAGTAATACGTATAGTTTGTTTTAAAATGAAGAAACAATAGATATATTTTTTAACTATTTGAATCAAATAAACTATGAAAAAAGCAAGCAGACATTCAGTAGGAGTTGACATTCTGTTAATTGTTAATTGTAAAATTTTATATTTTCTGTTTTCAAAATAAAAATTCAAATAAATAATTTGTTTTTTTTTATCAAAATAGTTTGTTTAAATACAAAATTATTTCAGTATAAATTACAAGAAAATATTCATATCTACATACACATATAGAAAATAAAAATATATACATCTGTGTGTGTTGTATTTTGTAATTAAATATGTACAAATAAAAAACTTTCAATTAAAAAAAAAAAAACAAAAACCGTTTTTTTCTAATGTTTTGTCAGTTAAAAATTGATGGTGATTTTAAACGTCTCAATTGTTTTTACTGCTTTTGTCGATTATTAAACAATGATTGAAAATAAACAACAAATTAAGTTGAATATAATAAAAAATTAGTAGTCCTCTTTTTGATTGTATTTTCTATTAATTAAATATCTATTTTAGATTGTTTTTAACGAAATAATATTGTGAGTGTGTTTATTATTATATTAGTTAAATATCTTTTGCTAAATCGGCTTAAAAATTTATGTACAAATTTGTTTTTCTTCTATTGTTGATGTCAAGTATAAAAAATCCTGTTAAGTGCAATAAATAACCATTAACCGGAAGAATAAATTACCTGATTTAGTAGCATAGATAAATAGTTCTTTCGGAAACGGAAATTGCATATGGAAACTAAAATCTCAAATATATATAAATATTTTTGTAGTAGAAAAAGCTAAAAAGAAAACACACAAAACGAACACAACAAATATATAAAAATGATTATAAAATCGTTTGAATAAAAATAAACAAAATGTCAGATCAATAAACTAAATGTTTACTAGAAGTTTTACTACTATAGATTTATAGACAACTTTGTACATTCTTTTTTTTTTGGCAGATTATCAAAATAAGCATTAAGTGGAAACATGCAGCATAAAGAAAATATGTATATACAAAATTGGAATTTTTAAACAATGTAGTCATATAAAACTTTGTAGCAATTTGTTTTGAATTTATTTTAAATTTAAAATTAATTTTAAAATTATTTTTCAGTTTTATTAACATCATTTTTTTTTTTAGTTCCAATTTTATAATACTAATTTATTAACATATTAATCATTTAATTGTCAATATACTTGTCTTTTTTCATACAAAATGTCATGTTTACATATTGTAAAATTGCTTTCCATTTATATATATATATATATATATATATATATATATATATAGTTTTATATTCATGATAAAATATTTATGTAATATGGATTATACAGTATTGGCCATAACTAAAGCACCCCCTCAGTGGCTATTTTTAATATTTTTATTTAAAAAAGAAAACGAGGTATTTCAAATGTGTAATCTATTATTTTAATTTTTTAATTTATTTTTTGTTGATAAACAAAAGCTTTTGTAGTTCAATGTTCTATAAAAAGTGAGTTAATATAAAAAACAATACAGATCCGAAAATATAATGGACAAAACTAAAGCACCCCTATTGGAAATAAAAAATTAAAATTAATATGTAGTGGCAAATCCTTTGTTTTGAATGAAACAGGCACATCTCTTAGACATCGAATATATTAAATTATGTATGATGTCTTGCGATATTCCTTCCCAGGCTAGTTTTACGGCTCGAAATAGATCATCCTTATTTCGGCAATTTTCCCGATTTATTTTAGTATTAACAATCTCCCACAAGTTCTCAAAAGGATTGAGATCGGGGGATTGTGCAGGCCAATCAAGAACTTCAATCTTATTGCTTTGTAGCCAGGCCTTACAAACTTTGGAGGTGTGTTTATGATCGTTATCCTGTTGGAACCTCCATTGAAGTGGCATTTCATCGTCAGCATATGGCAACATAACTTCTTTCAAAATGTCACGATACATGAATCGATCATCATCAATTTTATGAATCGGGCCAATTCCTTGACCAGAGAAGCAACCCCAGACCATTACATTGCATCCTTCGTGTTTAATTGTTGCTTTGCAGTACTTAGGATTTAGTCTTTCTCCCTTTGGTCTGCGTACACGTCTTATTCCATCCGAATTTTTTAAATTAAATTTAGATTCGTCAGAGAATAGCACTGTCTTCCATTTTTGGATACTCCAGTCAATGTGGGCCTAGGCAAACTCAAGTCTAGCTTTCCTATTCTTTGCTGATATGAATGGTTTTTTTTGCTGGTCGTCGGCTGAATAATCCTGCTTCTGCTGCTCTTCTACGGATAGTCCTTTCACTTACGCACAAGTTTAAACTTTTTTTTAATTGACAAGCAGACGCTGTGGGATCTTTTTGTAGACCTCTTTTAATCATGGAATCATCATATCGAGAGGTTCTACGTGGACGTCCTCCCGAATGCAACGGTGATATTCGACCAATCTGCAAAAACCTTGAAATCAGCCTGGAAATGACTGATCGGTTTATTGAATATTTTTTACTCAGTTCATGTCGTGATAAACCAGTCTTCCAGTCATGAATTATTTTAATTTTAAATTGACTTGAGTACTTGTTTCTTGCCATTGTTCTTATTACATACTAAACTGCAAAAAAATTTAAATTATACACACTAAATATATCTTTATTTCTTTTTTCTGATATTTATCATGCATTTGAGGTGAGTACCGTTAACTCGCATTCCAAATATGCAGTGACGTGTTCAAATATTTAAACATAATATAAGGGGGTGCTATTGTTTTGTCCGTTTCATTTTGTTCTATCAATTTTAACTTATTGTTTATAAAATGAACCGTTATTATATTAATGTTTTATGATCATAAACAATATAAGTTCATAATATTATAAGCTTATACATCTGAAAAACTTTGTTTTTATAAAAAAATGATAATGTGAAAAAAATTTATTGAGGGGGTGCTTTAGTTATGGCCAATACTGTATATTTCTTTTATAACAAGTATTATGTCTGTTTTTTTGTTTTTTTGTTTAAATATTAATGTACCACTATAGGGAAAAATACAATGTTTAATTAAACAGTAGGTTATTCAATATATTGCAATGAATTATTTTATTACACTCATAGAAATAAGTCTGTTTTTATGTACTTCCCATATATGATGAGGGTTTGTCATTCACAACGAAATATGTTCTATATTTCGATGTGAATGACAGACTGATATATACAGCCTCATCACATATGTGAGGGTATAAAAATTGATATTTTAATTTATCAAATAGGTTTTTAAACATACACTGATTTGTGGTGAATTTGTCCTGTTAAGCTTTTTGCAGAACGGTCTTCTTCTCACCGGTCACGGATAGGTGCCAGGGTAGTTTCTTTAAGCTCGGTTCCATTTCACCATTCTTCAGGTAGGTTCTTTTAGCAAGGACCCTTGAAACCAGGATGAACAAACTACATTTTTTTTAGCCACGCATGATGCCATGGTGCCATGGTGCCATGATGCCATGATGCCAAATGACGAAACTACAAAAAATTCTTAGGCGACACCATGAAATTCTTAGGCGATTTACAGAAACATTTAGCCAAATGCAATGGTACAACTCCAAGTACAGTGATTGTGTTGTGAATGTATACATGTTTGAATTTTTTTTTTCCTAACATTCAACAAAAACACAATATTAATTATTATTATAACAAACAAATGGATATTTGATTGTTTTTGCTTAAGACAACAAACAAAACAATGGTAAACGTGAGTATGAAAGAGACAAAAAACACAAAACATCGGTAAACATGACATTAAAAAAAAACCCATTTTAATAAACATTTACATTTTATTATAATATTTCCACTTTTTATGTAATAAAAAAAATATCCATTTGTTTGTTATAATAATAATTAATATTGTGTTTTTGTTGAATGTTAGGAAAAAAAAATTCAAACATGTATACATTCACAACACAATCACTGTACTTGGAGTTGTACCATTGCATTTGGCTAAATGTTTCTGTAAATCGCCTAAGAATTTCATGGTGTCGCCTAAGAATTTTTTGTAGTTTCGTCATTTGGCATCATGGCATCATGGCACCATGGCACCATGGCATCATGCGTGGCTAAAAAAAATGTAGTTTGTTCATCCTGGTTTCAAGGGTCCTTGCTTTTAGACTGGTCCTGTTTTTACCTATCATGTAAAAGTTCACAGGAAGTGTTCAAAGGGTTTGAATAGAAATGTGTTTTTTCACAAAAGGTCGATATGACGTTTTTAAGACTTAAATAACACGCCCTCTAAAACGAAAAAATTGGTAATATTTGGTCCCATTTTCTTAAACGCAAAACATGAAATTGCGCATCTAAAAATACACTTCTCTATTTATTTTGTGTCCTCTACAACTTTTTCAAGTTACATAAGATCTACGGCAGACCTGGGCGATCTTAATTGCATTTTGCAAAAATTTGCGGGTCACATTCTTGTAAAAAAGTAGTACTATTGAAAAAGAACCAGCAAAAAGGTACCCTCAAAATATCCTTTCCAACGATACTAGTTTGAATATTCTAAAATGCTAAAAAGGAAAAATACCCATTTTAAGCCCTTAAAATTCCCAGGTGGCCCAAAAGACAAGACAATTCGATCTCGGATTTCTTTTTTCTATCACATAACGCAATTTCAGCAAGATTGGAGTGTTTAGGTCGGGGTACCTCTGTCTAAAGATACATCTTGAAATGCATATTTCCTATGTTTTTGAACAATCTTGCCAAGTGGTTGGAAAAAGTAACAAAAATTAGTTTCGGTAAAAGTTCTTTTAAATCCGAAAACTCAGGAATATCGGAAAAGAAAAAAATACATGTTAAATGAAAAAAAAAAAAAAATAATTATAAATATATAACATGTTAAATGAAGCTTAATAAAGAATGGATTCGACATTTTTTGGAATATGTAACCCTATATAAAGTACCAAAAATTTTAAAAGTTTTTTACAACCAAAACTTTAACCAATCTTTTAATTAAAACTATTTTTTTATAAATTTTTATTTTTAAATTATAAAATAAATAAATTTAAAAAAAACTAAAATTTTAGGCACGTTTTTTTACTTAAAAACCAGAGAATTTTGATTTTCTATCACATATCCGAGTTTTAACTAACTTGGCGATAACGCGTTGGTTGACTTCGCTTGTAAGTTCGTAGCCGAAACAAATAAAAAACTCAATAAACTTCACTAAGGTTTTACAAAATTTATACAAAAATAAAAAAAAAAATTTTACAATATTTTGGCAAATATTTTTAGTTAAAATAAGATTTGTCCCATATATTCAGTGTACGTTTAAGTAACAAAAATATTTCGAATATGCGAATATTTGTTACTTTTCCTATTATATATACTTTAAAAATGATTTTCAAAAGATTGGTAAAGCTAACCAAGTTTTTTGTATAAATTATGCAAAAACTTGGTAAATTTTACCAATTTTTTTACTTTGTTTTTTTAGCAAAATGTTTGGTAAATTTTCATAAGTTTTTGTTTAATTTTTTAGGAATTTAAATGGAAACGTTCTTTTGAGCTACTGTAAATCAGTGTCTTATTACTGTATCTTTGCTCTTTTGCTTTGCTTATTATTTGCTTCTTATAATACAAATTTATGTACAAAATATATTATTAAAAAATTACAATACACATTATTATAATCTTTATCAAACACTTCAATTTCAGTCATGTTTTATTTGCCATCATACCTTTTGTTATAGTTGACAGTTTTCATCTAATGTTGTTTTTTTTTATAACAGTTTATTTATTGAAATTGAGTTTTATTGTAATCACCATATGTCAAATGACAATAAATCTTTAAGCAATTTACACTTGAATATTATCCCAAAAAATTGTGTTATCACAGTTACCAGAAATAATTTGTTGCTTTTTAATATGACCTTTATAGGCCGTTTAGACTGTCAATTTAATCTAATTGATTAAAGGTTTAAATCTTTATCGTTTAAATATGCTTTTTTTGAGAGTAAAAAGTTTAACTTGTTAGTTAGAAGATTAAATTTGTCAGTTTAAAATACCAAGGTGAAGCTTATAGCGATCCGTTATAAGAGCAACAAATTTTTAACAATAATTTTAAACTGAATTTGTGTGTGTGTTTTTTAGAGTTTACGACCTTCATTACAACAAAAAGCAGAGTTGCACACAATTAGTAGTATGAATACAGTGTCGTTTTTTGCTCGATTACGTGGTTAATCCGACATTTGCTAGATTAACTATTCAGTGTAAATTGGGTATTAGCCTTCTAATACATATAAAGAACTGTGCTCAAAAAGTCTAAAAACTTATTTTTTTTTATAAAAAAAACTTTACTTAAACTTACTAATGGCTTATTTTAAAAGTTTTTAACCTATTAATTTCAACTTTTTAATACCATTTATTTTGAATGATGATAACTCAAATATCCGTTGCTAAGTTTTTTTTTTATAACAAGTTTTTTACTCCCACTCCCTAAAGTCTTGCATATATTATTCAAAAAAAAATCTTATTCAATTGTTATTTTAATCTTGTAAGTTACACACAAGAAAATTTCAAAGTTTTCCTAAAATTTGCATTTGACATTTTATATACCGGACCTAATTGAATTAAACTGTGAGATTTTGGTGTTCTAATGGATTAACTTTATTGAAAATTTCTTAATATATTTTTAACATAGTGCAATTACACAAGTACTTACAAATACATGTATACCTATGCAAACACGTGCATGGTTATCATTATTTTTGTTGACACATAAAATTTTAAGGCATTAGTAAATATGTTGTAGCAAGCAACATCATAAAAGTAATAAAAGTGTTGATAAAAAATCATCCCAGCAAAAATTTTACAGCCCCAAAAATGGATTTTGCTTAATTTATTACTTATAATTGCTTTATATAACACATACAGGTTGCCAATGGCATATGCCAAACAAGAATTCTCGAACCGTATTTTGACATTGCAGTGATTTGCATAAAGGAATAGAAAGAAATAAACTCCATATAAATTGTATGGTACATATTTTTTTTGTAAATCTACTCCTTGCTGTGTAGCTCTGCAATTTTGACATTTCCTTTTAATCATTTTGTAGTCGCCATTTTGATTCTATCAGCTGTTTCATGTCTGGGTAGTCTGCATTAGGCAAATAAAATTAATTAAGTAAATGAATATTAAATTTTGTAAGTCAAAGAAAAGTTTAAGTATATGTACTGTAAATAATTTTTGTTTAACCTTTAACTGTGGAGGTGGTGGTAAATTTTACCCCCTCTGTTTTTGATGTAATTAAAAAAAAGTTTTGTGAAATAAATTGCCTGTTTTGTTAAAATTAATAAAAAAAATATTAATAGTTTTTTTTTTAATTCAAAATACAGTTGCTTTAAAAAAAAATATTATTATGATGAAATGTTTTTTGTTTTTGTAAAATTAAATAAGGGTAAAATTTACCACCACTTCACTAACTATGTCAAAAATTTTATCTCCATTCTTAAAGCTTAAATTTATCTTACTTATAGTAGACAACTGTTCCCCTACTAAAAATTGTTTGTAAATCTACTATAAGTTTGTAAATAAAATAATTACACACAAAATGTGTATATTACGCATTAAAAATGCGTAATTTTCAGAAAATATGTGTAATTTTGACATTTTTGTACGTAAAATACTAAAAAAATAAAACAATAAACTTATTTTTCAAAAATATTTTTTGAATAAAAAAAATAAATTTATATAATAATATTTACGATTTAGAATCAGAGGAGGACTTCTTCGTATAGAAAAAAACCTCTGATTCTGAGGACTTTTTCTCAGCACTTTTTTTGTAGAGAAAAACTTTAAGAGTCAGAAATATTTTCCAATAATAATCTTGGCTTCTGGTAACTTTTTCCGATAGAATAAAATTTTAACTCTTCCTTTAAAAAACTGAGATCATGTGGACTTGTTTCTATAGAAAAGCTAAGATTTTGAGTAATTTTTCCTAGAGAAGATTTTCCCAGAAATACCTTTTTGCTATAGAAAAAACATCAGATTTTATAGAAAATTTTCTTATGAAGAAACCTCAGGTTCACAGGACAATTTTCTATAAAAATCCCTCAGATTCTGAATACAGTCTTCTTTAGAAAAAATATAATTCTAAACACTATGCAATAGAACGTCTCATTTTCTGAGTACTTTTTCCAATAGAAAGACTTCGATTCTAAGGATTTTTTTTCTATAGAAAAGCTAAGATTCTGAGTAGTTTTCCTAGAGTAGATTTTCCCAGAAGTGCCTTTTTGCTATAGAAAAAACATCAGATTTTATAGAAATTTTCCTTATGAAGAAACCTCAGGTTCTCAGGACAATTTTCTATACAAAAACTCAGATTGTAATTTTTTTTTCTACAAAATCCCTCAGATTCTGAATACTGTTTTCTTTAGAAAAAATTCTTCTTCTAAAGACTTTATGTAATAGAACGTCTCATTTTCTGAGTACTTTTTCCAATAGAAAGACTTCGATTCTAAGGAATTTTTTTTTATTTATTTTATTTTAAAGATTTTTTTTAGATAAGATTTTCCTGTAGAAAAAGTAAATTTTTCATACACAAAAAACCTCAGATTCTGAGGACTTTGTGTTATAGGAACCCTGCGGGAAAAGGACATACCGCAGGACACATCACTTGAGCGGTTCATTATGATAAGGATCGATCACGAGACCGGTTTTTTATATGAAAAGGACCGGTCACTTTAACATGGGCTTGTCCTAGGGGGTCAATTACCCTCAGTGACATGACTGGTTTAAAAGTACATGTCACACAACTAACCCGAAAGAACATATCACACAAAGAACGCAAAAGACTATATCATGACCTTTAAACAGGTCAAGTGGTAGGCACTTTATGCACCGGTCCTCTTTTCACCTATCTCGTGATATGTATTTTTGGATATGATATGTATTCCGGAACCTATCACGGGAGAGGTCCCATTTCTTAACTGATTCCTAAATGTCTCAGATTCTGATTACTTTTTTATGGAAAATTTTCTAGATTCCAAAGACTTTTTCCTGTAGAAGTAGTTTGAGATTCAAAAACTAACTTTTTCGTTCAAATAAAAATCTTAGATTTTGAGTTTTTTTATGTAGGAAAAAGTCATTAGATTTCAAAGTAATTTTTATAGAAATTATTATTATTTTTTCTTTTAATTTGGGGTCATTTATAGAAAAGAATCTGATGTTATGCTACAGTCAGAATCCAAAGTTTTCTGTAGGAAAAAAGTCCTCAAAATCAAAGATTTTTTTCATAATCTTAAATTTTTCTAAAAAATCCTCAAAATTCTGAGAAATTCTAGGGGTTTTCCTTCTGAAAAAACCTTAGTTTTGAAAAATTATTTTTATTTATACTGAATAGTTAATCTAGGGAAAGTCGGATTATCTGCTTAAACAGGCATTAAACAAAAAGATTAAATTATAGTTTAATCCGTTGGCTAACAATTAGTCCAACTTTTAATCTGATTAATATTTCTAAACGATTCGTTGTGCATATTACTAATTGTGTACAACTCACGGTTGGCAATACTAATAAAGACACACACAAACAACAAAGGTTTTGCCACTTCCAGCCATCTTCTGGCCCCTTATTATGTTTGTATTTTATCGTATTTGAATGAAACATATTTTAATTAAAAAGAAACCAAACTTAGTTTAATTTCAATGCTGTATAATTTAACATTACTTATGCTTGATTTTAACAGCAAAGCGATTTCAATTAATTTTTTATTTTAAAAATATGTGATTTAATAATAGTTATGACACCAAAAATTGGCTTAGCGGACCCCCTTCAGTGCCCCTTTGAATAAAGAATTCTTTTTAATCAATTTTTAAGTCTCCCATAGCAAAATTAAAAACAAACAGCGACATTATTATTGTTTTACAACTCACCTTTTTCATATTTACTCATATCGATTTCATGGGCAACTATAAAATGCCACAAAACCCTTTGGCAAACATAATTGCTTGCCTGTGGTCGTCAAAGCATAAAGGCATAATAAAGGCATAATATGACCCAAAGCAGTACTTTTTGCTGGGTTGTTACAGAAAAACTTTGCATGTATCTTTACTACGGTAGCTTCGTACAAACATATTATATTTTTATATAAACATTTAGTTTTAAAGAATTAATTCAATTTGACATTAACTGAATTAAAATTGTTTTTAATTTTCTACATGATTGGATAAACACTTGAGAACAGTGATTTCAGTTTATGATATTTTAAATTCGTTAAAATAAGTTTTTGTCAATTTAAATGGAGAAAATTAAAATGCAAAAAATCTCGAGCAATTATGTTTAAAAATTAAAAAAAATCTAAACATTAACCAAAAAGATGGATTTAAAAGAAGTTTTATCCTAAAATTATTTAATTCTTGTTGGGGCCTTCCAAAATAAACTTCTGCTTACTACGTATGTTTTTGGCCAAAGGGTATAAAATAAAAATACGAGTATATTACTGTTAAGGTTTGCATATTTGCACATATATTCTTTGGTTTAACCCCGAAAACTATGCTATAAAATACCAAACAAATTCTACAAAATATAATGATTAGGTAAAAAAAAATATTTTGTTTGGGCATTGACGTTATCTTAATGTATGTGAATTTTATCTATCTGTGTTTGTGCTAACAAATAAAACTATTAGCTTATGTGTTAAAAAGCTTAAGGCTTAAGTGCTTTTTTACCACAACTTTAACTCATTTTATTACTACGATAAACTATAAATAAATAAACAACAACAACAATATATTAACACTGAACAGGTGATAAATTGTAGACACAACAAAAATGTTAAAAATAAATTCCCAGAAGAAGAGATGAAACTTTATTGTGATTGATATAATATGATAAGCCTAAATAAGTTGTTGTTGTATGTTTATTAGCTACAAGTAGCTGTGATTTATTGTAGTGAAAAAATATTTTATATAAATGGAAATATTCAAATTCAATTAAGATATGATTAATTACTAAATTTAATTAATTTGATTAGTATATTATTTATTATATTACGTTATCATATTGGAAAAATTTTCGGTTTATACTACCAAAATAAATATTTTTATTAACCTTCTACTGTGCAGGGCTGACAAAAAGTGGATTTGATAGTCTAAATCAAATTAGAGTATTTTGATGAATATTATTTCGAAAGAAGATTAATGTATTACATTTTTTGTCCACAAACTTTGTACTGTGAACGTTTTCAAAGCGAGAAGTCAAAATTTGATAAATAAAAAAAAATTATCATAAAATAACTTATAAAATTGTATCTATATAACAACTTCATCTCTTAAATAATTGAACTATTAAATTATGTAACTATTTAATTATTTAACTATAAACTATTTAACTATTTTACTATTTTACTATTTTACTATTTTCCTATTTCACTATTTTACTATTTTCCTATTTTCCTATTTTCCTATTTTACTATTTTACTATTTTACTATTTAACTATTTTCCTATTTAAATATTTTCCTATTTCACTATTTAACTATTTTAGTATGTTACTATTTAACTATTTATCTATTTGAATATTTAACCACATATTTTACAATTTTACTGTTTTGCTATTTATCTATTTTACTTTTTTACTATTGTATTATTTTGCTATTTTTCTAATTAACTGTTTATATACAATATTAAACAATTATTTTTTATTTTACTATTTCACTACTTTACTATTTTACTGGTTTACTATTTTACTTTTTTCTATTTTCTTATTTAACTATTTTCCTATTTCACTATTTTACTATTTAACTATTTTAGTATGTTACTATTTAACTATTTATCTATTTGAATATTTAACTACATATTTTACTATTTAACAATTTTACTGTTTTGCTATTTATCTATTTTCCTTTTTTACTATTGTATTATTTTGCTATTTTTCTATTTAACTATTTATATACAATATTAAACAGTTTTTTTATTTTACTATTTCACTATTTAACTACTTTACTATTTTACTTTTTTATATTTTCCTATTTAACTATTTTCATATTTCACTATTTAACTATTTTACTATTTATCTATTTGAATATTTAACTACATATTTTACTATTTAACAGTTTTACTATTTTACTGTTTTGCTATTATCTATTTTTCTTTTTTACTATTGTATTATTTTGCTATTTTTCTATTTAACTATTTATATACAATATTAAACAATAATTTTTTTATTTTACTATTTCACTACTTTACTATTTTACTTTAACTATTTTACTTTTTTCTATTTTCCTATTTAACTGTTTTACTATTTTCATATTTCACTATTTTAGTATGTTACTATTTTCCTATTTCAATATTTTACTATTTAACTATTTTACTATTTATCTATTTGTATATTTAACTACATATTTTACTATTTAACAATTTTACTGTTTTGCTATTTATCTATTTTTCTTCTTTACTATTGTATTATTTTGCTATTTTTCCATTTAACTATTTATATACAACATTAAACAATTATTTTTTTATTTTACTATTTCACTACTTTACTATTTTACTGGTTAACTATTTTGCTTTTTTCTATTTTACACTTTTACTATTTTACTATTTTTCTATTTTACTATTTAACTACAGTTTTACTATTTTACTGCATATTTTACTCTTTTACTGTTTAACTATTTATTTTACTATTTAGCTATTTATTTTACTATTTTACTATTTAACTATTGTATTATTTTGCTATTATTTGCTATTTTACTATTTAACTATAATATTTGACAATTATTTTTCTATTTTAATATTTCACTACTTTACTATTTAAATAGTTAACTATTAAATCTGTCATATAATATTTCACAATTTTTATTTAATTTAAAATTTATATTTAAACATTTTACTTTATAACATTTTAATCTTCTATCATGCCATTTTAATTCATTACCCCCTTCCAATATACATTAAATATAGGGTTCATATTTACATACTTTTGTTAAGTTCATTAATTAAAAGCTGTTAACAAGTATCAAATTGTAATTAGCATTTTTGTAGTATGTATTTAATGAAATCATTTTACTCACGATTTTCAATCAACAATTTTTAGGTAAATGTTTATTATTACAAATAGCTTCAAAACATTCAATAGAAGATTCAATATTGTAGTTTAACAGAAGAGCAAACAAAAACATGATTTGTAGCATTCAGAAAGAAGTTTTCAAAGTTTTTGTTTGTTGGAATGAGCCAAATGTATCTAGAAGACAAAGACCCCTTTGTACATTAACAATTTTCATTGTTATTTTTCTTATAGACAAAATTAAATGAAAACATTTATAAGCAATACTTAATTAAACTAATGTTATTGAAAATACATACAATTGTATTTTATTTATAATATTGTCAAAAGAAGGAGCCTTATTTGAAGTTTTCATTTTTAAAAGAAAATATTTTTGTTTTAATATAGCAGGAGTATACACAAAGAAATACGTCTGTTAAACTCGTATTTTCGGCTTAATAAAAAATATGTTGAAATTAAAAATATATTTTGTGTTCAAAATGAGAATCGTAAAATTTTTGTTGATGTCAACAAATTTTATAACACATATTATTTTGAGTGTACTTGTCATACATTTTTAAACTTGTGTTTAAGTATATTTTTTTAATTTTAGAATTTTAAATGTGTAGCCAACAATAACTAGTTATTCTACATACTGACGTATGATTGATATTTGATTATTTATAAAATGTATATTACTCATACGTTTTGTGTATACACCTAAAATTATACTAATACATAATTAGTAGAAATAACTGATAAATCATTTAATTTAGCAAAAAAGAAAAAGTCTAGGCAATGATTTGCTGCTAAAATTATTTTTTTGTTGTTTATTTTTTGTGCCACAATTTGTGTCAAATAAAGAAACGTTACGTATCTTATTAAATTTAAAATATTTTAATTTTATTAAAAATGTAAATTCTTGTTAGTTTAAATACTTTACATAAGTATCCATAGATATTTTATTACAAAATTAATTGCTAAAACTTTTATCATTATCTTGTCGTATTTAATTTACAATATTGTTGTTTTCTTTTTAAGCGTAATTTGTAGTAAAGTGTTTTTTATTATTTTTGTTTTCTTTCATTTTCTTTATAAATTTTAAAATGTATTAGTGTCAATTCTTTTTACTGTATGTATTTTCTATAGAATTTTTTTAAATTAACTAAGTTCTCTTTTCATTAAAAGTTATCACATAACGTATCACACTAGGTATAGTATTTAGGGGAACATGGGGTAATGTGGGAAATTTAATGAAATCACCTAAACACAATTTCATACAATTTATGTATGAAATAGGGTACGGTGTTCTATGGTATCATTTTTATTTTTTTTTTTTTTTTGGAATATAAAAACTTTCCTTTACACCAATGTATGGGATTCAACGTTTGGTGGTTTGTTTAAGTTGGTATGAGTATGTAACTGATATTTTTAATTTATTTGTTAACTTTATACACATCATACATCTTTATATTATATTTATAATGTTGTTTTTTATAATAATACTGTCCATTTTTGCTTTCATAAAATATGACAATAAATTAAGTTGTTTATGTCAAGAAAAATAGTTCAGTTTAAATATGTAGGTATTTCAAAACTTTCCTTAATATGGTGCAGCGTAGTACTACTGTATTAATTAAAATTTTTGATAAATTGTTTATAGAGCTAAAAGTGTAGTGTATAAAATACGATTTTAACTTAACCCTTTAACCACTGAAGTCGAAATACGAGGTATTTTTTTATGAAATTTTGGTTCTACAAAGGTGGCGCAAAAATAATCCTCCTATCAGAAAATGCTATAAATTTTGCGATTGGCCCCTAATGTCAGTTCTGTTTTGACATTTGTGTAGTAAACACATGCGAAATACACGTTAATAAACAATGTAACGCTACACTGCTCCAGAACGCGGAATATTGGTGGCTATTTATTTGAGCAATAATCGGTCGGTGACTTTGGCACAACGTGAATTTCGTCGCAGATTTCCTAGCCGTCCAACGCCTACTGGTGAAACACTGCGACGTTTAGCCGCTCGCCTTGAAGAGACTGGCACAGCACGAGATGCTGCCAGGCGTGGCAGACCCCGGAGTAGCCGTTTTGCAGAGAATATTGCTGCTGTAGCCGAAGATGTCATGGAAGCGCCGTCGACATCGACCAGACGACGTGCCACGCAAATGGGTATCAGTCGACGGTCTTTACAGCGAATTTTGGTACAAGATTTGAAGATGTTTCCGTACAAAGTCCAAACGGTGCATCAGCTGTTAGCTGCTGCCGCCAATCGCGTCTAACATACGCTCAAGCCATCCTTAATCACCACCAAGAGGAAGATGATTTTTCATCAAAAATAATCATGAGTGATGAGGCCCATTTCCATCTTTGCGGGTACGTAAATAAGCAAAATTTACGCTTCTGGGGCACTGAAAATCCGCGTGTAACCCACAAAGAGCCATTACACCCGCTCAAAGTCACTGTATGGTGTGCTGTTTTCGCTGGAGGAGTCAACGGACCTTTTTTCTTCGAAGACGTCGCGGGCCAAACGGTTACTGTGAATGGTGAGCGCTACAGAGCAATGATCAACGAGTTCTTTTTGCCGCAACTTGATGAATTGGGATTGGAAAACATGTGGTTTCAACAGGACGGTGCAACGCCACACACTGCACGTGCCACAACCGATATGCTGAAGGATGCATTTCCCGGGCGCCTAATCTCCCGTTTTGGCGATTTGCACTGGCCAGCAAGATCGCCTGATTTGACCCCTCCAGACTTCTTTTTGTGGGGCTTTTTGAAGACGCGGGTTTATGTCAACAAGCCTCAGATTCTTGCAGCTCTTAAAGACAATATCCGTCAAGAATGTGAGGACCTATCGCCGGAAGTTTTGGCCAAAGTGATGGAAAATGCCATAAAAAGGGCTCAAATGACAATCAACTGCGGCGGCCATTTACATGACACCATATTCTCGACTTGATGTAAAAAAAATTAAAAGACCAAATAAAAATAATCCACAGGAAGAATCAAAGTTTTTAATTTTTTTTTTTAAATTACAGCCAAAAAACATCGGAAGGTTATTTTTGCGCCAACTTGTAGTATCATTTTGGACTAAAAAGCACGAATGTCAAGTCCGTTTGTCAAAAAAATGTAACCTGAAAGCGCCAGGTGGAAAAAAGTATAGATCACCTGAAGACAAAAAGCTCGATTCAAACAAAAAAATTTATTTCACAAATCAAACACTCAACAAATTATCAAAATACAACTTGAAGCTACTTACCAAAATAAATTCCGAGTCGATTGAGCTGTTGGAAAGTATGTTTTTTTTTTAATTTTAATTTTGCACCAAAATCATAAATAATTTTCGTGTCTATTTTGACAAAAATCTTGACAGAAATGGGTGTATCTATCAAACTATTCAACTGAGCGCGTTCAAACCGGCACTGTTCGATAGGTAAATTCAAACCGACAAAAATGTCGTTGGCAATTAGTGCACCAAAAATATTGCTTTGGATATAATTGAACTTTAGTGATGACCTTCTGTAGACGGTCTTAGTGGTTAAAGGGTTAAAAGTCTCTGTCTTAACGTCCCACCGAAATTCCTTTTGCTAAAAATACAAAATTTAAAATATATGTTTCCTTTTGGAATTTTGTCCAGGAATGAGGTAATATGCTGGTGGTTCAAAAGAGGAAAATACCTTCCTTAATACGTAAACCGTTTTGGCACGAAACCTTAAATTTAAATATCTCTGTAGGCTTATTTGCAAATAAGATATTTTTATGTAATTTACGACTGGGTTAACTCATGATTAGGGGTTTTTTTTTAAGTTTTCGCCAGGAACATAGTAAAAACTGGGGGTACCAAAGAGGAAAATTCTCCTCTGTAATGGCTTTCCAAAATCGCTTTGGCTAGAAAATATTAATTTCAAATGTGTGTTTCTTGGTTTGTATGCTAATTTATTGAAGAAATTTCAATAAGAACTTTGTAAAACTGGGCTGGAGTTAAAAGAGTTACCTCAATCATCTAGGCCAAACCATTGGCGCTAGGTACTTCACTCACAATATATTTTCCGTTACCGACTGTAGTTTATTCAAAAAGTAATACGTAGAGTTTGTTTTTAAATGAACAATCAATTGAAATTCATAGAAATATATTTTTTAACTATTTGAATCAGTCATTCAAAAAATAAACTAGAAAAATTTACAGACATTTAGTAGGAGTTGATATTTTCTGTTAAATGTAAAATTTTATTTTTTTCATATAATTCCTTTTTGTTTTTTTTTACCAAAATAGTTTGTTTATATACAAGAAATTCTTCAAATACCTATACACACATAGAAAATAAAAATATATACAACTGTGTGTGTGTGTAAAAAAAAATTCAATTTTAAAAACAAACAGCAAACGTCGTTTTTTTTCTACGTTTTGTCAGTTAAAAATTAATGATTATTTTAAACGACTTTTGGATTGCTTTTACTACTTTTGTCGATTATTAAACAATGATTGAAAATAAACAACAAAATGGACTGAATATAATGAAAAATCTGTAGTACTCTTTTTGATTGTTTTTTCTATTAATTTAATATGTATTTTAGATTATTTTTAACGAAATAATATCGGTGTGTTGAAATTTAAGGTCCTTACTCCGGCGTAGGCATTCAACAATATAGGGTTTTTAAGAAATTATTACGGGAAGGAGCTAAACGTAGAGGGGCAAACTCCTTTGACTAGAAATCTGGAATTAAAAATAAATATAAATATGTTTTCTGGAGTATGGGCCCATAATCACCCATCTGAAAACTCTGGAACTAGGATTATGAAATTTGTAGGCTGATCTTCCCTTGTAGACATCCACAAAGAGGAAAATTATGAAAATTTTTACGAGGAGGGGCAAATAGGAGAACAATATCTCCCTTAAAGTCTTGCCCAAACACGAAATTTATAATATATTTTCGGGGCACGGTCTAATTCACTTCCAAAAAGAACATGGTTTAAATTGGGATAAATTGGTATGACGCAGACATGCAGTTTCCTTCTCCAGTGTATACATCTACTGAGACGGCATTTTAGAAGTTTTAGCGGAAATTTTAAAGAGTAAAAATCTCCCCCTTTAAGTGTCCTGACTTAAAGCTTTCAGCTGAATCTAAAGAGAAAAACGAATTCGAATACCGATATCGTAGTATCGGACTTTTAAAATCGGTATAAATTAAGAAAAAATAACGGAGGGAAAAATTACAAAGTATAAATCAATACTATTCATATATTTTGTAAGTTTTAACAACAGAAAATATAATTAAAAAGAATTTAAATTTCATTTAAAAAAACCGATATACTTGCTTAGTAAAAATAAGTGATTATTCAGTTAAAAATAAATGTTAGAATTTTACCTACTAATTCCGTAAAAAATAAATGTTTATTAATTGATTTAAAATTGTTGCGGGTTTTTTGTATTTGTTTAATCTGCCAAATAATAACACACACAACAATTATATCTTTTGTGAAAAGCTTTATGTGTGTGTGCCAAGTTCAACAATTTATTGTAATACGAATTGAAATAAATTGGTATTTTCACAAAGCATTTAAATTTATTGTATAATAACTTTATAATGAAAAAAAATAAACCATCAATTTTCTGCTGTAGGTAAATTGTTTACTAAATTTTAAACAAATAAAATAAATAAATGAAACTAAAAAATCGTAAATGTATAAAAAAGTTGAAATAAATATTTCTTTAAAAAATAAATGTATGTTGCTTTGTTTATTACTTTACTGAAAACTTTTATTAGTAAACTACAAACAGTAAACTACATAATATTCTGAGTGCAATAATATAAATTCAATCTTTACGAGTTTTGTGCAAAAAGTTTTATAAAAAATATTATTTTAAGTTGAATATTTTATGTTTTTTTTTTTGTGATGATTGATTGCATTTATTCTTACTTAAAAATAATACATAAACTATTGTGGTTAATTTAAAAGAAGAATATGATAGTTGTGTTTTATAAAACTTTTATAACATTTAAAAAATAATTTGCCACACCTTTTGTTTATTTTTTTTTCTTCTTTTTGATGTTAATGAGTTTTTCCCCCACAAAATAATTATCCATAAAAAAATTGTCATCTAATTTAATAAATTAATATCTATGTTATATCGTAAAATATAAAATTAATTATAAATCAATTAACTACTCTATAGAAATTTTCTCATTAAACGCTTATAAGCAATTTTGTTAAATGATAAATATTTTATGAAAAAATAACACTTAATAGTTGTTATAAAAAAGCACTTTATATTGTAATGTGATGAATTTTGTTTTTATACCAACAATTTGTATAGAAAATTTCACTGACAACTTTTCAACTGCTAGACCAATTTTGATTATTTTTAACATCAACTTTGAGAAGAAAAACAAACAATTTGTGTGAAAATACGCAACATTTTTTTGCGGCTTCGCCCCGAAGTCTGAAATTTCAAGAGAAAATAATATTAACATCCGAGCTAACTTTGCAAAACCTTTTGGGGGTGATGACCCTAAAATTGTTGCACAGACAGCAGAAAATACCATTTGAAAGAAATGATATTTCATTCAAAAACCGGTCTTCTTACTTTTCATTTCAATCAAATAGTATTGCTATTTAGTTTTAAATGTTATTTTAACAACTGATGAATCAGTAAAAACAAATGATTATTCAGTTAAAAATGAATGTTTAAATTTTACTTACCGATTCGGTAAAATTCATAATAACTGAAAAAAAAATATCAAAGAAACGAAAAAATATATGAAACTAAAAAAATCAGTAATTGATTGTAAATCATTTTGAATAAATGTTTAAAAATATTGAAATAAATATTTCTTTGTAAAATTAATGGATATTCCTTTAATTTTAACTCAACTGAAAACTTTCGTTTATTAAACTACAAACAGTAAACTACCCGAGTTAAAAAAGTTGATCTGGCGCAATGTTCAATCATATCCAATTTGCTATTCTTTAATATCTGCTGTAATAGCAAGCTGATCTTATTTAATACGAAAAATTGCAGATCAAATTAGATCCAGCAATATATTTGAGGTTTTAGTAAGATCAGTCTAAATACAAGTGTTCAAAACATTTGCAACACTTAAAAAAAAAAATTTTGTAGCATTACTACCTCAGAACATCTTTTAGGCATTGAGGCTATGAACTTTTTAATATAATCTTCGGGAATTTCATTCCACTGCTTTTTTAACTTGGCAAAAAGTTTATAACCATTTCGGAATACTTTATTAACAATATTCCGTTTTGCAATCACCCAAATTTTCTCAATCGGGTTAAGATCGGGAGACTGTGGCGGCCACGACATGACTCTAATATTATTTTCCTCCAACTATACTTTTACAACCCCTGTCGTATGTCTACTGTCGTTATCGTGCTAGAATGTCCATGAAACTAAGCTTAAAAGTGTTCTATATATTGAGGCCGTCATTGTACTAGTAATTCGGTGAATTGGGCCAATCCCATTTTCCGAAAAAATACCCCCACACCATAATGTTTCCACCTTCGTGCTTCACTGTGGCGGTTGTGTATCTAGGATTAAACTTTTCGCCTCGTGTTCGTCGAATGCAGGCTCTTCCATCAGAACCCCGGAGGTTGAATTTGAGATCTCATCGGACCATAGTACGTTCTTCCATTGCTGTTGAGTCCAATTTAAATGGGTGCGGGCAAAGTTAAGCCGAGCTTTTTTTTTATTTTTTCCGACACAAAGGGTTTTTTGTGCATCTAAAACTTCTAAGACCACATTCTCGGGCTCTTCTTTTAATGGTGGAAGGACTGGCATCTATTGAAAGTTCAGTTTTAACTTCTCTGTGAAAAAAATTCTTAATTTTTCTCTCTTTTTCTGACCCCGTACTTCTAGTACGGGGTCTTCCTCCTTTGTGAGTTGTATGGATGTTACCACACTCACAATATTATTTCGTTAAAAACAACTTAAAATACATATTAGATTAATCGAAAACACAATAAAAAAGAAGACTACTGATTTTCCATTATATTCAACCCATTTTGTTGTTTATTTTCAATCATTGTTTAATAATTGACAAAATTAAAAACAATAGAAAGTCATAAAAAATAATCAACAAATTTTTACTGACAAAATGTTAGAAAAAACTACTTTTGTGGTTTATTTTTTAAATTGAAAGTTTTTTATTTGTATGTAATTACAAAACAGAACACAAAACATGCAGATGTACATATTTTTATTGGCTTTGTGTGTATGTATATTTGAATAATTTCTTGTAATTTTTATTGAAATAATTATATGAATTTCTATTTTTTGAAGCAGAAAACAAAAAATTTTACATTTAACTGAAAATATCAACTCCTACTGAATGTCGGTAAATTTTTATAGTTTGTTTTTTGAATGACTGATTCAAAATATATTTCTATGAATTTCAATTAATTCTTCATTTAAAAACAAACTTTACGTATTACTTTTTAAATAAACTACAGTCGGTAACGGAAAATATATTGTGAGTGCATTATTAACAATGCGCCAAATTGTTGATTTTGGAACGGAATATTTTAGGGAAATGTCTTTTTGAGAAAGTCCATTTCTAAAGTCATTTCAAAATTTGACCTTGAAATAAAAATTGTATTTGTTTCCTGCCATTTTTCACAAAAGTATTTCTTACGATGTTAATGCTTCCAATATCTTATAGCAAAATAATTATCATGAGTTTTTTTTTTAATAAAATACAAAGATCTAAAACACGAAATAATAAAAGTAATGCGATTACCGTTATTTCCTAGCAATTGTTAGTGTTAATAAAGGGTGATTAAATTTTAAGCGCCGATGTTGATTTTGAATAAAACACAAATTATTTAAGAAATTATTGTCATTCCTTTTTTTTATGTATGAAACAAAATATCGGCCAAATGGCCGCCGATGACGCTGAGGCATAATTGAGGTTCTATGTCGTTAATGTGCCGAATTATCTCATCGTTTAGCTCTTGAATTGTTGCTGGCTTATCGACGTACACGTTTTCTTTTGCCCACAATTCTCCCGATTTGTCGGCACATTTGGTCGATTATGCTGACCAAAAAAAATCACGAATTGCACGAAATGCATTTTAATTTGAAAGCCCATTTTCATAATAAGCCCGAATAACTTGAACGCGTAGCTCGATTGTGTATATTTCCATGGTTCAAATTGAAATTGAGAAATGTCAAATGAAAATCAGGAAAAAACTTGACGTTTAGGTGTGGTTCACATTCAACATCGGCCCTTAAAATTTAACCACCCTTTAGTATAGTTACGAGTAAGAATAATAGGAATTGCAAATGTTTTGAACAGCTGCAATTAAAATACATCTTTAAAAATTAATTTTTTGTTGTTTTACTTTAACTGAATTCATTTTTTTATATTTTTAACAAGAACAATGTATGATGACATAAAAAAAAATAAATTTTAATAAAGAAATGTGATTTGAAAAAAAATTAATCAATATCAAGTTAAAATGCGATCTCAGTTCGAAATGTTTTGACCACTACTGTATATCATATTTTATAACACATATCTGAGGGTCAATTCTCGTTTTGTGAAGCGGTGAAATGAAAAGTTTTTTCACGTTTTCATAGTACTTTTGATTCGCGTTCTGTGAAAAAATGTTAAGAAATATCAAAACGTTTTCATATGAAAAAAAAGTGGAACGAAACAAGATTTTTTCACGATTGCACAGCACTGGCGATTCTTGTTTTGTGTAACAGTGCAAACAACTGTCAAAATATTTTCATATTAAAAAATTGTTTACACAGAATATTTATAAGTGAAATAAACATGGAGAAGGTTATAAGAGGAAAGCGTGCAAGCGAAAGCCAATAGGATTATTTAATTAATTATTTAGAAAAGAATGTGGACATTGCAAACGATAAGTAGTCTAATTACCATAATTACACTTTTATTTTAATCCCATATTTACAGATTTGTAACTACAGATGGTGCAAAATTTAGAGACGAAAAGTGTAACGAATTAGCGGCGGGCCTTAACAGTTTTAGTGGGACCCAAAAGGACGGTGAAAAATGGAAAAAGTATTGGAGGTTTATTTATTTATAGTTTAATTATATTATTTATGGAATGTTTTTTTCTTTAAGTAATATTAGACTTCATACTCGCACCAAATGTAGTTCACTTAAGCAAGCCGATATAAATCCATGAAGTGCTCGTCGGTTGTCATCTCGAATGGATTTTGGCCATCACGAAGTATGCACTCTCAAAAAAAATTCCTATAAATTATTAAATTATTTACAGCAATGAAATGCTTGTAACATCATTGTCTTACCGTTGTTCATCCCGAATTCTTTGAGTAATATCCAATAATACAATTAATCCAGACATTTTTATATAATTATTTAAAATAAATTTTACGAACTTAATTCACTTTTGTTTACGTTTTTCTCTGTTTTGACATTTGCTTTAAATTTTGGATAACACAGTTACAAAAGATTCATGGGTACAGTGCGAATGAAACATTTTTTTCACAATACAAACGAGAATCGCAATTATGTATTTGTGAAAAGTTCGAGTGAAAAGTGCTTATGAAAACGATAGTGAAAACTTTTTTTTCACTTCACATTATCACAGAACGAGAATTGACCCCCTGATTTTATTAAGATTAATATATAACTAGATGTGATTATATATGGCACAATATAAGATAATTGAAAAAAATCATATAATCATGTATATAATTATATATGGTTATGCATACTTATAGATGATAATAAATATATTTTTAGATAAGGCCACATATAAACTTTACTCGGGTACATAACATTTTGAGTGTACCGACAGACATAAGACTCAAAAGCAATTTTGTGTCAATCAGTTAACTGGTTGCACTAAAATTAAGCTGTTAATCCAATTTTTTTTGGCACTAGAAAAGCTTTAGTCTAAACGTAGCATAAGATTTGAAGACAGTATTCTAGTGACTCTATCCTTTGTGATTTAACATACAAAATTAGTTTAAATACAAAGAAATTTGTACAAGATTTAAAAATTAAGCTACTTATTTGGCCTTCAAAAACAAATTGTTTAATTCAATTCTACTTTTAATTTTCTGAGAGATATTATATCTTTTTTTTTAAGCTAACAAAAAAAGTTTTTTTTTTGTAGTTTGAATAAATTTCACTTAAATTGAAATGAAATTAGCTATTTCCTTTAAGAAAATTAAAAAAAAAAAAACTTTATTATTACCAACTTATTCTTTTAACTCAATGTTGCATGACTAAAAACATTGTATTGTAACACTTCGAATTTTTTTTTTATTATAATTTTACAGATATACATATAAAGTTCAGTTTTTGCATATTTACATAATTGCTTTTGTTACTTACAAAAACAAAGAAACAGCTGAAAAAAGTTTTAACATTTATATGTTTGCTGAAAAGTTAACACATTCTTTGCTACTTTGCAAATAGTTTTTGGTTTTTTTTGTTTGTTTTAACATCCTTTAACATTTTGTAGTAGTTTTTGCGCGATTGCAATAAAATACATAAAAATCATGCCATAAAAATATTTAATTTTTTATGTGCATATATTTGCATAATACCAAGCATTGGTTGCAGCAGGTTGCACACTAAAATACGTGTTTTGATTTAACTAACACATGCATATTTATTTACATATAAAACAGTATTTTCATATTTTAAATGAAAATATCAAGGGAATAATACTCAAAATTATGTACGATATAAAGCTCAGTGGCGTCGCATGCCATAAAATGCTATGTAACCAAGCAACTGTCAAATCGATTACAGGGAAATGTCAAAATTAAGTTAATTGCACTGTTATCGAGAACACTTTGAGCCAATTTAGACGGTGACTTTGTTGCATGCAATTATTGCGTGCAATTTTTGTTTGTTGGCGAACCGGGTAGAGAAGCAAGCGCTGCACGGTTTTCGTTTTTTTTTGCATGTTTTTGTTATCTCTCTTTCACACTAATATATATTCTTCTTTTGTTGTTTCATTACCTTCAGTTTTCTTGCAATTAAAGTCACCGTATAAATATACATAACTTTGGCAGCAACTTTAAAAAGAGAATTAAGAAAATTGCACGCAATTAATAGCATCGTATAAATTGAATCTTAAACGTTTCATTGCATAGAATTGTAACATTTTTTATTTAGAACACAAATTTTTATCCAAAATTTATTTTATTCTACAAATGATAATTGAACTTTTTCCGTCTTTATTTAATAAAATTTCTGCTGTTTTGCTTAATTAAAATCAATACTAAAAGTTGCATTTGATGGCAGACATCAAGGCAAGAGCCGATTGCATGCCAACATTGAAATTAAGTGTCTTCACAGAAGATGAAATCAATTTGATAATTGTTTGCTATCATTTAATTGCATATGAAGATACCGGTAAGGTAAATTAGAGAAGCTTAAAATTTTAGGAAAATTAAATGGACTCACATTCACTTTAAATAGTTTGTAAGTTAAAATAACAGAAAATATCATTTAAAAGAAATTATATATTATTTAATACCCGGTCTACTTCTTTTCATTTAAATTGAATGGTTTTTGTTATTTATTCTTTAATGGTGTTTAAACAACTGACACCATAGTAAAAACAAATGATTAATCGGTTAAAAAGAAATGTTAAAATTTTTCCTACCAATTCCGTAAAATAATTGATTATTAATTAATTTATTTTATTTAGACACACAGTCTACAAGTAAATGTTGTGTGAATGGCCTTCTGTGTGTGTATGAAGTTCTTGTAATTCGAACTGAAATGCTTTTGTATATAAACAAAAAATTTAAATAATAAAAAAAAAAAACAAATTTGGAATTTTTTTTAACTATAATAATAACTGTAACAGAAACAAATAAATCATAAGTTTCCGTTTTGCGGGTAAAATTTTTATAATAAAATTGAAAAAAAAAATCGGCAAATGACATTAAATCATTTTGAACAAATGTATAAAAATGTTAAAAAAATATTTCTTTGAAAAATAAATGTATGTTTCTTTATTTTTAACTTAATTGAAATCTTTTTTATTAAACTACAAACAGTAAACTAAATAATATTATGAGTGTATTAGTGTCAGCCAAGAATGAGAGCAGGGAGTGTTTTTCCCATACACTTAGTTGGCAACAACTCTTACTTTAGCGACTTTGATTTGCCTTAAAAGTTTAATGCCTTTGCTCATACCAGTATTCACACATTTTTGGTCAGACTTGGGCGATCTTAATTACATTTGGCAATTACTTATTTGTGTAATTAATTTATAATAATAATTCTATCACACCTACATTTACATTTGTGAGATTAAACGTTTCCTTGGAAAATTTGATTTTTTTTTTGATACCAGTCATGGTGAATAACATTTAGGTGTTATTTCAACGAAGATTATTTTGGGTGTTACCCAGAACAAAATTAAATTTGTATAAATGTTTAAAATTAGACGATTTTATAAAATCTAGGAGACATTTCTGCCAGTAGACATTATAATTGTTTTTTAGGAAAAGGGGGCGTATTTGCCATAAAACCTGTTTCAGAACCCATTGTTCTGATAAAATTATGATATTGTTTCTCTTTTTGTTTACTACTAATAAAACACAGTACAAGACGAAACAATACGGGATTTGAAACATCATATCGTTTTGAAAGATCATATCGGAATTTTATTTTAGGGAGGTTAAAGTTTCCCCCTTTGACCTTGTCGTACAACATTTCGGTATATAAAACTATGTGTTCTTTACATCTGAGGTGTAGGGTATGTTCAGTAACTTTGTAGAAAATCTTTACGCAAATATTTTTGTAGAACATATTAACCATTTAAATCTCCTATATAACGGTAATTTTTGGCTCCATGCTAACAAATAGTAAAAAAACACAAATGTTGGCCATATGTGAAAACACACCAAAACCCAAAACTTAACACAAACACCAAAAACCAGTAAAATTCTAGATTGCTCACTAAGGGTTACTTTAGTTATTATTTAGGGTTAGTATTTTTTTTTTGTACTTTGTAAACAAATTTTGTTCTAAATTTTTAAAATCAAAATTGTTTATTTAAAGACTGCTGTGTGGGCTGATGATTTTTAATAAGTATTCTATAACACTGTACGACAAAGTTTAACTTTTGGTAGCACCCATGAGAAAAGAGTACTATAAGTTTGTGTTGATGTTTGTAACGACTGAAAATATCTGAACTGTACCCAAATTATAGTATACCAATCAAGTTCTAAGTCGTATTTGTGATGTCCTTGTAATAAAATTACAGGTCTTAAATTTCAAGATATATAAATGAAATTTGGCCCCTGAATTGGGATAAAATGGTACAAAGGCCTTGAGGGAGCTGGCTAAATAATTCTAAACTAAATATGTACAAATTACCGAAAGAATTTAAAATTACTTTGAAATATATTTGAAAATATTTACAAATGAAGTTTATATTTTATTGTTGATCTTTTTAGTACTTATATGTATGAAAATATATTTGTAGTTTGGTTCGAGATCATAGAAATTTTTTTTTTTCTCAAAATGAAAGATTTTTCTTATTTTTTATTTAAGTAATCATGGAGAATACACAGAAAAAGTTATTAGACACAAGACGAATGGAATGCATTTTCTGGTCAGCTACGACTTTCATCAACATTCTACGTGCTGAAATGCCAAATATAAAATAACACAAAAATAGTTAGTAAACTTCATCTAAACTAAATAGTAAAAATCAACTGTATGTTAGCATAAATAACTTTTTCCGTTGATTTGTGAGTTAAATAGAGATATTTACAATTGGCATTTCGGCACGAAGAATGTTGATGAAGGTCGTAGCTGACCAGAAAATGCATTTCATTCGGCTTGTGTCTAATAACTTTTTCTGTGTATTCTCCATGATTATTTAATTAAAAAATAACAATTTTTCATTTTGAAAAAAAAAAAGTTTTTCTATGATCTCGAACCAAACTAAAAATACATTTTTCATACATATAAATATTTTCAAATTTCTAAGAAATTTGTTTAAATTAACTTTTTCACCGATTTCATTCAGATTTCATTTAATGCTTAATTTTTCTGTCCATATATTAATACGAACTAATTTAAGAGACACGACGTTTCGGCAGTAATTTTCTTAAAAAAACAGCCGATAATATGAAATATTTTAAGAAGAACTTTTGGTTAAAACGTATAAATTTCCATTTCATATAATTATCCATTTTATATAACTTTACATTTTTAATACAAACTTCCCAATTAATTTGTGATTTTTTCTATATATTTTTCTTTTTAACATTCTGAAAAATTTTTAACTGAACAATCACGTCTTTAACCATGGCTGCAAATTTGTGTCGAACGGTGTGATAAATATAAAAAATTACTTTTTTTTTTAATTATAAATTCTGTTTTCCATCTACCAATTGATGTACTTTTTATTTTTCTTGTCAGCTTCAGATTTAACACTTCAGTTGACATGATAAATTATAACATTGTTTTTTTTTTGTTTGGGCTGTATCACATTGTTTGTAAAATTTTCACAATATTAATTTGTTTTTTCTTATGATATGGCAAATTTTTAGTTATTTAATATTTAATTAAGATTAAATGAAGTTAAAAAAAAATCTGACAGTTTTAATTTTTTTTTGTATAAAATCGTGTGGAATACAATATTTTTTTGATCCATTAATTGTTTAAATAAAAATGAAACAAAATTATTATTTTTATTCTTTATATATATAATTCTCCTGTACGTGTGTTAGTGACTGCACTCCTCCTTAACGGCTGGGCCGATTTCGATGAAATTTGTTGTGTCTGTTTTATTTGATCCCTGAATGGTTTAGATTCACAATTGACCTATATGGGTACAATGGGCGTGGCACCTCCCATACGAAGTAAAAATGTATTTTTGTATATCTGGAGTACTGTTACAGTGGGAGTCTTCAAACTTTGTGTGAGCTTTTTTTATAATAATACTCATAATCTCCCAAAAAAATGAGTGCCATCCAAGCAATGGGCGTGGCACCTCCCATACGAAGAAAACATTCATTATTGCATATCTGGGGTACTATTAAAGTGGGAGTCTTCAAACTTTGTGTGAGCTTCTTTGATAATAATATTCATAATCTTCCAAAAAATATGGGGGATCCAAGCAATGGGCGTGGCACCTCCCATACGAAGTACAAATTTATTATTGCATATCTGGGGTACTATTATTGTGAGAATATTCAAACTTTGTGCGAGCTACCTAGATAATAATGTAATCCTATTCCTAGGCAGAACAACGTTTGCCGGGTCAGCTAGTTTAATATAAAATTTGGTATATTAAGTTGAAATTAAATGGTTGGAACCGAACGTATAAGTAATATTTTTATATATTATAATATATTAATCATACGCCCCAGTGTAGGAAAATATAACAACTATTAATTAAGTATATAAAAGGTGGTCCAACCATAATGCACGATGTTAATTGTAAAAAAAAAACAAAAAGTTTTCAGAAAATTATCTTAATATTTTTTTTTATTATGATAAAAGGATCTATAACAATTATGTGTGAAACAAAATTTCGGCCAAATGCTCGCCAAGGCTTCGGTGGCATACCTCTATTCGATGGTCCATATTTTCAATGACTCTGAGACATAATTGAGGTTCAGTGTCGCTAATGTGCCGAATTATCTCATCTTTTGGCTCTTGAATTATTCTCGGCTTATTGACGTACACTTTTTCTTTTAAATATCCCCAAAGAAAGAAGTCCAACGGTGTCAAATCACATGATCTTGGCGGCCAATTAACATCGTCACGACGTGAGATAACACGGCCATTGAATTTCTCGCGCAAAAGGACCATTGTTTCATTGGCTGTGTGGCAAATGGCACCATCCATATCCTCTTTATCTTTATTCAAAATTCGCATCAGTGATGTTCGTGAGATGTTCAATCATTGGGCACGACGACGAGTCGAGGTTGACAGCTCTTCTGCAAACAACAGCAATGTTTACTGCAGAATTAACTGGGCGAGCATGCACACAGGTGTTTTCACATTTCCTACAGACCGGGTTGCTGAAATTTGCGCACAATACTCCCTATTGTGGACACATTTAGTCGATTATGCTGACCAAAAAAGTCACAAAGTGCATTTTGATTTGAAAGCCCATTTTCGTAAAAGGCTTCTACAATCTTAACGCGCTGTTCAATTGTGTACCTCTCCATGGTTGAATTTGTCAAACACTGAAACAAACAAATTTCAATTGACATCGTGCATTATGGTTGGAACACCCTTTACAACATAAAATCATTTTTATAATGACTTTTCATGGATCATGGTTGTAAATGTTAACTTTTTGTGAAAGTTTTATAACCATAGGGAATATTTTGGTTATTTCCTTTTACATTTGGATGTATAAATGGATGGATGTTCTCAATATATTGTGAAAAATAATTAGTTGTTACAAAGAAACTTTTTAAATAAAAGTTGTTACATACATATGTAACATATATCTTAATTTTTTATCAGAATTATATGTTCTACACACAAGAAATAAATTGGTTGGAATTCTATTGGAACCACCTAAAAATTTTTATTGTAACTACTTAAAATCCGCATATTAAAATATGAACTGGCCCACTAAAACTTTTACTAAGCTATTAAAAACTTTTAAAATTCATTCGATGGGTCTCTATTATTTTTTGAGACACCTTACTCAATGCCTCCGGGATCCCCTTTTGTATTCATTTTCGCCAGCTACTTTTTAATTTTATTTATATAGCTATTATAATTTTTATAACCTTCACCATATATGCACAAAGGGTGGTTTTTTTTCACAGTTTGAGTTTTGAAAATTGAAAAAAAACCTGGAAAATTTGCAAAAGTGAATAAAATATTTATTTTGAGCGATAAATGAATGCCTGGCATTTACTTTTAAAAAGATTATATCATGTAAATGTTGCCCGCGGCTACACCGTAGGTAGTACATCCGTTAACTCCAATCTTGGCATACTTTTTCCAGCATTTCGGCTGGTATCTCATTAATCGCTGCCCTCCTCCCACATAGCTAAAATTGAGGCTTGCTTGTCCCTGTACAAGAAAGACTTCACATATCCCCACAAAAAAAGAAATCTAGTGGGGTCAAATCGCATAATCTTGGCGGCCAAAAGACTGCTCCAAAACGTAAGATTAATAGCTCTCCAAACTCGCCTCTTGCGTGCCATGTGGCATGTGGCACCTTGTTAAAACCACAGGTCAGTCAACCAAGCCAAATCTTCGATTTTGGACAAAAAAAAAATATATCGGTAATCAATGAACGGTACCTTGCTTCAATGACGAATTGACATATGGCAATCTTCATTGACACTTCGCCTACGGGTTCATGGATTAATGTCCAATAAAGTGAAACTGGTGCAAAATTTGGTCACAACAGCTTGAATAGCCTGTTCGGTGGGTCGATTATAACGGCCATAAAATGGAAGTAATTAAGAAACCCATTTCTCACACAGTACGAATTTTGATAATAAAATTCAATGATTTGCAAGCGTTGTTCGTTTGTTTGTCTATTCATGGTGAAATGGCAAACCTAACTGAGCATTGCCACATGTCGCAAATCTTTTTTTACACTGAACAAATTTACATTAAAAAACCAAATAGCAAAAAAAATCACTCTTTATATTCATAATTATACAACAACTAAATGTAAGTTTCTGTGGTGCATGGCCAGAGACACAGCCCGATCGTTTGAAGATCCTAAACTGAAATCTCAGAAGTCATATAATTTTTTAGTGTTTTTTTTTTTATTTTTTTTTTTTTTTTTAGATTAAAATTAAAATACATTATTAATTTGCTGTTGTGGATTATAAAGTTATTATTTTAAATAAAATATTCAAATTTGTAAAGATATTTAAAATAAAAATTTGAATTAAATTAATCAAAAGTCACGGACTTATTGATCCGTGACTTTTGAATGAAACGCAGTTTTTTTTTGGAAAAAAAATTATTTTGCAACATAATCTCCTTTTAGCTCAATACACTTATTCCAACGTTTCCCCAATTTTTGTATCCCTTCCAAAAAATAGGATTTTTAAGGTCCATAAAATAGGCATTTGTTTGATCAATAATTTCATCGTTGGAGCTAAATCTCTTTCACCGAGCCATTTATTTAGGTTTGGAAATAGGAAATAGTCACTGGGGGCTAAATTCGGAGAATATGGCGGATGAGGTACCAATTCGTAGCCCAATTCATGGAATTTTGCCATTGAGACTACACACGATTACGTTTATCGTCAATTGAGAGCACACATCATGCAGACAGCTTTCTTAAATACAACTGATCATTTAAAATCGAAACCACACGAAACCATATGAAATGCCTATGGCATCAACTATCTCAAGCTTTTTTACTCTTCGATCGGCCAACACCTCAATTGGTCGTCCAGAACGTTCAGCGTCATTTGTACTTGTGCGACCACAACGAAAGTCAGTAAACCACATTTTTCCATATAAATCGATGGTGCAAAGACCCCATAGTATTTATCAAGCTTTTCCTTGGTTTGATTGACGGTTTTTTTTTCGCAAAAAATAATGTTTTAAAAAATCCACGAGGTCGTATGTTTTAAACAGCTGTTAAAATCAGGGTAAATGACGAAACTTGCTCAAAATTTGACAGTAGTCTATTAACAGGTGGTACTTAATGGGAGCAGTGTTGCATTTCATATAACTACGAGGGAAGTTCGAAAAGTCACGGACTTATTAATCCGCCCTCGTAGAATAAAAATTTGAAATACAAAGGTGGGGCAATAAGTATCACTCTAGTGGAAACTGCTGCCACTTTTGCAAATGACATCGTATGTCCGTTTGCTTTTGAAGTAGATGAGTGCAAAAATTATAGTGAAAAACAATAAATTGCTATACGCAATAATTGTGACAATATTTGAGCGAAATAATTTCTAATTGGTGTTAATGTTCAGTTAAGGCTCATTTTTATCTCATCAGACACGTCAATAAGCAAATTTCTCGGTGCTAGGGAATAAAAAATCCACGCATATTCAGTAAGCATCTTTACATCTTCTCAAAATCACCGTTTGGTATCTGAAAAGGTGATTGGACCTTATTTTTTTTCGAAGGAATGGTGAACGGCGACCGCTAAAGAGGCATGCTGACTGAAACTTTCTCATCGAAAGTTGAGGATCTCGACTTGGAGGACATGTGGATCCAACAGGACGGGCGGGGCTACTTGTCATACTGCACGCGCCAAAATCCGTGTTTTAAAAGATGCCCTTCCAGTGCGCTCAGTCTCGCGTTACGGTGATTTGGCTAAGCCATCCAGATCTCCCTTTGGGGTTATAGGAAGTTGTTGGTGTACGCTAACAAACCCCGCATCTTGGAGGAGTTAAAGAACAAAATTCGAGTCGAAATTGACAACGTGACACCACAAATGAGTTTTCACTTTAAACAGAAGGTATAACGTAAGAAAATGAATTGATGATTTTACCACACAACAGCAACAAAAATAAATAAAATAGATTGTACCTGGAACTACAAAAATTTGCTTGTCGAAATATTCGATTGCAATTCTGAATCTGTTTTCTGTGTGTATATGGAAATTCAAATAAATATAAATTAATATTTAACTTTAATCGCTTTTTTTTTTGTTTAAACCAGCGAAAGAGACAACTTAACTAAAATGTCAACAACAAATTCTATAGACACATTTTGAGAGAAAAATCATTTTTAAACGTTTTTAGAGGTGTGATAAAAATACGGTGTTGGCTTTTAATATTAAAGTTTTTTTTTTTTTTTAAACTTAAAATATATTTCGTGGAAGTAACATGTATGTGCAAAAAATAATATTAATTTTTTAAGAAGAAACCAGAATATTTCATCACACGTTTGGAAAATATTTTTTTTTTTCTTTCTATTAAGTTTTAACTAAAACATTTTCTGGTAAATTTCATAAAAAACGTTATTCTGTCTATTTTTTTTTATTTTCTTTGTCTTGCAATTTTACTGTCATGTCAGACTATTTGTTTTAGTTAGTTGATGATGGTGAAAACAAATCTGTTGTTATTTTTAATAATAACAACAACTATGTACGCAACATTTAACTTTTTCTTTTAAGCCAGTAGATATTTAAAATGGCAAGTATGTAATTGTATGTGTATGTGTGTGTGTACACTTGTAGTTGTAATACTTAGTAGTAGCAATATTACAGAGGTGTTGAACACAAAATGCCATAACATTTTTGCACTCAATTAATTAAGTTAAATTAATACTGTTGTTGAAAATTTCACGAACACACACAAATGCACACACACACACACATATACATACATTCAAGTAGAAATTGTTAGCATATGTTACAATGTTATTAGAACAAAGTAAAAATCAACAAAGCAACCAAGTTTATTCATACAAATATTGGCTAATACTTGAATACATACTGAAACACGTTTAGAAATTTAAACTTTAATTTAACATCTGGATGGTTTTAATAAAAAAAAAATTATTTAAAAAATTCAATGACTATTTGTAACGTTGTTGTGTATTATAATATTGTAACAGTATGTGTATTAATAGTAGTTTAATTTTATAACAATTGATTTATAAACTATTCAAGTGGAAATTTGATATTTTCTGTTACTACAATAAAAAAAAAGTAAATTAAAATTAAAAGCATTAAAATGGCGTCTTAAAATTAGGAAAATTTATAATTGTTTATAAAATGAATTCAGTGAAATATTTTTAAAATTTGCTGCATAGTTGGGATTATGTACCCAAAAAATTTATCGTTTAAATTTACTGAAAATGACAGTTAACACAAAGGTATATGCAGTTAAAAAGGCGGCAAAGGTGTTATTTAGTGTTTATTAATAAAAAAAATTTCCAGTTCAGTTTAAAATACAGGAGCATACATTTATTTTGGAAAGAAATATTTTAACTATTTTATACATTTGCTCAAAATGATTTACTGTTATTTTTTTTTTTTTCATTTGTTTGAAATCTAATAAAAACTTACCCACAGAACGGAAATTTGTGGTTTATTTGTTTCCATTACAGTTATTACAAATTTATATTTTGTTTACTGTCTGTTAAAAAAAAATATTCAAAGAATTCCAATTTGTTTTTTTATTTAAATTGTTTGGTTTTAAACAAAATTATTTCAATTCTAATTAAAATAACTTCATAGACATACACATGTGGTCATTCACACAAAATGTGTCTATAGACTGTGTGAGTAAACATTTTGTAGCTTAAAAAACGGATTTGGTAGGTAAAGTTTAAACATTTATTTTTAACTGATTAATCATTTGTTTTTTACTAATGTGTCTGTCAGTTGTTTAAACAACATTTAAAAATAAATTACAAAAAAAAAATGAAAAGTAAATAGACCAGGAAATTTATTTTCTTTAAACGGTCTAGCGCCCCGGTGCTATTTGTGCTAGCTTATCAGTGTGGGGGTCATGGGTTCGATTTCCATCTGTTTTCGCTACAACGATCCGATATTCTTCTTTGCTAGTGATAGGTTAGGGTATTAGGATATAATTTTTAATTATATGATTAACATAAATAAAAATAAAAACAAAAATTTAAATGGTATTTTCAGTTATTTTAACTTACAAACTATTTTATGATAATTTTTTTTTTAAATTTCAATTCAGTTTTTTTTTTAATTATTTAAGTAAATTAAAATCTTAACTAAATAAGAATTACAAACAGCAGTGTTTTGCAACCCAAATAACTATATAATTTGTGGGGTTTTATGTCAAATTTTGTTTCATTAACATTTTAATATTTTTCCCTCAGCATAGTACTTAAGAAAATAAAAATTTGGATACAGGCGATGAGCCTCAAAGTAATGTATATACCCATTACTTTAGAGGTGATAATGTAAGGGGTTACTTATATGGTTATGAGAATGGAAAAAGTAATGTGTCTAAAAATAGATTTTTAAAAAAGAGGAATTTTTATTTAAAAAATATATTACAAATATTTTATTTAAATTATTTGTAATTAAAAATAATGTGGTCAAGATGGGAATCGAACCAAGGAAATCTGGTTGCCAGCCCAGAACTCTACCCACTGAGCTATCGACGCATATAGTATTTCATTGCTTTAAATTTAAATGAATTGTTGAGCTTCATTTTCACTAGTGTTATCAAAACAAACATACATTAACCTTTTGCTTACAAAAATACACAAAGTAATGTATCCAAAAAAAGATTTTCAAAAATATTTCAATTATTACTTTACATTTATAAATCATATATCACGTAATCAATAATGAGCAATATATTACTTTATGCTTGCAAATAATGAAAAAGGTAACGAGCTATCATTACAAGGTAACGCATGAGAATATCGCACCCATTACCAAAGTTTTGCTGGGTTGTAATTATATGATTAATATAAATAAAAATAAATGGTGTTCTCAGTTATTTTAACTTGCAAACTATTATATGATAATTTTTTTTTTAATTTCAATTAAGTTTTTTTTTTAAATTTTAACTAAATGAGAATTACAAACAGCAGTGTTTTGCCACCCAAATAACTATTTTGTGGGAGTTTTATGTCAAATTTTGTTTCATCAATATTTTAATATTTTTCCCTCAGCATAGTACTTAAGAAAACAAAAATTTTGATACCCATGTATGCCTATGTTTTACCCCCAGGGTTACCATTTTATTATTTTTTAAGTATGAGTGAATAACATTATGAATAGATTGACGCTTGAACAACGCTACCAAATTATACAGATTTACTTTAAAAATCAGTCGTCAATCCGCGCAACTTATAGACGACGAAATTGTGCTCACCGATGAGGCTCATTTTTTGTTTAATGGGTTTGTTAATAAAGTAAAATTGCCGCATACGGAGTAAAACCAATCCAAAACAGACCCTTCAGACTCCATTACATCCAGAAAAATGCACTGTTTGGTGGGGTGTGGTACACGCTGGTGGCATAATTAGATTTGAGAAGAGTTAATTTAATTCAAAATCAAATTTTTTGAAGTTGTGAAAAAGAAATGCTTTAGAAAAGTAAAATTAGAACTAAATGATACTTTGGAATCAATGAAAAATTGATTCTTTAAGAATCACTTCAATGTATTTTTGCTGGCATATTAATGCATGTTTAATTTAATCGAAGGTGGTGGCTTTTAAGTATTTTTTTTTCCAGAAGAGCTTTTTTTACCTATATTTCATTTAAGTGGTAACCCTGGGTCCTCGATATAGTCCAGCAAATTTTTTTAAAACAGTTTACCTATGAATCTATTCTACAACAGGTTTTTTTACCACCTGTTCTATAACCAGTTCTATAACTGGTTTTAAATACGGTTTTAAAGCAACCTCTTTCCTTTCCACAACAAATACAAAGTTTATCATAGCCCAGGTCTGAGTAAAATTCCGAACCAGATCATGGTGGTAATATTTTTATAAAACAGTTTCATCAAATTTAAGAAGTGTTGCATTGTACGAAAATCTTTTAAGCTCTTCATCACATTTCTGAAGTTTCTCATAAATATGTTTAAGTTTTTTCTCTGAGTGTAGAGTACAAGGATAGTGAAAGAGTTAAATAATATATATGTACTTACCAAAGAATTTAAATTATACTACATAAATGTAGATATTTACAAATTACACTAGGCAACAGCCATTTTGTTATTTGGTTCTAGCATACTTTTTCTCATGGATTTGGACCTACTGAACACGAAAATGAATTTTAAAAATTTTTCTGTCGATTGGTTTGCGAGATACAAATTTTTTAATTTTTTTTTTTTAATTTTTGGAGGTACACTTACTATTTTGAGCATATTTTTAGTCTTCTTTGACCTATTTTATCCTACTACTACTCAAATTAAAGACAATTGAGCCGTCTACAACTTATTCTCAGAAAATTTTCAAATCGGGTTAGTAGTTTTGATGTTGGCGGCTTAAAAAGGTTAAAAAACTGCGTTTTTTTAGTAAAAATGTGGCTGAAAAATTCATATAAAAATTCATATAAAATGTAAAACGCGATGTTAACAGCGATTTTAATTTTTTTACGTATAGCTGACACTTTTCCAAAGAAAATAAGCCCTTACTTAACAAAATCTGATGACAAATGGCCGACTTATTATTTTTTTGGTAAACGACCGAAATTCCGCTATTTCACGATTTTTTGATTTTCATTATTTGCACAGCTTACCTACCCAACGCAAACGAATAAATACATTTGAACTTAATTTAAAATAAACAAATTAGTCTTCGTATATTATTTTTTAATTTATTTACAGCACTACATGCTCAATGTATCGCACAATTAGCTAAACTAACGAAATTAAACTAACTAATTAAATTAAGCAAATCAACGCACAAAAAAATGAGTAAAAACAAAGATATAAGTGTACATTTTATGCCATGTGGAAAAACTGCTGACTTCTTCTTTGTTTTTTGTATTCGCTGCAATCGGTCTCACGTATTAGGGTCCAAATATAGTCACCCATCATAGCCGTGTCATAGTTGCCCTGATAGCGTCGTTCCATAGCCTTCAATTCCTGATGAAAGCGCTCGCCGTGTTCGTCGCTCACGTCTCCTAAATTCTCAGGGAAAAAATCCAAATGAGAATCCAGAAAGTGTATTTTAAGTGACATGTGCACTCCCATGGCTTCATAGTTCTTTACCAGATCCTCAACTATGTCCTTATAATTCGGGCTTTTGTTGTTTCCTAAAAAGTTTTCCACAACAAGCCTGAAGGAATTCCATGCTGCGGCTTCGATGGGTGATAACAGCTTTGGGAATTTTTCATCTTTCAACATTTTTTTTATCTCGGGTCCTGCGAAGACTCCTTCTTTAATTTTTGCCAGCGAAAGGTAAGGGAAAATTGACCGTAAATAGGAAAAGCTTCACCTTCTTTGTCTAATTTTTTGGCAAAATTTTTAATCAAACCCAATTTTATGTGCAGCGGCGGAAGTATTATATTTTCACGGTTCTCTATTAGTGGTTTGCGCTGAACATTCGCTTCTCCAACTACAGGTTTCGTTCGTACCGGCCATTTTTTTTTATATAATGCTGATCATCAGCGCGGCTATTCCAAAGGCACAGAAAACAGCAATGTCGCGTATAGCCTCCTTGGAGTCCACACAGAATGGCCACAACTTTAAGGTCGGCGCATATTTTCCAATTGTATTTCCTATACTCTATGCATTTCAGCAAAATGTCCATAGTTTCATAGTTCTCCTTTGAATGAACCGCATGAGCAATAGGAACAGATGGCTTTTCATTCCCATTATGTAAGAGAACTGCCTTCAAGCTCTCTTTGTTGCTGTCAATAAACAACCTCCATTCGTTGGGGTTGTGAATTTGGTGAAGCTCTTGGAACAAGCCTGAAATGTCGCTGCAAAAACATATTTGGTCTTTCTTTGTATAAAATTTTGCATACTCCTTGTGACGGTTTCTGTACGCTGATACTTTCACTTCTGAAGCCGCAAATCCACACTGTATCATCCGAGACGCAAAAAGTTCGGATTTCTCCTTAGTGAGACCAAAATCGCGCACCCAATCGTTTAGTTCGGCCTGTGACAGTAATTTTCGCTTTGCACCCGGCTCAAATTCGCTTGCATTTGACTCAGACTCTTCTTCTGACGATTCTGCTTTTTGAAGAGATGCACCAGGGCACACTGGATATGGCACATCATGCGAATGTGGTACTGGAAGCGCAAACGATCCCACTTGAGCGTAGTTCCATTTAAAAAATCTTCCTACCCCACTGTTTGTGGTGAGGCAAAAATAACAGTCTGTGGAATGGCATAGCGGCTTTTTCCACATCATTGGTGTATCGAATTTCATATGGCGGCTAAAATTAAAATAAATTACTATATTCGCTATGTATAATGTGTTTAAATAAAAATTCTTACCTTCCGCCAGCTGCCCAGTTGGTTAAGATTATATAGCAAAGATCACACAGCGACTTAGGTGTCCATGGTTCTGTGATATTTGGTGAAATACCAAAATAATTCAAATAGTGCAATTGTACTGCTGGAGTAAACTTGTGTGCGTGATTTTTTTTTATAAACTGGCCACAAACATTGCAGAAATTGTCTGGATCGTTCAAACACTCGAACACACGTAGTCTTTTACTCATTGTCTTCCTTGCGTTTTCTAAATATTAACTTCTTTACACTTTCACAGACAGTTTTGAAATGCAATTGATAACCGTGTCTCCTTATGTTTAAATATGTATGAGCATGTAGTGCTGTAAATAAATTAAAAAAAATATACGAAGACTACTTTGTTTATTTTAAATTAAGTTCAAATGTATTTATTCGTTTGCGTTGGGTAGGTAAGCTGTGCAAATAATGAAAATCAAAAAATCGTGAAATAGCGGAATTTCGGTCGTTTACCAAAAAAATAATAAGTCGGCCATTTGTCATCAGATTTTGTTAAGTAAGGGCTTATTTTCTTTGGAAAAGTGTCAGCTATACGTAAAAAAATTAAAATCGCTGTTAACATCGCGTTTTACATTTTATATGAATTTTTATATGAATTTTTCAGCCACATTTTTACTAAAAAAACGCAGTTTTTTAACCTTTTTAAGCCGCCAACATCAAAACTACTAACCCGATTTGAAAATTTTCTGAGAATAAGTTGTAGACGGCTCAATTGTCTTTAATTTGAGTAGTAGTAGGATAAAATAGGTCAAAGAAGACTAAAGATATGCTCAAAATAGTAAGTGTACCTCCAAAAATTAAAAAAAAAAAATTAAAAAATTTGTATCTCGCAAACCAATCGACAGAAAAATTTTTAAAATTCATTTTCGTGTTCAGTAGGTCCAAATCCATGAGAAAAAGTATGCTAGAAACAAATAACAGACAAAAGTTTGTTATTTGTGACCTAGTGTTATTTTTAAAAAACCGAATACATAACATGTCACATAGCAAGTTCAGTAGTCTCCAAATGTGTTTGATTCTGCAAAGAACAATGACTCTTTTTTTTTATAAAAAAAAAATAAAAGTCGTTTTGTGTTACACAAAACATAAATCACTTATGAAATTTCATTAAATTGTTTAGTATTTACGGCTTTTTGCTTTTGCATTAGTGTATCCCGAATAATGGCAAATATTTAATATTTATTTACAGTTTGTGTAACATACATTTTACCCTTCTGTATCCAATGGGGATATTAAAAGTAAATAAATTTTCTTTGATTTTAAGAGCCATCTCAGGGTTTTTGGAAAGTGCTTAGTTAGGGCACAGCAAATAGGCGTGTTTTTACCTAAAGCAGCTATCTGAATAGTTTGTATACCGCCACTTAGAGTCATCCTAATGTTATTATTTTATTTTTATATAAATAAACAGTGGAACTTCGAAATATCTTATTTTAAGAAGTATTCTTTACTATTTGTGTTTAATATTCTTTTTGAATGAATCATAAAATATTTCATTTAAATTTTTTTTTAAAGATCTTTTAGACCTTACAGGGTTAACTTCGATTTAAACGAAAATTGTATGCCTGGCAGAAGAAATAAAAATTTGGCGGCCCAGTCTCAAGTAGCCTCTGGCATATGATTTTCCGCTAATATTAATTGCAGGGACCGTGCATCGTCAAAAATTAACCCTTTTAGCCTGTAGAACATAAAAATTTTGTTTGTTCCATATAGAAATTTTATAAAAATGGGATATCAAATAAAAAGCATTTTGAAGATCTAAAATTATATAAAGTCCTCCAGGGAAAATTTTTTTATAAAATTTTGTTACCCATCCCTGTAGTCTAAGTATGAACTTAGGCCGCTACGCGAAAGCTTATTAAATGTGCCCTCAAACTATCCAAATCTTATGGAACTGCCACACTTATCAGACTCTTCTTGTTAGTGTAACTTACCTAAAGGGTTTACTGTACTTTCAGCCATTTATATATTTCTGGACCATAAAAAATATTTATATTATACATGTATAAAATTCAACATTAATCGGTATTTTATGGCATTTAAGCTGTTAACCATTAAAAACAACCAACAACAATTTAATCCTCACTGGATTCTTTCTGTTTTTATTTTTAATGAAAAATAAATCAACATAATAATATCATAATTTTTAAGTTAAATTATTATTACATATGAATGTTTATTTGATTATACTTATGTTAGTAGAGCACGTCATAATAATTTTATATTAAAGAAATTTTTCAAAGAAAATAAATTTCTACTTAAAATTCATAGGATTTATAACAGAAATTTTGTGTAAAATACTATAAAAATCTAAAAAAAAAAACACAAGATATCATAAGTACACGATTTCAAGGCAACATTTTGAATTTAATACAGTATATTTTTTATATTGAAGGCCCTCTATGAACTGAATTCTTAAAAATCATTTTTTGATTTATAGTGATTTTTATTTTTGAATGCAATACCCTCTATCAACCACATTAATGTTAAGGACTTATTAAAAATGTATTATTATAATTACAAGATATAGCATTCAAAAAGCAAATGAACAATTATTGGAGAGTACTTTAAAATATTTATTTTTTGTAAAAAGGTTTTTGAGGGAAAATGCTGAACAAAATCATTGCATATTTTTAATCACCGCTGCAATTTTTTAATATTATACTCAGAGAAGATAAATATTTTTTCTATTTTTTCTGCTAGTTTTGTTCTTTTTTTTTTTTAAAGTGTTTTTCACAACTTTTTAGCTCTGCTTGTTTTTTTTTACCAATAATTTTTTTGCTTTAAATACATTGAATTTTGCTTTTTCTTCTATGATTATACTAAATGTGGATTTTGGGTATTGCCTATCCTATTATTTTAAATTGGTCTTTAGATCTATTTAGCTTTTTTTTTTCCCCATCAATGGTGGACCAAGAATGCTTTTTGTTCAATTTAAGTAAACTGTTTGTACGATTTGTTGTAAATGTTCTAAAAATCTATTCTGATTTGGTCTTTTGTATCACAAACTTCTTTCTAACAGTTACGCAATTAAGATCCCTAAAGAATTTATGACAATGGTGATGTTAAAATTAAGTGAATTTTTATGGGAAATACAATACCTTACCCTAGTGAATTAAAGAATACACATAATATACTGAGCCAAAACCCTTACATACTTGACAACTTTTAATGGAAACATCACAAGACTTAAAGTCTGTTATGCTACCAAAATATAATTAATTACTATTATCATATACTTACTATTATCAAAGTAATAGCAAGATATGAGGCAATGTACTATTCGAATTATCTTGTTTCTTTTTAATTGTTTTGCTATTTAGTGGTTATGTGTTAAAAACAAGTAAAAGAAAACGTCATAACTTTAATAAAATTGTAAATTATATAATAATAAAATTTTTGCAATACCCTCTATCAGCCAAAAAAAAAAAATATTTGAATTTTTCAATTACAATTACCTCTATTAACCATAGCACCGCGAATAACGTTAAATATTACACTATGCAGCATTGAGGAGTTATTTTTAGTAAATATTATAGAAGATAGATTCATTAATACTTTAAGAATTTGTGCATAAAACAGTTTTTTGCCTCTCCTGAAAAAATGCCTGTTGATTAATGGAGAGTATTGAATATCAAGCTCTCGTATAATATAATATATCATATTTATTTTTGTAATTACTATCATATTAATCATATGTTATGTGTTTCTAACTATATTGCATTTTTTTTGTTTAAATTCGCAGTATAGTTTTCCACTTCATTAATATTGTTTGTATTATATCAAAGTAGTAATCCCTCAAGTATTTTTCCTACATTTTCTTCATTTTTACTTATTTCTTTTGAACAAAACTGCAATGACATGTTTAATGAATGATGCCATCACTTCCAACTGTTTTAGTTTTAATGCTTATAGAAATAATCAAATGAAATACTTAAGTTACCAAACATTGGAGAATTTTATGAAAAATGATGTAACTCGTAAAAAAAATATTTAAGATGCAGTTTCTTTTAAACGGTATTTTTTGAAAGCAGTGAATGACAAGAAATACACAGCTTGTGGTAAGACAAGAGTATTTTTAGATAAAATGTGTAAAGGAGGGATGATAAATGTGAATTTCTATTGGATATTAAACATCATTAAAAATAGAACTTTTTCGATCCTAAAATGGCATCGTATGTGAAATTCGCGGAATTAAAAGTGAATAACAATAAATCGATATACGCTTCAAGAACGCCCGATAATTTTGACAAAGTTTGCGAGCAATAAATCGTTAGTGGTGTTAACGTGAATTTTGGCGAAAATATTCCAATCGTGCAGCGCCCACAGCGCAAACAATTCGACGTCTGGCGACTTGATTTTTAGAGAGCGGCGCAACACGGGATATTGGAAGCGGTCATTTGTCGAACATAAATTTCTACAGGATGCTGTCACTGTCAAGGCCCGATATATCCCTACTTCTGTCCGTCGCGACGGACAGTGACTTTGCGGCTAGTGACTTTTGCAGAAGCTGTGTTGACGAAGAGGAGGAGGAGGAGTCTGTGGAGCACCTTCTCTGCACTTGTCCTGCCCTGGCTCGCAGGAGGGGACTCTATTTGGGCTCATGTTTCTTTGAGGACCTGGGTGATTTGTTTGATATCGGTCGACTTAGGGGCATTTTGAGGCGATCGGGATGTTTCGCCGGGGGAAGCTAGTGATATGATTTGACCAGTTTCCTTGGTATCACAAGGGACTTTATAGTCTAAGTGAGTCTGATTGGCAGGCTACATATCCTACCTACCTAACCGAGATACAAAAGTCATAACGAAAGAAAATCAGATGGTGGTTTTTGCTCCACCAGGATGGCCTGCCCGACATCGTTAAATCGAATCAGAAAGTGATTCTTAGTTGATTGGTATTATATAATAAAACTCGTTTATAAACCAATTTCTCAATTAAACCGAACTAATTTTAAAGTCCCGATGGTTTTGGTATCGATTATCATATAAAAACATCTGTTAATACTAACTTATTAAAAAAATTGGGGATTTTTCTTTCAAATATTTTTTAATGTGACAAATCTTAAGTTTTCAACACAGACATTTTGCTTAAAAATGTTTTAAAAATAATTTATTAAAGCGCAAATACAATGAAGGAGCTAAAATTTTTAATTAAATGAAAAATATACATTATTTTGTGAATCAAAAAATATGTTAGACAAAATTGATTTCGGTAAAAAAAAAAATACTAAATATTGTTCAAATTACAAATTTATTTTTTTCCATATTTTGGAAAAAATTAAAAAAATTAAATGCTTAAAAAACACGTAGTAAAAACAAACGAATTAATCATTTTGTTTTAATTTGCTAGTTTCTGTTTTAAAAAAATATTTTTGGTAAATTTTTTAACTGTAAGGTCAAATTTTAATTGTTTTAAGGGCTGATTTTTAGTAGTAAAAAACTTTTGATTGATTTTTTAAGTATATGTCCTATTTTGAGACATAAGTCGGTATCTTTATTTCGGATCCCTATTTTTAAGCTATGTGACATTTTAAGGCAATTTAAATTTGAAGGTGTAAGTTTTAATTATTAAAAATAATATTTCCTTCAACAAATACACATTTTTAAAATTAGTAAATTTTTTTTTTTTTGCTAATTTTAGCAAATCGATTTTCTAAAATTTATAAAATGATTTCTGAAATTAGCAACAAAAAGTTTGTAAATATTTTGTAAAAATTTTGTAAAATGTAAATAGCAAAAAGATTTGCTAAATAATATTTTTTTTTTTTTTACTAAAAATCAGTACAGAAATAGTAAAGTGGTATTGAAAACCGTCTAAAAATTGTTTTACTAACTTTTGTTTCTGAGAAAAGACACTAATCTATTTTCTTTTATTTTTATTTGCAGAATTTACAATGTCTCCGTCAACATCAAAAAATTTCATCAAGCCACAAAAAATTAAAATGTAAGTCAAATATTTTAAATATTTTTATAATTTTATACATCCATATAACATATTTTATCATTATATATTTTATTTATTTGATTTTTAAAAGCATGAATAGCTAAGGTTTTTTTTTCTATTATGTTTATGCACATATCAAGGATTCTTAAACATATTTGTGCATACATACATAGTATGTATGTATGTATACGTAGAATCCTTTCATGTATCTGCAGTCACATATTAACAAATATTCATAAAAAAAAGTTTTTATTTATAAGTGTTTGTACGTAACATAGTAACATATTAAAAATAAAAAAACTGAAGTGGGTTTTGAAGTCTTTATAGTATTAATAATTTAAAAAGGAAATGCATTTTTATGAGAAATAACTACTAAAAGTTAATGTAATCCCAAATCTAAGGGATATGGCCAATAAAATGTGATGATTTTCACATGGAAATGTTTAATAATAATAATTTTGTAGACTAAATTTTAATGTATCTAATGTCCGTAATTTCATGCTTTAAATACCTTCTAATGCCTAGATATCTATCGTGTATTCGAACAAAAACCAGTAGGTATCTGCACAGAAAAAACTAAAATCGAGTTTCAATTAAAATATTTTTAAATACAATTACAAATTTAATTGAATTTGGAACAGCAAAAGAATTTGTTATATCAACTAATCTCTTTTTTTTTTGTTAAAATTACCGAAAATTTCCAATTATTTTTTTTAATCATATCAATTAAATTTTGAATTAAAAATTTTCAACATTTTTAATTAAAGTTTTTATTATACCAACAATTATAACTTTAATTAAAGTTCTAAACAAAAAACAATTAAATTTTTAATTGAAATTCAAATCAATAAAAATTTAATAAAATTTTTGATTGAAATTCCAGATTCAAATCCATTAAAACTTTAATCAAATTTTCAATATTTTTTTTTTTATTTAATTTACAAATGTTTGTGTGTAATACTCTTAACGCACAGAAATTTCAAAATATTTTGTACCAAATAGTTCATAGGAGTACTATAGTACTTTTGAGGTTCCAATAGCACCACAAAAAATACTATGGTAATAACTTTATCATATAACTGGTGCGTGCGTATCCGCAGTGTTGTCAAACAAGTTCTCACGTTCCCATTTTCGAAGTTGAAATACCCAAAACCTTAACATATTGTTAACTAATAAAATTTTCCTTTCTTCTTAAATGGGTTTTCCAAGATTTTGTTAACTAAAAATTAAAAAAAAAGGTATATAATATAATACAAATTTTAACAAATTCAAATTTTTAAAAATTCACATTTTAACAAAAAAAAATATTACATTTTTTTTTTAAATTTTAAAATAGACCTTTAAAAATATGATTCCTTGATTTAATTTTTAAATCTGATTCAATTTTTAACGAATCAAATTTCTTTTATTTTCTACTTTATTCAATTAATATCAAATTCAGAGTATCAATTTGATTTTTGTTGATTCTTTTCATAGAACCAATCAAATTGATTAATATTTAAGAAATCAAATCATTGATATAAGTGATTATAATTTATTAATAGATTGATAAAATGAATAAAATTAATTATCAAGCCCTGCATTAAAACTAATACGTTATTAATTTAACAGAAATAGCTCAAAAGTCTATCAAAATTTAATTTTTTTTTATCAATAAATTTTTAAATCTGAAGCCAAATCTCCTTATCTGGCAACACTAATGTGTATACAGTAAGGTTGTTCACGATACGCTGGTTATCCGATTATGTGATTAAATGTTTATATTAACAACAACAAAATATATTAAAATAAAATTACCAACTATGCGCAACCTACCTAATGTTGTTATATGCTTATTTGTAGTGTTGGAAAATAATTCAAATTTAACTAATTGGCAGCACAAAAAGAGCTACATTTTAGCAAATGGCATCTCAAATTTTATGTTGAATGTTGCTAGCATTGGCATTCACATCTGGTTTTTATTTATAGAAAAAAAATGAAAATGAGCACAAGTAATTTCACTCATAGTAGTCCATAGCTGAAATACACAGAAACTGTGGTTCATTTTTCCAAAGATTTTGGTTATTTTGACATTACGAAAAATTTTGTAATATAAACAAATGACTTCGTAAATTGTAGCAAATTTTTTTTTTCTATATTTTACGAAATTTCATAAAAATACTAAACATATTTATAAAAATATAAATATTTTGTTAAAATACAAAATAATTTTGTGCAAAAACAAAACAACAAAACTTTGTAATGTTACGATACAATTTCTATGCTAAAAATAATTTACGAAATTGTTTGTATTATTTACAGAATTAATAAATTTATGAAATTTTGAATATACGAAAGTTTTGTAATATTTATATACAAAATATTTGAATATATTTTTATTTTTTAGCATGGATTATTATGAGTGTAAGCACAGCTGATTGAAAAACATAAGTAGATAACCAACATTAAAGGGTGTTCACGGTGCCCAGAGGTTATTTTTAATTTTATAACCAAATAAGCTGATAACCAACCTATCGTGAACAACCTTACTCTAATTTATATAAAAAATACATAGATACATATTGTTTTTGTAATTTAATTTATTTTTAATTTAATTTTTTTGTAATTTTTAAATTTAAATAAATTAAGATGACGCATTTATTAATACGCGTAATATTAAAAATATTTTTAATAAACTTATTTTTTTAGGGATTTGAGATACAATTTTGCAATTTAAATAACTGTAATAAAAGTTAAGGTACACTTTAATTAATTTCTGTTGAAATTTACCCAACTTATAGTAGAAAATTGTACTCCTACTATAAGTTGGGTAAATTTACTCTGTGTGCGTAAATGAAAAAAAAGTACACACATTATGCGTAAATTTTTGAACACAAAATAGGTAAAATTAAATTAAAAGTGCCTAAAATTTAAATTAAATTTTCAAATTTAAGAGTAAATTTACCGATTTTCCTGTAAATGTACACATATAATTCGTAAAATCCTAAAAACATGCGCATATTTTCTACTACAATGTTCAAAATTAAACAGCCTAAAAATGTTTGTTTTGTAATAAAAACAATAAATTTATTGTTTAGAAACTCACAAAAAGAATAAAAACAATAATTGTTTTGTTTATTAATTCCAAATGATTTATAAATTAAAAAAACTAATGAATTTTTCTTTTTAAATTTTGAAAATGTTATAGATTTTTTTTTTTTTTCAATTTCAATATGTCATGATTTTTTTTACCATTATAAGTTAGTATATTTACAAACTTTGTGGGTAAAATTTTTATTCAACAAAATAATACTAATTTTAGGCATAATGTGTTTAATTGTAAAAACATAGAGTATTAAAAATACTCCGTGAGTGTATTATTGTATATGAAAGTGTGCGCAAAAAAGTTTAACGCATTTGGTGTTTATATTAAGCGAATTTTCGTAATATTACACAAAACTTTACCGATTTTATAGTCGTAAATTTACAAGCATTCTTAAGATTAATAAATCAAAATAATATGACTTATATGATGTCAATAGTATTTATTGTAAACTAGAATATTTTTTACACCAAGTTCATTATCAATTTAAAATTTAATTCATATGATTCAACTTTTAATTGAAAATGAAAAAATAAAAAATTTATTTTAATTTTTTTAGCAATAATTTGTTCTGTGTATACATCGGTAGTAGGTATCTAATGCTTGAAATTACGACCACACATAAGTCATAAAAAAGGAAAAAAAATTATATCGTTAGTGGTATAAAACTGGCAAAGTACCTTTTTGTTAAAGTAATCATATCCATGTAGAAGAGTTGTCTTAATTAAACATATTATTTTTATAACAACTTCACGAATAAAAATATTTGTGTACCCCCTGTTTATAGAGCGAATCGATATTTAATTTTCTAATGCAAAAAATAGTAAAATACTATGACAATTAAATTTATATATATTTTTATACGGTTTCAAAAATAATAAATTTTAAGATTTTTACATAACTGTCTACATTAGAGTATTCAAAAACCGAAAACCGGTCAACCTGTTTCTTTATTTTTAAACACTAATCGGTTTCGAATATTTTGTAAATTCGAAGAAAACCGAAAACCGATCTTTTTGTTCTGTTAACCGGTTTTTTTAATTACATCACCAACTGGGTTACTTGGTCTCTTTTATTTTTCCGAACACTTTTATAATCGTTTGTTTGGTTATGAAGATTTAGATGTAAGTCTGATAGATTCCGATGAAGACTTAACTTTGGATATTCCAAATTCAAATAGTTTAATTTTTGATCTAAATAACACAACAAACAGTATTCAAAATCCTAAAAAGAGACTGTACAAAAAATTATTCATCGTTATATGATGATTTCATATATCTTGATAAATGCGACAAAAGAACTGAAAAGTTGGAAAATTTATATAATTGTCTTTTGACTATTTGTCCAACATCTACTATTAGTGAAAGAGTATTTTCCACTTCTAGCTTTATCAAAAGCAAACAAAAAAATCGTCTTAAAACGAAACATTTAAATGGCATATTATTTCTAAAATATTATTTTAGAACTGAAAAATAGATTTTCTTTTTACATATTTAAAATGTAATATTAAAAAAAAAAACTTATTTATGCCAAACGTTTTAAACGTTCAAATTACTAACGTACCTAATTTTACCAATTTACAAACTTAATGATCTCTATTCATTTGATATGAATATAGTTTTATAATATTGACGGACTATTAACGGACAACTCCGTTTTTCATCCGATATATCCGGTCCGCAAACGGTCCGTCATTGACGGACTTTTAACGGACAACTCTGTTTTTCATCCGATATATCCGGTCCGTCATTGACGGTTTTTAAACGGATTCGAATCAGTTTCAATGTTCCTTATAATCCGTTTTCTGGTCCGTTTACGGATGAAGAAAACGGTACGTAAACGGAGTTGGATTCCGTTTATGACGGACCGAAACCGATACGTAAACTGTACGTATTGTTTGTTGGGTATATATTTTTTTTCATAGAATTTATTTTTTTATTTTTATTACTTTATATATTAAATTTGTTTTTTTTTTTTTTTTGTAATAAAAACAATCAACAAATTATATAAGCTTTTTATTCAAATTAAAAAAAAAAAACGAAAAAACCGGTTGACCGGTTTTTTCTGCAAAAACCGAAACCGTTTTTTTTAAATTCTATTTTTCGAAGAAAACCGAAACCAGTTTTTTCAAAAGGCCGGTTTTTTGAATACTCTAGTCCACATTTAAAAATTTAAATCTTTGAATTTTTGTCAACTCTACGGGTGTAACGGGTGCTTGTATGTTAATACATTTTAATATGTATCATAAAGCACAATATTGTCGCATGATTTAAACGCATATAAACAGGGATATGAAAAATTTTAATTTTCATTGAAAATACATACATACATATAACATATACATAATATTTACTGAATTTGAAAGTAAGTGGAATATTATGTGTAGCATAATAGAATAAAACCCTTAGGAATTTTTGCTGACATTAAACTGCGTTGTTCAGAAAAAACATATACGAATATAGAAAAAGGTTAGAAAAATAATGAATTTTTGTGAAAGCTTTCATTGCAGCAATTTTTAACAGTTAGCGTAACACTAACAGTAAAATTGGCAACAATATTATTGATTAATTTTATATTTTTATATTTTAACTGTATTTGCAGTTAATTTTACCCTTATAATTATATGGCAGCAGCCTCTCTGTTTTTCGGAACCTCAAAAATTACTTACAGAAAAAATAACGAAAAATTGTTATAACATCTGATGCCACCCTCAGACATCGTTTCCGAATATTTGCTTGATAATACTTTCAAAGTCTAAGTTCAAGATGTATTTTTTGACTATGTTTAAAAATTTATAATGTTTAACAGCCCGAGTAAAAAAAGTTTAGATATAATCATATGTGGCCTTATATAATAATATATTAACATATATAAAAACATATATCAGTATGCATTAGCATATATAATTGTATATATACTGTGCCACCTCGCTTAACCCAACTCTCGATAAACGCAACTCCTCGATTATTGCAATTCGTAAATTGTTTTCATTGTTGACTCAGTTAACGCAACTTTTCAAAAAAAAAACTTCACCACAGGTGGAAGGGTATATATAAGTTTGTCATTCCGTTTGTAATTTCTACAATATTGATCTTAGACCCTATAAAGTATATATATTCTGGGTCCTTATGAAGAGCGAAGTTGATTTAACGATGTCCGTCTGTCCGTCTGTGTGTTGAAATGGGTTTTCCGAAGACCCCAGACATAATGAGGACTTGATTGTTATATATTTCTGTTAAATGTGATCCATTTCTGCTTGCTATTAAAAATCAGCCAGATCGGTTGATAAATGGCTGAGATATTAGCAATAAACCAGAGTTATCTCTAATTTTTTCCGTAAAATTCCTTTGTTTTTATATGTATGTTGAATATTACGCTTAACAAACACATCAATTTCTTTTCTTTCACCTCTTCACCTTTTATACACAAACAACAAACACATACAAAGATTTCTCATTTAAATAAAAACCAAACAAATCCCTATTGAACGAAAACTGTTCATTTAACTCTATAAACGATGATTCCATATAGCCTTTATAGCTGAGTTGTCTAAACGCTATGTCACAAATATATTAATAATTAAATAATCCATAAATAGGCTAAAACATCAAAATTTGCAAAAAAAAAACCCTCTGATACAAAAAAAACAAACGGTTTTATTTCAATTTTTTGCTCCGATTTAAAAGAATTTATAAACAGATTTTTAAACCATTTTCTCATATATTAAGAAAATTTTATACATAATTTTCCTATGAGTGCAACTATTTTAGGTCATAACTTATAATAATTTTTAAAAAAAAAAATTTATAAACTATTTTCCTTCAAATTTTTAAAATTAAGCTAAATAAATTAAAAATATTTTGTAATAAAAAAGCGAAATAAAATCCCAAATGCAAGTTTACCAGCTAAATCAAACATATTTGTAGAAATAAAACACATGCGTTTCTAGTGATTTCTTTTAACGATTTGTAAAAAAATATTTTTTTGGTCGAAAAAAGCTTTTTTTAGAACTAAAAAAGATTTTTAAAAAAAAATATGACAACACTGATTGGCATTATGATCGTGATTGTTGTTGTTTTTATTTTATTTGTTGAACTTTTTGTCCTTCACCTCCTCACCCACAAACAACAAGTCCATACAAAGGTTTGTCATTTAAATAAAACCCAAACAAATCTGTTTTAAACGAAAACTTTTTATTTACTTCTATTAACGACGTTTGCTTATGTCCTTCAATGGCTCAGTGGTCTAAGCGCTTTGTCACAAATACTTTTTTTCTTTCAGTCGCGCAATCGAGCCCCGTCTATTCAACTTTTTTTATTTTTATATTTTTTTAACAATTTTTTTTATTTTCTTAAGACTTTTTGTTTTTTTTTTTTATTTTTTTTTTTAACAAAACAAATGCGTCCAACACAGTTGTCTTAACGATGTCGGTCAGCTTTTCTGTATAATTGGAGAACGGAAAGAGGAAAAGTTTCCAAATAAGGTGCAAGCATCTTGGTTATCAATACACAACATCTGACCAAATGTGGGCGGGATCCTTGAATTGGGCGTGGCACAAAATAGATTAATTTATATCTTAAGAACGGTAAGACCGTAATACTCCATAAATGGGCTAAAAACATCAAAATTTGTATAAAAACTAAAATTTTAGAGCTGTAATATGACCTATGGATACGTCTTATATATCCAAAGATCGAAAATCTTTAGTATAACATATTTGCTGAAAGTAGTTATGACCAAAACAAAAATTTTTTTAAATACGTATTTTCGGGAACCATAAATCTTTCAGAGTCCAAGTTTTATCACTAAACTAAATGGTAAATTTCCACTTAAAGATGTCCGTATATAAATCTGTCCATTCCATATATGTCCATATACATATAAACTTCACTATTTTCCCAACCATGGTGAAGGGTATATAAGATTCGGCATAGCCGAATTTAGCCGCTCTTACTTGTTTCAATTTCCATTTTTTTCTTTTATTGTCTTCTTCCCTTTTTTCTTTCATTTAATTAAACAGAAAATCAAAATAATGGGGGATTCGTGTAAGGCCTTGTATATTGTGTTCACTATTATCCAGCCATTATGTATAAGCAACAATAGCTTACACAGTAGAGCGTTTGTTTTGAAATGCAGAACGATGCGTTATCAAGGCCCACCGATGTCCAGCCGATTTTTCAAAACTTTTACTTTTTTATTTATTAATTGAGTGAAAACCTATTTTTAGATACATTCCCATGTTTGCCATTTACTTCAGTTCTGTAATAATTTTAATCGAATTTTAACTATCAAATATTTTCATTAATAAGAATCGAGAACTACTGTAATCCAAATTTACCCACTGTTTTGTAAGCAGAACGTTGCGTAATCGAGCCCTACCGATGTCCAGCGGATTTTTCAAAATTTTTACTTTTTTATTTATTAATTGAGTGAAAACCTATTTTTAGATACATTCCCATGTTTGCTATTTACTTCAGTTCTGTAATCATTTTAATCGAATTTTAACAATGTAACTATCAAATATTTCCATTAATAAGAATCGAGAATTACTGTAATCCAAATTTACCCACTGTATTCTGGTCCCATTTTACAAATTTTGTATTACCTTTTTTATTGCAAATGTGAGCCTTTTTTTTACAAACATAAATAACATAATATTTAAACCCACAAAATTCAATTATCTAATAACTATTATGTTTTACTTTGTTAACAACAATATTCATACATCTATGTATTCCTTTTACAAAGCTGCGTAATTTTATCACATCATTAAATAATGTATCTATGTCCAGTGTCATTATTTCCATAATCTACAGCAGTTGTGGCTTTTTATGGTACACCCGAAAATAATAATAGAACTAAAAAAGAAGAAGAAAAAACATTATTTATAACATGAACCCGTTTAAAACTTCATAAGTAATAAAATAATATAAGTTTACTTAATACTTGTATAAGAATAATATTGTATTTTTAACATTGTCTCTTTTGTTTGTTATGAAAAATTTTGTATACCACAATTAGGGTTTTCAAATTTTCGACTTTTTGAACTTTCAGGTATGGGGAATTTTTTTTGAACTCGATGGAGAGCACAGTTTTTATTAAATTCTCTTTAAAATAATTTTTAATAACAAACTTTGTTTTTATGGGAATATTTTGTGTTTTCAATTTCAAGGACTCATAACAATAATAGAAAAAGAGATTTAGTCACCTGAATGATTTTTTTTTAACAAAATTCAGCTTCATAAAGTGTACGCAGTATACCTTTTAGAAAAAAATATTAAAAAACTGAAAGTTTAAACAAGTTAAATCATTATACTCGGTTGTACCCTATTTGTTTATTCCATCCAATAATATCATAATAAATGCGAATTTCGCAGGAGGTATTTTTTTTTAAATAAAATTTGATTTGTCCTTGTTTTGCTCTAGTTATTGTCTAGTTTTTTTTTTTTTTTGCATTCCTATCAGGAACTTTTTGAACTTTAAACGTTTTCATTCCTACTACGTTGACTTTCACTTTGCGTACAAAGAAATCGGAACATCTGGTCTTAACAATATGCTGCGGACCTCTTTTTTTTCTTTCCGATCCATGTCTTCTATTATCTATTATTTCAGCACGTATTTATTTTTTTTAATTAACGAATAGAATTTATTTTTTTTTTTTAATGTCTGACACATTTTTTGAAAGGTAGCGCGATAAATTTAAGTTTACATGTTACCAAAATAAAATCTATAATTTTTTTATTCTTAAGATTAATGAAAATGCTTTAAAATAATGCAAATTTATTTGTATTTAGTTTACGAAAAATTTTCATTAACTGAAAAATAGTGAGGCATTTTTCTGTCTTCATTTGGGTTTATGTTCTTTAAAAACAACAATTCCTCCATTTTTTTTATCAGATGGCGAGCAACAAAGTATTATCATGTCACGCAATTACAGTGTTGCCATATTTGAAGACCTTCATATTTCACCACCATTCATCTCTTCTCTTTCCCCTTTCCACAGAAAGAAACACATTAATTAGTAGGTAGAATTTCCTAAGTGCTGCTTCTCTTAACAAAAAATCGCTTAGAATATTTTCACCTATACAATTCTCATTAGGTTTATAGTTTTTCCTGTACAACTAATTTAGTTTAGTCCATCAAATTTCAACTGATAAATTTCAAGTTGAAAATATTTGTATGCACTCACAATATATTTTCCGTTACCGAGTTTATTTAAAAAGTTATATATAGAGTTTGTTTTTAAATGAAGAATCAATTGAAATTCATAGAAATATATTTTTAAACTATTTAAATCAGTCATTCAAAAACAAACTATAAAAAATACATACTTTCAGTGAGAGTCGATAAAGGGTTTTCCAATAAGGACTTAATAACTTTTTTTTTTTAAATAAAACGCAAACCATTTGAGATATTTCCAAAACTTTATGATCGACTTGAAATACAATCAAAACATTTATGAATGAAACTCGACTTCGTTCACTTCAATTTTCGATGACTCGGTCACACATTTCGCCCGTCACGGCCGCTATTTCCCATTCAATGTTGGCTCTGAGTTCTTCCAACGTCGTCGGCTTGTTAGCATAGACCAATGATTTGACGTAGCCCCAAAGAAAAAAGTTTAGAGTCGTTAATTCGCACAAACGGGGCGGCCAATTGACTGGTTCATTTCTTGAGATAACACGCTCACCAAACTTACTCTTTAATTAATCGATTGTAACGTATGTTGTGTGGCTTGTGGGATCGTCCTGTTGAAACCACATGTCGTCCAAGTCCATAACGATCGACATTCACAGTAACGTGACGATTGTTACTGTCGACAAAAAATATTCCTATGACGCCGCCGGCATGAAAACTGCACCAAACAGTTATTTTTTGTGGTTGAAGTGGTGATTTATGAAGCACATGTGGATTTTCACCAAACCAATAACGCATATTTTGCTTATTGAGGAACCCATTGAGCCAAAAATGAGCTTCGTCACTGAAGATGATTTTGCGATGAAATTCATGATCTTGGCGCATCTTCTCCAGAGTCCAATATGAGGAGAACGTACGTCGCGTCAAATGGTCCATCGGCTTCAATTCTTGAGTCAGCTTGATCTTGTATGGGTGTAAACCAAGATCTTTACGCAAAATTCACCATAAAGTGGTCTGTACGATGCCCAGTTCTTGAGAACGCCGCGGAATCGTCTGATTAAGATCGTTTGCTACGGACGTCTGAACGGCAGCGATATTTTCGTCGCTTCGACCAACCCGTTGTCTCACTGACACGGCAGCATCACACAATGAAGTAGACTAAAATTTTTGCATTTGTTATTGCTTTACTAGGGCGAGAATAACGACCGAAAATTGGAGTTAACGCTCTTAAAGTTGCGATCACCGACTCCGAATTTCGGTAGTATATTTTTATAATTTGCATACGTTGTTCGTTTACTGAAAAAAGGAATGGGTACGTTCGTAAATGCAGTAGTTGCGCATCACTGCAGCATAATAAAAGTAAAACGTTCAAAAAAGCATCACTTGGCAGCACTGATTCACGTCAGACGTTTTTTATGCAAACAATTGACAGTGCTGGCACAAATTTTTGCAACTATGGCATCATTAAAGTGTCTGATGCAATAGTGCAAAATTAGTCTTCCTTTTCGTCTTAATTGATTTTTAATAATCAAAAGTCGTTTCATCTTACTATTAATTCTATTTTTATTGTAAGTTAACAAAAAGTTGTCAATGTTATTGCGGTGAACATAATTATATCTTTTGCAAAACGTTCTAAAAAGCAAACTGTGCAGTTGTTGAGCAGTAGCAAAGCATCTGCAACAGATGATCACGCATCAGCAACAAAAATTGGCATAACTGCCGCAGTGATGCACAAATTTTCTGCATTTACAAACGTACCCAATGTAACATTTAGATGATCAGTGAAATAGTGCGTTCACAAATTATATTTAAAGTTGTCAAGTACCTATTGGAAAACCCGATATTTTCAATTAAATATAAAATTTTATGTTGTTTGTTTCTAAAAATAGAAATTCAAGTTGTTCCTTTTTGTTATTTTTTAACAAAATAGTTTGTTTATATACAAAATTATTTCAATAAAAATTACAAGAAATTATTTAAATATACATACACACATAGAAAATAAAAATATATACATCTGTGTGTGTGTGTGTTGTGTTTTGTAAAATAACATACAAATAAAAAAAAAAATCAATTTGAAAAACAAACCACAAAAATCGTTTTTTCTACATTTTGTCAGTTAAAAACTGATGGTTATTTTAAACGACTTTCGATTGCTTTTACTCCTTTTTTGATTATTAAAAAATTATTGAAAATAAACAACAAAATGGGCTGAATATAATTAAAAATCAGTAGTCCTCTTATACTAAATTTTAGTAAAATTCCTAAAAGAAAAATTAAAAACAAAATTAAAAAAAAAATTTAAAAAAAAAAAATTTAAAAAAAATACTTAATTTTAGAAAAAGAAATTACTTAATTAGGTAAATTTTTTGTAGTAATTTTTAAGAAAAGGGTTATACTTGATTTAAGTTAAAATTTCTATGGAGCCAAATCATTTCCAAATTTTTTAAAATTTAGATTAATTACTTAATATTTGGTAAATATTTTTCTGAGTGTTCGGGTTTTACTCGATCTAACTTCATATTAGCAATAGGTTATTTTACTCCAAAATAATTCAAGTTTCTTTAGAAACTGTTCTTAAATCTGGTTTTGGAACAAAAAAAATTTTCCAGGAATTCTAAGAAAAATTCCAGTAAGTGTGGAACATTAGCTAAGTTCCTGGGAATTATTTCCCCAAGAGTTCCCGGGTTAAAACTCCTAACGGCGGGAGAAGGGTCACTGTCATAAAATAGCAAACAAACAAAAAATGTGACAAAACATGAAGTTTTTATCAATTGCAGATTTTTGTCTGAGTAAGGAAGAAGTAATGAGCTTTGACAAATATAACAAGAATATTTTAGAGATTACCAAACCCAAAATATGTCATTTAGGTTAGTTATATTTTTCTAGCGTAAAAATAATACAGACGCAATTAGAGTCACATACTTTTGTGTAAACAAGTGTACTTGATTACATTTGCTAATGCAATTATAATATTTTATTTTATGTACATGTTTTAAATTTTGCTATTTTTTATTTATTTTTTTTATGCTCACAAACGCTTAATAAAGTTAAAAGAGGTATATTAAACAAATTTCCTATTTAAAATTTGTTTAATACACCTCCCACATCGTTATAAAGCATTTGTCAAGGCAGACCAAAAAAAAAATGAATTATTTTGTCATTACGGCCAAAAATATCATTTAAGTTGTTTTTTTACGTTTTTTTTTTCTTGGAAACGCCCAGTCAAACTGTGGAGGTGTTCATTATCATAATGTGCAAAATACTCCCAAATTAAGCTTAGTATAGAATTTGCATAAACATTTCATTATATACAATTTTTTTTAAGAAATGTTTTTGTTATTATTTTTTTTTCCAAAATGAAATTTTATGTAATAAATCTACAAAAAAAATAACGTTATGAACATATTTTTATTTAATTAAACAAATAATGTAGCATTAAATCCTACATAATCTTACAGTTTGCTAAATAAATCCAATAAGTTTTTCACCTACAAATTAATATTAAGATAAATGGTTTTTATATCTCTCATTTTAATTGGATGTAATTAAAATTGAGATAAGCTGTAAATAAGAACTGTAAACATAAAGAGGATTTAGTGGCAAAACAAAATTAGCTTTTGTTGTAATTTTTTTTTTTTATTAAAGAATTTATAATGATAGAATTATATGCCTGAGCTAATAAAGCGGACCGTAAAAGTCAGCTTTTGTTGTATTTTTTTTTCATTAAAGAATTTATAAACATAGAATTATATACACGAGCTAATAAAGCGATTAAATATTAATAATGAGTACATGTAAATCTAAAACTTGGTATCAAAACTTTTAACATATTTTTTTTTTTTTTGCAATTTGTATAAAAATTTTACATGTATTATCTTAGCTTTTAAATATATTTCTTGTATACGTACCATGTATGTAGCACATGATTATTATGTTATTAATATAAATATCACGTAAACGTTTATTTCAATATCCTTCAAATTAGTCCTGCAATTGAAAATGACTAATATGATTTTCACAGAAACCGAATATTCGGTGAACAAGCAATATTTTGCAGGAAACTTTCAAATAATTTTATGTTTTTTTTTTTTTTGGGAGTAATAGCAATTAATTCTAAGTCAATCTAAACATACGGATGTTGATGAAATATGCACAGAGAAAACAGATTCATCATTGTAACAACCGAATTTCTTGCTAACTGAATAGTTTGGTTGCAGCAACCGATTTTTTCAGTTGTCGCAACCAAAAGTATTCATGGCATGGTTTAATTAAAATATATGGTTTCAACCGAAATTCTATTGTATTGACCGAATTTTGGTCTTCACAACCTACCATTCGGATGGCAAGAAATTCGGTTGGCAGAAATTCGGTTGGTAGGAATTTCGGTTGTCACATGAATCTGTTTTCTCTGCGTGTGATAGGAAAAAATATTAGATTGAACTGTCTCGGCCTTTGGACCTTTTAAGGTATTTAAATTAAAGGAATTATATGCAAGGATAGGAATTTTAGACGTCTGGTTAACGTTCCCACAACCGTCGGTTTTATATATCAGAGTGGAGATCGACCAAAAAAAAAATTTTATGCTACTGCAACAACAACAAATTGTTAGAACTTTTTGGAGGTTGAATTGGGTCTTTGTAAAGCGAATGTTAGTTATTATAGACGTTGATAACAATTTTTTATTTAATTCTGTAGACTTTTTCATGTAATTCTAGAGATTTTCTATTAAAAAAAAAATCCTATGAATCTGAGAAACCGAGTGTTATTCTATTTTTGTAATCTAAGTTCTCAGAATCTGAGGGTTTTCTTTAGGAAAAAATTCTCAGAATCTAAAGGTTCTTCTGTTGGGAAAAGTTCTTAGATTCTTCGAATTTTTCTTTAGGAAAAAGTCCTTGGAACATGCAAGTTTTTCTATAGGAAAAATTACTTACAACTTAAGTTTTTTTTTTTTTAGAAAAAGTTCTCACAATTTGAACTGTTTTCTGTAGGAAAAAGTCTTCAAATTCTGGGGATTTTTCTATAGCAAAAACTCCTCAGAATATGAGGATTTTTCTATAGGCAAAACTCTTTAGAATATTAAGATTTTTATAGGTCAAATCCTCCCAATCTGAGGACTTTACTATAGAAGAAGTTCGCAGACTCTGAGTATTGTTTAAAAGAAAAAAGTTTTCAGATACTCTGAGTATCTGAATGTTTTTCTATAGAAAAGCCCGCAGAATCCCCCTCTACAAGGAAGGTCCTTAGAAATTTTTGGTTTTTCTATAGAATCTTTTAAATGTAATAAATTGTTTAAGAAAATACTCAGAATCTGAGGCCTTTTAATAAAAAGTTCCTAGAAACTGAAAATTTTTCTATAAAAAACAAAGTCAATCATAATTTGAGATTAGACAGTAAGGTAAACAGTTCTTAAAATTTTTTTTTTATTCTTAAAGAAAAGCAACACTCAGACAATTCTTCCTATTAATTAATGTGCTGCTTTCTCTGTAAAAGAGTTAAAGGGATTCAGTAGAGATGAAGTGAAGGGCGGTGAAAGATGAAGGGCTTCAAATATGACAACACTTTAATTGCGTCGCGAGTTGTTTTATCTTAGAACAGTTGTTGCTCGCCATCTGATGAAAAATTAACGAATTTGTTAAAGCTCATAACCCTGTTTTGTTATTTTACTTCAGTGGATATGGAAACACCGAAGGTAGGCGTTGTAATATCCCAGCAAAACCACACATTACCAAATAATGTGTAAAGTAATGTGTAGCTATAGGGGCTCATGGATTACGTTACACCTTACTTCACTGATGAATTTTACAGACGAAGAGCTCAAAGTAATGTATATATCCATGTGATAATGTAAGGTGTTACTTATATGGTTACGAGAATGGAAAAAGTAATGTGTCTAAAAATAGATTTTTAAAAAAGAGGAATTTTTATTAAAAAAAATTATTACAAATATTTTAAACGTTATTAAAAATTATGTGGTCATGATGGGAATTGAATCAGGGAACTCTGGTTGCCAGCCAAGAACTCTACCCACTGAGCTATCGACGCATATAGTATTTGATTGCTTTAAATTTAAATGAATTGTTGCCATTTGTTTTTTCGCTAGTGTTGTCAAAACAAACATACATTACGCTTTTTACTCAAAGTAATGTATCTAAAAATAGATTTTCAAAAATATTTCAATTCCTACTTTACATTTATAAATCCTATATTACGTAATCAATAATCAGTAACTTATTACTTTATGCTTGCAAATAATGAAATAGGTAACGAGCTATCATTACAAGGTAACGCATGAGAATATCGCACCCATTACCAAAGTTTTGCTGGGATATATGAGGGATAGAAAACTCATACATATTACTTTTCTAAAATGATCTTGCCGTATGTATACTCACAATATATTTTTCGTTGCCGACTGTAGTTTATTTAAAAAGTTATACGTAAAGTTTGTTTTTAAATGAAGAATCAATTGAAATTCATAGAAATATATTTTTTAACTATTTGAATCAGTCATTCAAAAAACAAACTATAAAAATTTACAGACATTCAGTACGAGTTGATATTTTCAGTTAAATGTAAAATTTTATGTTTTCTGCTTCAAAAATTAGAAAGTCATATAATTCCTTTTTGTTTTTTTTTACCAAAATAGTTTGTATATATACAAAATTATTTCAATTAAAATTACAAGAAATTCTTCAAATATACATGCACACAAAGTCAATAAAAATATATACATCTGCCTGTGTTGTCTTCTGTTTGGTAATTACATACAAATAAAAAAACTTTCAATTTGAAAAACAAACCACAAAGTAGTTTTTTTTAACTTTTTGTCAGTAAAAATTTGGTGGTTATTTTAAACGACTTTCTTTTGTTTTTACTTTTTATTTAACAATGATTGAAAATAAACAACAAAATGGGTTGAATATAATGAAAAATCAGTAGTATTCTTTTTGATTGTATTTTCGATTAATTTAATATGTATTTTAAGTTGTTTTTAACGAAATAATATTGTGAGTGTATGAACAATGGCGCAAAAATTGTAAGTTATACACCTTTTCCAATTGTATTTTAAAAATAGTCAATTTTATTTCAGAAATAGTCAATTTTATTTCAGAAATAGTCAATTTTATTTCAGAAATAGTCAATTTTATTTCAGAAATAGTCAAATGTATTTCTCTACTATCTATATAAAATTATATTTTTTTTCATTATTTATTTTTAATTGATTTATTACTAATTGCAATGAAATTTAAAACACATTACCATTAATAAAATCAAGCAATAAAAATCATTATCACTATTTAAAAAAATGGAAATGAAAATAATTTCATTACAATTGATATCAATGCAATGCTAATGAAATCATCAATTATTTGGTTTATTCAATTAATTAGTCCCATGTATGTAGAAAATGTATGAAAATCATAATTTTTACACACAACTTTCGGTTTCAAGCACTTGGAACTAAAGTAATTAAGCGAGTAAATAACCTGGTAAGTAGTAGATACCATGTTTTTGCTGGGTAAATTAACGTTAAAATATTTGTAAACAATTTGTTAAATCAACAGACGTGTTTTGTTAGCTGTATAGTGATTTTACTGCTGGTTTTGGTTTAGTCTAAAAATTAAATTAAAAAAAAAACATTAAAAATACGCAATAAAATGCGAAATATGCATTAGAAATCGATGCCATTTTGTTGCCAATTATTTGATTTGGAAAAATATTTGGTTAAAACCATGTTTGGGTTATTGACTAAAAAATGCATTTGCATAAAATCTAGTGCACTCACCAAAAAAAAAGTCCGTAATGGCAACTGAAAATTTTGCTATTATTACGGGAAATTTTGCTAATTTGAGCCCAGTGGTATTTTTTTTTAAATTTAAAATCTATTTGCTAAAATCAGCAAAAAAAAAATCACTAAATATTATTAGTACAAAATTGTAAATTTATTTTTTTAGACATTAAAAGAAAAATAATCAAAGGCTTAAAAATTGTAAGAACATAAACGAATTTGTTTTAATTTGGTAACTTCTGTTTTGAAAAATATTTTTTACTTTTAAGGTCAAATTTTAATTGTTTTTAGGGTTGATTTTTAGAACTAAAAAACTTTTTAATGCTTTTTTAAGTGGATGTCCTATTTTTCGACATGAGTCTGTATATTCACTTTCGATCCCTTTTTGTAATCTATGTAATATTTTAAGGCAATTTAAGTTTGTAGGTGTAAGTTTAAATTAGAAAAAAATGTTTCCTTCAATATCCACTTTTTTAAAATTTGTAATTTTTTTTGCTAATTTTAGCAAATCGGTTTTCAAAAATTTGCAGAAGATTTCTGAAATTAGCAACAAAAATTTGTAAATATTCTGTAAAAAAAGATTTGCGAAATAATAATTTTTTTACTAAAAATCAGTACAAAAATAGTAAAGTGGGATTGAAAACAGTAACTTTTTTTTCTGAGTGTACCACAAGGGAATTTTGTCGGACGGTGTTATACTGAGTTATTATAATTGCAAATAAATGTTATTCACATTTATTTATATTTTTATGGATAACAAAAATTTAATAGGCATATAACATTTGTGCTTATAGAGAAGCACATTATCTACATTAGGAACTACATACCTAGGTACGCCCATCGAAGTAACAAATATGTATAATGAAGCCTTAATGTGGAATGGCCCTAAGTCAATTTTTTTCAGGTGATGAAAAAACTTAATAAAATCTAAAAATTTTGATTTAAAGTTTCTTTGAATTAATTTTTTTTTTACATTTTTTTTTCCAGTTTTTAAAGAAAAATTTTAATTTAAATTTTATACCAATGTTTTTTTTGTGATTTATTGTTTTTACTTTATTCAATAAAAAAAGTCGACTTAGGGCCTTTCTACATTAAGCCATCAATATATAATACGTGCTTTTGCTAATAACCGTTAGATTAGCTTGACATTTGACATTAATTCATATAAGATAGAATGAATAGTAATAGTAATATAAATATTATTTTATTATTAGTTCAATATGTATTAAATGTTACTTATAAATCATGTATGTTATGGTATATTTAAGGAGGGCAAATACTCTGGAAAAAATTTCCACTTATATTTTTATTTTTTTTTTTCTGTTTGCTAAATTTCAGTAATTTTTTATTTAAATGTATTCAGCTCTGTTCAGAACAAACTATAAGCCAAAAATGTGTTTAACAATAATAAAGTGGCAACCCTGACGTTTGTCTTTGGAGAAATTCAAACCAATATTTTGCAAAAAAAAAAAACAAGTTTTTTAAATAAAAAACTCAAATTACAAAAAAATTTGGTAATTTGAATTTTTGTAAATTTTTTCAATATTTGCTTTATAATGCTGTTGTTACAGTATTAACTCCCCTTAAGTCATGTTCACAACAACTGTCTTTTAACCTACTTAAACTTTTATTGTTTTTTTTTTTTTGATCTTTTTATATATTGTACAAAACTTGGTAATCGACTTTTGTAGTTCTTTTGTCCTTAAATTTCAATTAAATTATGTTGCATTGTTAACCTTGTTTTTTTTTTTTTGCTAAATACAATAGAATTAGGAAAATTAAAATTTCAAAACTGTTAAGAAAATTTAAAAGGATTAAGTACCAGATGTTTTGTTATATTTTTAGTTGTAATAAAAAAAATTGTTTTTAATTAAGTTAAGTAGTTAAATATAACTAACTAGAAAGGTAACCTTACAAGGAGACATGGCAACATGTTTGATATTTAAAAAACTCCAAATTTATTTGTACACAGTATTAAAGTATACTAGAAAAGAAAAATTTTGTAATTATGATTTGCATTTAGAGCTGAAGCCATTTTGAGATATTAGAAATAAGGGAGAAAGTAATGCTTCTGCAAATGTTGGCTGAAAATTTAAATTGCCGAGCCGAAACACTCCCTAACACGAATCGAATGATTTAAATTATATACACTTGGTTTCTGAACCCCATACAAAACCCGCTGAAATAAACTTATGTTTGTCTTGTATACCATAGGATAACTCCTTAAAATAACTTTAATATTACACGGGAATGAAATCCAAATATACTAATTTTATCGATGCCAAACTTATAGTATTTATTGTCTTATAGTTATAAATAAAGATTTTAAAATTTTTTTTTGAATTTTGAGTAACACGCTAAAATTGAATTTATAGAAAAAACTTCTGAACTTTTTCTGTAAATAAAAATTTAAAACAATTCGGCCAAATTTTTAGATATATTAGTTATTTTTCAAACTAAAAATTCGCAGCTAGTTCTGAATTTAAAAAATATAGAATTTTTTTAAATTGTCGAAAAACACTTTTACAATTTATATTCTACACTCAGGTTTTCAATCCCACTTTACTATTTTTGTACTGATTTTTAGTAAAAAAAATATCATTTTACAAATTTTTGAAAACCGATTTGCTAAAATTAGCAAAAAAAAAATTCGTAATCGGAAGTGAATATCCGACTCATGTCTAAAAATAGGACATCCATTTAAAATAGCACTAAAAAGTTTGTTTAGTTCTAAAAATCAGCCCTAAAAACAATTGAAATTTGATCTTAAAAGTAAAAAAGTTGACTAAAATATTTTTCAAAACTGAAATTACTAAATTAAAACAAAGTGAGCGCCCCGGTAGGCTAGTTGGTAGCGTGCTAGCTTATCAGTGCGGGGGTTGTGGCTTCAATTCCCACCAGAGGCTCTGGTCTGTTTTCGCTACAACGAGCCGAAGGCCTTTGTTGCTAGTGCTCGGTTAGGGTATTAACATATAATTTGTAATTATATGATTAATAAATAAAATAAATAAATAAAAAAAATAATAAATTCGTTTGTTTTAACAATTTTTAAGCCTTTAATTTTTTTTTTAATTTTTTCTAAAATATTTTTTGAAAAAAATAAATAAAATAAAAAAATTTTGATGCTCGATAAAAAAAATAAGTTTAAAATTTTGTACTAATATTAATAATATTTAGTAATTTCTTTTGCTGATTTGAGCAAACAGATTTTAAATTTCACTTTACAAAAAGTATACTAAAGTTTAGTAGCGGCTACTAATTTGTCTACTTCATTGTACTACACGTCAGCAGACATGTGTTGCTAAGATTAGCAAAAAATACCTCTGGACTCAAATAAGTAAAATTTCCCCTTAATAACAGCAAAATTTTCAGTTGCCATTACAGACTTTTTTTTTGGTGAGTGTATCATTTTTCAAATTCCATTAAATTATTATAAAAAATATAAATATTTAACCTGCCTACTTGTCCATATAGGACAATCAATTCTGTGCGTTGGACATTGATATTATATACTTTTTTTTCTATAGCCGGGCAGTTGGTTTGGGTGATTTCTTAAAGTGCTAAAGTCATTCCCAATCAAAACTTTTCAGTTTTGCAATAACCTGATCCAGTTTTTTTTTGCCATCTCCAAATCAATTTATTCTATTAAATACCCATAAATATATGAACATATAAATAAATATATGAACATACATGATCATACTTGGACTTGTATGTGATCATACATGCCTATAGATGATCATATATATCCGTACATAATTCAATGTATGACCATACATGATCTCATATATCATCGAATCTCAAACTTGGTGTATATGGCAATATGCTCATATAATTAATTATTCATTAATTAGCATGTATGCTCATATATAATTAATATATGCTTATATATGAACATTTACTTACTTACATGTACGACCATATACCCTCAAATTTTCCAATGAAGGGCCATGTATGGTCATATATTGATTTCGATTTTCACATGAGTTAAGAAAATTTCAATGAAATATCTTTTTCGGGCTTAAAATGTTGTGCTTTTAAGTTTGGAAATTTTCGATTTTAGCAAGCTACTGTTTGGTTGAAAAGTTTCTGCGCTCGAAATGAAAGAATACTGTTTTTGTTACGAAATATATTTTTTTATTCAATATAATCTCCTAGAAGCTCAATACACTTGTTCCAATGATCTTCCAATAATTTTATCCCATCCTTATAATGGTTTTCCGGAAGCTATGCAAAATAACCGTCTACGGCTGCTATGGACCTCTTCACTTTACCTGCTTTGGAGCTGAACAACCAGCTTCAGTCCACTGTAAACGTTCTTGTTTCAATTTAGGATCATGGTGGTAGACCGAAGTCTCATCCATTGTTATAAAACGACGCAAGAAGTCGGTTTTATTCGGCTTAAAACGCTGCAAATTACGCTGAGAAATTTGTTTTCGATCCAGTTTTTGTTGAATTGTTAATGTGTGTGGCACTAACTTTCCAAACAGTTTTTGCATACGTAATTCTTCATGTGAAATATGGAGTACTCGTTCGTCTGAGATGCCTATGGCATTAGCAATTTCACGCTTAGTCAAACTTGGATCGTCACTAACCATATTATGTACCTGCTAAATGATTTCTGCTGTGGTTGCAGTTTTTGGTCGTCCTTCGCGTGGATCGTCTTCGAGGCTGGTACGACCACGTTTAAATTCACCAGCCCAAAATTCAACGGCGCGTTTTGAAGGTAAGGACTCCTTATACACTTCTAACAATTGTTCATAAATTTCCTTTGCTTTTAAACCCTTCAAAACAAAGAATCTAATGACTGCACGATATTCAATTTTTTCCATATTAAAAAGAATCAATGACACGTCAACTTCCAATGGCTTGTAAACAAAGAAAGAATTGACAGAATAACTTGCAACTCTGCATATGTTCTCAGGACAGTTATCTCTTGGTGAGCGCAGGAACTTTTCAACCAACCTGTAGTTAGGTTTAAAAAGGTACCAAGATTTGTTTGTGTCTAATATTAAAAGATTCTCTGAGAATAAAGTACACCTTTCTATATTTCTTAAAAAAAGTATTCCCCAGTTGCTACCTCCAAATTCGACAATTTTTTTTACTCAAATTTCAAGTTTACACAATTTTTTCTCCAAGTGCAAAGCTGAGATTGAAAAATAATAAGCTAGTGCAGACACTCCATAGAACTCCTAATGTAATGACCAGAGGAGACAAATTTGCTTGTTTTTGCTTTTTTTTAACTCATATTTGCTTTTTTCTACTTTTTTGGGATTTTTTTTAGCTTTAAAGCAGTGGTCGGCAGAAAGAGAGAATATGAATGTATTGGTGTTTTACACCGTAAGAAATTTTTTTATCTTTCTAGATAAACGAATGAATGAATAAATTAATAAATGAATTAATCGATAAAAGAATATCCGTATTCATTGAATTAAAATAGTTTTTGTTTTCTCTATTATAAAAAATAAAAATAATTCATAATAATGATAACAATAATTTTTTGATTGCATACAAGGCACACTGCCGCATTTGCATACAAGGCACACTGCCTCATTCCACATTTTAAATGTAAACAAAATACAAAATAAATACCTACAATAAAAAACCTATAATAAAAAATAAACAAATTTTTAGAGTGTACTTTATTTCTTTAACAAAGCGGCATATACTTGCTCTGTTGAAAGTTAGCGTACTACTGAATAAAATAATTGTATTTTTTGTGCTCTTAGCTTTGAGATTTCTTGACATTCGTGTAGTGTACGTGTAAATTGCCGATTGTGTTCGGGCCCTGAGTGCTATGAGTGCCGATCGCTGCTTTAAAGTAGTTTTTTCTTAAGATTTCTGAGCTTTAAATTACTTTTTCACATTTTTTTTCCTAAAAATGCTTTTTTTTTTAATAAAAAAAATGTTTGCTAGATCTTTGTTCTTTTTTTTTAAATGTGTTTTTCCCCATCTTTTTACTTTTGTTTGTAAAAAAACAAAAATATTTCTTCTGTTGGTTATGTTCTTCTTTTTTACTTTTCCTTGTTTTTTGATTTTTTGTCAATATTTTTTTGCTGTAAATACATTGAATTTTGCTTTTTTGTCTTCTCTGGTGATGACATAAATTCTTTTCCATCCCAGTTTCATTATGGGAAAACATTGTAAAAACAAAAACATTTTTCGAAATTTTGTATTCAGGTTTTTACCTCTATATACCTTAACCTTGTTTGTTGAAATTATTTTACCAAAAATCCTTAATTTATGAACATAATATTTAAATAAAATAAATAAATAATAACTTCTAAATACTAACACTATATTAGAAAATTCATATTTCGCTTTAACAATATTTTAGCATTAAAATTAAACTTATAGAAAAATAAATATTTTACTAAAAATATTAATGTTGCAGTAACCAACTAATAATAACACAAAAAAAAAATGTTTTTTTCATAGTTTATAGTTTTTCTTTTATATTCAATTAATGATATTTATGAGAAAAACAGCAGCACATAAATATAAATTTAAGTACCAGCATTTAAAAGAATTGCTTGAAAGATGCTTAATAGTACTTAAAATTGTTTTGAAGCTGGTCGTAAAATATTGTCATAAATTAAACGTGTAAGGCAAGTAAAATGTGGTGCATACCGACAATAGAATACCCTATATCAGTTTGATTGAATTTCTATCTAAAGCAATCTCAAATTTAAAAAAAAATATCAATCAAATAAAATTATATTTGCGACTTGGTTAAATATTAACCAATATAAGCAAAATTCATTAAAATATTTTAATATTTGTGACCTAAAACGTGCGTTAAATCGGCCCAAAAAAGATTCACGAGTCGTTTGGTATACTAAAACGTGGGTCTTGATTTAATATATATATTTTTTTGTTTTGCTAACATCAGTACAAGTTATTTGTACACTGACCCCCTGTAGTGATGTAGGGTATATAAATACCAATATTATTAAAAACAAATTTCTTTTTTAAAAATGTCTGTAGATAATGGCACTTAATTAGTCAATTAAGGGACACAGACAAAAATAATTCAGAAAAACTTACTAAAAACAAAAACACATAATATTTATTTGCAAAAATTCCTTCTTATATATTACTTCTTGTATAAGTAGTGACATTGTCAAATTGTTGTTGATTTTCCTCAACATTTATACATATTTTTGGTCTTTTACGTCATGGGAATATTTTCATCTTAAAATTTATTTAAATACAATCGTTTAGGGAAATCTTAAAAGTTGTTTTAAATTGCAAAACTTAATTTATTTGCAAATCAATTTTCAAATTAGTTTTTAAATTATATTTCGATAGTCTATTGTTTTTATTTAAAAGGAATTATTTGAAAATTAAATAACTACCATATAAGTAAATTCATATTAACTGTATCATGCAAATGAGTGTTAAACTTTTACGGTGAATTTCATACTGAAGGATTAACTATTTAACAAAAGAAAATGTCAGCAAATTATATACAAAACGAAAATAAATTTTTAGTTTAACTCTAACCCAAACAAAAAAAAAAAAGTATTTGTAATTGTTGGTGTCATTTTAGTTAAAATTTTGTAATCTAATTGATTTCTAATTTGTTTTGAACATTCAATACAAGTAGACAATCATCAATCATTTTAAGATTTAGATTTTAAGATATTTTTTTTTTCATGAAAAAAAACCCTGTTGTAAAAACGCCTACTGTTGTAAACAAAATAAGTATTTTTGTTTAACGGAAATAAATAAAATTTTGAAATCAGAGGCATCTCTAAAATTGCATTTACCTTAATCGAAATCTAGTTTAAACTAGACTTCGATCATATGGTACTGTATACTGTTATATACGAACTAGATTTCGAAATCTAGTTTAAACTAGATTTCAAGCCTAATGTAAATGCAGTTTAAGTGTAAAAATGTAAATTTTTCATTGAAATTGGTGTATTTACGTTTCATTTCATAATAGCGACTGGTACATAATATATTTGATCATATTTTTTCACTTGTCGCATACAAATAAATATTTGTTATTCACCTTAAATATTTTTGACCTCAAATTTTACCACCACTAAATTTTTTTCACCTCAAAATTTTTTTCCCACCCCAAAATTTGTTATCGCATCCAAGAAAGTTTTTCATTTCAAAAAATTTGGTATCAAAAACAGTAGAGAAATTTTTTTATAATATTGATTGGTTGAGCCTATTCAAGGATTCGACATATCCGAATTTATACCTTTTTTCCTCTCCTTTTTCCATAAAATTTCATCATTTCATAAATTTTAAAAGTTTATTTTTGTTTTCACTAACTTTATTTTTTGCATACAATTAAAACGGTTATAATTTTTTTTACATAATATTTTCTGAAAGGATCTTTTGCGTTTGGTGTGTGCCAGTTTTTTAGCGTCTGGGGTTGAATTATCGCATTCGTGATAGTAATTTTTGATCGAAATTAGTTTTTTTTTTTCTGAAAATAAAACATTTAAACGGATTTTTGTTCAACAGGGATGTTGTAGCCCGATCCTACAGTGGAAATAAAAGTAAAGGTAATGTTTTTATTATTAGTATTATTGTAGTTACTTATTAAAAAAATCGATTTCAAACGATTTCATTAAATCACGAATGCCGTAATTTGGCCCCTGTTTTGTGACAGGAACATTTAAGTTAGTACAGTGACAGGTTCTTTGCGTTTAGTCGTGCGACAGGTTATTTTGCGATAGTTCTTTGCCAAGGTCACAAAGCGCAATTGACAATCCCATGTAAAAGTGACCGGTCCTTTACATATAAAAAACCAGTTCAAGGTCTTTGTCATCAAAAGGGTCACTAGTTCCTTTTTCCACTGGATAACATTTTTAGGCGATTTAGTGATGTCCTTTCGTTCGTCTATCTATGTAACATTGTAATTAAACTACAGGTCACAATTCTAAAAATAGTTCAACGATATTTGGTATTTAAGTTTTTATTGACTCAAAGTCTAAACCTGTTGAAAATATTTGAAATCTGTTCATATTTTGATCTGGTCGCCAAATAAAACTGGATTTTAATGGTACTACAACCCAGAAAGTTATTGATATATGGTTTTTTTGTTGGGATTGTGAATGCAATGCAAAAAAAAAAGACATTAACTAAAAATTAATCGAAAATTTTCTTGAAAATAGTTTAACAATTTTCCTCAATTTAAGTTAAATTTTATTTATGAACTAAAAATTAATCCAAAATTTTCTTTAAAATAGTTTAAAAATTTTCCTTAATTTAAGTTAAATTTTATTTAAACTTAGAAAAATTTTCTTAAAATGAATAAAAATTCCTATGTTTGAATGAAAATGAAATTGTTTATATACTCAGAAATAGTTCATACCTTTCCTAAGTAATATTTCTTGATTTTAGAAAAAAAAACTAGTTTTTAAGTAAAAATTTAACAATTTTTAAGAAAAACATCTTAGTATTAAAAAATTTGCATACTTAAATATAATAAAACTAAGTTTAGTTAAAAAAAAAAACAGAACATAATTTACTTCCATTTAGTTCAAAAATGTGTAACTTAAAATGAGAAATTACTTAATGTGTGTTAATTTTTTTTTAACTAATTTTTATAAAGCCATTTCTAAGTTCAGTTTTTTAAGTCTACCACTTTCTAATTTTTAAGAATTGTTTTCTAAAAATTAGTTCATGCGAACAAAAACAAAAAGTAATACATTTTTTCCTATGTAACAATAAGAATTTATTTGATTTTAGAAACTGATGAACTATTTCTAGGGAAAATTTTTATGCAACTTAGTTCAGATAAGTTTTAAAATTTTAATAAAATATTATTTTTTTTTCAAGTAAAAGTTTTCTGATTTTTAAAAAATAATAACCTTATTCATAGGATTTTGATCCTAAAGATTTTTCATATAAGTTAAAAAAAACTTGAGTAAATTTTTCTTAAATCGAGGAAAATTTAGTTTTTGTTGAAAAACGTTTAACTTTATTTCAATATTTTTTCTAAAGAAAAAAAAATTAATTAATTAAAAACAATCTAATTAATTTTACTAATTTTAAAGAAAAAATATTATTAAAGGAAACAAATTAAAGTATACATTAAAAATAATTATTGTGCATAATTGTAATTTTTGGTTCGTGAGGCAAAAACCGTTCTTAACAGTTTTAAAAATTGAACTTAAAGCAAGTTACCTATAAACCAGGATGAACAAACTACCAAATTTTTAGCCACCCATGATGCCAAATGGTCGAGACCACGAAGTTCTTAGCCGATTAACAGAAAAACTTAGCCGCTAGCAAGGGTTGTACCAATTCAAACATGTATACATTCACATCACAATCACTGTACTTGCGCTACAACCCTTGCTAGCGGCTAAATGTTTCTGTAAATCGGCTAAGAATTTCGTGGTCTCGACTAAGAATTTTTTTGTAGTCGGACCATTTGGCATCATGACATGATGGGTGGCTAAAAATTTGATAGTCTGTTCATCCTGGTTTATAGCATCCTTGCTTAAAGTAGATTAAAATATATTTTTAAATTTTGTTAGCAAAAAGTAAAAAATTTTGAATTTACGCTTTTATGTAATAATTTTATTTGCTGACTACAATACAAAATATCGCAATCACATTTTATACAGTACGTCATAATGGCTTTCCTATAATTGACGCCTTTTAAATTTTTGTTATTATTTTTCTTAGTGCCTTCGATAAATAATATAAAATTTTTACTTATTTTTTCATCATATCATCAATCATAAAAAATTAATATTTGTTATGTATATTAAAGTTTAAGCTAAAAATGCTATAAGAAACTTTTGACATTTTTCCATTTTCCAATAATAAAAAAATGTAACTGCGATACATTGTATTTTTGCAACTATTGCCTTAAATGAGTTAACTTAAGAAGACAAAGGACATCCAGTGTTCCTAAGCCATAAATGCCGTGTGTGCTACTTAGGGCGTCCCTTTTTGTAGTTCTCTCAACGAAAACCATTAATTAACTACGAAAAGGATTTGATTTTATCACAATTTATTACGTTTCAGGATAACCTGAAGTACATTTATTTAATTTGTTTACCTTTTAGCTAATGAAATTTAATTTGTATTTTAAATACATGAGTTTAGTATAATTCAATTCAATTTAAAGACAAAAATGTATAGCAAAAAGCTAGTTAAAAGCAGTGTCCTCACAAAGCGAAAGTCTACCGAAAATGGGAAAATTTTTGCACAATGAGTGTAAAGTACTTTAAAATATATGATAAAATATATTACATTTACCTTAGAAATAGTTTCATATTTATTGGAAGACGTTTATGAAATTTAAGGTTATATTTCACTTAAAAGAGTGCTATTTAACTTGATGTTAGACAATATTTAATTATTTTTAGGAAGTAAAGTCCTAGTTTTTAGTAAAAAAAATATCTAACGAACTTAAATAAAATTTTTCTTAAAAGCAAAAAAAAAAAAAAAAACACATTTTCTAACTTACAGTAAAATTTAAGATGTTTTCTAAAGAGAATTTAGTTCTCAATAGTAAATATTTTTTTTTTAATTTAGAAATTTTGACCAAATTTTAAGTAAAACTTTTTTAATTTTATTAAATTTTGGTAAAAAGTGTTTGGCGCCGTTTTCATTACAATTTTTCCTCCAAATAAGTAAATTTTTCTAAATTCTAGTTCATACATATAATTATATAATTACAAACAATTCCCAACTAATCTTTTCCAGGTGTACGATGTATCAATAAGCGTTTCAATATTGATATTTCGTGAATGATTATGACAATATTCATGTAAATAAATCAGATAAAGAACAAATCGATATTGAGTCGTACATTGTTTTGCATTTCAGCTAACGATTTGTTATTGCTTTTAACTTGTTTTAGATTATATAGTAATATTTTTAGACTATAACATTTTTCCGGAATTTACTTTTACAAGCAATTAAGTTGGGTTTAATAAATATTTCGTTAAATTTTTATAAAAGAAAAAAAAATATATAATAATAAAACAACTATAATTTTAATGGTAAGATAATACATTTTTGTAACGCCCATGCAATTAACCTAAAAACATGTTTTATCCTTTTTGTGTATATTTTCTTGTTTATATATAAAACATAAATGTTCTGCTTCAAAGACAATTAAAATTCAAGAATGTCACAGTAAATTCATGGTGTAAAAAGTAAATTAAAAAACATACAAACAATTTAAATACGTATATCATGCTCTTTAAATTAAAATTTTTGGTGTGGGTATTAAATATTTACATGTTTATCCATTAAAAATATTATAGACTTATTAACCCTTTAATGCAAAGGGTTGCCTTATTAAACAATTTACACTGCAGAGTTAATCTAGTAGTAAAGTGGATTAACACTGCTTATGAAATTAAGTGGTAAATTCAGATTAACTTTCCAGTCTAAATGCAGTTTTAGGCTTTTTTTCTTGAAAATTTACAATTTCTAATTTAAAGAAAAATTTCATATTAAAAAATAGCCGATTAATCGACGTATTTGAACCGATTATTCGGGTCGAATAAACGTATTGGAAACGCAATAATCTGTAAAAATTTTTAGATTTGAAGAACATTTGTGTCCCAGTGACAAAAGCTAACCCTTCTTCCCTATTACAAGACGTATGAATAATAATTTTTAAGCTAATTTTAAAATTTGGTACTAAGACTGCGTGCGGACTGGCTAAATTTAAGCTAAACTAAACATTCTTCTGTCATACTTACAGCTTTTAAAAATTTAGTCTGAAGTGTGCGGAATCCGATTTTGACATTACATTTTGTTCAAGTTGCAAAAGTTTAAAAATTTGCAACTTTTTTCACAAAAAGTTAATAAGAAAACCAGTATAAAATAATTTGAGATACAAAATAGTTTGTATAGAAATTAATTATGTTCAATTTTCAAAACAAAACATTTATAATTTTCCAAAATTGACTACAAATTTAGTTTAGGTTTTCAAATAGTTAAGCTGAAAAAACATGTACTCTAAAATATATTAGTTTAGTTTTAATTTAACCTGTTAGCACACACCCTTAAATTCGTAATTCAACATTTTTACATCAATCATAACATAATTTGAATTAAATTAGAAACTTTAAATACTAAGCTAAGTTTTGAATTGTAAATTATTAATTAAATTTTTTTTTTGTAGTCATTCATTTCATTTCGACTGGAGTTTACTTCAGTCATATCAGACTGGAGTTTACTTTAAACTACTATTTTCAAAATGTTAATTCATAAAAAAAAAATCATCGCCAAATTCTTGTTGTATCCAGATGTATTGAAAAAACTTAATGGTTTTGCTTTAATGTAGTAAACCTCATTACTCCTACTATTATATTTTTTTTCTTGTGAAATTAGTTTTTATGAGACACATTATCTGATGGCAAACTTTTCTTATGAACACATCTATTAGTTGAGGTTTTTTTCTTTTCAAACACTTTCTTAAATAAATTTACCAACATTTTTTTTCAACACATTTTACCGAAAAATTACATTACTTGGCTTACCAGGCTCAAGTCGACACACAAAAAAGGTAAAAAGCAAATACCTACATAAAACTAACTATATGTAAATAATGGTAGAAAAATTCTGACAAAAACCAAATATTGTGGTTTCAGTACTTGTAATTAATTATAAAACTACTAAAAACACTGCATGCAAATAAACCACATTTTTTATTGTTTTTTCTTTTTTTTTTAATTGTAAAAAAAACAAGTTATTTCTGAGAATTGCATTTTTGAACAAAAGAAATGTTATTTTTTTCTCAATTGAATTTGTTTATTAAAAAAAAAGTTGTTATGGCAAGCAATGTAACATACATAGCGTATACGTAATATTAATTAATAACACTCATACGCTTGAGGTACTACATAACTAGAATAAAGTGAATAATTTTTAAAAACTAAGAAATACAGTCGAAGCCCGGTATAACGAATACACGTTGATTCTAAACCAGGGGTGCTCAAAAGTTCCTTATGGAAAAATAAACACCAATACATTTAAAGAATAACTAATTTTTATTTAATATTTTTTATTGTAAAAACCAATACATACAAAGAAAAAAGAAAAAAAATATATTTCATATCATACGTTAAACAAAAACAAAATCTACATTGATGATCGCTGTCGTCAATGTTTACCAGCTAGCTGGCTGGCTGTCGGGCTAGCTGGCTGGCTAGCGGGCTAGAGAGCTGACTACACTCAGAAAAAAAAGTTAGTAGAAAAATGTGTAAACGGTTTTTAATCCCACTCTACTATTTTTGTACTGATTTTTAGTAAAAAATTATTATTTAGCAAATCTTTTTGCTATTTACATTTTACAAGTTACAGCATTTTTACAGAATATTTACAAATTTTTGTTGCTAACTTCAGAAATGATTTTACAAATTTTTGAAAACCGATTTGCTAAAATTTTCAAAAAAATACCAATTTTAAATAAGTGGATATTGAAGGAAATGTTATTTCTAATTAAAACTTACACTTTCAAACCTAAATTGCCTTAAAATGCTACATAGTTTAAAAAGGGATGGGAAGTGAAAATACCGACTCATGTCTAAAAATAGGACATCCACTTAAAATCGCACTAAAAAGTTTTTTTTAGTTCTAAAAATCAGCCCTAAAAACTATTAGAATTTGACCTTAAAAATAAAAAAAAAAAAAAAATGACCAAAATATTTTTCAAAACAGAAATTACCAAATTTAAAAAAAATGATCAATTCGATTTTTAAAAAATATGTTCAAAATTTTTGATACTCGATAAGAAAAATAAATTCAAAATTTAGTAATTTTTTTTGCTGATATTAGCAAACAGATTTAAAATTCCTCTTTACAAAAATTCTACTACAATTTAGTAGCGGCTACTAATTTTTCTACTAATTTCATTGTACTACACGTCAGCAGATATGTGTTGCTAAGATTAGCAAAAAATACCGCTGGGCTCAAATTATCAAAATCTCCCGTAATAACAGCAAAATTTTCAGTTGCCATTAGAGAATTTTTTTGGTGAGTGTAATGCTGTGCCGTAAATTTTGTTATAACCCTAAAGTTCATACATAAAACCAAGGGTACCCAAGCCCTATGCGCTTGGTGCTCATTTGTTTTTGTAAAAGCACTTAGCTATAGGTTGTGTGTTTTAATACACGCATAGAGCACTCAGCACTAGCAATACGAAATACACAAAGAACTTTGTCTTTTTAGTTTTTTTTGTCGTTCTTCACTGTATACTCGCAAGTGCAAAGCAACAACACTTTCGTATGCTTTGCTGGTAAACATTGACGACAGCGATCATCAATGTAGATTTTGTTTTTGTTCAACGTATGATATGAAATATTTTTTTCTCTTTTTTTGTATGTATTGGTATTTACAATAAAAAATATTGTATCAAAATTAGTTATTCTTTAAATGTATTGATGTTTGCTCTTCCATAAGAAACTTTTGGGCACCCCTGCATAAAACCATATACATACATATATGAACATTTTTACCTGAATTAATTACAGTCGAAGCCCGGTATAACGAGTGATATATTGTCAGGCCCATTCGTTATACCAAATTATTCGTTATATCGTAACACATTTTTTATCTTTAGCATTTTTCAAATTTTAAGCATTACTAAAAATTTAAAAAAAGGACTGCAGTAATGGTACTAAAAGGTTTAGAACAAGGGTGTCCAAGCCCTATGCTCTTGACGCTCATTTGTTTTTGTAAATGCTCTTAGCTATAGGCTGTGTCTTTTAATACACATAGAGCACTCAGCAATAGCAATACGAAATACACAAACAACTTTGCCTTATTAGTTTTTTTTTTGTCGTTCTTCACTGTATACACCAGCTAGCCCGCTAGCCAGCCAGCTAGCCCGCTAGCCAGGCAGCTAGCCCGCTAGCCAGCCAGCTAGCCCGCTAGCCAGCCAGCTAGCCCGCTAGCCAGCCCGCTAGCCAGCCAGCTAGCCCGCTAGCCAGGCAGCTATCCAGCCAGCTAGCCCGCTAGCCAGGCAGCTAGCCCGCTAGCCAGCCAGCTAGCCCGCTAGCCAGCCAGCTAGCCCGCTAGCCAGCCAGCTAGCCCGCTAGCCAGCTAGCCCGCTAGCCAGCCAGCTAGCCCGCTAGCCAGCCAGCTAGCCCGCTAGCCAGCCCGCTAGCCCGCTAGCTAGCCCGCTAGCCAGGCAGCTATCCAGCCAGCTAGCCCGCTAGCCAGCCAGCTAGCCCGCTAGCCAGCCAGCTAGCCCGCTAGCCAGCCAGCTAGCCCTCTAGCCAGCCAGCTAGCCCGCTAGCCAGCCAGCTAACCAGCCAGCTAGCCAGCCAGCAAGCTAGCCAGCTAGCCAGCTAGCCCGCTAGCCAGCCAGCTAGCCCGCCAGCCAGCTAGCCCGCTAGCCAGCCAGCTAGCCCGCTAGCCAGCCAGCTAGCCCGCTAGCCAGCCAGCTAGCCCGCTAGCCAGCCAGCTAGCCAGCCAGCTAGCCCGCTAGCAAGCCAGCCAGACAGTTAGCCCGCTAGCCAGCCAGCTAGCCCGCTAGCCAGCCAGCTAGCCCGCTAGCCAGCCAGCTAGCCCGCTAGCCAGCCAGCTAGCCCGCTAGCCAGCCAGCTAACCAGCCAGCTAGCCAGCCAGCAAGCTAGCCAGCTAGCCCGCTAGCCAGCCCGCTAGCCAGCCAGCTAGCCCGCTAGCCAGCCAGCTAGCCCGCTAGCCAGGCAGCTAGCCCGCTAGCCAGCCAGCTAGCCCGCTAGCCAGCCAGCTAGCCCGCTAGCCAGCCCGCTAGCCAGCCAGCTAGCCCGCTAGCCAGGCAGCTATCCAGCCAGCTAGCCCGCTAGCCAGGCAGCTAGCCCGCTAGCCAGCCAGCTAGCCCGCTAGCCAGCCAGCTAGCCCGCTAGCCAGGCAGCTATCCAGCCAGCTAGCCCGCTAGCCAGCCAGCTAGCCCGCTAGCCAGCCAGCTAGCCCGCTAGCCAGCCAGCTAGCCCGCTAGCCAGCCAGCTAGCCCGCTAGCCAGCCAGCTAGCCCGCTAGCCAGCCCGCTAGCCAGCCAGCTAACCAGCCAGCTAGCCAGCCAGCAAGCTAGCCAGCTAGCCAGCTAGCCCGCTAGCCAGCCAGCTAGCCCGCTAGCCAGCCAGCTAGCCCGCTAGCCAGCCAGCTAGCCCGCTAGCCAGCCAGCTAGCCCGCTAGCCAGCCAGCTAGCCCGCTAGCCAGCCAGCTAGCCCGCTAGCCAGCCAGCTAGCCAGCCAGCTAGCCCGCTAGCAAGCCAGCTAGCCAGCCAGACAGTTAGCCCGCTAGCCAGCCCGCTAGCCAGGCAGCTAGTCAGCCAGCTAGCCCGCTAGCCAGCCAGCTAGACAGCCAGCCACCTAGCCCGCTAGCCAGCCAGCCCGCTAGCCAGCCAGCTAGCCCGCTAGCCAGCCAGCTAGCCCGCTAGCCAGCCAGCTAGCCCGCTAGCCAGCCATCTAGCCCGCTAGCCAGCCAGCTAGCCCGCTAGCACCGCTAGCCAGCCAGCTAGCACCGCTAGCCAGCCAGCTAGCCCGCTAGCCAGCCAGCTAGCCCGCTAGCCAGCCAGCTAGCCCGCTAGCCAGCTATCCCGCTAACCAGCTAGCCCGCTAGCCAGCTAGCCCGCTAGCCAGCCAGCTAGCCCGCTAGCCAGCCAGCTAGCCCGCTAGCCAGCCAGCTAGCCCGCTAGCCAGCCAGCTAGCCCGCTAGCCAGCCAGCTAGCCCGCCAGCCAGCTAGCCCGCTAGCCAGCCAGCTAGCCAGCCAGCAAGCCCGCTAGCCAGCTAGCCAGCCAGCTAGCCCGCTAGCCAGCCAGCTAGCCCGCTAGCCAGCCAGCTAGCCCGCTAGCCAGCCCGCTAGCCAGGCAGCTAGTCAGCCAGCTAGCCCGCTAGCCAGCCCGCTAGCCAGCCCGCTAGCCAGCCAGCTAGCCAGCCAGCTAGCCCGCTAGCCAGCCAGCTAGCCCGCTAGCCAGCCCGCTAGCCAGGCAGCTATCCAGCCAGCTAGCCCGCTAGCGAGCCCGCTAGCCAGGCAGCTAGCCCGCTAGCCAGCCAGCTAGCCCGCTAGCCAGCCAGCCAGCTAGCCCGCTAGCCAGCCAGCTAGCTAGCCCGCTAGCCAGCCAGCTAGCTAGCCCGCTAGCCAGCCAGCTAGCTAGCCCGCTAGCCAGCCAGCTAGCCCGCTAGCCAGCCAGCTAGCCCGCTAGCCAGCCAGCTAGCCCGCTAGCCAGCCAGCTAGCCCGCTAGCCAGCCACTAGCCAGCCAGCTAGCCAGCCCGCTAGCCAGCCAGCTAGCCCGCTAGCCAGTCAACTAGCCCGCTAGCGAGCCAGCCAGCTAGCCCGCTAGCCAGCCAGCTAGCCAGCCAGCTAGCCCGCTAGCCAGCCAGCCAGCTAGCCAGCCCGCTAGCCAGCCAGCTAGCCCGCTAGCCAGCCAGCTAGCCCGCTAGCCAGTCAACTAGCCCGCTAGCCAGCCAGCCAGCTAACCCGCTAGCCAGTCAGCTAGCCCGCTAGCCAGTCAGCAAGCCCGCTAGCCAGTCAGCTAGCCCGCTAGCCAGCCAGCTAGCCCGCTAGCCAGTCAACTAGCCCGCTAGCCAGCCAGCCAGCTAGCCCGCTACCCAGCAGCCAGCTAGCCCGCTAGCCAGCCAGCTAGCCCGCTAGCCAGCCAGCTAGCCCGCTAGCCAGCCAGCTAGCCCGCTAGCCAGCCACTAGCCAGCCAGCTAGCCAGCCCGCTAGCCAGCCAGCTAGCCCGCTAGCCAGTCAACTAGCCCGCTAGCCAGCCAGCCAGCTAGCCCGCTAGCCAGCCAGCTAGCCAGCCAGCTAGCCCGCTAGCCAGCCAGCCAGCTAGCCAGCCCGCTAGCCAGCCAGCTAGCCCGCTAGCCAGTCAACTAGCCCGCTAGCCAGCCAGCCAGCTAACCCGCTAGCCAGTCAGCTAGCCCGCTAGCCAGTCAGCAAGCCCGCTAGCCAGTCAGCTAGCCCGCTAGCCAGCCAGCTAGCCCGCTAGCCAGTCAACTAGCCCGCTAGCCAGCCAGCCAGCTAGCCCGCTACCCAGCAGCCAGCTAGCCCGCTAGCCAGCCAGCTAGCCCGCTAGCCAGCCAGCTAGCCCGCTAGCCAGCCAGCTAGCACCGCTAGCCAGCCAGCTAGCCCGCTAGCCAGCCAGCTAGCCCGCTAGCCAGCTAGCCCGCTAGCCAGCCAGCTAGCCCGCTAGCCAGCCAGCTAGCCCGCTAGCCAGCCAGCTAGCCCGCTAGCCAGCCAGCTAGCCCGCTAGCCAGCCCGCTAGCCAGCCAGCTAGCCCGCTAGCCAGCCAGCTAGCCCGCTAGCCAGCCAGCTAGCCCGCTAGCCAGCTATCCCGCTAACCAGCTAGCCCGCTAGCCAGCTATCCCGCTAACCAGCTAGCCCGCTAGCCCGCTAGCCAGCCACTAGCCCGCTAGCCAGCCAGCTAGCCAGCCAGCTAGCCAGCCCGCTAGCCAGCCAGCTAGCCCGCTAGCCAGTCAACTAGCCCGCTAGCCAGCCAGCCAGCTAGCCCGCTAGCCAGCCCGCTAGCCAGCCAGCTAGCCCGCTAGCCAGCCCGCTAGCCAGCCAGCTAGCCCGCTAGCCAGCCCGCTAGCCAGCCAGCTAGCCCGCTAGCCAGCCCGCTAGCCAGCCAGCTAGCCCGCTAGCCAGCCCGCTAGCCAGCCAGCTAGCCCGCTAGCCAGCCAGCTAGCCCGCTAGCCAGCCAGCTAGCCCGCTAGCCAGCCAGCTAGCCCGCTAGCCAGCCAGCTAGCCAGCCAGCTAGCCAGCCAGCTAGCCAGCCAGCTAGCCAGCCAGCTAGCCAGCCAGCTAGCCAGCCAGCAAGCCCGCTAGCCAGCCAGCAAGCCCGCTAGCCAGCTAGCCCGCTAGCCAGCTAGCCCGCTAGCCAGCTAGCCCGCTAGCCAGCTAGCCCGCTAGCCAGCTAGCCCGCTAGCCAGCCAGCCAGCTAGCCAGCCAGGCAGCTAGCCCGCTAGCCCGCTAGCCAGCCAGCTAGCCAGCCAGCTAGCCCGCTAGCCAGCCAGCCAGCTAGCCAGCCAGCTAGCCAGCCAGCTAGCCAGCCAGCTAGCCCGCTAGCCAGCCAGCTAGCCAGCCAGCTAGCCACCCAGCTAGCCAGCCAGCTAGCCAGCTAGCCCGCTAGCCAGCCAGCTAGCCAGCCAGCCAGCTAGCCCGCTAGCCAGCTAGCCCGCTAGCCAGCTAGCCCGCTAGCCAGCTAGCCCGCTAGCCAGCAAGCTAGCCCGCTAGCCAGTCAGGTAGCCCGCTAGCCAGCCAGCTAGCCCGCTAGCCAGCCAGCTAGCCCGCTAGCCAGCCAGCTAGCCCGCTAGCCAGCCAGCCAGCTAGCCCGCTAGCCAGCCAGCCAGCTAGCCAGCCAGCTAGCCAGCCAGCTAGCCAGCCAGCTAGCCCGCTAGCCAGCAAGCTAGCCCGCTAGCCAGCCCGCTAGCCAGCCAGCTAGCCCGCTAGCCAGCCAGCTAGCCCGCTAGCCAGCCGCTAGCCAGCCAGCTAGCCCGCTAGCCAGCCAGCTAGCCCGCTAGCCAGCTAGCCAGCTAACCCGCTAGCCAGCTAGCCCGCTAGCTAGCTAGCCCGCTAGCCAGCCAGCTAGCCCGCTAGCCAGCCCGCTAGCCAGCCAGCTAGCCAGCCAGCTAGCCCGCTAGCCAGCCCGCTAGCCAGGCAGCTATCCAGCCAGCTAGCCCGCTAGCGAGCCCGCTAGCCAGGCAGTTAGCCCGCTAGCCAGCTAGCCAGCCAGCTAGCCCGCTAGCCAGCCAGCCAGCTAGCCCGCTAGCCAGCCAGCTAGCCCGCTAGCCAGCCAGCCAGCTAGCTAGCCCGCTAGCCAGCCAGCTAGCTAGCCCGCTAGCCAGCCAGCTAGCTAGCCCGCTAGCCAGCCAGCTAGCTAGCCCGCTAGCCAGCCAGCTAGCTAGCCCGCTAGCCAGCCAGCTAGCTAGCCCGCTAGCCAGCCAGCTAGCTAGCCCGCTAGCCAGCCAGCTAGCTAGCCCGCTAGCCAGCCAACTAGCTAGCCCGCTAGCCAGCCAGCTAGCTAGCCCGCTAGCCAGCCAGCTAGCTAGCCCGCTAGCCAGCCACTAGCCCGCTAGCCAGCCCGCTAGCCAGGCAGCTAGTCAGCCAGCTAGCCCGCTAGCCAGCCCGCTAGCCAGCCAGCTAGCCCGCTAGCCAGCCAGCTAGCCTGCTAGCCAGCCCGCTAGCCTGGCAGCTATCCAGCCAGCTAGCCCACTAGCCAGCCCGCTAGCCTGCCAGCTAGCCCGCTAGCCAGCCAGCTAGCCTGCTAGCCAGCCCGCTAGCCTGGCAGCTATCCAGCCAGCTAGCCCACTAGCCAGCCCGCTAGCCTGGCAGCTATCCAGCCAGCTAGCCCACTAGCGAGCCCGCTAGCCAGGCAGCTAGCCCGCTAGCCAGCTAGCCCGCTAGCCAGCTAGCCAGCCAGCTAGCCCGCTAGCCAGCCAGCTAGCCCGCTAGCCAGCCAGCTAGCCCGCTAGCCAGCCAGCTAGCCCGCTAGCCAGCCCGCTAGCCAGGCAGCTATCCAGCCAGCTAGCTAGCCCGCTAGCCAGCCAGCTAGCTAGCCAGCTAGCTAGCCCGCTAGCCAGCCAGCTAGCTAGCCCGCTAGCCAGCCAGCTAGCTAGCCCGCTAGCCAGCCAGCTAGCTAGCCCGCTAGCCAGCCACTAGCCCGCTAGCCAGCCAGCTAGCCCGCTAGCCAGCCCGCTAGCCAGGCAGCTAGTCAGCCAGCTAGCCCGCTAGCCAGCCCGCTAGCCAGCCAGCTAGCCAGCCAGCTAGCCCGCTAGCCAGCCAGCTAGCCCGCTAGCCAGCCAGCTAGCCCGCTAGCCAGCCCGCTAGCCTGGCAGCTATCCAGCCAGCTAGCCCACTAGCGAGCCCGCTAGCCAGCTAGCCCGCTAGCCAGCTAGCCAGCCAGCTAGCCCGCTAGCTAGCCCGCTAGCCAGCCCGCTAGCCAGCCAGCTAGCTAGCCCGCTAGCCAGCCACTAGCCCGCTAGCCAGCCCGCTAGCCAGGCAGCTAGTCAGCCAGCTAGCCCGCTAGCCAGCCCGCTAGCCAGCCAGCTAGCCAGCCAGCTAGCCCGCTAGCCAGCCAGCTAGCCTGCTAGCCAGCCCGCTAGCCTGGCAGCTATCCAGCCAGCTAGCCCACTAGCCAGCCCGCTAGCCTGGCAGCTATCCAGCCAGCTAGCCCACTAGCGAGCCCGCTAGCCAGCTAGCCCGCTAGCCAGCTAGCCAGCCAGCTAGCCCGCTAGCCAGCCAGCTAGCCCGCTAGCCAGCCAGCTAGCCCGCTAGCCAGCCGGCTAGCCCGCTAGCCAGCTCGCTAGCCAGGCAGCTATCCAGCCAGCTAGCTAGGCCGCTAGCCAGCCAGCTAGCTAGCCAGCTAGCTAGCCCGCTAGCCAGCCAGCTAGCTAGCCCGCTAGCCAGCCACTAGCCCGCTAGCCAGCCAGCTAGCCCGCTAGCCAGCCAGCTAGCCCGCTAGCCAGCCCGCTAGCCAGGCAGCTAGTCAGCCAGCTAGCCCGCTAGCCAGCCCGCTAGCCAGCCAGCTAGCCAGCCAGCTAGCCCGCTAGCCAGCCAGCTAGCCCGCTAGCCAGCCCGCTAGCCTGGCAGCTATCCAGCCAGCTAGCCCACTAGCGAGCCCGCTAGCCAGGCAGCTAGCCCGCTAGCCAGCTAGCCAGCCAGCTAGCCCGCTAGCCAGCCAGCTAGCCCGCTAGCCAGCCAGCTAGCCCGCTAGCCAGCCCGCTAGCCAGGCAGCTATCCAGCCAGCTAGCCCGCTAGCGAGCCCGCTAGCCAGGCAGCTAGCCCGCTAGCCAGCTAGCCAGCCAGCTAGCCCGCTAGCCAGCCAGCTAGCCCGCTAGCCAGCCACTAGCCAGCTAGCCCGCTAGCCAGCCACTAGCCCGCTAGCCAGCTAGCCCGCTAGCCAGCTAGCCCGCTAGCCAGCCAGCCAGCTAGCCCAGTAGCCAGCCAGCTAGCCCGATAGCCAGCCAGCTAGCCCGCTAGCCAACCAGCTAGCCAGCCAGCTAGCCCGCCAGCCAGCTAGCCCGCCAGCCAGCTAGCCCGCCAGCCAGCTAGCCCGCTAGCAAGCCAGCTAGCCAACTATCCCGCTAGCCAGCCAGCTAGCTAGCCCGCTAGCCAGCCAGCTAGCCCGCTAGCCAGCCACTAGCCCGCTAGCCAGCCCGCTAGCCAGGCAGCTAGTCAGCTAGCTAGCCCGCTAGCCAGCCCGCTAGCCAGCCAGCTAGCCAGCCAGCTAGCCCGCTAGCCAGCCAGCTAGCCCGCTAGCCAGCCCGCTAGCCAGTCAGCTATCCAGCCAGCTAGCCCACTAGCGAGCCCGCTAGCCAGGCAGCTAGCCCGCTAGCCAGCTAGCCAGCCAGCCAGCCAGCTAGCCCGCTAGCCAGCCAGCTAGCCCGCCAGCCAGCTAGCCCGCCAGCCAGCTAGCCCGCCAGCCAGCTAGCCCGCTAGCAAGCCAGCTAGCCAGCCAACTATCCCGCTAGCCAGCCAGCTAGCTAGCCCGCTAGCCAGCCAGCTAGCCCGCTAGCCAGCCACTAGCCCGCTAGCCAGCCAGCTAGCCCGCTAGCCAGCCCGCTAGCCAGGCAGCTAGTCAGCTAGCTAGCCCGCTAGCCAGCCCGCTAGCCAGCCAGCCAGCTAGCCCGCTAGCCAGCCAGCTAGCCCGCTAGCCAGCCCGCTAGCCAGTAAGCTATCCAGCCAGCTAGCCCGCTAGCGAGCCCGCTAGCCAGGCAGCTAGCCCGCTAGCCAGCTAGCCAGCCAGCCAGCTAGCCCGCTAGCCAGCCAGCCAGCTAGCTAGCCCGCTAGCCAGCCAGCCAGCTAGCTAGCCCGCTAGCCAGCCAGCTAGCTAGCCCGCTAGCAGCCAGCCAGCTAGCCCGCTAGCCAGCCACTAGCCCGCTAGCCAGCCAGCTAGCCAGCCAGCTAGCCCGCTAGCCAGCCAGCCAGCTAGCCAGCTAGCCCGCTAGCCAGCCAGCCAGCTAGCCCGCTAGCCAGCCAGCCAGCTAGCCCGCTAGCCAGCCAGCTAGCTAGCCCGCTAGCCAGCCAGCTAGCTAGCCCGCTAGCCAGCCAGCTAGCTAGGCAGCTAGCTAGCCCGCTAGCAAGCCAGCTAGCCAGCCAACTATCCCGCTAGCCAGCCAGCTAGCTAGCCCGCTAGCCAGCCAGCTAGCCCGCTAGCCAGCCAGCTAGCCCGCTAGCCAGCCAGCCAGCTAGCTAGCCCGCTAGCCAGCCAGCTAGCTAGCCCGCTAGCAGCCAGCCAGCTAGCCCGCTAGCCAGCCACTAGCCCGCTAGCCAGCCAGCTAGCCAGCCAGCTAGCCCGCTAGCCAGCCAGCCAGCTAGCCAGCTAGCCCGCTAGCCAGCCAGCCAGCTAGCCAGCCAGCTAGCTAGCCCGCTAGCCAGCCAGCTAGCTAGCCCGCTAGCCAGCCAGCTAGCTAGCCCGCTAGCCAGCCAGTTAGCTAGCCCGCTAGCCAGCCAGCTAGCTAGCCAGCCAGCTAGCCCGCTAGCCAGCCGGCTAGCCAGCCAGCTAGCCCGCTAGCCAGCCAGCTAGCCCGCTAGCCAGCTAGCCCGCTAGCCAGCTAGCCCGCTAGCCAGCTAACCCGCTAGCCAGCTAGCCCGCTAGCTAGCTAGCCCGCTAGCCAGCCAGCTAGCCCGCTAGCCAGCCAGCTAGCCCGCTAGCCAGCCCGCTAGCCAGCCAGCTAGCCAGCCAGCTAGCCAGCCTGCTAGCCCGCTAGCCAGCCCGCTAGCCAGGCAGCTATCCAGCCAGCTAGCCCGCTAGCGAGCCCGCTAGCCAGGCAGCTAGCCCGCTAGCCAGCTAGCCAGCCAGCTAGCCCGCTAGCCAGCCAGCCAGCTAGCCCGCTAGCCCGCTAGCCAGCCAGCTAGCTAGCCCGCTAGCCAGCCAACTAGCTAGCCCGCTAGCCAGCCAGCTAGCTAGCCCGCTAGCCAGCCACTAGCCCGCTAGCCAGCCCGCTAGCCAGGCAGCTAGTCAGCCAGCTAGCCCGCTAGCCAGCCCGCTAGCCAGCCAGCTAGCCAGCCAGCTAGCCCGCTAGCCAGCCAGCTAGCCTGCTAGCCAGCCCGCTAGCCTGGCAGCTATCCAGCCAGCTAGCCCACTAGCCAGCCCGCTAGCCTGGCAGCTATCCAGCCAGCTAGCCCACTAGCGAGCCCGCTAGCCAGGCAGCTAGCCCGCTAGCCCGCTAGCCAGCTAGCCAGCCAGCTAGCCCGCTAGCCAGCCAGCTAGCCCGCTAGCCAGCCAGCTAGCCCGCTAGCCAGCCAGCTAGCCCGCTAGCCAGCCCGCTAGCCAGGCAGCTATCCAGCCAGCTAGCTAGCCCGCTAGCCAGCCAGCTAGCTAGCCCGCTAGCCAGCCAGCTAGCTAGCTAGCTAGCCCGCTAGCCAGCCAGCTAGCTAGCCCGCTAGCCAGCCACTAGCCCGCTAGCCAGCCCGCTAGCCAGGCAGCTAGTCAGCCAGCTAGCCCGCTAGCCAGCCCGCTAGCCAGCCAGCTAGCCAGCCAGCTAGCCCGCTAGCCAGCCAGCTAGCCCGCTAGCCAGCCCGCTAGCCTGGCAGCTATCCAGCCAGCTAGCCCACTAGCGAGCCCGCTAGCCAGGCAGCTAGCCCGCTAGCCAGCTAGCCAGCCAGCTAGCCCGCTAGCCAGCCAGCTAGCCCGCTAGCCAGCCAGCTAGCCCGCTAGCCAGCCCGCTAGCCAGGCAGCTATCCAGCCAGCTAGCCCGCTAGCCAGGCAGCTAGCCCGCTAGCCAGCTAGCCAGCCAGCTAGCCCGCTAGCCAGCCAGCTAGCCCGCTAGCCAGCCACTAGCCAGCTAGCCCGCTAGCCAGCCACTAGCCCGCTAGCCAGCTAGCCCGCTAGCCCGCTAGCCAGCTAGCCCGCTAGCCAGCTAGCCCGCTAGCCAGCTAGCCAGCTAGCCCGCCAGCCAGCCAGCTAGCCCGCTAGCTAGCTAGCCCAGTAGCCAGCCAGCTAGCCCAGTAGCCAGCCAGCTAGCCCGATAGCCAGCCAGCTAGCCCGCTAGCCAACCAGCTAGCCAGCCAGCTAGCCCGCCAGCCAGCTAGCCCGCCAGCCAGCTAGCCCGCCAGCCAGCTAGCCCGCCAGCCAGCTAGCCCGCCAGCCAGCTAGCCCGCCAGCCAGCTAGCCCGCCAGCCAGCTAGCCCGCTAGCAAGCCAGCTAGCCAACTATCCCGCTAGCCAGCCAGCTAGCTAGCCCGCTAGCCAGCCAGCTAGCCCGCTAGCCAGCCACTAGCCCGCTAGCCAGCCCGCTAGCCAGGCAGCTAGTCAGCTAGCTAGCCCGCTAGCCAGCCCGCTAGCCAGCCAGCCAGCTAGCCCGCTAGCCAGCCAGCTAGCCCGCTAGCCAGCCCGCTAGCCAGTCAGCTATCCAGCCAGCTAGCCCACTAGCGAGCCCGCTAGCCAGGCAGCTAGCCCGCTAGCCAGCTAGCCCGCTAGCCAGCTAGCCCGCTAGCCAGCCAGCTAGCCCGCCAGCCAGCTAGCCCGCCAGCCAGCTAGCCCGCCAGCCAGCTAGCCCGCCAGCCAGCTAGCCCGCCAGCCAGCTAGCCCGCTAGCAAGCCAGCTAGCCAGCCAACTATCCCGCTAGCCAGCTAGCTAGCCCGCTTGCCAGCCAGCTAGCCCGCTAGCCAGCCAGCTAGCCCGCTAGCCAGCCCGCTAGCCAGGCAGCTAGTCAGCTAGCTAGCCCGCTAGCCAGCCCGCTAGCCAGCCAGCCAGCTAGCCCGCTAGCCAGCCAGCTAGCCAGCCCGCTAGCCAGCCAGCTAGCTAGCCCGCTAGCCAGCCAGCTAGCTAGCCCGCTAGCCAGCCAGCTAGCTAGCCCGCTAGCCAGCCAGCTAGCTAGCCCGCTAGCCAGCCAGCTAGCTAGCCCGCTAGCCAGCCACTAGCCCGCTAGCCAGCCAGCTAGCCCGCTAGCCAGCCCGCTAGCCAGGCATCTAGTCAGCCAGCTAGCCCGCTAGCCAGCCCGCTAGCCAGCCAGCTAGCCAGCCAGCTAGCCCGCTAGCCAGCCAGCTAGCCCGCTAGCCAGCCCGCTAGCCTGGCAGCTATCCAGCCAGCTAGCCCACTAGCGAGCCCGCTAGCCAGGCAGCTAGCCCGCTAGCCAGCTAGCCAGCCAGCTAGCCCGCTAGCCAGCCAGCTAGCCCGCTAGCCAGCCAGCTAGCCAGCCAGCTAGCCCGCTAGCCAGCCCGCTAGCCAGGCAGCTATCCAGCCAGCTAGCCCGCTAGCGAGCCCGCTAGCCAGGCAGCTAGCCCGCTAGCCAGCTAGCCAGCCAGCTAGCCCGCTAGCCAGCCAGCTAGCCCGCTAGCCAGCCACTAGCCAGCTAGCCCGCTAGCCAGCCACTAGCCCGCTAGCCAGCTAGCCCGCTAGCCAGCTAGCCAGCTAGCCAGCCAGCCAGCTAGCCCGCTAGCTAGCTAGCCCAGTAGCCAGCCAGCTAGCCCGATAGCCAGCCAGCTAGCCCGCTAGCCAACCAGCTAGCCAGCCAGCTAGCCCGCCAGCCAGCTAGCCCGCCAGCCAGCTAGCCCGCCAGCCAGCTAGCCCGCCAGCCAGCTAGCCCGCCAGCCAGCTAGCCCGCCAGCCAGCTAGCCCGCTAGCAAGCCAGCTAGCCAACTATCCCGCTAGCCAGCCAGCTAGCTAGCCCGCTAGCCAGCCAGCTAGCCCGCTAGCCAGCCACTAGCCCGCTAGCCAGCCCGCTAGCCAGGCAGCTAGTCAGCTAGCTAGCCAGCCCGCTAGCCAGCCAGCCAGCTAGCCCGCTAGCCAGCCCGCTAGCCAGTCAGCTATCCAGCCAGCTAGCCCACTAGCGAGCCCGCTAGCCAGGCAGCTAGCCCGCTAGCCAGCCAGCTAGCCCGCCAGCCAGCTAGCCCGCCAGCCAGCTAGCCCGCCAGCCAGCTAGCCCGCTAGCAAGCCAGCTAGCCAGCCAACTATCCCGCTAGCCAGCCAGCTAGCTAGCCCGCTAGCCAGCCAGCTAGCCCGCTAGCCAGCCAGCTAGCCCGCTAGCCAGCCCGCTAGCCAGGCAGCTAGTCAGCTAGCTAGCCCGCTAGCCAGCCCGCTAGCCAGCCAGCCAGCTAGCCCGCTAGCCAGCCAGCTAGCCCGCTAGCCAGCCCGCTAGCCAGTCAGCTATCCAGCCAGCTAGCCCGCTAGCGAGCCCGCTAGCCAGGCAGCTAGCCCGCTAGCCAGCTAGCCAGCCAGCTAGCCCGCTAGCCAGCCAGCCAGCTAGCCCGCTAGCCAGCCAGCCAGCTAGCCCGCTAGCCAGCCAGCCAGCTAGCCCGCTAGCCAGCCAGCCAGCTAGCTAGCCCGCTAGCCAGCCAGCTAGCTAGCCCGCTAGCAGCCAGCCAGCTAGCCCGCTAGCCAGCCACTAGCCCGCTAGCCAGCCAGCTAGCCAGCCAGCTAGCCCGCTAGCCAGCCAGCCAGCTAGCCAGCTAGCCCGCTAGCCAGCCAGCCAGCTAGCCCGCTAGCCAGCCAGCTAGCTAGCCCGCTAGCCAGCCAGCTAGCTAGCCCGCTAGCCAGCCAGCTAGCTAGCCCGCTAGCCAGCCAGCTAGCTAGCCCGCTAGCCAGCCAGCTAGCTAGGCAGCTAGCTAGCCCGCTAGCCAGCCAGTTAGCTAGCCCGCTAGCCAGCCAGCTAGCTAGCCCGCTAGCCAGCCAGTTAGCTAGCCCGCTAGCCAGCTAGCTAGCTAGCCCGCTAGCCAGCCAGCTAGCCCGCTAGCCAGCCCGCTAGCCAGCCAGCTAGCACCGCTAGCCAGCCAGCTAGCCCGCTAGCCAGCCAGCTAGCCAGCCAGCTAGCCCGCTAGCCAGCCAGCTAGCCCGCTAGCCAGCCAGCTAGCCCGCTAGCCAGCCAGCTAGCCCGCTAGCCAGCCAGCTAGCCCGCTAGCCAGCCAGCTAGCCCGCTAGCCAGCCAGCTAGCCCGCTAGCCAGCTAGCACGCTAGCCAGCCAGCTAGCCCGCTAGCCAGCCAGCTAGCCCGCTAGCCAGCCAGCTAGCCCGCTAGCCAGCCAGCTAGCCCGCTAGCCAGCCAGCTAGCCCGCTAGCCAGCCAGCTAGCCCGCTAGCCAGCCCGCTAGCCAGCCCGCTAGCCAGCCCGCTAGCCAGCCAGCTAGCCCGCTAGCCAGCCAGCTAGCCCGCTAGCCAGCCAGCTAGCCCGCTAGCCAGCCAGCTAGCCCGCTAGCCAGCCAGCTAGCACCGCTAGCCAGCCCGCTAGCCAGCCAGCTAGCCCGCTAGCCAGCCAGCTAGCCCGCTAGCCAGCCAGCTAGCCCGCTAGCCAGCCAGCTAGCCCGCTAGCCAGCTAGCCCGCTAGCCAGCCAGCTAGCCCGCTAGCCAGCCAGCTAGCCCGCTAGCCAGCTATCCCGCTAGCCAGCTAGCTCGCTAGCCAGCCAGCTAGCCCGCTAGCCAGCCAGCTAGCCCGCTAGCCAGCCCGCTAGCCAGGCAGCTAGTCAGCCAGCTAGCCCGCTAGCCAGCCCGCTAGCCAGCCAGCTAGCCAGCCAGCTAGCCCGCTAGCCAGCCAGCTAGCCAGCCAGCTAGCCCGCTAGCCAGCCAGCTAGCCTGCTAGCCAGCCCGCTAGCCTGGCAGCTATCCAGCCAGCTAGCCCACTAGCGAGCCCGCTAGCCAGGCAGCTAGCCCGCTAGCCCGCTAGCCAGCCAGCTAGCCCGCTAGCCAGCCAGCTAGCCCGCTAGCCAGCCAGCTAGCCCGCTAGCCAGCCAGCTAGCCCGCTAGCCAGCCCGCTAGGCAGCCAGCTAGCCCGCTAGCCAGCCAGCTAGCCCGCTAGCCAGCCAGCTAGCCCGCTATCCAGCCAGCTAGCCCGCTAGCTAGCCCGCTAGCCAGCCAGCTAGCCCGCTAGCCAGCCAGCTAGCCCGCTAGCCAGCCAGCTAGCCCGCTAGCCAGCTAGCTAGCCAGCCAGCTAGCTAGCCCGCTAGCCAGCCAGCTAGCTAGCCCGCTAGCCAGCCACTAGCCCGCTAGCCAGCCAGCTAGCCCGCTAGCCAGCCCGCTAGCCAGGCAGCTAGTCAGCCAGCTAGCCCGCTAGCCAGCCCGCTAGCCAGCCAGCTAGCCAGCCAGCTAGCCCGCTAGCCAGCCAGCTAGCCCGCTAGCCAGCCACTAGCCAGCTAGCCCGCTAGCCAGCCACTAGCCCGCTAGCCAGCTAGCCCGCTAGCCCGCTAGCCAGCTAGCCCGCTAGCCAGCTAGCCCGCTAGCCAGCTAGCCAGCTAGCCCGCCAGCCAGCCAGCTAGCCCGCTAGCTAGCTAGCCCAGTAGCCAGCCAGCTAGCCCAGTAGCCAGCCAGCTAGCCCGATAGCCAGCCAGCTAGCCCGCTAGCCAACCAGCTAGCCAGCCAGCTAGCCCGCCAGCCAGCTAGCCCGCCAGCCAGCTAGCCCGCCAGCCAGCTAGCCCGCCAGCCAGCTAGCCCGCCAGCCAGCTAGCCCGCCAGCCAGCTAGCCCGCCAGCCAGCTAGCCCGCCAGCCAGCTAGCCCGCTAGCAAGCCAGCTAGCCAACTATCCCGCTAGCCAGCCAGCTAGCTAGCCCGCTAGCCAGCCAGCTAGCCCGCTAGCCAGCCACTAGCCCGCTAGCCAGCCCGCTAGCCAGGCAGCTAGTCAGCTAGCTAGCCCGCTAGCCAGCCCGCTAGCCAGCCAGCCAGCTAGCCCGCTAGCCAGCCAGCTAGCCCGCTAGCCAGCCCGCTAGCCAGTCAGCTATCCAGCCAGCTAGCCCACTAGCGAGCCCGCTAGCCAGGCAGCTAGCCCGCTAGCCAGCTAGCCCGCTAGCCAGCTAGCCCGCTAGCCAGCCAGCTAGCCCGCCAGCCAGCTAGCCCGCCAGCCAGCTAGCCCGCCAGCCAGCTAGCCCGCCAGCCAGCTAGCCCGCTAGCAAGCCAGCTAGCCAGCCAACTATCCCGCTAGCCAGCTAGCTAGCCCGCTTGCCAGCCAGCTAGCCCGCTAGCCAGCCAGCTAGCCCGCTAGCCAGCCCGCTAGCCAGGCAGCTAGTCAGCTAGCTAGCCCGCTAGCCAGCCCGCTAGCCAGCCAGCCAGCTAGCCCGCTAGCCAGCCAGCTAGCCAGCCCGCTAGCCAGCCAGCTAGCTAGCCCGCTAGCCAGCCAGCTAGCTAGCCCGCTAGCCAGCCAGCTAGCTAGCCCGCTAGCCAGCCAGCTAGCTAGCCCGCTAGCCAGCCAGCTAGCTAGCCCGCTAGCCAGCCACTAGCCCGCTAGCCAGCCAGCTAGCCCGCTAGCCAGCCCGCTAGCCAGGCATCTAGTCAGCCAGCTAGCCCGCTAGCCAGCCCGCTAGCCAGCCAGCTAGCCAGCCAGCTAGCCCGCTAGCCAGCCAGCTAGCCCGCTAGCCAGCCCGCTAGCCTGGCAGCTATCCAGCCAGCTAGCCCACTAGCGAGCCCGCTAGCCAGGCAGCTAGCCCGCTAGCCAGCTAGCCAGCCAGCTAGCCCGCTAGCCAGCCAGCTAGCCCGCTAGCCAGCCAGCTAGCCAGCCAGCTAGCCCGCTAGCCAGCCCGCTAGCCAGGCAGCTATCCAGCCAGCTAGCCCGCTAGCGAGCCCGCTAGCCAGGCAGCTAGCCCGCTAGCCAGCTAGCCAGCCAGCTAGCCCGCTAGCCAGCCAGCTAGCCCGCTAGCCAGCCACTAGCCAGCTAGCCCGCTAGCCAGCCACTAGCCCGCTAGCCAGCTAGCCCGCTAGCCAGCTAGCCAGCTAGCCAGCCAGCCAGCTAGCCCGCTAGCTAGCTAGCCCAGTAGCCAGCCAGCTAGCCCGATAGCCAGCCAGCTAGCCCGCTAGCCAACCAGCTAGCCAGCCAGCTAGCCCGCCAGCCAGCTAGCCCGCCAGCCAGCTAGCCCGCCAGCCAGCTAGCCCGCCAGCCAGCTAGCCCGCCAGCCAGCTAGCCCGCTAGCAAGCCAGCTAGCCAACTATCCCGCTAGCCAGCCAGCTAGCTAGCCCGCTAGCCAGCCAGCTAGCCCGCTAGCCAGCCACTAGCCCGCTAGCCAGCCCGCTAGCCAGGCAGCTAGTCAGCTAGCTAGCCAGCCCGCTAGCCAGCCAGCCAGCTAGCCCGCTAGCCAGCCAGCTAGCCCGCTAGCCAGCCCGCTAGCCAGTCAGCTATCCAGCCAGCTAGCCCACTAGCGAGCCCGCTAGCCAGGCAGCTAGCCCGCTAGCCAGCCAGCTAGCCCGCCAGCCAGCTAGCCCGCCAGCCAGCTAGCCCGCCAGCCAGCTAGCCCGCTAGCAAGCCAGCTAGCCAGCCAACTATCCCGCTAGCCAGCCAGCTAGCTAGCCCGCTAGCCAGCCAGCTAGCCCGCTAGCCAGCCAGCTAGCCCGCTAGCCAGCCCGCTAGCCAGGCAGCTAGTCAGCTAGCTAGCCCGCTAGCCAGCCCGCTAGCCAGCCAGCCAGCTAGCCCGCTAGCCAGCCAGCTAGCCCGCTAGCCAGCCCGCTAGCCAGTCAGCTATCCAGCCAGCTAGCCCGCTAGCGAGCCCGCTAGCCAGGCAGCTAGCCCGCTAGCCAGCTAGCCAGCCAGCTAGCCCGCTAGCCAGCCAGCCAGCTAGCCCGCTAGCCAGCCAGCCAGCTAGCCCGCTAGCCAGCCAGCCAGCTAGCCCGCTAGCCAGCCAGCCAGCTAGCTAGCCCGCTAGCCAGCCAGCTAGCTAGCCCGCTAGCAGCCAGCCAGCTAGCCCGCTAGCCAGCCACTAGCCCGCTAGCCAGCCAGCTAGCCAGCCAGCTAGCCCGCTAGCCAGCCAGCCAGCTAGCCAGCTAGCCCGCTAGCCAGCCAGCCAGCTAGCCCGCTAGCCAGCCAGCTAGCTAGCCCGCTAGCCAGCCAGCTAGCTAGCCCGCTAGCCAGCCAGCTAGCTAGCCCGCTAGCCAGCCAGCTAGCTAGGCAGCTAGCTAGCCCGCTAGCCAGCCAGTTAGCTAGCCCGCTAGCCAGCCAGCTAGCTAGCCCGCTAGCCAGCCAGTTAGCTAGCCCGCTAGCCAGCTAGCTAGCTAGCCCGCTAGCCAGCCAGCTAGCCCGCTAGCCAGCCCGCTAGCCAGCCAGCTAGCACCGCTAGCCAGCCAGCTAGCCCGCTAGCCAGCCAGCTAGCCAGCCAGCTAGCCCGCTAGCCAGCCAGCTAGCCCGCTAGCCAGCCAGCTAGCCCGCTAGCCAGCCAGCTAGCCCGCTAGCCAGCCAGCTAGCCCGCTAGCCAGCCAGCTAGCCCGCTAGCCAGCTAGCACGCTAGCCAGCCAGCTAGCCCGCTAGCCAGCCAGCTAGCCCGCTAGCCAGCCAGCTAGCCCGCTAGCCAGCCAGCTAGCCCGCTAGCCAGCCAGCTAGCCCGCTAGCCAGCCAGCTAGCCCGCTAGCCAGCCCGCTAGCCAGCCCGCTAGCCAGCCCGCTAGCCAGCCCGCTAGCCAGCCCGCTAGCCAGCCAGCTAGCCCGCTAGCCAGCCAGCTAGCCCGCTAGCCAGCCAGCTAGCCCGCTAGCCAGCCAGCTAGCCCGCTAGCCAGCCAGCTAGCACCGCTAGCCAGCCCGCTAGCCAGCCAGCTAGCCCGCTAGCCAGCCAGCTAGCCCGCTAGCCAGCCAGCTAGCCCGCTAGCCAGCCAGCTAGCCCGCTAGCCAGCTAGCCCGCTAGCCAGCCAGCTAGCCCGCTAGCCAGCCAGCTAGCCCGCTAGCCAGCTATCCCGCTAGCCAGCTAGCTCGCTAGCCAGCCAGCTAGCCCGCTAGCCAGCCAGCTAGCCCGCTAGCCAGCCCGCTAGCCAGGCAGCTAGTCAGCCAGCTAGCCCGCTAGCCAGCCCGCTAGCCAGCCAGCTAGCCAGCCAGCTAGCCCGCTAGCCAGCCAGCTAGCCAGCCAGCTAGCCCGCTAGCCAGCCAGCTAGCCTGCTAGCCAGCCCGCTAGCCTGGCAGCTATCCAGCCAGCTAGCCCACTAGCGAGCCCGCTAGCCAGGCAGCTAGCCCGCTAGCCCGCTAGCCAGCTAGCCCGCTAGCCAGCCAGCTAGCCCGCTAGCCAGCCAGCTAGCCCGCTAGCCAGCCAGCTAGCCCGCTAGCCAGCCCGCTAGGCAGCCAGCTAGCCCGCTAGCCAGCCAGCTAGCCCGCTAGCCAGCCAGCTAGCCCGCTATCCAGCCAGCTAGCCCGCTAGCTAGCCCGCTAGCCAGCCAGCTAGCCCGCTAGCCAGCCAGCTAGCCCGCTAGCCAGCCAGCTAGCCCGCTAGCCAGCTAGCTAGCCAGCCAGCTAGCTAGCCCGCTAGCCAGCCAGCTAGCTAGCCCGCTAGCCAGCCACTAGCCCGCTAGCCAGCCAGCTAGCCCGCTAGCCAGCCCGCTAGCCAGGCAGCTAGTCAGCCAGCTAGCCCGCTAGCCAGCCCGCTAGCCAGCCAGCTAGCCAGCCAGCTAGCCCGCTAGCCAGCCAGCTAGCCCGCTAGCCAGCCCGCTAGCCTGGCAGCTATCCAGCCAGCTAGCCCACTAGCGAGCCCGCTAGCCAGGCAGCTAGCCCGCTAGCCAGCTAGCCCGCTAGCCAGCTAGCCCGCTAGCCAGCTAGCCCGCTAGCCAGCTAGCCAGCCAACTAGCCCGCTAGCCAGCCAGCTAGCCCGCTAGCCAGCCCGCTAGCCAGGCAGCTATCCAGCCAGCTAGCCCGCTAGCCATCTAGCCAGCCAGCTAGCCCGCTAGCCAGCCACTAGCCAGCTAGCCCGCTAGCCAGCCACTAGCCCGCTAGCCAGCTAGCCCGCTAGCCAGCTAGCCAGCTAGCCCGCTAGCCAGCCAGCCAGCTAGCCCGCTAGCTAGCTAGCCCAGTAGCCAGCCAGCTAGCCCGATAGCCAGCCAGCTAGCCCGCTAGCCAACCAGCTAGCCAGCCAGCTAGCCCGCCAGCCAGCTAGCCCGCCAGCCAGCTAGCCCGCCAGCCAGCTAGCCCGCCAGCCAGCTAGCCCGCTAGCAAGCCAGCTAGTCAGCCAACTATCCCGCTAGCCAGCCAGCTAGCTAGCCCGCTAGCCAGCCAGCTAGCCCGCTAGCCAGCCACTAGCCCGCTAGCCAGCCAGCTAGCCCGCTAGCCAGCCCGCTAGCCAGGCAGCTAGTCAGCTAGCTAGCCCGCTAGCCAGCCCGCTAGCCAGCCAGCTAGCCAGCCAGCTAGCCCGCTAGCCAGCCAGCTAGCCCGCTAGCCAGCCCGCTAGCCAGTCAGCTATCCAGCCAGCTAGCCCACTAGCGAGCCCGCTAGCCAGGCAGCTAGCCCGCTAGCCAGCCAGCTAGCCCGCTAGCCAGCCAGCTAGCCCGCCAGCCAGCTAGCCCGCCAGCCAGCTAGCCCGCCAGCCAGCTAGCCCGCCAGCCAGCTAGCCCGCCAGCCAGCTAGCCCGCTAGCAAGCCAGCTAGCCAGCCAACTATCCCGCTAGCCAGCCAGCTAGCTAGCCCGCTAGCCAGCCAGCTAGCCCGCTAGCCAGCCACTAGCCCGCTAGCCAGCCAGCTAGCCCGCTAGCCAGCCCGCTAGCCAGGCAGCTAGTCAGCTAGCTAGCCCGCTAGCCAGCCCGCTAGCCAGCCCGCTAGCCAGCCAGCTAGCCAGCCAGCTAGCCCGCTAGCCAGCCAGCTAGCCCGCTGGCCAGCCCGCTAGCCAGTCAGCTATCCAGCCAGCTAGCCCGCTAGCGAGCCCGCTAGCCAGGCAGCTAGCCCGCTAGCCAGCTAGCCAGCCAGCTAGCCCGCTAGCCAGCTAGCCAGCCAGCTAGCCCGCTAGCCAGCCAGCCAGCTAGCCCGCTAGCCAGCCAGCCAGCTAGCTAGCCCGCTAGCCAGCCAGCTAGCTAGCCCGCTAGCAGCCAGCCAGCTAGCCCGCTAGCCAGCCACTAGCCCGCTAGCCAGCCAGCTAGCCAGCCAGCTAGCCCGCTAGCCAGCCAGCCAGCCAGCTAGCCAGCTAGCCCGCTAGCCAGCCAGCCAGCTAGCCCGCTAGCCAGCCAGCTAGCTAGCCCGCTAGCCAGCCAGCTAGCTAGCCCGCTAGCTAGCTAGCCCGCTAGCCAGCCAGTTAGCTAGCCCGCTAGCCAGCCAGCTAGCTAGCCAGCCAGCTAGCCCGCTAGCCAGCCAGCTAGCCAGCCAGCTAGCCCGCTAGCCAGCCAGCTAGCCCGCTAGCCAGCTAGCCCGCTAGCCAGCTAGCCCGCTAGCCAGCTAGCCAGCTAACCCGCTAGCCAGCTAGCCCGCTAGCTAGCTAGCCCGCTAGCCAGCCAGCTAGCCCGCTAGCCAGCCCGCTAGCCAGCCAGCTAGCCAGCCAGCTAGCCAGCCAGCTAGCCCGCTAGCCAGCCCGCTAGCCAGGCAGCTATCCAGCCAGCTAGCCCGCTAGCGAGCCCGCTAGCCAGGCAGTTAGCCCGCTAGCCAGCCAGCTAGCCCGCTAGCCAGCCAGCCAGCTAGCCCGCTAGCCAGCCAGCTAGCCCGCTAGCCAGCCAGCTAGCCCGCTAGCCAGCCAGCTAGCCCGCTAGCCAGCCAGCTAGCCCGCTAGCCAGCCAGCTAGCCCGCTAGCCAGCTAGCCCGCTAGCCAGCCAGCTAGCCCGCTAGCCAGCCAGCTAGCCCGCTAGCCAGCTATCCCGCTAGCCAGCTAGCTCGCTAGCCAGCCAGCTAGCCCGCTAGCCAGCCAGCTAGCCCGCTAGCCAGCCCGCTAGCCAGGCAGCTAGTCAGCCAGCTAGCCCGCTAGCCAGCCCGCTAGCCAGCCAGCTAGCCAGCCAGCTAGCCCGCTAGCCAGCCAGCTAGCCAGCCAGCTAGCCCGCTAGCCAGCCAGCTAGCCTGCTAGCCAGCCCGCTAGCCTGGCAGCTATCCAGCCAGCTAGCCCACTAGCGAGCCCGCTAGCCAGGCAGCTAGCCCGCTAGCCAGCTAGCCAGCTAGCCCGCTAGCCAGCCAGCTAGCCCGCTAGCCAGCCAGCTAGCCCGCTAGCCAGCCAGCTAGCCCGCTAGCCAGCCCGCTAGCCATCCAGCTAGCCCGCTAGCCAGCCAGCTAGCCCGCTAGCCAGCCAGCTAGCCCGCTAGCCAGCCAGCTAGCCCGCTAGCCAGCCAGCTAGCCCGCTAGCCAGCCAGCTAGCCCGCTAGCCAGCTAGCTAGCCAGCCAGCTAGCTAGCCCGCTAGCCAGCCAGCTAGCTAGCCCGCTAGCCAGCCACTAGCCCGCTAGCCAGCCAGCTAGCCCGCTAGCCAGCCCGCTAGCCAGGCAGCTAGTCAGCCAGCTAGCCCGCTAGCCAGCCCGCTAGCCAGCCCGCTAGCCAGCCAGCTAGCCAGCCAGCTAGCCCGCTAGCCAGCCAGCTAGCCCGCTAGCCAGCCCGCTAGCCTGGCAGCTATCCAGCCAGCTAGCCCACTAGCGAGCCCGCTAGCCAGGCAGCTAGCCCGCTAGCCAGCTAGCCCGCTAGCCAGCTAGCCCGCTAGCCAGCCAGCTAGCCCGCTAGCCAGCCAGCTAGCCCGCTAGCCAGGCAGCTATCCAGCCAGCTAGCCCGCTAGCGAGCCCGCTAGCCAGGCAGCTAGCCCGCTAGCCAGCTAGCCAGCCAGCTAGCCCGCTAGCCATCTAGCCAGCCAGCTAGCCCGCTAGCCAGCCACTAGCCAGCTAGCCCGCTAGCCAGCCACTAGCCCGCTAGCCAGCTAGCCCGCTAGCCAGCTAGCCCGCTAGCCAGCTAGCCAGCTAGCCCGCTAGCCAGCTAGCCCGCTAGCCAGCCAGCCAGCTAGCCCGCTAGCTAGCTAGCCCAGTAGCCAGCCAGCTAGCCCGATAGCCAGCCAGCTAGCCCGCTAGCCAACCAGCTAGCCAGCCAGCTAGCCCGCCAGCCAGCCCGCTAGCCAGTCAGCTATCCAGCCAGCTAGCCCACTAGCGAGCCCGCTAGCCAGGCAGCTAGCCCGCTAGCCAGCCAGCTAGCCCGCTAGCCAGCCAGCTAGCCCGCCAGCCAGCTAGCCCGCCAGCCAGCTAGCCTGCCAGCCAGCTAGCCTGCCAGCCAGCTAGCCCGCCAGCCAGCTAGCCCGCTAGCAAGCCAGCTAGCCAGCTAGCCAGCCAACTATCCCGCTAGCCAGCCAGCTAGCTAGCCCGCTAGCCAGCCAGCTAGCCCGCTAGCCAGCCACTAGCCCGCTAGCCAGCCAGCTAGCCCGCTAGCCAGCCCGCTAGCCAGGCAGCTAGTCAGCTAGCTAGCCCGCTAGCCAGCCCGCTAGCCAGCCAGCTAGCCAGCCAGCTAGCCCGCTAGCCAGCCAGCTAGCCCGCTAGCCAGCCCGCTAGCCAGTCAGCTATCCAGCCAGCTAGCCCGCTAGCGAGCCCGCTAGCCAGGCAGCTAGCCCGCTAGCCAGCTAGCCAGCCAGCTAGCCCGCTAGCCAGCAAGCCAGCCAGCTAGCCCGCTAGCCAGCCAGCCAGCTAGCCCGCTAGCCAGCCAGCCAGCTAGCCCGCTAGCCAGCCAGCCAGCTAGCTAGCCCGCTAGCCAGCCAGCTAGCTAGCCCGCTAGCAGCCAGCCAGCTAGCCCGCTAGCCAGCCAGCTAGCCAGCCAGCTAGCCCGCTAGCCAGCCAGCCAGCCAGCTAGCCAGCTAGCCCGCTAGCCAGCCAGCCAGCTAGCCCGCTAGCCAGCCAGCTAGCTAGCCCGCTAGCCAGCCAGCTAGTTAGCCCGCTAGCTAGCTAGCCCGCTAGCCAGCCAGTTAGCTAGCCCGCTAGCCAGCCAGCTAGCTAGCCAGCCAGCTAGCCCGCTAGCCAGCCAGCTAGCCAGCCAGCTAGCCCGCTAGCCAGCCAGCTAGCCCGCTAGCCAGCTAGCCCGCTAGCCAGCTAGCCAGCTAACCCGCTAGCCAGCTAGCCCGCTAGCTAGCTAGCCCGCTAGCCAGCCAGCTAGCCCGCTAGCCAGCCCGCTAGCCAGCCAGCTAGCCAGCCAGCTAGCCAGTCAGCTAGCCCGCTAGCCAGCCCGCTAGCCAGGCAGCTATCCAGCCAGCTAGCCCGCTAGCGAGCCCGCTAGCCAGGCAGTTAGCCCGCTAGCCAGCCAGCTAGCCCGCTAGCCAGCCAGCTAGCCCGCTAGCCAGCCAGCCAGCTAGCCCGCTAGCCAGCCAGCTAGCCCGCTAGCCAGCCAGCTAGCCCGCTAGCCAGCCAGCTAGCCCGCTAGCCAGCCAGCTAGCCCGCTAGCCAGCCAGCCAGCTAGCTAGCCCGCTAGCCAGCCAGCTAGCTAGCCCGCTAGCCAGCCAGCTAGCTAGCCCGCTAGCCAGCCAGCTAGCTAGCCCGCTAGCCAGCCAGCTAGCTAGCCCGCTAGCCAGCCAGCTAGCTAGCCCGCTAGCCAGCCAGCTAGCTAGCCCGCTAGCCAGCCAGCTAGCTAGCCCGCTAGCCAGCCAACTAGCTAGCCCGCTAGCCAGCCAGCTAGCTAGCCCGCTAGCCAGCCAGCTAGCTAGCCCGCTAGCCAGCCACTAGCCCGCTAGCCAGCCCGCTAGCCAGGCAGCTAGTCAGCCAGCTAGCCCGCTAGCCAGCCCGCTAGCCAGCCAGCTAGCCAGCCAGCTAGCCCGCTAGCCAGCCTGCTAGCCAGCCCGCTAGCCTGGCAGCTATCCAGCCAGCTAGCCCACTAGCCAGCCCGCTAGCCTGCCAGCTAGCCCGCTAGCCAGCCAGCTAGCCTGCTAGCCAGCCCGCTAGCCTGGCAGCTATCCAGCCAGCTAGCCCACTAGCCAGCCCGCTAGCCTGGCAGCTATCCAGCCAGCTAGCCCACTAGCGAGCCCGCTAGCCAGGCAGCTAGCCCGCTAGCCAGCTAGCCAGCCAGCTAGCCCGCTAGCCAGCCAGCTAGCCCGCTAGCCAGCCAGCTAGCCCGCTAGCCAGCCAGCTAGCCCGCTAGCCAGCCAGCTAGCCCGCTAGCCAGCCAGCTAGCCCGCTAGCCAGCCCGCTAGCCAGGCAGCTATCCAGCCAGCTAGCTAGCCCGCTAGCCAGCCAGCTAGCTAGCCAGCTAGCTAGCCCGCTAGCCAGCCAGCTAGCTAGCCCGCTAGCCAGCCAGCTAGCTAGCCCGCTAGCCAGCCAGCTAGCTAGCCCGCTAGCCAGCCACTAGCCCGCTAGCCAGCCAGCTAGCCCGCTAGCCAGCCCGCTAGCCAGGCAGCTAGTCAGCCAGCTAGCCCGCTAGCCAGCCCGCTAGCCAGCCAGCTAGCCAGCCAGCTAGCCCGCTAGCCAGCCCGCTAGCCTGGCAGCTATCCAGCCAGCTAGCCCACTAGCGAGCCCGCTAGCCAGCTAGCCCGCTAGCCAGCCAGCTAGCCCGCTAGCCCGCTAGCCAGCCAGCTAGCCCGCTAGCCAGCCCGCTAGCCAGCCAGCTAGCTAGCCCGCTAGCCAGCCACTAGCCCGCTAGCCAGCCCGCTAGCCAGGCAGCTAGTCAGCCAGCTAGCCCGCTAGCCAGCCAGCTAGCCCGCTAGCCAGCCAGCTAGCCTGCTAGCCAGCCCGCTAGCCTGGCAGCTATCCAGCCAGCTAGCCCACTAGCCAGCCCGCTAGCCTGGCAGCTATCCAGCCAGCTAGCCCACTAGCGAGCCCGCTAGCCAGGCAGCTAGCCCGCTAGCCAGCTAGCCCGCTAGCCAGCCAGCTAGCCCGCTAGCCAGCCAGCTAGCCCGCTAGCCAGCCGGCTAGCCCGCTAGCCAGCCCGCTAGCCAGGCAGCTATCCAGCCAGCTAGCTAGCCCGCTAGCCAGCCAGCTAGCTAGCCAGCTAGCTAGCCCGCTAGCCAGCCAGCTAGCTAGCCCGCTAGCCAGCCAGCTAGCTAGCCCGCTAGCCAGCCAGCTAGCTAGCCCGCTAGCCAGCCACTAGCTCGCTAGCCAGCCAGCTAGCCCGCTAGCCAGCCCGCTAGCCAGGCAGCTAGTCAGCCAGCTAGCCCGCTAGCCAGCCCGCTAGCCAGCCAGCTAGCCAGCCAGCTAGCCCGCTAGCCAGCCAGCTAGCCCGCTAGCCAGCCCGCTAGCCTGGCAGCTATCCAGCCAGCTAGCCCACTAGCGAGCCCGCTAGCCAGGCAGCTAGCCCGCTAGCCAGCTAGCCCGCTAGCCAGCTAGCCAGCCAGCTAGCCCGCTAGCCAGCCAGCTAGCCCGCTAGCCAGCCAGCTAGCCCGCTAGCCAGCCAGCTAGCCCGCTAGCCAGCCCGCTAGCCAGGCAGCTATCCAGCCAGCTAGCCCGCTAGCGAGCCCGCTAGCCAGGCAGCTAGCCCGCTAGGCAGCTAGCCAGCCAGCTAGCCCGCTAGCCAGCCAGCTAGCCCGCTAGCCAGCCACTAGCCAGCTAGCCCGCTAGCCAGCCACTAGCCCGCTAGCCAGCTAGCCCGCTAGCCAGCTAGCCCGCTAGCCAGCTAGCCAGCTAGCCCGCTAGCCAGCCAGCCAGCTAGCCCGCTAGCCAGCCAGCCAGCTAGCCCGCTAGCTAGCTAGCCCGCTAGCTAGCTAGCCCAGTAGCCAGCCAGCTAGCCCGATAGCCAGCCAGCTAGCCCGCTAGCCAACCAGCTAGCCAGCCAGCTAGCCCGCCAGCCAGCTAGCCCGCCAGCCAGCTAGCCCGCCAGCCAGCTAGCCCGCCAGCCAGCTAGCCCGCCAGCCAGCTAGCCCGCCAGCCAGCTAGCCCGCTAGCAAGCCAGCTAGCCAACTATCCCGCTAGCCAGCCAGCTAGCTAGCCCGCTAGCCAGCCAGCTAGCCCGCTAGCCAGCCACTAGCCCGCTAGCCAGCCCGCTAGCCAGGCAGCTAGCCCGCTAGCCAGCTAGCCAGCCAGCTAGCCCGCTAGCCAGCCAGCTAGCCCGCCAGCCAGCTAGCCCGCCAGCCAGCTAGCCCGCCAGCCAGCTAGCCCGCCAGCCAGCTAGCCCGCCAGCCAGCTAGCCCGCCAGCCAGCTAGCCCGCTAGCAAGCCAGCTAGCCAGCCAACTATCCCGCTAGCCAGCCAGCTAGCTAGCCCGCTAGCCAGCCAGCTAGCCCGCTAGCCAGCCACTAGCCCGCTAGCCAGCCAGCTAGCCCGCTAGCCAGCCCGCTAGCCAGGCAGCTAGTCAGCTAGCTAGCCCGCTAGCCAGCCCGCTAGCCAGCCAGCCAGCTAGCCCGCTAGCCAGCCAGCTAGCCCGCTAGCCAGCCCGCTAGCCAGTCAGCTATCCAGCCAGCTAGCCCGCTAGCCAGGCAGCTAGCCCGCTAGCCAGCTAGCCAGCCAGCTAGCCCGCTAGCCAGCCAGCCAGCTAGCCCGCTAGCCAGCCAGCCAGCTAGCTAGCCCGCTAGCCAGCCAGCTAGCTAGCCCGCTAGCAGCCAGCCACTAGCCCGCTAGCCAGCCAGCTAGCCAGCCAGCTAGCCCGCTAGCCAGCCAGCCAGCTAGCCAGCTAGCCCGCTAGCCAGCCAGCCAGCTAGCCCGCTAGCCAGCCAGCCAGCTAGCCCGCTAGCCAGCCAGCTAGCTAGCGCGCTAGCCAGCCAGCTAGCTAGGCAGCTAGCTAGCCCGCTAGCAAGCCAGCTAGCCAGCCAACTATCCCGCTAGCCAGCCAGCCAACTATCCCGCTAGCCAGCCAGCTAGCTAGCCCGCTAGCCAGCCAGCTAGCCCGCTAGCCAGCCAGCTAGCCCGCTAGCCAGCCAGCCAGCTAGCTAGCCCGCTAGCCAGCCAGCTAGCTAGCCCGCTAGCAGCCAGCCAGCTAGCCCGCTAGCCAGCCACTAGCCCGCTTGCCAGCCAGCTAGCCAGCCAGCTAGCCAGCCAGCTAGCCAGCCAGCTAGCCCGCTAGCCAGCCAGCCAGCTAGCCAGCTAGCCCGCTAGCCAGCTAGCTAGCCCGCTAGCCAGCCAGCTAGCTAGCCCGCTAGCCAGCCAGCTAGCTAGCCCGCTAGCCAGCCAGTTAGCTAGCCCGCTAGCCAGCCAGCTAGCTAGCCAGCCAGCTAGCCCGCTAGCCAGCCAGCTAGCCAGCCAGCTAGCCCGCTAGCCAGCCAGCTAGCCCGCTAGCCAGCCAGCTAGCCCGCTAGCCAGCTAGCCCGCTAGCCAGCTAGCCCGCTAGCCAGCTAGCCCGCTAGCCAGCTAACCCGCTAGCCAGCTAGCCCGCTAGCTAGCTAGCCCGCTAGCCAGCCAGCTAGCCCGCTAGCCAGCCAGCTAGCCCGCTAGCCAGCCCGCTAGCCAGCCAGCTAGCCAGCCAGCTAGCCAGCCAGCTAGCCCGCTAGCCAGCCCGCTAGCCAGGCAGCTATCCAGCCAGCTAGCCCGCTAGCGAGCCCGCTAGCCAGGCAGCTAGCCCGCTAGCCAGCTAGCCAGCCAGCTAGCCCGCTAGCCAGCCAGCTAGCCCGCTAGCCAGCCAGCTAGCCCGCTAGCCAGCCAGCCAGCTAGCTAGCCCGCTAGCCAGCCAGCTAGCTAGCCCGCTAGCCAGCCAGCTAGCTAGCCCGCTAGCCAGCCAGCTAGCTAGCCCGCTAGCCAGCCAGCTAGCTAGCCCGCTAGCCAGCCAGCTAGCTAGCCCGCTAGCCAGCCAGCTAGCTAGCCCGCTAGCCAGCCAGCTAGCTAGCCCGCTAGCCAGCCAGCTAGCTAGCCCGCTAGCCAGCCAGCTAGCTAGCCCGCTAGCCAGCCAGCTAGCTAGCCCGCTAGCCAGCCAACTAGCTAGCCCGCTAGCCAGCCAGCTAGCTAGCCCGCTAGCCAGCCACTAGCCCGCTAGCCAGCCCGCTAGCCAGCCCGCTAGCCAGGCAGCTAGTCAGCCAGCTAGCCCGCTAGCCAGCCCGCTAGCCAGCCAGCTAGCCAGCCAGCTAGCCCGCTAGCCAGCCAGCTAGCCTGCTAGCCAGCCCGCTAGCCTGGCAGCTATCCAGCCAGCTAGCCCACTAGCCAGCCCGCTAGCCTGGCAGCTATCCAGCCAGCTAGCCCACTAGCGAGCCCGCTAGCCAGGCAGCTAGCCAGCTAGCCCGCTAGCCAGCTAGCCAGCCAGCTAGCCCGCTAGCCAGCCAGCTAGCCCGCTAGCCAGCCAGCTAGCCCGCTAGCCAGCCAGCTAGCCCGCTAGCCAGCCCGCTAGCCAGGCAGCTATCCAGCCAGCTAGCTAGCCCGCTAGCCAGCCAGCTAGCTAGCCCGCTAGCCAGCCAGCTAGCTAGCCCGCTAGCCAGCCAGCTAGCTAGCCCGCTAGCCAGCCACTAGCCCGCTAGCCAGCCAGCTAGCCCGCTAGCCAGCCCGCTAGCCAGGCAGCTAGTCAGCCAGCTAGCCCGCTAGCCAGCCCGCTAGCCAGCCAGCTAGCCAGCCAGCTAGCCCGCTAGCCAGCCAGCTAGCCCGCTAGCCAGCCCGCTAGCCTGGCAGCTATCCAGCCAGCTAGCCCACTAGCGAGCCCGCTAGCCAGGCAGCTAGCCCGCTAGCCAGGCAGCTAGCCCGCTAGCCAGCCAGCTAGCCCGCTAGCCAGCCAGCTAGCCCGCTAGCCAGCCCGCTAGCCAGGCAGCTATCCAGCCAGCTAGCCCGCTAGCCAGGCAGCTAGCCCGCTAGCCAGCTAGCCAGCCAGCTAGCCCGCTAGCCAGCCAGCTAGCCCGCTAGCCAGCCAGCTAGCCCGCTAGCCAGCCACTAGCCCGCTAGCCAGCTAGCCAGCTAGCCAGCCAGCCAGCTAGCCCGCTAGCTAGCTAGCCCAGTAGCCAGCCAGCTAGCCCGATAGCCAGCCAGCTAGCCCGCTAGCCAACCAGCTAGCCAGCCAGCTAGCCCGCCAGCCAGCTAGCCCGCCAGCCAGCTAGCCCGCCAGCCAGCTAGCCCGCCAGCCAGCTAGCCCGCCAGCCAGCTAGCCCGCCAGCCAGCTAGCCCGCCAGCCAGCTAGCCCGCTAGCAAGCCAGCTAGCCAACTATCCCGCTAGCCAGCCAGCTAGCTAGCCCGCTAGCCAGCCAGCTAGCCCGCTAGCCAGCCACTAGCCCGCTAGCCAGCCCGCTAGCCAGGCAGCTAGTCAGCTAGCTAGCCCGCTAGCCAGCCCGCTAGCCAGCCAGCCAGCTAGCCCGCTAGCCAGCCAGCTAGCCCGCTAGCCAGCCCGCTAGCCAGTCAGCTATCCAGCCAGCTAGCCCACTAGCGAGCCCGCTAGCCAGGCAGCTAGCCCGCTAGCCAGCTAGCTAGCCAGCCAGCTAGCCCGCTAGCCAGCCAGCTAGCCCGCTAGCCAGCCCGCTAGCCAGCCAGCTAGCCCGCTAGCCAGCCAGCTAGCTCGCTAGCCAGCCAGCTAGCCCGCTAGCCAGCCAGCTAGCCCGCTAGCCAGCCAGCTAGCCCGCTAGCCAGCCAGCTAGCCCGCTAGCCAGCCAGCTAGCCCGCTAGCCAGCCAGCTAGCCCGCTAGCCAGCCAGCTAGCCCGCTAGCCAGCCAGCTAGCCCGCTAGCCAGCCAGCTAGCCCGCTAGCCAGCCAGCTAGCCCGCTAGCCAGCCAGCCAGCTAGCCAGCCAGCTAGCCAGCCAGCAAGCCCGCTAGCCAGCTAGCCCGCTAGCCAGCCAGCCAGCCAGCTAGCCAGCAAGCCCGCTAGCCAGCAAGCCCGCTAGCCAGCTAGCCCGCTAGCCAGCCAGCTAGCCCGCTAGCCAGCCAGCCAGCTAGCCAGCCAGCTAGCCAGCCAGGCAGCTAGCCCGCTAGCCAGCCAGCTAGCCCGCTAGCCAGCCAGTTAGCCCGCTAGCCAGCCAGCTAGCCAGCTAGCCCGCTAGTCAGCTAGCCCGCTAGCCGGCTAGCCCGCTAGCCAGCCAGCTAGCCCGCTAGCCAGCCAGCTAGCCCGCTAGCCCGCTAGCCAGCCAGCTAGCCCGCTAGCCAGCCAGCTAGCCCGCTAGCCAGCCAGCTAGCCCGCTAGCCAGCCAGCTAGCCCGCCAGCCAGCTAGCCCGCCAGCCAGCTAGCCAGCCAGCTAGCCAGCCAGCAAGCCCGCTAGCCAGCAAGCCCGCTAGCCAGCTAGCCCGCTAGCCAGCCAGCTAGCCCGCTAGCCAGCCAGCTAGCCCGCTAGCCAGCCAGCTAGCCCGCTAGCCAGCCAGGCAGCTAGCCCGCTAGCCAGCCAGCTAGCCCTCTAGCCAGGCCGCTAGCCAGCCAGCTAGCCCGCTAGCCAGCCAGCTAGCCCGCTAGCCAGGCCGCTAGCCAGCCAGCTAGCCCGCTAGCCCGCCAGCTAGCCAGCTAGCCCGCTAGCCAGCCAGCTAGCCCGCTAGCCAGCTATCCCGCTAACCAGCTAGCCCGCTAGCCAGCTAGCCCGCTAGCCAGCCAGCTAGCCCGCTAGCCAGCTATCCCGCTAACCAGCTAGCCAGCTAGCCCGCTAGCCAGCCAGCTAGCCCGCTAGCCAGCCAGCTAGCCCGCTAGCCAGCCAGCTAGCCCGCTAGCCAGCCAGCTAGCCCGCTAGCCAGCCAGCTAGCCCGCTAGCCAGCCAGCTAGCCCGCTAGCCAGCCAGCTAGCCAGCCAGCTAGCCCGCTAGCCCGCTAGACAGCTAGCCCGCTTGCCCGCCAGCCAGCCAGCTAGCCCGCTAGCCAGGCAGCTAGCCCGCTAGCCAGGCAGCTAGCCCGCTAGCCAGCTAGCTAGCCCGATAGCCAGCCAGCTAGCTAGCCCGATAGCCAGCCAGCCAGCTAGCCAGCCAGCTAGCCCGCTAGCCAGCCCGCTAGCCAGCCAGCTAGCCCGCCAGCTAGCCCGCGAGCCAGCTGCCCCGCTAGCCAGCCAGCTAGCCCGCTAGCCAGCCAGCTAACCAGCCAGCTAGCCCGCTAGCCAGCCAGCTAGCCAGCCAGCTAGCCCGCTAGCAAGCCAGCTAGCCAGCCAGCTAGCCCGCTAGCCAGCCAGCCAGCTAGCCCGCTAGCCAGCTAGCCCGCTAGCCAGCCAGCCAGCTAGCCCGCTAGCCAGCCAGCCAGCTAGCCCGCTAGCCAGCCAGCCAGCTAGCCCGCTAGCCAGCTAGCCCGCTAGCCAGCCAGCCAGCTAGCCCGCTAGCCAGCCCGCTAGCCAGCCAGCAAGCCCGCTAGCCAGCTAGCCAGCCAGGCAGCTAGCCCGCTAGCCAGCCAGCTAGCCCGCTAGCCAGCCAGCTAGCCAGCCAGATAGCCCGCTAGCCAGCCAGCTAGCCCGCTAGCCAGCCAGCCAGCTAGCCAGCCAGCTAGCCCGCTAGCCAGCCAGCTAGCCAGCCAGCCAGCCAGCTAGCCAGCCAGCTAGCCCGCTAGCCAGCCAGCTAGCCAGCCAGCTAGCCAGCCAGCTAGCCAGCCAGCCAGCCAGCTAGCCCGCTAGCCAGCCAGCTAGCCAGCTAGCCCGCTAGCCAGCTAGCCCGCTAGCCAGCCAGCTAGCCCGCTAGCCAGCCAGCTAGCCCGCTAGCCAGCCAGCTAGCCCGCCAGCCAGCTAGCCAGCCAGGCAGCTAGCCAGCCAGGCAGCTAGCCCGCTAGCCAGGCAGCTAGCCAGCCAGCTAGCCCGCTAGCCAGCCAGCTAGCCCGCCAGCCAGCTAGCCAGCCAGGTAGCTAGCCCGCTAGCCAGGCAGCTAGCCCGCTAGCCAGCCAGCTAGCCCGCTAGCCAGCCAGCTAGCCAGCCAGCAAGCCCGCTAGCCAGCCAGCTAGCCCGCTAGCCAGCCAGCCAGCTAGCCAGCCAGCTAGCCAGCCAGGCAGCTAGCCCGCTAGCCAGGCAGCTAGCCCGCTAGCCAGCCAGCTAGCCAGCCAGCTAGCCCGCTAGCCAGCCAGCTAGCCCGCTAGCCAGCCAGCTAGCCCGCTAGCCAGCCAGCCAGCTAGCCAGCCAGCTAGCCCGCTAGCCAGCCAGCTAGCCCGCTAGCCAGCCAGCTAGCCAGCCAGCTAGCCCGCTAGCCAGCCAGCTAGCCCGCTAGCCAGCCAGCCAGCCAGCCAGCTAGCCCGCTAGCCAGCTAGCCCGCTAGCCAGCTAGCCCGCTAGCCAGCCCGCTAGCTAGCTCGATAGCCCGCTAGCCAGCCAGCTAGCTAGCCCGATAGCCAGCCAGCCAGCCCGCTAGCCAGCCAGCTAGCCCGCTAGCCAGCCAGCTAGCCCGCTAGCCAGCCAGCTAGCCCGCCAGCCAGCTAGCCAGCCAGGTAGCTAGCCCGCTAGCCAGGCAGCTAGCCCGCTAGCCAGCCAGCTAGCCTGCTAGCCAGCCAGCCAGCCAGCTAGCCAGCCAGCAAGCCCGCTAGCCAGCCAGCAAGCCCGCTAGCCAGCCAGCTAGCCCGCTAGCCAGCCAGCCAGCTAGCCAGCCAGCTAGCCCGCTAGCCAGCTAGCCAGCCAGGCAGCTAGCCCGCTAGCCAGCCAGCTAGCCCGCTAGCCAGCCAGTTAGCCCGCTAGCCAGCCAGCTAGCCCGCTAGCCAGCTAGCCAGCCAGGCAGCTAGCCCGCTAGCCAGCCAGTTAGCCCGCTAGCCAGCCAGCTAGCCCGCTAGCCAGCCAGCTAGCCCGCCAGCCAGCTAGCCAGCCAGGCAGCTAGCCCGCTAGCCAGGCAGCTAGCCCGCTAGCCAGCCAGCTAGCCCGCTAGCCAGCCAGCTAGCCCGCTAGCCAGCCAGCTAGCCCGCTAGCCAGCCAGCTAGCCCGCTAGCCAGCCAGCTAGCCCGCTAGCCAGCCAGCTAGCCCGCTAGCCAGCCAGCTAGCCCGCTAGCCAGCCAGCTAGCCCGCTAGCCAGCCAGCTAGCCCGCTAGCCAGCCAGCTAGCCCGCTAGCCAGCCAGCTAGCCCGCTAGCCAGCCAGCTAGCCCGCTAGCCAGCCAGCTAGCCCGCTAGCCAGCCAGCTAGCCCGCTAGCCAGCCAGCTAGCCCGCTAGCCAGCCAGCTAGCCCGCTAGCCAGCCAGCTAGCCCGCTAGCCAGCCAGCTAGCCCGCTAGCCAGCCAGCTAGCCCGCTAGCCAGCCAGCTAGCCCGCTAGCCAGCCAGCTAGCCCGCTAGCCAGCCAGCTAGCCCGCTAGCCAGCCAGCTAGCCCGCTAGCCAGCCAGTTAGCCCGCTAGCCAGCCAGTTAGCCCGCTAGCCAGCCAGCTAGCCCGCTAGCCAGCCAGCTAGCCCGCCAGCCAGCTAGCCAGCCAGGCAGCTAGCCCGCTAGCCAGGCAGCTAGCCCGCTAGCCAGCCAGCTAGCCCGCTAGCCAGCCAGCTAGCCCGCTAGCCAGCCAGCTAGCCCGCTAGCCAGCCAGCTAGCCCGCTAGCCAGCCAGCTAGCCCGCTAGCCAGCCAGCTAGCCCGCTAGCCAGCCAGCTAGCCCGCTAGCCAGCCAGCTAGCCCGCTAGCCAGCCAGCTAGCCCGCTAGCCAGCCAGCTAGCCCGCTAGCCAGCCAGCTAGCCCGCTAGCCAGCCAGCTAGCCCGCTAGCCAGCCAGCTAGCCCGCTAGCCAGCCAGCTAGCCCGCTAGCCAGCCAGCTAGCCCGCTAGCCAGCCAGCTAGCCCGCTAGCCAGCCAGCTAGCCCGCTAGCCAGCCAGCTAGCCCGCTAGCCAGCCAGCTAGCCCGCTAGCCAGCCAGCTAGCCCGCTAGCCAGCCAGCTAGCCCGCTAGCCAGCCAGCTAGCCCGCTAGCCAGCCAGCTAGCCCGCTAGCCAGCCAGCTAGCCCGCTAGCCAGCCAGCTAGCCCGCTAGCCAGCCAGCTAGCCCGCTAGCCAGCCAGCTAGCCCGCTAGCCAGCCAGCTAGCCCGCTAGCCAGCCAGCTAGCCCGCTAGCCAGCCAGCTAGCCCGCTAGCCAGCCAGCTAGCCCGCTAGCCAGCCAGCTAGCCCGCTAGCCAGCCCGCTAGCCAGCCAGCTAGCTAGCCCGCTAGCCAGCCAGCCAGCCAGCCAGCCAGCTAGCCAGCCAGCCAGCAAGCCCGCTAGCCAGCTAGCCAGCCAGCAAGCCCGCTAGCCAGCTAGCCCGCTAGCCAGCTAGCCCGCTAGCCAGCCAGCTAGCCAGCCAGCTAGCCAGCTAGCCAGCAAGCCCGCTAGCCAGCTAGCCCGCTAGCCAGCCAGCTAGCCCGCTAGCCAGCCAGCCAGCTAGCCAGCCAGCTAGCCAGCCAGCTAGCCCGCTAGCCAGCCAGGCAGCTAGCCCGCTAGCCAGCCAGCTAGCCCGCTAGCCAGCCAGTTAGCCCGCTAGCCAGCCAGCTAGCCCGCTAGTCAGCTAGCCCGCTAGCCGGCCAGCTAGCTAGCCCGCTAGCCAGCCAGCTAGCCCGCTAGCCAGCCAGCTAGCCCGCTAGCCAGCCAGCTAGCCAGCCAGCTAGCCCGCTAGCCAGCCAGCTAGCCCGCTAGCCAGCCAGCTAGCCCGCTAGCCAGCCAGCTAGCCCGCTAGCCAGCCAGCTAGCCCGCTAGCCAGCCAGCTAGCCCGCTAGCCAGCCAGCTAGCCCGCTAGCCAGCCAGCTAGCCAGCCAGCTAGCCCGCTATCCAGCCAGCTAGCCCGCTAGCCAGCCAGCTAGCCCGCTAGCCAGCCAGCTAGCCCGCCAGCCAGCTAGCCAGCCAGCTAGCCAGCCAGCAAGCCCGCTAGCCAGCAAGCCCGCTAGCCAGCTAGCCCGCTAGCCAGCCAGCTAGCCCGCTAGCCAGCCAGCTAGCCCGCTAGCCAGCCAGCTAGCCCGCTAGCCAGCCAGCTAGCCCGCTAGCCAGCCAGCTAGCCCGCTAGCCAGCCAGGCAGCTAGCCCGCTAGCCAGCCAGGCAGCTAGCCCGCTAGCCAGCCAGCTAGCCCGCTAGCCAGGCCGCTAGCCAGCCAGCTAGCCCGCTAGCCCGCCAGCTAGCCAGCTAGCCCGCTAGCCAGCCAGCTAGCCCGCTAGCCAGCCAGCTAGCCCGCTAGCCAGCTATCCCGCTAACCAGCTAGCCAGCTAGCCCGCTAGCCAGCCAGCTAGCCCGCTAGCCAGCTATCCCGCTAACCAGCTAGCCAGCTAGCCCGCTAGCCAGCTAGCCCGCTAGCCAGCCAGCTAGCCCGCTAGCCAGCCAGCTAGCCCGCTAGCCAGCCAGCTAGCCCGCTAGCCAGCCAGCTAGCCCGCTAGCCAGCCAGCTAGCCCGCTAGCCAGCCAGCTAGCCAGCCAGCTAGCCCGCTAGCCAGCTAGCCCGCTAGCCAGCTAGCCCGCTAGCCAGCTAGCCCGCTAGCCCGCCAGCCAGCCAGCTAGCCCGCTAGCCAGGCAGCTAGCCCGCTAGCCAGGCAGCTAGCCCGCTAGCCAGCTAGCTAGCCCGATAGCCAGCCAGCTAGCTAGCCCGATAGCCAGCCAGCCAGCTAGCCAGCCAGCTAGCCCGCTAGCCAGCCCGCTAGCCAGCCAGCTAGCCCGCCAGCTAGCCCGCCAGCTAGCCCGCGAGCCAGCTACCCCGCTAGCCAGCCAGCTAGCCCGCTAGCCAGCCAGCTAGCCCGCTAGCAAGCAGGCTAGCCAGCCAGCTAGCCCGCTAGCAAGCAGGCTAGCCAGCCAGCTAGCCCGCTAGCAAGCCAGCTAGCCAGCCAGCTAGCCCGCTAGCAAGCCAGCTAGCCAGCCAGCTAGCCCGCTAGCCAGCCAGCCAGCTAGCCCGCTAGCCAGCCAGCCAGCTAGCCCGCTAGCCAGCCAGCCAGCTAGCCCGCTAGCCAGCCAGCCAGCTAGCCCGCTAGCCAGCCAGCCCGCTAGCCAGCTAGCCCGCTAGCCAGCCAGCCAGCTAGCCCGCTAGCCAGCCAGCTAGCCCGCTAGCCAGCTAGCCAGCTAGCCCGCTAGCCAGCCAGCCAGCTAGCCCGCTAGCCAGCCAGCCAGCTAGCCCGCTAGCCAGCCAGCCAGCTAGCCCGCTAGCCAGCCAGCTAGCCCGCTAGCCAGCCAGCCAGCTAGCTAGCCCGCTAGCCAGCCAGCTAGCTAGCCCGCTAGCCAGCCAGCTAGCTAGCCCGCTAGCCAGCCAGCCAGCTAGCCCGCTAGCCAGCCCGCTAGCCAGGCAGCTAGTCAGCCAGCTAGCCCGCTAGCCAGCCCGCTAGCCAGCCAGCTAGCCAGCCAGCTAGCCCGCTAGCCAGCCAGCTAGCTAGCCCGCTAGCCAGCCAGCTAGCTAGCCCGCTAGCCAGCCAGCTAGCTAGCCCGCTAGCCAGCCAGCTAGCTAGCCCGCTAGCCAGCCAACTAGCTAGCCCGCTAGCCAGCCAGCTAGCTAGCCCGCTAGCCAGCCCGCTAGCCAGGCAGCTAGTCAGCCAGCTAGCCCGCTAGCCAGCCCGCTAGCCAGCCAGCTAGCCAGCCAGCTAGCCCGCTAGCCAGCCAGCTAGCCTGCTAGCCAGCCCGCTAGCCTGGCAGCTATCCAGCCAGCTAGCCCACTAGCCAGCCCGCTAGCCTGCCAGCTAGCCCGCTAGCCAGCCAGCTAGCCTGCTAGCCAGCCCGCTAGCCTGGCAGCTATCCAGCCAGCTAGCCCACTAGCCAGCCCGCTAGCCTGGCAGCTATCCAGCCAGCTAGCCCACTAGCGAGCCCGCTAGCCAGGCAGCTAGCCCGCTAGCCAGCTAGCCCGCTAGCCAGCTAGCCAGCCAGCTAGCCCGCTAGCCAGGCCGCTAGCCAGCCAGCTAGCCCGCTAGCCCGCCAGCTAGCCAGCTAGCCCGCTAGCCAGCCAGCTAGCCCGCTAGCCAGCCAGCTAGCCCGCTAGCCAGCTATCCCGCTAACCAGCTAGCCAGCTAGCCCGCTAGCCAGCCAGCTAGCCCGCTAGCCAGCTATCCCGCTAACCAGCTAGCCAGCTAGCCCGCTAGCCAGCTAGCCCGCTAGCCAGCCAGCTAGCCCGCTAGCCAGCCAGCTAGCCCGCTAGCCAGCCAGCTAGCCCGCTAGCCAGCCAGCTAGCCCGCTAGCCAGCCAGCTAGCCCGCTAGCCAGCCAGCTAGCCCGCTAGCCAGCCAGCTAGCCAGCCAGCTAGCCCGCTAGCCAGCTAGCCCGCTAGCCAGCTAGCCCGCTAGCCCGCCAGCCAGCCAGCTAGCCCGCTAGCCAGGCAGCTAGCCCGCTAGCCAGGCAGCTAGCCCGCTAGCCAGCTAGCTAGCCCGATAGCCAGCCAGCTAGCTAGCCCGATAGCCAGCCAGCCAGCTAGCCAGCCAGCTAGCCCGCTAGCCAGCCCGCTAGCCAGCCAGCTAGCCCGCCAGCTAGCCCGCCAGCTAGCCCGCGAGCCAGCTACCCCGCTAGCCAGCCAGCTAGCCCGCTAGCCAGCCAGCTAGCCCGCTAGCAAGCAGGCTAGCCAGCCAGCTAGCCCGCTAGCAAGCAGGCTAGCCAGCCAGCTAGCCCGCTAGCAAGCCAGCTAGCCAGCCAGCTAGCCCGCTAGCAAGCCAGCTAGCCAGCCAGCTAGCCCGCTAGCCAGCCAGCCAGCTAGCCAGCTAGCCCGCTAGCCAGCTAGCTAGCTAGCCCGCTAGCCAGCCAGCTAGCCCGCTAGCCAGCCCGCTAGCCAGCCAGCTAGCACCGCTAGCCAGCCAGCTAGCCCGCTAGCCAGCCAGCTAGCCAGCCAGCTAGCCCGCTAGCCAGCCAGCTAGCCCGCTAGCCAGCCAGCTAGCCCGCTAGCCAGCCAGCTAGCCCGCTAGCCAGCCAGCTAGCCCGCTAGCCAGCTAGCACGCTAGCCAGCCAGCTAGCCCGCTAGCCAGCCAGCTAGCCCGCTAGCCAGCCAGCTAGCCCGCTAGCCAGCCAGCTAGCCCGCTAGCCAGCCAGCTAGCCCGCTAGCCAGCCAGCTAGCCCGCTAGCCAGCCCGCTAGCCAGCCCGCTAGCCAGCCCGCTAGCCAGCCAGCTAGCCCGCTAGCCAGCCAGCTAGCCCGCTAGCCAGCCAGCTAGCCCGCTAGCCAGCCAGCTAGCCCGCTAGCCAGCCAGCTAGCACCGCTAGCCAGCCAGCTAGCCCGCTAGCCAGCCAGCTAGCCCGCTAGCCAGCCAGCTAGCCCGCTAGCCAGCCAGCTAGCCCGCTAGCCAGCCAGCTAGCCCGCTAGCCAGCTAGCCCGCTAGCCAGCCAGCTAGCCCGCTAGCCAGCCAGCTAGCCCGCTAGCCAGCTATCCCGCTAGCCAGCTAGCTCGCTAGCCAGCCAGCTAGCCCGCTAGCCAGCCAGCTAGCCCGCTAGCCAGCCCGCTAGCCAGGCAGCTAGTCAGCCAGCTAGCCCGCTAGCCAGCCCGCTAGCCAGCCAGCTAGCCAGCCAGCTAGCCCGCTAGCCAGCCAGCTAGCCAGCCAGCTAGCCCGCTAGCCAGCCAGCTAGCCTGCTAGCCAGCCCGCTAGCCTGGCAGCTATCCAGCCAGCTAGCCCACTAGCGAGCCCGCTAGCCAGGCAGCTAGCCCGCTAGCCAGCCAGCTAGCCCGCTAGCCAGCCAGCTAGCCCGCTAGCCAGCCAGCTAGCCCGCTAGCCAGCCAGCTAGCCCGCTAGCCAGCCCGCTAGGCAGCCAGCTAGCCCGCTAGCCAGCCAGCTAGCCCGCTAGCCAGCCAGCTAGCCCGCTATCCAGCCAGCTAGCCCGCTAGCCAGCCAGCTAGCCCGCTAGCCAGCCAGCTAGCCCGCTAGCCAGCCAGCTAGCCCGCTAGCCAGCCAGCTAGCCCGCTAGCCAGCCAGCTAGCCCGCTAGCCAGCTAGCTAGCCAGCCAGCTAGCTAGCCCGCTAGCCAGCCAGCTAGCTAGCCCGCTAGCCAGCCACTAGCCCGCTAGCCAGCCAGCTAGCCCGCTAGCCAGCCCGCTAGCCAGGCAGCTAGTCAGCCAGCTAGCCCGCTAGCCAGCCCGCTAGCCAGCCAGCTAGCCAGCCAGCTAGCCCGCTAGCCAGCCAGCTAGCCCGCTAGCCAGCCCGCTAGCCTGGCAGCTATCCAGCCAGCTAGCCCACTAGCGAGCCCGCTAGCCAGGCAGCTAGCCCGCTAGCCAGCTAGCCCGCTAGCCAGCTAGCCCGCTAGCCAGCTAGCCAGCCAACTAGCCCGCTAGCCAGCCAGCTAGCCCGCTAGCCAGCCCGCTAGCCAGGCAGCTATCCAGCCAGCTAGCCCGCTAGCCATCTAGCCAGCCAGCTAGCCCGCTAGCCAGCCACTAGCCAGCTAGCCCGCTAGCCAGCCACTAGCCCGCTAGCCAGCTAGCCCGCTAGCCAGCTAGCCCGCTAGCCAGCTAGCCAGCTAGCCAGCTAGCCCACTAGCCAGCCAGCCAGCTAGCCCGCTAGCTAGCTAGCCCAGTAGCCAGCCAGCTAGCCCGATAGCCAGCCAGCTAGCCCGCTAGCCAACCAGCTAGCCAGCCAGCTAGCCCGCCAGCCAGCTAGCCCGCCAGCCAGCTAGCCCGCCAGCCAGCTAGCCCGCCAGCCAGCTAGCCCGCTAGCAAGCCAGCTAGTCAGCCAACTATCCCGCTAGCCAGCCAGCTAGCTAGCCCGCTAGCCAGCCAGCTAGCCCGCTAGCCAGCCACTAGCCCGCTAGCCAGCCAGCTAGCCCGCTAGCCAGCCCGCTAGCCAGGCAGCTAGTCAGCTAGCTAGCCCGCTAGCCAGCCCGCTAGCCAGCCAGCTAGCCAGCCAGCTAGCCCGCTAGCCAGCCAGCTAGCCCGCTAGCCAGCCCGCTAGCCAGTCAGCTATCCAGCCAGCTAGCCCACTAGCGAGCCCGCTAGCCAGGCAGCTAGCCCGCTAGCCAGCCAGCTAGCCCGCTAGCCAGCCAGCTAGCCCGCCAGCCAGCTAGCCCGCCAGCCAGCTAGCCCGCCAGCCAGCTAGCCCGCCAGCCAGCTAGCCCGCCAGCCAGCTAGCCCGCTAGCAAGCCAGCTAGCCAGCCAACTATCCCGCTAGCCAGCCAGCTAGCTAGCCCGCTAGCCAGCCAGCTAGCCCGCTAGCCAGCCACTAGCCCGCTAGCCAGCCAGCTAGCCCGCTAGCCAGCCCGCTAGCCAGGCAGCTAGTCAGCTAGCTAGCCCGCTAGCCAGCCCGCTAGCCAGCCCGCTAGCCAGCCAGCTAGCCAGCCAGCTAGCCCGCTAGCCAGCCAGCTAGCCCGCTGGCCAGCCCGCTAGCCAGTCAGCTATCCAGCCAGCTAGCCCGCTAGCGAGCCCGCTAGCCAGGCAGCTAGCCCGCTAGCCAGCTAGCCATCCAGCTAGCCCGCTAGCCCGCTAGCCAGCCAGCCAGCTAGCCCGCTAGCCAGCCAGCCAGCTAGCTAGCCCGCTAGCAGCCAGCCAGCTAGCCCGCTAGCCAGCCACTAGCCCGCTAGCCAGCCAGCTAGCCAGCCAGCTAGCCCGCTAGCCAGCCAGCCAGCCAGCTAGCCAGCTAGCCCGCTAGCCAGCCAGCCAGCTAGCCCGCTAGCCAGCCAGCTAGCTAGCCCGCTAGCCAGCCAGCTAGCTAGCCCGCTAGCTAGCTAGCCCGCTAGCCAGCCAGTTAGCTAGCCCGCTAGCCAGCCAGCTAGCTAGCCAGCCAGCTAGCCCGCTAGCCAGCCAGCTAGCCAGCCAGCTAGCCAGCCAGCTAGCCCGCTAGCCAGCTAGCCCGCTAGCCAGCTAGCCAGCTAACCCGCTAGCCAGCTAGCCCGCTAGCTAGCTAGCCCGCTAGCCAGCCAGCTAGCCCGCTAGCCAGCCCGCTAGCCAGCCAGCTAGCCAGCCAGCTAGCCAGCCAGCTAGCCCGCTAGCCAGCCCGCTAGCCAGGCAGCTATCCAGCCAGCTAGCCCGCTAGCGAGCCCGCTAGCCAGGCAGTTAGCCCGCTAGCCAGCCAGCTAGCCCGCTAGCCAGCCAGCCAGCTAGCCCGCTAGCCAGCCAGCTAGCCCGCTAGCCAGCCAGCTAGCCCGCTAGCCAGCCAGCTAGCCCGCTAGCCAGCCAGCTAGCCCGCTAGCCAGCTAGCCCGCTAGCCAGCCAGCTAGCCCGCTAGCCAGCCAGCTAGCCCGCTAGCCAGCTATCCCGCTAGCCAGCTAGCTCGCTAGCCAGCCAGCTAGCCCGCTAGCCAGCCAGCTAGCCCGCTAGCCAGCCCGCTAGCCAGGCAGCTAGTCAGCCAGCTAGCCCGCTAGCCAGCCCGCTAGCCAGCCAGCTAGCCAGCCAGCTAGCCCGCTAGCCAGCCAGCTAGCCAGCCAGCTAGCCCGCTAGCCAGCCAGCTAGCCTGCTAGCCAGCCCGCTAGCCTGGCAGCTATCCAGCCAGCTAGCCCACTAGCGAGCCCGCTAGCCAGGCAGCTAGCCCGCTAGCCAGCTAGCCCGCTAGCCAGCCAGCTAGCCCGCTAGCCAGCCAGCTAGCCCGCTAGCCAGCCAGCTAGCCCGCTAGCCAGCCCGCTAGCCAGCCAGCTAGCCCGCTAGCCAGCCAGCTAGCCCGCTAGCCAGCCAGCTAGCCCGCTAGCCAGCCAGCTAGCCCGCTAGCCAGCCAGCTAGCCCGCTAGCCAGCCAGCTAGCCCGCTAGCCAGCCAGCTAGCCCGCTAGCCAGCTAGCTAGCCAGCCAGCTAGCTAGCCCGCTAGCCAGCCAGCTAGCTAGCCCGCTAGCCAGCCACTAGCCCGCTAGCCAGCCAGCTAGCCCGCTAGCCAGCCCGCTAGCCAGGCAGCTAGTCAGCCAGCTAGCCCGCTAGCCAGCCCGCTAGCCAGCCAGCTAGCCAGCCAGCTAGCCCGCTAGCCAGCCAGCTAGCCCGCTAGCCAGCCCGCTAGCCTGGCAGCTATCCAGCCAGCTAGCCCACTAGCGAGCCCGCTAGCCAGGCAGCTAGCCCGCTAGCCAGCTAGCCCGCTAGCCAGCTAGCCCGCTAGCCAGCCAGCTAGCCCGCTAGCCAGCCAGCTAGCCCGCTAGCCAGGCAGCTATCCAGCCAGCTAGCCCGCTAGCGAGCCCGCTAGCCAGGCAGCTAGCCCGCTAGCCAGCTAGCCAGCCAGCTAGCACGCTAGCCATCTAGCCAGCCAGCTAGCCCGCTAGCCAGCCACTAGCCAGCTAGCCCGCTAGCCAGCCACTAGCCCGCTAGCCAGCTAGCCCGCTAGCCAGCTAGCCAGCTAGCCCGCTAGCCAGCTAGCCCGCTAGCCAGCCAGCCAGCTAGCCCGCTAGCTAGCTAGCCCAGTAGCCAGCCAGCTAGCCCGATAGCCAGCCAGCTAGCCCGCTAGCCAACCAGCTAGCCAGCCAGCTAGCCCGCCAGCCAGCTAGCCCGCCAGCCAGCTAGCCCGCCAGCCAGCTAGCCCGCTAGCAAGCCAGCTAGTCAGCCAACTATCCCGCTAGCCAGCCAGCTAGCTAGCCCGCTAGCCAGCCAGCTAGCCCGCTAGCCAGCCACTAGCCCGCTAGCCAGCCAGCTAGCCCGCTAGCCAGCCCGCTAGCCAGGCAGCTAGTCAGCTAGCTAGCCCGCTAGCCAGCCCGCTAGCCAGCCAGCTAGCTAGCCCGCTAGCCAGCCAGCTAGCCCGCTAGCCAGCCCGCTAGCCAGTCAGCTATCCAGCCAGCTAGCCCACTAGCGAGCCCGCTAGCCAGGCAGCTAGCCCGCTAGCCAGCCAGCTAGCCCGCTAGCCAGCCAGCTAGCCCGCCAGCCAGCTAGCCCGCCAGCCAGCTAGCCTGCCAGCCAGCTAGCCTGCCAGCCAGCTAGCCCGCTAGCAAGCCAGCTAGCCAGCTAGCCAGCCAACTATCCCGCTAGCCAGCCAGCTAGCTAGCCCGCTAGCCAGCCAGCTAGCCCGCTAGCCAGCCACTAGCCCGCTAGCCAGCCAGCTAGCCCGCTAGCCAGCCCGCTAGCCAGGCAGCTAGTCAGCTAGCTAGCCCGCTAGCCAGCCCGCTAGCCAGCCAGCTAGCCAGCCAGCTAGCCCGCTAGCCAGCCAGCTAGCCCGCTAGCCAGCCCGCTAGCCAGTCAGCTATCCAGCCAGCTAGCCCGCTAGCGAGCCCGCTAGCCAGGCAGCTAGCCCGCTAGCCAGCTAGCCAGCCAGCTAGCCCGCTAGCCAGCTAGCCAGCCAGCTAGCCCGCTAGCCAGCCAGCCAGCTAGCCCGCTAGCCAGCCAGCCAGCTAGCCCGCTAGCCAGCCAGCCAGCTAGCTAGCCCGCTAGCCAGCCAGCTAGCTAGCCCGCTAGCAGCCAGCCAGCTAGCCCGCTAGCCAGCCAGCTAGCCAGCCAGCTAGCCCGCTAGCCAGCCAGCCAGCCAGCTAGCCAGCTAGCCCGCTAGCCAGCCAGCCAGCTAGCCCGCTAGCCAGCCAGCTAGCTAGCCCGCTAGCCAGCCAGCTAGCTAGCCCGCTAGCTAGCTAGCCCGCTAGCCAGCCAGTTAGCTAGCCCGCTAGCCAGCCAGCTAGCTAGCCAGCCAGCTAGCCCGCTAGCCAGCCAGCTAGCCAGCCAGCTAGCCCGCTAGCCCGCTAGCCAGCCAGCTAGCCCGCTAGCCAGCTAGCCCGCTAGCCAGCTAGCCAGCTAACCCGCTAGCCAGCTAGCCCGCTAGCTAGCTAGCCCGCTAGCCAGCCAGCTAGCCCGCTAGCCAGCCCGCTAGCCAGCCAGCTAGCCAGCCAGCTAGCCAGCCAGCTAGCCCGCTAGCCAGGCAGCTATCCAGCCAGCTAGCCCGCTAGCGAGCCCGCTTGCCAGGCAGTTAGCCCGCTAGCCAGCCAGCTAGCCCGCTAGCCAGCCAGCCAGCTAGCCCGCTAGCCAGCCAGCTAGCCCGCTAGCCAGCCAGCTAGCCCGCTAGCCAGCCAGCCAGCTAGCTAGCCCGCTAGCCAGCCAGCTAGCTAGCCCGCTAGCCAGCCAGCTAGCTAGCCCGCTAGCCAGCCAGCTAGCTAGCCCGCTAGCCAGCCAGCTAGCTAGCCCGCTAGCCAGCCAGCTAGCTAGCCCGCTAGCCAGCCAGCTAGCTAGCCCGCTAGCCAGCCAACTAGCTAGCCCGCTAGCCAGCCAGCTAGCTAGCCCGCTAGCCAGCCAGCTAGCTAGCCCGCTAGCCAGCCACTAGCCCGCTAGCCAGCCCGCTAGCCAGGCAGCTAGTCAGCCAGCTAGCCCGCTAGCCAGCCCGCTAGCCAGCCAGCTAGCCAGCCAGCTAGCCCGCTAGCCAGCCTGCTAGCCAGCCCGCTAGCCTGGCAGCTATCCAGCCAGCTAGCCCACTAGCCAGCCCGCTAGCCTGCCAGCTAGCCCGCTAGCCAGCCAGCTAGCCTGCTAGCCAGCCCGCTAGCCTGGCAGCTATCCAGCCAGCTAGCCCACTAGCCAGCCCGCTAGCCTGGCAGCTATCCAGCCAGCTAGCCCACTAGCGAGCCCGCTAGCCAGGCAGCTAGCCCGCTAGCCAGCTAGCCAGCCAGCTAGCCCGCTAGCCAGCCAGCTAGCCCGCTAGCCAGCCAGCTAGCCCGCTAGCCAGCCAGCTAGCCCGCTAGCCAGCCCGCTAGCCAGGCAGCTATCCAGCCAGCTAGCTAGCCCGCTAGCCAGCCAGCTAGCTAGCCAGCTAGCTAGCCCGCTAGCCAGCCAGCTAGCTAGCCCGCTAGCCAGCCAGCTAGGTAGCCCGCTAGCCAGCCAGCTAGCTAGCCCGCTAGCCAGCCACTAGCCCGCTAGCCAGCCAGCTAGCCCGCTAGCCAGCCCGCTAGCCAGGCAGCTAGTCAGCCAGCTAGCCCGCTAGCCAGCCCGCTAGCCAGCCAGCTAGCCAGCCAGCTAGCCCGCTAGCCAGCCCGCTAGCCTGGCAGCTATCCAGCCAGCTAGCCCACTAGCGAGCCCGCTAGCCAGCTAGCCCGCTAGCCAGCCAGCTAGCCCGCTAGCCCGCTAGCCAGCCAGCTAGCCCGCTAGCCAGCCCGCTAGCCAGCCAGCTAGCTAGCCCGCTAGCCAGCCACTAGCCCGCTAGCCAGCCCGCTAGCCAGGCAGCTAGTCAGCCAGCTAGCCCGCTAGCCAGCCAGCTAGCCCGCTAGCCAGCCAGCTAGCCTGCTAGCCAGCCCGCTAGCCTGGCAGCTATCCAGCTAGCCCGCTAGCCCGCTAGCCAGCTAGCCAGCTAACCCGCTAGCCAGCTAGCCCGCTAGCTAGCTAGCCCGCTAGCCAGCCAGCTAGCCCGCTAGCCAGCCCGCTAGCCAGCCAGCTAGCCAGCCAGCTAGCCAGCCAGCTAGCCCGCTAGCCAGCCCGCTAGCCAGGCAGCTATCCAGCCAGCTAGCCCGCTAGCGAGCCCGCTTGCCAGGCAGTTAGCCCGCTAGCCAGCCAGCTAGCCCGCTAGCCAGCCAGCCAGCTAGCCCGCTAGCCAGCCAGCTAGCCCGCTAGCCAGCCAGCTAGCCCGCTAGCCAGCCAGCTAGCCCGCTAGCCAGCCAGCCAGCTAGCTAGCCCGCTAGCCAGCCAGCTAGCTAGCCCGCTAGCCAGCCAGCTAGCTAGCCCGCTAGCCAGCCAGCTAGCTAGCCCGCTAGCCAGCCAGCTAGCTAGCCCGCTAGCCAGCCAGCTAGCTAGCCCGCTAGCCAGCCAACTAGCTAGCCCGCTAGCCAGCCAGCTAGCTAGCCCGCTAGCCAGCCAGCTAGCTAGCCCGCTAGCCAGCCACTAGCCCGCTAGCCAGCCCGCTAGCCAGGCAGCTAGTCAGCCAGCTAGCCCGCTAGCCAGCCCGCTAGCCAGCCAGCTAGCCAGCCAGCTAGCCCGCTAGCCAGCCTGCTAGCCAGCCCGCTAGCCTGGCAGCTATCCAGCCAGCTAGCCCACTAGCCAGCCCGCTAGCCTGCCAGCTAGCCCGCTAGCCAGCCAGCTAGCCTGCTAGCCAGCCCGCTAGCCTGGCAGCTATCCAGCCAGCTAGCCCACTAGCCAGCCCGCTAGCCTGGCAGCTATCCAGCCAGCTAGCCCACTAGCGAGCCCGCTAGCCAGGCAGCTAGCCCGCTAGCCAGCTAGCCAGCCAGCTAGCCCGCTAGCCAGCCAGCTAGCCCGCTAGCCAGCCAGCTAGCCCGCTAGCCAGCCAGCTAGCCCGCTAGCCAGCCAGCTAGCCCGCTAGCCAGCCCGCTAGCCAGGCAGCTATCCAGCCAGCTAGCTAGCCCGCTAGCCAGCCAGCTAGCTAGCCAGCTAGCTAGCCCGCTAGCCAGCCAGCTAGCTAGCCCGCTAGCCAGCCAGCTAGGTAGCCCGCTAGCCAGCCAGCTAGCTAGCCCGCTAGCCAGCCACTAGCCCGCTAGCCAGCCAGCTAGCCCGCTAGCCAGCCCGCTAGCCAGGCAGCTAGTCAGCCAGCTAGCCCGCTAGCCAGCCCGCTAGCCAGCCAGCTAGCCAGCCAGCTAGCCCGCTAGCCAGCCCGCTAGCCTGGCAGCTATCCAGCCAGCTAGCCCACTAGCGAGCCCGCTAGCCAGCTAGCCCGCTAGCCAGCCAGCTAGCCCGCTAGCCCGCTAGCCAGCCAGCTAGCCCGCTAGCCAGCCCGCTAGCCAGCCAGCTAGCTAGCCCGCTAGCCAGCCACTAGCCCGCTAGCCAGCCCGCTAGCCAGGCAGCTAGTCAGCCAGCTAGCCCGCTAGCCAGCCAGCTAGCCCGCTAGCCAGCCAGCTAGCCTGCTAGCCAGCCCGCTAGCCTGGCAGCTATCCAGCCAGCTAGCCCACTAGCCAGCCCGCTAGCCTGGCAGCTATCCAGCCAGCTAGCCCACTAGCGAGCCCGCTAGCCAGGCAGCTAGCCCGCTAGCCAGCTAGCCCGCTAGCCAGCCAGCTAGCCCGCTAGCCAGCCAGCTAGCCCGCTAGCCAGCCGGCTAGCCCGCTAGCCAGCCCGCTAGCCAGGCAGCTATCCAGCCAGCTAGCTAGCCCGCTAGCCAGCCAGCTAGCTAGCCAGCTAGCTAGCCCGCTAGCCAGCCAGCTAGCTAGCCCGCTAGCCAGCCAGCTAGCTAGCCCGCTAGCCAGCCAGCTAGCTAGCCCGCTAGCCAGCCACTAGCTCGCTAGCCAGCCAGCTAGCCCGCTAGCCAGCCCGCTAGCCAGCCCGCTAGTCAGCCAGCTAGCCCGCTAGCCAGCCCGCTAGCCAGCCAGCTAGCCAGCCAGCTAGCCCGCTAGCCAGCCAGCTAGCCCGCTAGCCAGCCCGCTAGCCTGGCAGCTATCCAGCCAGCTAGCCCACTAGCGAGCCCGCTAGCCAGGCAGCTAGCCCGCTAGCCAGCTAGCCCGCTAGCCAGCTAGCCAGCCAGCTAGCCCGCTAGCCAGCCAGCTAGCCCGCTAGCCAGCCAGCTAGCCCGCTAGCCAGCCAGCTAGCCCGCTAGCCAGCCCGCTAGCCAGGCAGCTATCCAGCCAGCTAGCCCGCTAGCGAGCCCGCTAGCCAGGCAGCTAGCCCGCTAGCCAGCTAGCCAGCCAGCTAGCCCGCTAGCCAGCCAGCTAGCCCGCTAGCCAGCCACTAGCCAGCTAGCCCGCTAGCCAGCCACTAGCCCGCTAGCCAGCTAGCCCGCTAGCCAGCTAGCCCGCTAGCCAGCTAGCCAGCTAGCCCGCTAGCCAGCCAGCCAGCTAGCCCGCTAGCCAGCCAGCCAGCTAGCCCGCTAGCTAGCTAGCCCGCTAGCTAGCTAGCCCAGTAGCCAGCCAGCTAGCCCGATAGCCAGCCAGCTAGCCCGCTAGCCAACCAGCTAGCCAGCCAGCTAGCCCGCCAGCCAGCTAGCCCGCCAGCCAGCTAGCCCGCCAGCCAGCTAGCCCGCCAGCCAGCTAGCCCGCCAGCCAGCTAGCCCGCCAGCCAGCTAGCCCGCTAGCAAGCCAGCTAGCCAACTATCCCGCTAGCCAGCCAGCTAGCTAGCCCGCTAGCCAGCCAGCTAGCCCGCTAGCCAGCCACTAGCCCGCTAGCCAGCCCGCTAGCCAGGCAGCTAGCCCGCTAGCCAGCTAGCCAGCCAGCTAGCCCGCTAGCCAGCCAGCTAGCCCGCCAGCCAGCTAGCCCGCCAGCCAGCTAGCCCGCCAGCCAGCTAGCCCGCCAGCCAGCTAGCCCGCCAGCCAGCTAGCCCGCTAGCAAGCCAGCTAGCCAGCCAACTATCCCGCTAGCCAGCCAGCTAGCTAGCCCGCTAGCCAGCCAGCTAGCCCGCTAGCCAGCCACTAGCCCGCTAGCCAGCCAGCTAGCCCGCTAGCCAGCCCGCTAGCCAGGCAGCTAGTCAGCTAGCTAGCCCGCTAGCCAGCCCGCTAGCCAGCCAGCCAGCTAGCCCGCTAGCCAGCCAGCTAGCCCGCTAGCCAGCCCGCTAGCCAGTCAGCTATCCAGCCAGCTAGCCCGCTAGCCAGGCAGCTAGCCCGCTAGCCAGCTAGCCAGCCAGCTAGCCCGCTAGCCAGCCAGCCAGCTAGCCCGCTAGCCAGCCAGCCAGCTAGCTAGCCCGCTAGCCAGCCAGCTAGCTAGCCCGCTAGCAGCCAGCCACTAGCCCGCTAGCCAGCCAGCTAGCCAGCCAGCTAGCCCGCTAGCCAGCCAGCCAGCTAGCCCGCTAGCCAGCCAGCCAGCTAGCCCGCTAGCCAGCCAGCCAGCTAGCCCGCTAGCCAGCCAGCTAGCTAGCGCGCTAGCCAGCCAGCTAGCTAGGCAGCTAGCTAGCCCGCTAGCAAGCCAGCTAGCCAGCCAACTATCCCGCTAGCCAGCCAGCCAACTATCCCGCTAGCCAGCCAGCTAGCTAGCCCGCTAGCCAGCCAGCTAGCCCGCTAGCCAGCCAGCTAGCCCGCTAGCCAGCCAGCCAGCTAGCTAGCCCGCTAGCCAGCCAGCTAGCTAGCCCGCTAGCAGCCAGCCAGCTAGCCCGCTAGCCAGCCACTAGCCCGCTTGCCAGCCAGCTAGCCAGCCAGCTAGCCAGCCAGCTAGCCCGCTAGCCAGCCAGCCAGCTAGCCAGCTAGCCCGCTAGCCAGCTAGCTAGCCCGCTAGCCAGCCAGCTAGCTAGCCCGCTAGCCAGCCCGCTAGCCAGCCAGTTAGCTAGCCCGCTAGCCAGCCAGCTAGCTAGCCAGCCAGCTAGCCCGCTAGCCAGCCAGCTAGCCAGCCAGCTAGCCCGCTAGCCAGCCAGCTAGCCCGCTAGCCAGCCAGCTAGCCCGCTAGCCAGCCAGCTAGCCCGCTAGCCAGCCACTAGCCCGCCAGCCAGCTAGCCCGCTAGCCAGCTAGCCCGCTAGCCAGCCAGCCAGCTAGCCCGCTAGCTAGCTAGCCCAGTAGCCAGCCAGCTAGCCCGATAGCCAGCCAGCTAGCCCGCTAGCCAACCAGCTAGCCAGCCAGCTAGCCCGCCAGCCAGCTAGCCCGCCAGCCAGCTAGCCCGCTAGCTAGCTAGCCCAGTAGCCAGCCAGCTAGCCCAGTAGCCAGCCAGCTAGCCCGCCAGCCAGCTAGCCCGCTAGCAAGCCAGCTAGCCAACTATCCCGCTAGCCAGCCAGCTAGCTAGCCCGCTAGCCAGCCAGCTAGCCCGCTAGCCAGCCACTAGCCCGCTAGCCAGCCCGCTAGCCAGGCAGCTAGTCAGCTAGCTAGCCCGCTAGCCAGCCCGCTAGCCAGCCAGCCAGCTAGCCCGCTAGCCAGCCAGCTAGCCCGCTAGCCAGCCCGCTAGCCAGTCAGCTATCCAGCCAGCTAGCCCACTAGCGAGCCCGCTAGCCAGGCAGCTAGCCCGCTAGCCAGCTAGCCCGCTAGCCAGCTAGCTAGCCAGCCAGCTAGCCCGCTAGCCAGCCAGCTAGCCCGCTAGCCAGCCCGCTAGCCAGCCAGCTAGCCCGCTAGCCAGCCAGCTAGCTCGCTAGCCAGCCAGCTAGCCCGCTAGCCAGCCAGCTAGCCCGCTAGCCAGCCAGCTAGCCCGCTAGCCAGCCAGCTAGCCCGCTAGCCAGCCAGCTAGCCCGCTAGCCAGCCAGCTAGCCCGCTAGCCAGCCAGCTAGCCCGCTAGCCAGCCAGCTAGCCCGCTAGCCAGCCAGCCAGCTAGCCAGCCAGCTAGCCAGCCAGCAAGCCCGCTAGCCAGCTAGCCCGCTAGCCAGCCAGCCAGCCAGCTAGCCAGCCAGCTAGCCAGCAAGCCCGCTAGCCAGCCAGCTAGCCCGCTAGCCAGCCAGCCAGCTAGCCAGCCAGCTAGCCCGCTAGCCAGCTAGCCAGCCAGGCAGCTAGCCCGCTAGCCAGCCAGCTAGCCCGCTAGCCAGCCAGTTAGCCCGCTAGCCAGCCAGCTAGCCAGCTAGTCAGCTAGCCCGCTAGCCGGCCAGCTAGCTAGCCCGCTAGCCAGCCAGCTAGCCCGCTAGCCAGCCAGCTAGCCCGCTAGCCAGCCAGCTAGCCCGCTAGCCAGCCAGCTAGCCAGCCAGCTAGCCCGCTAGCCAGCCAGCTAGCCCGCTAGCCAGCCAGCTAGCCCGCCAGCCAGCTAGCCCGCCAGCCAGCTAGCCAGCCAGCTAGCCAGCCAGCAAGCCCGCTAGCCAGCAAGCCCGCTAGCCAGCCAGCTAGCCCGCTAGCCAGCCAGCTAGCCCGCTAGCCAGCCAGGCAGCTAGCCCGCTAGCCAGCCAGCTAGCCCGCTAGCCAGGCCGCTAGCCAGCCAGCTAGCCCGCTAGCCAGCCAGCTAGCCCGCTAGCCAGGCCGCTAGCCAGCCAGCTAGCCCGCTAGCCCGCCAGCTAGCCCGCTAGCCAGCCAGCTAGCCCGCTAGCCAGCCAGCTAGCCCGCTAGCCAGCCAGCTAGCCCGCTAGCCAGCTATCCCGCTAACCAGCTAGCCCGCTAGCCAGCTAGCCCGCTAGCCAGCCAGCTAGCCCGCTAGCCAGCTATCCCGCTAACCAGCTAGCCAGCTAGCCCGCTAGCCAGCTAGCCCGCTAGCCAGCTAGCCCGCTAGCCAGCCAGCTAGCCCGCTAGCCAGCCAGCTAGCCCGCTAGCCAGCCAGCTAGCCCGCTAGCCAGCCAGCTAGCCCGCTAGCCAGCCAGCTAGCCCGCTAGCCAGCCAGCTAGCCAGCCAGCTAGCCCGCTAGCCAGCTAGCCCGCTAGACAGCTAGCCAGCTAGCCCGCTAGCCAGCCAGCTAGCCCGCTAGCCAGCCAGCTAGCCCGCTAGCCAGCCAGCTAGCCCGCTAGCCAGCCAGCTAGCCCGCTAGCCAGCCAGCTAGCCAGCCAGCTAGCCCGCTAGCCAGCTAGCCCGCTAGACAGCTAGCCCGCTTGCCCGCCAGCCAGCCCGCTAGCCAGCCAGCTAGCCCGCTAGCCAGCCAGCTAGCCCGCTAGCCAGCCAGCTAGCCCGCTAGCCAGCCAGCTAGCCCGCTAGCCAGCCAGCTAGCCCGATAGCCAGCCAGCTAGCTAGCCCGATAGCCAGCCAGCCAGCCCGCTAGCCAGCCAGCTAGCCCGCCAGCTAGCCCGCCAGCTAGCCCGCGAGCCAGCTGCCCCGCTAGCCAGCCAGCTAGCCCGCTAGCCAGCCAGCTAACCAGCCAGCTAGCCCGCTAGCCAGCCAGCTAGCCAGCCAGCTAGCCCGCTAGCAAGCCAGCTAGCCAGCTAGCCCGCTAGCCAGCCAGCCAGCTAGCCCGCTAGCCAGCTAGCCCGCTAGCCAGCCAGCCAGCTAGCCCGCTAGCCAGCCAGCCAGCTAGCCCGCTAGCCAGCCAGCCAGCTAGCCCGCTAGCCAGCCAGCCAGCTAGCCCGCTAGCCAGCCCGCTAGCCAGCCAGCAAGCCCGCTAGCCAGCTAGCCAGCCAGGCAGCTAGCCCGCTAGCCAGGCAGCTAGCCCGCTAGCCAGCCAGCTAGCCCGCTAGCCAGCCAGCCCGCTAGCCAGCCAGCTAGCCCGCTAGCCAGCCAGCCAGCTAGCCAGCCAGCTAGCCCGCTAGCCAGCCAGCTAGCCAGCCAGCCAGCCAGCTAGCCAGCCAGCTAGCCCGCTAGCCAGCCAGCTAGCCAGCCAGCCAGCTAGCCAGCCAGCTAGCCAGCCAGCTAGCCAGCCAGCTAGCCAGCCAGCTAGCCAGCCAGCCAGCTAGCCAGCCAGCTAGCCCGCTAGCCAGCCAGCTAGCCCGCTAGCCAGCTAGCCCGCTAGCCAGCTAGCCCGCTAGCCAGCCAGCTAGCCCGCTAGCCAGCCAGCTAGCCCGCTAGCCAGCCAGCTAGCCCGCCAGCCAGCTAGCCAGCCAGGCAGCTAGCCAGCCAGGCAGCTAGCCAGCCAGCTAGCCCGCTAGCCAGCCAGCTAGCCCGCCAGCCAGCTAGCCAGCCAGGTAGCTAGCCCGCTAGCCAGGCAGCTAGCCCGCTAGCCAGCCAGCTAGCCCGCTAGCCAGCCAGCTAGCCCGCTAGCCAGCCAGCTAGCCAGCCAGCAAGCCCGCTAGCCAGCCAGCTAGCCCGCTAGCCAGCCAGCTAGCCAGCCAGGCAGCTAGCCCGCTAGCCAGGCAGCTAGCCCGCTAGCCAGCCAGCTAGCCAGCCAGCTAGCCCGCTAGCCAGCCAGCTAGCCAGCCAGCTAGCCCGCTAGCCAGCCAGCTAGCCCGCTAGCCAGCCCGCTAGCCAGCCAGCCAGCTAGCCAGCCAGCTAGCCCGCTAGCCAGCCAGCTAGCCCGCTAGCCAGCCAGCTAGCCAGCCAGCTAGCCAGCTAGCCAGCCAGCTAGCCCGCTAGCCAGCCAGCTAGCCCGCTAGCCAGCCAGCCAGCCAGCCAGCTAGCCCGCTAGCCAGCCCGCTAGCCAGCTAGCCCGCTAGCCAGCTAGCCCGCTAGCCAGCTAGCCCGCTAGCCAGCCCGCTAGCTAGCTCGATAGCCCGCTAGCCAGCCAGCTAGCTAGCCCGATAGCCAGCCAGCCAGCCCGCTAGCCAGCCAGCTAGCCCGCTAGCCAGCCAGCTAGCCCGCTAGCCAGCCAGCTAGCCCGCCAGCCAGCTAGCCAGCCAGGTAGCTAGCCCGCTAGCCAGGCAGCTAGCCCGCTAGCCAGCCAGCTAGCCCGCTAGCCAGCCAGCCAGCCAGCTAGCCAGCCAGCAAGCCCGCTAGCAAGCCCGCTAGCCAGCCAGCAAGCCCGCTAGCCAGCCAGCTAGCCCGCTAGCCAGCCAGCCAGCTAGCCAGCCAGCTAGCCAGCCAGCTAGCCCGCTAGCCAGCTAGCCAGCCAGCTAGCCCGCTAGCCAGCTAGCCAGGCAGCTAGCCCGCAGCTAGCCAGGCAGCTAGCCCGCTAGCCAGCCAGCTAGCCCGCTAGCCAGCCAGTTAGCCCGCTAGCCAGCCAGCTAGCCCGCTAGCCAGCTAGCCAGCCAGGCAGCTAGCCCGCTAGCCAGCCAGTTAGCCCGCTAGCCAGCCAGCTAGCCCGCTAGCCAGCCAGCTAGCCCGCCAGCCAGCTAGCCAGCCAGGCAGCTAGCCCGCTAGCCAGGCAGCTAGCCCGCTAGCCAGCCAGCTAGCCCGCTAGCCAGCCAGCTAGCCCGCTAGCCAGCCAGCTAGCCCGCTAGCCAGCCAGCTAGCCCGCTAGCCAGCCAGCTAGCCCGCTAGCCAGCCAGCTAGCCCGCTAGCCAGCCAGCTAGCCCGCTAGCCAGCCAGCTAGCCCGCTAGCCAGCCAGCTAGCCCGCTAGCCAGCCAGCTAGCCCGCTAGCCAGCCAGCTAGCCCGCTAGCCAGCCAGCTAGCCCGCTAGCCAGCCAGCTAGCCCGCTAGCCAGCCAGCTAGCTCGCTAGCCAGCCAGCTAGCCCGCTAGCCAGCCAGCTAGCCCGCTAGCCAGCCAGCTAGCCCGCTAGCCAGCCAGCTAGCCCGCTAGCCAGCCAGCTAGCCCGCTAGCCAGCCAGCTAGCCCGCTAGCCAGCCAGCTAGCCCGCTAGCCAGCCAGCCAGCCAGCTAGCCAGCCAGCCAGCAAGCCCGCTAGCCAGCTAGCCAGCCAGCAAGCCCGCTAGCCAGCTAGCCAGCCAGCTAGCCAGCAAGCCCGCTAGCCAGCTAGCCCGCTAGCCAGCCAGCTAGCCCGCTAGCCAGCCAGCCAGCTAGCCAGCCAGCTAGCCAGCCAGCAAGCCCGCTAGCCAGCAAGCCCGCTAGCCAGCTAGCCCGCTAGCCAGCCAGCTAGCCCGCTAGCCAGCCAGCTAGCCCGCTAGCCAGCCAGGCAGCTAGCCCGCTAGCCAGCCAGCTAGCCCGCTAGCCAGGCCGCTAGCCAGCCAGCTAGCCCGCTAGCCAGCCAGCTAGCCCGCTAGCCAGGCCGCTAGCCAGCCAGCTAGCCCGCTAGCCCGCCAGCTAGCCCGCTAGCCAGCCAGCTAGCCCGCTAGCCAGCCAGCTAGCCCGCTAGCCAGCTATCCCGCTAACCAGCTAGCCAGCTAGCCCGCTAGCCAGCCAGCTAGCCCGCTAGCCAGCTATCCCGCTAACCAGCTAGCCAGCTAGCCCGCTAGCCAGCTAGCCCGCTAGCCAGCCAGCTAGCCCGCTAGCCAGCTAGCCCGCTAGCCAGCTAGCCCGCTAGCCAGCCAGCTAGCCCGCTAGCCAGCCAGCTAGCCCGCTAGCCAGCCAGCTAGCCCGCTAGCCAGCCAGCTAGCCCGCTAGCCAGCCAGCTAGCCCGCTAGCCAGCCAGCTAGCCAGCCAGCTAGCCCGCTAGCCAGCTAGCCCGCTAGCCCGCTAGCCAGCTAGCCCGCTAGCCAGCTAGCCCGCTAGCCAGCTAGCCCGCTAGCCCGCTAGCCAGCTAGCCCGCTAGCCAGCTAGCCCGCTAGCCCGCCAGCCAGCCAGCTAGCCCGCTAGCCAGGCAGCTAGCCCGCTAGCCAGGCAGCTAGCCCGCTAGCCAGCTAGCTAGCCCGAGAGCCAGCCAGCTAGCTAGCCCGATAGCCAGCCAGCCAGCTAGCCAGCCAGCTAGCCAGCCAGCTAGCCCGCTAGCCAGCCCGCTAGCCAGCCAGCTAGCCCGCCAGCTAGCCCGCCAGCTAGCCCGCGAGCCAGCTACCCCGCTAGCCAGCCAGCTAGCCCGCTAGCCAGCCAGCTAGCCAGCCAGCTAGCCCGCTAGCCAGCCAGCTAGCCAGCCAGCTAGCCCGCTAGCAAGCAGGCTAGCCAGCCAGCTAGCCCGCTAGCCAGCCAGCCAGCTAGCCAGCTAGCCCGCTAGCCAGCCAGCCAGCTAGCCCGCTAGCCAGCCAGCCAGCTAGCCCGCTAGCCAGCCAGCCAGCTAGCCCGCTAGCCAGCCAGCCCGCTAGCCAGCTAGCCCGCTAGCCAGCCAGCCAGCTAGCCCGCTAGCCAGCCAGCTAGCCCGCTAGCCAGCCAGCCAGCTAGCCCGCTAGCCAGCCAGCCCGCTAGCCAGCTAGCCCGCTAGCCAGCCAGCCAGCTAGCCCGCTAGCCAGCCAGCTAGCCCGCTAGCCAGCTAGCCCGCTAGCCAGCTAGCCCGCTAGCCAGCCAGCCAGCTAGCCCGCTAGCCAGCCAGCCAGCTAGCCCGCTAGCCAGCCAGCCAGCTAGCCCGCTAGCCAGCTAGCCCGCTAGCCAGCCAGCCAGCTAGCCCGCTAGCCAGCCAGCTAGCCCGCTAGCCAGCCCGCTAGCCAGCCAGCTAGCCCCCTAGGCAGCCAGCCAGCTAGGCCGCTAGCCAGCCAGCCAGCTAGCCCCCTACCCAGCAGCCCGCTAGCCAGCCAGCTAGCCAGCCAGCTAGCCCGCTAGCCAGCCAGCTAGCCCGCTAGCCAGCCAGCTAGCCCGCTAGCCAGCCAGCTAGCCCGCCAGCCAGCTAGCCAGCCAGGCAGCTAGCCAGCCAGGCAGCTAGCCCGCTAGCCAGGCAGCTAGCCCGCTAGCCAGGCAGCTAGCCCGCTAGCCAGCCAGCTAGCCAGCCAGGCAGCTAGCCCGCTAGCCAGGCAGCTAGCCCGCTAGCCAGCCAGCTAGCCCGCTAGCCAGCCAGCTAGCCCGCTAGCCAGCCAGCTAGCCCGCTAGCCAGCCAGCTAGCCCGCTAGCTAGCCCGCTAGCCAGCCAGCTAGCCCGCTAGCCAGCCAGCTAGCCCGCTAGCCAGCCAGCTAGCCCGCTAGCCAGCCAGCTAGCCCGCTAGCCAGCCAGCTAGCCCGCTAGCCAGCCAGCTAGCCCGCTAGCCAGCCAGCTAGCCCGCTAGCCAGCCAGCCAGCTAGCCAGCCAGCTAGCCCGCTAGCCAGCCAGCTAGCCAGCCAGCCAGCCAGCTAACCAGCCGGCTAGCCCGCTAGCCAGCCCGCTAGCCAGCCAGCTAGCCCGCTAGCCAGCTAGCCCGCTAGCCAGCTAGCCCGCTAGCCAGCTAGCCCGCTAGCCAGCTAGCCCGCTAGCCAGGCAGCTTGCCCGCTACCCAGCCAGCTAGCCCGCTAGCCAGCCAGTTAGCCCGCTAGCCAGCCAGCTAGCCCGCTAGCCAGCCAGCTAGCCCGCTAGCCAGCCAGCTAGCCCGCTAGCCAGCCAGCTAGCCCGCTAGCCAGCCAGCTAGCCCGCTAGCCAGCCAGTTAGCCCGATAGCCAGCCAGCCAGCCCGCTAGCCAGCCAGCTAGCCCGCTAGCCAGCCAGCTAGCCCGCCAGCCAGCTAGCCAGCCAGGCAGCTAGCCCGATAGCCAGCCAGCCAGCCCGCTAGCCAGCCAGCTAGCCCGCTAGCCCGCTAGCCAGCCAGCTAACCCGCTAGCCCGCTAGCCAGCCAGCTAGCCCGCCAGCCAGCTAGCCAGCCAGGCAGCTAGCCCGCTAGCCAGCCAGCTAGCCCGCTAGCCAGGCAGCTAGCCCGCTAGCCAGCCAGCTAGCCCGCTAGCCAGCCAGTTAGCCCGCTAGCCAGCTAGCCCGCTAGCCAGCCAGGCAGCTAGCCCGCTAGCCAGCCAGCTAGCCCGCCAGCCAGCTAGCCAGCCAGGCAGCTAGCCCGCTAGCCAGCCAGCTAGCCCGCTAGCCAGCCAGCTAGCCCGCTAGCCAGCCAGCTAGCCCGCTAGCCAGCCAGCTAGCCCGCTAGCCAGCCAGCTAGCCCGCTAGCCAGCCAGCTAGCCCGCTAGCCAGCCACCTAGCCCGCTAGCCAGCCAGCTAGCCCGCCAGCCAGCCAGCTAGCCCGCTAGCCAGGCAGCTAGCCCGCTAGCCAGGCAGCTAGCCCGATAGCCAGCCAGCTAGCTAGCCCGATAGCCAGCCAGCTAGCTAGCCCGATAGCCAGCCAGCCAGCTAGCCCGCTACCCAGCAGCCCGCTAGCCAGCCAGCTAGCCAGCCAGCTAGCCCGCTAGCCAGCCAGCTAGCCCGCTAGCCAGCCAGCTAGCCCGCTAGCAAGCCAGCTAGCCCGCTAGCCAGCCAGCTAGCCCGCTAGCAAGCCAGCTAGCCCGCTAGCCAGCCAGCTAGCCCGCTAGCCAGCCAGCTAGCCCGCTAGCCAGCCAGCTAGCCAGCCAGCTAGCCCGCTAGCCAGCCAGCTAGCCCGCCAGCCAGCCCGCTAGCCAGCCAGCTAGCCCGCTAGCCAGCCAGCTAGCCCGCTAGCCAGCCAGCTAGCCCGCTAGCCAGCCAGCTAGCCCGCTAGCCAGCCAGCTAGCCCGCTAGCCAGCCAGCTAGCCCGCCAGCTAGCCCGCCAGCCAGCTAGCCCGCTAGCCAGCCCGCTAGCCAGCCAGCTAGCCCGCCAGCTAGCCCGCTAACCAGCCCGCTAGCCAGTCAGCTAGCCCGCCAGCTAGCCCGCTAGCCAGCCAGCTAGCCAGCCAGCTAGCCAGCCAACTAGCCCGCTAGCAAGCAGGCTAGCCAGCCAGCAAGCAGGCTAGCCAGCCAGCAAGCAGGCTAGCCAGCCAGCTAGCCAGCCAGCTAGCCCGCTAGCCAGTCAGCTAGCCCGCTAGCCAGCCAGCTAGCCCGCTAGCCAGCCAGCTAGCCCGCTAGCCAGCCAGCTAGCCCGCTAGCCAGCCAGCTAGCCCGCTAGCCAGCCAGCTAGCCCGCTAGCCAGCCAGCTAGCCCGCTAGCCAGCCAGCTAGCCCGCTAGCCAGCCAGCTAGCCCGCTAGCCAGCCAGCTAGCCCGCTAGCCAGCCAGCTAGCCAGCCAGCTAGCCCGCTAGCCAGCAAGCTAGCCCGCTAGCCAGCAAGCTAGCCCGCTAGCCAGCCAGCTAGCCCGCTAGCCAGCCCGCTAGCCAGCCAGCTAGCCCGCTAGCCAGCCAGATAGCCCGCTAGCCAGCCAGCCAGCTAGCCAGCCAGCCCGCTAGCCAGCCAGCCAGCTAGCCCGCTAGCCAGCCAGCTAGCTAGCCCGCTAGCCAGCCAGCTAGCCCGCTAGCCAGCCAGCTAGCTAGCCCGCTAGCCAGCCAGCTAGCTAGCCCGCTAGCCAGCCAGCTAGCTAGCCCGCTAGCCAGCCAGCTAGCCCGCTAGCCAGCCAGCTAGCCCGCTAGCCAGCCAGCTAGCCCGCTAGCTAGCTAGCCCGCTAGCCAGCCAGCTAGCCCGATAGCCAGCCAGCTAGCCCGCTAGCCAACCAGCTAGCCCGCTAGCCAGCCAGCTAGCCCGCTAGCAAGCCAGCTAGCCAGCCAACTATCCCGCTAGCCAGCCAGCTAGCTAGCCCGCTAGCCTGCCAGCTAGCCCGCTAGCCAGCCAGCTAGCCCGCTAGCCAGCCCGCTAGCCAGGCAGCTGGTCAGCCAGCTAGCCAGCCCGCTAGCCAGCCAGCTAGCCAGCTAGCCCGCTAGCCAGCCCGCTAGCCAGGCAGCTATCCAGCCAGCTATCCCGCTAGCCAGGCAGCTAGCCCGCTAGCCAGCCAGCTAGCCCGCTAGCCAGCCAGCCAGCTAGCCCGCTAGCCAGCCAGCTAGCTAGCCCGCTAGCCAGCCAGCCAGCTAGCCAGCCAGCTAGCCCGCTAGCCAGCCAGCTAGCTAGCCCGCTAGCCACCCAGCTAGCCAGCCAGCTAGCTAGCCCGCTAGCCAGCCAGCTAGCTAGCCCGCTAGCCAGCCAGCTAGCTAGCCCGCTAGCCAGCCAGCTAGCTAGCCCGCTAGCCAGCTAGCTAGCCCGCTAGCCAGCCAGCTAGCTAGCCCGCTAGCCAGCTAGCTAGCCCGCTAGCCAGCCAGCTAGCCAGCCAGCTAGCCCGCTAGCCAGACAGCTAGCCAGCCAGCTAGCCCGCTAGCCAGCCAGCTAGCCCGCTAGCCAGCCAGCTAGCCCGCTAGCCAGCCAGCTAGCCCGCTAGCCAGCCAGCTAGCCCGCTAGCCAGCCAGCTAGCCCGCTAGCCAGCCAGCTAGCCCGCTAGCCAGCCAGCTAGCCCGCTAGCCAGCCAGCTAGCCCGCTAGCCAGCCAGCTAGCCCGCTAGCCAGCCAGCTAGCCCGCTAGCCAGCCAGCTAGCCCGCTAGCCAGCCAGCTAGCCCGCTAGCCAGCCAGCTAGCCCGCCAGCCAGCTAGCCCGCCAGCCAGCTAGCCCGCCAGCCAGCTAGCCCGCTAGCCAGCCAGCTAGCCAGCTAGCCCGCTAGCCAGCCAGCCACCTAGCCAGCCAGCTAGCCCGCTAGCCAGCTAGCCCGCTAGCCCGCCAGCCAGCCAGCTAGCCCGCTAGCCAGCCAGCTAGCCCGCTAGCCAGCCAGCCAGCCAGCCAGCTAGCCAGCCAGCTAGCCCGCTAGCCAGCAAGCTAGCCCGCTAGCCAGCCAGCTAGCCCGCTAGCCAGCCCGCTAGCCAGCCAGCTAGCCCGCTAGCCAGCCAGCTAGCCAGATAGCCCGCTAGCCAGCTAGCCCGCTAGCCAGCCAGCCAGCTAGCCAGCCAGCCCGCTAGCCAGCAGCCCACTAGCCAGCCAGCCAGCCCGCTAGCCAGCAGCCCACTAGCCAGCCAGCTAGCCCGCTAGCCAGCAAGCTAGCCCGCTAGCCAGCCAGCTAGCCCGCTAGCCAGCCAGCTAGCCAGCCAGCAAGCCCGCTAGCCCGCTAGCCAGCCAGCTAGCCCGCTAGCCAGCTAGCCCGCTAGCCAGCCAGCTAGCCAGCCAGCTAGCCCGCTAGCCAGCCAGCTAGCCCGCTAGCTAGCCCGATAGCCAGCCAGCCAGCCCGCTAGCCAGCCAGCTAGCCCGCTAGCCAGCCAGCTAGCCCGCTAGCCAGCCAGCTAGCCCGCTAGCCAGCCAGCTAGCCCGCTAGCCCGCTAGCCAGCCAGCTAGCCCGCTAGCCAGCCAGCTAGCCCGCCAGCCAGCTAGCCCGCTAGCCAGCCAGCTAGCCCGCTAGCCAGCTAGCTGGCTGGCTAGTGGGCTAGCTGGCTGGCTAGTGGGCTAGCTGGCTGGCTAGTGGGCTAGCTGGCTGGCTAGCGGGCTAGCTGGCTGGCTAGTGGGCTAGCTGGCTGGCTAGTGGGCTAGCTGGCTGGCTAGCGGGCTAGCTGGCTGGCTAGCGGGCTAGCTGGCTGGCTAGCGGGCTAGCTGGCTGGCTAGCGGGCTAGCTGGCTGGCTAGCGGGCTAGCTGGCTGGCTAGCGGGCTAGCTGGCTGGCTAGCTGGCTGGCTAGCGGGCTAGCTGGCTGGCTAGCTGGCTGGCTAGCGGGCTAGCTGGCTGGCTAGCTGTCTGGCTAGCGGGCTAGCTGGCTGGCTAGCTGGCTGGCTAGCGGGCTAGCTAGCTGGCTAGCGGGCTAGCTGGCTGGCTAGCTGGCTGGCTCGCTAGCGGGCTGGCTAGCTGGCTGGCTAGCTGGCTGGCTAGCGGGCTAGTGGCTGGCTAGCGGGCTAGCTGGCTGGCTGGCGGGCTAGCTGGCTGGCTGGCTGGCTGGCTAGCGGGCTAGCTACCGGCTAGCTGGCTGGCTAGCGGGCTAGCTGGCTGGCTAGCTGGCTGGCTCGCTAGCGGGCTGGCTAGCGGGCTAGTGGCTGGCTAGCGGGCTAGCTGGCTGGCTAGCGGGCTATCTGGCTGGCTAGCGGGCTATCTGGCTGGCTAGCGGGCTATCTGGCTGGCTAGCGGGCTGGCTAGCGGGCTAGCTGGCTGGCTAGCGGGCTAGCTGGCTGGCTGGCTGGCTAGCTGGCTGGCTGGCTGGCTGGCGGGCTAGCTGGCTGGCTGGCTGGCTGGCGGGCTAGCTGGCTGGCTGGCTGGCTGGCGGGCTAGCTGGCTGGCTAGCTGGCTGGCTAGCTGGCTGGCTCGCTAGCGGGCTGGCTAGTTGGCTGGCTAGCGGGCTAGTGGCTGGCTAGCGGGCTAGCTGGCTGGCGAGCTGGCTGGCTCGCTAGCGGGCTGGCTAGTTGGCTGGCTAGCGGGCTAGCTGGCTGGCTGGCTGGCTAGCGGGCTAGCTGGCTGGCTAGCTGGCTGGCTAGCGGGCTAGCTACCGGCTAGCTGGCTGGCTAGCGGGCTAGCTACCGGCTAGCTGGCTGGCTAGCGGGCTAGCTTTCTGGCTAGCTCGCTAGCGGGCTGGCTAGCGGGCTAGTGGCTGGCTAGCGGGCTAGCTGGCTGGCTAGCGGGCTAGCTGGCTGGCTAGCGGGCTAGCTGGCTGGCTAGCGGGCTATCTGGCTGGCTAGCGGGCTATCTGGCTGGCTAGCGGGCTATCTGGCTGGCTAGCGGGCTGGCTAGCGGGCTAGCTGGCTGGCTAGCGGGCTAGCTGGCTGGCTGGCTGGCTAGCGGGCTGGCTAGCGGGCTAGCTGGCTGGCTAGCGGGCTAGCTGGCTGGCTAGCGGGCTAGCTGGCTGGCTAGCGGGCTATCTGGCTGGCTAGCGGGCTAGCTGGCTGGCTAGCGGGCTAGCTGGCTGGCTAGCGGGCTAGCTGGCTGGCTAGCGGGCTAGCTGGCTGGCTAGCGGGCTAGCTGGCTGGCTAGCGGGCTAGCTGGCTGGCTAGCGGGCTAGCTGGCTGGCTAGCGGGCTAGCTGGCTGGCTAGCGGGCTAGCTGGCTGGCTAGCGGGCTAGCTGGCTGGCTAGCGGGCTAGCTGGCTGGCTAGCGGGCTAGCTGGCTGGCTAGCGGGCTAGCTGGCTGGCTAGCGGGCTAGCTGGCTGGCTAGCGGGCTAGCTGGCTGGCTAGCGGGCTAGCTGGCTGGCTAGCGGGCTAGCTGGCTGGCTAGCGGGCTAGCTGGCTGGCTAGCGGGCTAGCTGGCTGGCTAGCGGGCTAGCTGGCTAGCGGGCTAGCTGGCTAGCGGGCTAGCTGGCTAGCGGGCTAGCTGGCTGGATAGCGGGCTAGCTGGCTGGATAGCGGGCTAGCTGGCTGGCTAGCTGGCTGGCTGGCTGGCTGGCTAGCGGGCTGGCTAGCTGGCTGGCTAGCGGGCTGGCTAGCTGGCTGGCTAGCGGGCTGGCTAGCTGGCTGGCTAGCGGGCTAGCTACCGGCAAGCTGGCTGGCTAGCGGGCTAGCTGGCTGGCTAGCGGGCTAGCTGGCTGGCTCGCTGGCTGGCTCGCTAGCGGGCTGGCTAGCTATCTGGCTGGCTAGCGGGCTATATGGCTGGCTAGCGGGCTGGCTAGCGGGCTGGCTAGCTGGCTGGCTAGCTGGCTGGCTAGCTGGCTGGCTAGCTGGCTGGCTAGCTGGCTGGCTAGCTGGCTGGCTAGCTGGCTGGCTAGCTGGCTGGCTAGCGGGCTAGCTACCGGCTAGCTGGCTGGCTAGCTGGCTGGCTAGCTGGCTAGCTGGCTGGCTAGCGGGCTAGCTACCGGCTAGCTGGCTGGCTAGCGGGCTAGCTGGCTGGCTAGCGGGCTAGCTGGCTGGCTCGCTAGCGGGCTGGCTAGCGGGCTAGTGGCTGGCTAGCTGGCTGGCTAGTGGGCTAGCTGGCTGGCTAGCGGGCTAGCTGGCTGGCTAGCGGGCTAGCTGGCTGGATAGCGGGCTAGCTGGCTGGATAGCGGGCTAGCTGGCTGGCTAGCTGGCTGGCTAGCGGGCTAGCTGGCTGGATAGCGGGCTAGCTGGCTGGCTGGCTGGCTAGCGGGCTAGCTGGCTGGCTAGCGGGCTTGCTGGCTGGCTAGCGGGCTAGCTGGCTGGCTAGCGGGCTAGCTGGCTGGCTAGCTGGCTGGCTAGCGGGCTGGCTGGCTAGCGGGCTGGCTAGCGGGCTGGCTAGCGGGCTGGCTAGCGGGCTAGCTGGCTGGCTAGCGGGCTAGCTGGCTGGCTAGCGGGCTAGCTGGCTGGCTAGCGGGCTAGCTGGCTGGCTAGCGGGCTAGCTGGCTGGCTAGCGGGCTAGCTGGCTGGCTAGCGGGCTAGCTGGCTGGCTAGCGGGCTAGCTGGCTGGCTAGCGGGCTAGCTGGCTGGCTAGCGGGCTAGCTGGCTGGCTAGCGGGCTAGCTGGCTGGCTAGCGGGCTAGCTGGCTGGCTAGGGGGCTAGCTGGCTGGTTAGCGGGCTGGCTAGCGGGCTAGCTGGCTGGCTAGCGGCTAGCTGGCTGGCTAGCGGGCTAGCTGGCTGGCTAGCGGGCTAGCTGGCTGGCTACCGGGCTAGCTGGCTGGCTAGCGGGCTAGCTGGCTGGCTAGCTGGCTGGCTAGCGGGCTGGCTAGCTGGCTGGCTAGCTGGCTGGCTAGCTGGCTGGCTGGCTAGCGGGCTAGCTGGCTGGCTAGCGGGCTGGCTGGCTAGCGGGCTAGCTGGCTGGCTAGCGGGCTGGCTAGCGGGCTAGCTGGCTGGCTAGCGGGCTAGCTGGCTGGCTAGCGGGCTAGCTGGCTGGCTAGCGGGCTAGCTGGCTGGCTAGCGGGCTAGCTGGCTGGCTAGCGGGCTAGCTGGCTGGCTAGCGGGCTAGCTGGCTGGCTAGCGGGCTAGCTGGCTGGCTAGCGGGCTAGCTGGCTAGCTAGCTGGCTGGCTACCTGGCTGGCTGGCTACCTGGCTGGCTAGCGGGCTAGCTGGCTGGATAGCGGGCTAGCTGGCTGGATAGCGGGCTAGCTGGCTGGCTGGCTGGCTAGCTGGCGGGCTAGCGGGCTAGCTGGCTGGCTAGCTAACGGGCTAGCTGGCGGGCTAGCTGGCTGGCTAGCACGCTAGCTGGCTGGCTAGCGGGCTAGCTGGCTGGCTAGCGGGCTAGCTGGCTGGCTAGCGGGCTAGCTGGCTGGCTAGCGGGCTAGCTGGCTGGCTAGCGGGCTAGCTGGCTGGCTAGCGGGCTAGCTGGCTGGCTAGCGGGCTAGCTGGCTGGCTAGCGGGCTAGCTGGCTGGCTAGCGGGCTAGCTGGCTGGCTAGCGGGCTAGCTGGCTGGCTAGCGGGCTAGCTGGCTGGCTAGCGGGCTAGCTGGCTGGCTAGCGGGCTAGCTGGCTGGATAGCGGGCTAGCTGGCTGGCTAGCGGGCTAGCTGGCTGTCTAGACGGCTGTCTAGACGGCTGGCTAGCTGGCTGCCTAGACGGCTGGCTAGCTGGCTGTCTAGACGGCTGGCTAGCTGGCTGGCTAGCGGGCTATCTGGCTGGCTAGCGGGCTGGCTAGCGGGCTAGCTGGCTGGCTAGCGGGCTAGCTGGCTGGCTAGCGGGCTAGCTACCTGGCTAGCTAGCTGGCTGGCTAGCGGGCTAGCTTGCTGGCTAGCGGGCTAGCTTGCTGGCTAGCGGGCTAGCTTGCTGGCTAGCGGGCTAGCTGGCTGGCTAGCGGGCTAGCTGGCTGGCTAGCGGGCTAGCTGGCTGGCTAGCTGGCTGGCTAGCGGGCTAGCTGGCTGGCTAGCTGGCTGGCTAGCGGGCTAGCTGGCTGGCTAGCGGGCTAGCTGGCTGGCTAGCGGGCTAGCTACCGGCTAGCTGGCTGGCTAGCGGGCTAGCTGGCTGGCTAGCTGGCTGGCTAGCGGGCTAGCTACCGGCTAGCTGGCTGGCTAGCGGGCTAGCTGGCTGGCTAGCGGGCTAGCTGGCTGGCTGGCTGGCTAGCGGGCTAGCTGGCTGGCTAGCTGGCTGGCTAGCGGGCTAGCTACCGGCTAGCTGGCTGGCTAGCGGGCTAGCTACCGGCTAGCTGGCTGGCTAGCGGGCTAGCTGGCTGGCTAGCTCGCTAGCGGGCTGGCTAGCGGGCTAGTGGCTGGCTAGCGGGCTAGCTGGCTGGCTAGCGGGCTAGCTGGCTGGCTAGCGGGCTAGCTGGCTGGCTAGCGGGCTAGCTGGCTGGCTAGCGGGCTATCTGGCTGGCTAGCGGGCTATCTGGCTGGCTAGCGGGCTATCTGGCTGGCTAGCGGGCTGGCTAGCGGGCTAGCTGGCTGGCTAGCGGGCTAGCTGGCTGGCTGGCTGGCTAGCGGGCTGGCTAGCGGGCTAGCTGGCTGGCTAGCGGGCTAGCTGGCTGGCTAGCGGGCTAGCTGGCTGGCTAGCGGGCTATCTGGCTGGCTAGCGGGCTAGCTGGCTGGCTAGCGGGCTAGCTGGCTGGCTAGCGGGCTAGCTGGCTGGCTAGCGGGCTAGCTGGCTGGCTAGCGGGCTAGCTGGCTGGCTAGCGGGCTAGCTGGCTGGCTAGCGGGCTAGCTGGCTGGCTAGCGGGCTAGCTGGCTGGCTAGCGGGCTAGCTGGCTGGCTAGCGGGCTAGCTGGCTGGCTAGCGGGCTAGCTGGCTAGCGGGCTAGCTGGCTAGCGGGCTAGCTGGCTAGCGGGCTAGCTGGCTGGATAGCGGGCTAGCTGGCTGGATAGCGGGCTAGCTGGCTGGCTAGCTGGCTGGCTGGCTGGCTGGCTAGCGGGCTGGCTAGCTGGCTGGCTAGCGGGCTGGCTAGCTGGCTGGCTAGCGGGCTGGCTAGCTGGCTGGCTAGCGGGCTAGCTACCGGCTAGCTGGCTGGCTAGCGGGCTAGCTGGCTGGCTAGCGGGCTAGCTGGCTGGCTCGCTGGCTGGCTCGCTAGCGGGCTGGCTAGCTATCTGGCTGGCTAGCGGGCTATATGGCTGGCTAGCGGGCTGGCTAGCGGGCTGGCTAGCTGGCTGGCGGGCTGGCTAGCTGGCTGGCTAGCTGGCTGGCTAGCTGGCTGGCTAGCTGGCTGGCTAGCTGGCTGGCTAGCTGGCTGGCTAGCTGGCTGGCTAGCGGGCTAGCTACCGGCTAGCTGGCTGGCTAGCTGGCTGGCTAGCTGGCTAGCTGGCTGGCTAGCGGGCTAGCTACCGGCTAGCTGGCTGGCTAGCGGGCTAGCTGGCTGGCTAGCGGGCTAGCTGGCTGGCTCGCTAGCGGGCTGGCTAGCGGGCTAGTGGCTGGCTAGCTGGCTGGCTAGTGGGCTAGCTGGCTGGCTAGCGGGCTAGCTGGCTGGCTAGCGGGCTAGCTGGCTGGATAGCGGGCTAGCTGGCTGGATAGCGGGCTAGCTGGCTGGCTAGCTGGCTGGCTAGCGGGCTAGCTGGCTGGATAGCGGGCTAGCTGGCTGGCTGGCTGGCTAGCGGGCTAGCTGGCTGGCTAGCGGGCTTGCTGGCTGGCTAGCGGGCTAGCTGGCTGGCTAGCGGGCTAGCTGGCTGGCTAGCTGGCTGGCTAGCGGGCTGGCTGGCTAGCGGGCTGGCTAGCGGGCTGGCTAGCGGGCTGGCTAGCGGGCTAGCTGGCTGGCTAGCGGGCTAGCTGGCTGGCTAGCGGGCTAGCTGGCTGGCTAGCGGGCTAGCTGGCTGGCTAGCGGGCTAGCTGGCTGGCTAGCGGGCTAGCTGGCTGGCTAGCGGGCTAGCTGGCTGGCTAGCGGGCTAGCTGGCTGGCTAGCGGGCTAGCTGGCTGGCTAGCGGGCTAGCTGGCTGGCTAGCGGGCTAGCTGGCTGGCTAGGGGGCTAGCTGGCTGGTTAGCGGGCTAGCTGGCTGGCTAGCGGGCTAGCTGGCTGGCTAGCGGCTAGCTGGCTGGCTAGCGGGCTAGCTGGCTGGCTAGCGGGCTAGCTGGCTGGCTACCGGGCTAGCTGGCTGGCTAGCGGGCTAGCTGGCTGGCTAGCTGGCTGGCTAGCTGGCTGGCTGGCTAGCGGGCTAGCTGGCTGGCTAGCGGGCTGGCTAGCGGGCTAGCTGGCTGGCTGGCTAGCGGGCTAGCTGGCTGGCTAGCGGGCTAGCTGGCTGGCTAGCGGGCTAGCTGGCTGGCTAGCGGGCTAGCTGGCTGGCTAGCGGGCTAGCTGGCTGGCTAGCGGGCTAGCTGGCTGGCTAGCGGGCTAGCTGGCTGGCTAGCGGGCTAGCTGGCTAGCTAGCTGGCTGGCTACCTGGCTAGCTGGCTGGCTACCTGGCTGGCTAGCGGGCTAGCTGGCTGGATAGCGGGCTAGCTGGCTGGATAGCGGGCTAGCTGGCTGGCTGGCTGGCTAGCTGGCGGGCTAGCGGGCTAGCTGGCTGGCTAGCTAACGGGCTAGCTGGCGGGCTAGCTGGCTGGCTAGCACGCTAGCTGGCTGGCTAGCGGGCTAGCTGGCTGGCTAGCGGGCTAGCTGGCTGGCTAGCGGGCTAGCTGGCTGGCTAGCGGGCTAGCTGGCTGGCTAGCGGGCTAGCTGGCTGGCTAGCGGGCTAGCTGGCTGGCTAGCGGGCTAGCTGGCTGGCTAGCGGGCTAGCTGGCTGGCTAGCGGGCTAGCTGGCTGGCTAGCGGGCTAGCTGGCTGGCTAGCGGGCTAGCTGGCTGGCTAGCGGGCTAGCTGGCTGGCTAGCGGGCTAGCTGGCTGGATAGCGGGCTAGCTGGCTGGATAGCGGGCTAGCTGGCTGGCTAGCGGGCTAGCTGGCTGTCTAGACGGCTGTCTAGACGGCTGGCTAGCTGGCTGCCTAGACGGCTGGCTAGCTGGCTGTCTAGACGGCTGGCTAGCTGGCTGGCTAGCGGGCTATCTGGCTGGCTAGCGGGCTGGCTAGCGGGCTAGCTGGCTGGCTAGCGGGCTAGCTACCTGGCTAGCTAGCTGGCTGGCTAGCGGGCTAGCTTGCTGGCTAGCGGGCTAGCTTGCTGGCTAGCGGGCTAGCTTGCTGGCTAGCGGGCTAGCTGGCTGGCTAGCGGGCTAGCTGGCTGGCTAGCGGGCTAGCTGGCTGGCTAGCTGGCTGGCTAGCTGGCTGGCTAGCGGGCTAGCTGGCTGGCTAGCTGGCTGGCTAGCGGGCTAGCTGGCTGGCTAGCGGGCTAGCTGGCTGGCTAGCTGGCTGGCTAGCGGGCTAGCTACCGGCTAGTTGGCTGGCTAGCGGGCTAGTGGCTGGCTAGCGGGCTAGCTGGCTGGCGAGCTGGCTGGCTCGCTAGCGGGCTGGCTAGTTGGCTGGCTAGCGGGCTAGCTGGCTGGCTGGCTGGCTAGCGGGCTAGCTGGCTGGCTAGCTGGCTGGCTAGCGGGCTAGCTACCGGCTAGCTGGCTGGCTAGCGGGCTAGCTACCGGCTAGCTGGCTGGCTAGCGGGCTAGCTACCGGCTAGCTGGCTGGCTAGCGGGCTAGCTGGCTGGCTAGCTCGCTAGCGGGCTGGCTAGCGGGCTAGTGGCTGGCTAGCGGGCTAGCTGGCTGGCTAGCGGGCTAGCTGGCTGGCTAGCGGGCTAGCTGGCTGGCTAGCGGGCTAGCTGGCTGGCTAGCGGGCTATCTGGCTGGCTAGCGGGCTATCTGGCTGGCTAGCGGGCTATCTGGCTGGCTAGCGGGCTGGCTAGCGGGCTAGCTGGCTGGCTAGCGGGCTAGCTGGCTGGCTGGCTGGCTAGCGGGCTGGCTAGCGGGCTAGCTGGCTGGCTAGCGGGCTAGCTGGCTGGCTAGCGGGCTAGCTGGCTGGCTAGCGGGCTATCTGGCTGGCTAGCGGGCTAGCTGGCTGGCTAGCGGGCTAGCTGGCTGGCTAGCGGGCTAGCTGGCTGGCTAGCGGGCTAGCTGGCTGGCTAGCGGGCTAGCTGGCTGGCTAGCGGGCTAGCTGGCTGGCTAGCGGGCTAGCTGGCTGGCTAGCTGGCTGGCTAGCGGGCTAGCTGGCTGGCTAGCGGGCTAGCTGGCTGGCTAGCGGGCTAGCTGGCTGGCTAGCGGGCTAGCTGGCTGGCTAGCTGGCTGGCTAGCGGGCTAGCTGGCTGGCTAGCGGGCTAGCTGGCTGGCTCGCTAGCGGGCTGGCTGGCTAGCTGGCTGGCTAGCGGGCTAGTGGCTGGCTAGCGGGCTAGCTGGCTGGCTAGCGGGCTAGCTGGCTGGCTAGCGGGCTAGCTGGCTGGCTAGCGGGCTATCTGGCTGGATAGCGAGCTATATGGCTGGCTAGCGGGCTATCTGGCTGGATAGCTGGCTGGCTATCGGGCTAGCTGGCTGGCTAGCGGGCTAGCTGGCTGGCTAGCGGGCTAGCTGGCTGGCTGGCTAGCGGGCTGGCTAGCGGGCTAGCTGGCTGGCTAGCGGGCTAGCTGGCTGGCTAGCGGGCTAGCTGGCTGGCTAGCGGGCTAGTTGGCTGGCTAGCGGGCTGGCTAGCGGGCTAGCTGGCTGGCTAGCGGGCTAGCTGGCTGGATAGCGGGCTAGCTGGCTGGATAGCGGGCTAGCTGGCTGGATAGCGGGCTAGCTGGCTGGCTAGCGGGCTGGCTAGCTGGCTAGCTAGCTGGCTGGCTAGCTGGCTGGCTAGCTGGCTGGCTAGCTGGCTGGCTAGCTAGCTGGCTGGCTGGCTAGCTGGCTGGCTAGCTGGCTGGCTGGCTAGCTGGCTGGCTAGCTGGCTGGCTAGCTGGCTGGCTAGCTGGCTGGCTAGCTGGCTAGCTGGCTGGCAGGCTAGCTGGCTGGCTAGCTGGCTGGCTAGCTGGCTGGCTACCTGGCTGGCTAGCGGGCTAGCTAGCTGGATGGCTGGCTAGCGGGCTAGCTGGCTGGCTGGCTAGCGGGCTAGCTGGCTAGCGGGCTAGCTGGTTGGCTAGCGGGCTAGCTGGCTGGCTAGCGGGCTAGCTGGTTGGCTAGCGGGCTAGCTGGTTGGCTAGCGGGCTAGCTGGCTGGCTAGCGGGCTAGCTGGCTGGGTAGCTGGCTGGCTGGCGGGCTAGCTGGCGGGCTAGCTGGCTGGCTAGCGGGCTAGCTGGCTGGCTAGCGGGCTAGCTGGCTGGCTAGCGGGCTAGCTGGCTGGCTAGCGGGCTAGCTGGCTGGCTAGCGGGCTAGCTGGCTGGCTAGCGGGCTAGCTGGCTGGTTAGCGGGCTAGCTGGCTGGCTAGCGGGCTAGCTGGCTGGCTAGCGGGCTAGCTGGCTGGCTAGCGGGCTAGCTGGCTGGCTAGCGGGCTAGCTGGCTGGCTACCGGGCTAGCTGGCTGGCTAGCGGGCTAGCTGGCTGGCTAGCGGGCTGGCTAGCTGGCTGGCTAGCTGGCTGGCTAGCTGGCTGGCTACCTGGCTGGCTAGCGGGCTAGCTGGCTGGCTAGCGGGCTAGCTGGCTGGATAGCGGGCTAGCTGGCTGGATAGCGGGCTAGCTGGCTGGATAGCGGGCTAGCTGGCTGGCTAGCGGGCTGGCTAGCTGGCTAGCTAGCTGGCTGGCTAGCTGGCTGGCTAGCTGGCTGGCTAGCTGGCTGGCTAGCTGGCTGGCTAGCTGGCTGGCTGGCTAGCTGGCTGGCTAGCTGGCTGGCTGGCTAGCTGGCTGGCTAGCTGGCTGGCTAGCTGGCTGGCTAGCTGGCTGGCAGGCTAGCTGGCTGGCTAGCTGGCTGGCTAGCTGGCTGGCTACCTGGCTGGCTAGCGGGCTAGCTAGCTGGATGGCTGGCTAGCGGGCTAGCTGGCTAGCTGGCTGGCTGGCTAGCGGGCTAGCTGGCTAGCGGGCTAGCTGGTTGGCTAGCGGGCTAGCTGGCTGGCTGGCTAGCGGGCTAGCTGGTTGGCTAGCTGGCTGGCTAGCGGGCTAGCTGGTTGGCTAGCGGGCTAGCTGGTTGGCTAGCGGGCTAGCTGGCTGGCTAGCGGGCTAGCTGGCTGGCTAGCTGGCTGGGTAGCTGGCTGGCTGGCGGGCTAGCTGGCGGGCTAGCTGGCTGGCTAGCGGGCTAGCTGGCTGGCTAGCGGGCTAGCTGGCTGGCTAGCGGGCTAGCTGGCTGGCTAGCGGGCTATCTGGCTGGCTAGCGGGCTATCTGGCTGGCTAGCGGGCTGGCTAGCGGGCTAGCTGGCTGGCTAGCGGGCTAGCTGGCTGGCTAGCGGGCTAGCTGGCTGGCTGGCTGGCTAGCTGGCTGGCTAGCGGGCTAGCTGGCTGGCTAGCGGGCTAGCTGGCTGGCTAGCTGGCTGGCTAGCGGGCTAGCTGGCTGGCTAGCGGGCTAGCTGGCTGGTTAGCGGGCTAGCTGGCTGGCTAGCGGGCTAGCTGGCTGGCTAGCGGGCTAGCTGGCTGGCTAGCGGGCTAGCTGGCTGGCTACCGGGCTAGCTGGCTGGCTAGCGGGCTAGCTGGCTGGCTAGCGGGCTGGCTAGCTGGCTGGCTAGCTGGCTGGCTAGCTGGCTGGCTACCTGGCTGGCTAGCGGGCTAGCTGGCTGGCTAGCGGGCTAGCTGGCTGGATAGCGGGCTAGCTGGCTGGATAGCGGGCTAGCTGGCTGGATAGCGGGCTAGCTGGCTGGCTAGCGGGCTGGCTAGCTGGCTAGCTAGCTGGCTGGCTAGCTGGCTGGCTAGCTGGCTGGCTGGCTGGCTGGCTAGCTGGCTGGCTAGCTGGCTGGCTGGCTAGCTGGCTGGCTAGCTGGCTGGCTAGCTGGCTGGCTAGCTGGCTGGCAGGCTAGCTGGCTGGCTAGCTGGCTGGCTAGCTGGCTGGCAGGCTAGCTGGCTGGCTAGCTGGCTGGCTAGCTGGCTGGCTACCTGGCTGGCTAGCGGGCTAGCTAGCTGGATGGCTGGCTAGCGGGCTAGCTGGCTAGCTGGCTGGCTGGCTAGCGGGCTAGCTGGTTGGCTAGCGGGCTAGCTGGCTGGCTGGCTAGCGGGCTAGCTGGTTGGCTAGCTGGCTGGCTAGCGGGCTAGCTGGTTGGCTAGCGGGCTAGCTGGTTGGCTAGCGGGCTAGCTGGCTGGCTAGCGGGCTAGCTGGCTGGCTAGCTGGCTGGGTAGCTGGCTGGCTGGCGGGCTTGCTGGCGGGCTAGCTGGCTGGCTAGCGGGCTAGCTGGCTGGCTAGCGGGCTAGCTGGCTGGCTAGCGGGCTAGCTGGCTGGCTAGCGGGCTATCTGGCTGGCTAGCGGGCTATCTGGCTGGCTAGCGGGCTGGCTAGCGGGCTAGCTGGCTGGCTAGCGGGCTAGCTGGCTGGCTAGCGGGCTAGCTGGCTGGCTAGCGGGCTGGCTAGCGGGCTAGCTGGCTGGCTAGCGGGCTAGCTGGCTGGCTAGCGGGCTAGCTGGCTGGCTAGCGGGCTAGCTGGCTGGCTAGCGGGCTAGCTGGCTGGCTAGCGGGCTATCTGGCTGGCTAGCGGGCTAGCTGGCTGGCTAGCGGGCTAGCTGGCTGGCTAGCGGGCTAGCTGGCTGGCTAGCGGGCTAGCTGGCTGGCTAGCGGGCTAGCTGGCTGGCTAGCGGGCTAGCTGGCTGGCTAGCGGGCTAGCTGGCTGGCTAGCGGGCTAGCTGGCTGGCTAGCGGGCTAGCTGGCTGGATAGCGGGCTAGCTGGCTGGATAGCGGGCTAGCTGGCTGGATAGCGGGCTAGCTGGCTGGCTGGCTGGCTGGCTAGCGGGCTGGCTAGCTGGCTGGCTAGCGGGCTGGCTAGCTGGCTGGCTAGCGGGCTGGCTAGCTGGCTGGCTAGCGGGCTAGCTACCGGCTAGCTGGCTGGCTAGCGGGCTAGCTGGCTGGCTAGCGGGCTAGCTGGCTGGCTAGCGGGCTAGCTGGCTGGCTCGCTGGCTGGCTCGCTAGCGGGCTGGCTAGCTATCTGGCTGGCTAGCGGGCTATCTGGCTGGCTAGCGGGCTGGCTAGCGGGCTGGCTAGCTGGCTGGCTAGCTAGCTGGCTAGCTGGCTGGCTAGCTGGCTGGCTAGCTGGCTGGCTAGCTGGCTGGCTAGCTGGCTGGCTAGCTGGCTGGCTAGCGGGCTAGCTACCGGCTAGCTGGCTGGCTAGCTGGCTGGCTAGCGGGCTAGCTACCGGCTAGCTGGCTGGCTAGCGGGCTAGCTGGCTGGCTCGCTAGCAGGCTGGCTAGCGGGCTAGTGGCTGGCTAGCTGGCTGGCTAGCTGGCTGGCTAGTGGGCTAGCTGGCTGGCTAGCGGGCTAGCTGGCTGGCTAGCTGGCTGGCTAGCGGGCTGGCTAGCTGGCTGGCTAGCTGGCTGGCTAGCTGGCTGGCTGGCTAGCGGGCTAGCTGGCTGGCTAGCGGGCTGGCTAGCGGGCTAGCTGGCTGGCTGGCTAGCGGGCTAGCTGGCTGGCTAGCGGGCTAGCTGGCTGGCTAGCGGGCTAGCTGGCTGGCTAGCGGGCTAGCTGGCTGGCTAGCGGGCTAGCTGGCTGGCTAGCGGGCTAGCTGGCTGGCTAGCGGGCTAGCTGGCTGGCTAGCGGGCTAGCTGGCTGGCTAGCGGGCTAGCTGGCTGGCTAGCGGGCTAGCTGGCTGGCTAGCGGGCTAGCTGGCTGGCTAGCGGGCTAGCTGGCTGGCTAGCGGGCTAGCTGGCTAGCTAGCTGGCTGGCTACCTGGCTGGCTAGCGGGCTAGCTGGCTGGATAGCGGGCTAGCTGGCTGGATAGCGGGCTAGCTGGCTGGCTGGCTGGCTAGCTGGCGGGCTAGCGGGCTAGCTGGCTGGCTAGCTAACGGGCTAGCTGGCGGGCTAGCTGGCTGGCTAGCGGGCTAGCTGGCTGGCTAGCGGGCTAGCTGGCTGGCTAGCGGGCTAGCTGGCTGGCTAGCGGGCTAGCTGGCTGGCTAGCGGGCTAGCTGGCTGGCTAGCGGGCTAGCTGGCTGGCTAGCGGGCTAGCTGGCTGGCTAGCGGGCTAGCTGGCTGGCTAGCGGGCTAGCTGGCTGGATAGCGGGCTAGCTGGCTGGATAGCGGGCTAGCTGGCTGGATAGCGGGCTAGCTGGCTGGCTAGCGGGCTAGCTGGCTGTCTAGACGGCTGTCTAGACGGCTGGCTAGCTGGCTGCCTAGACGGCTGGCTAGCTGGCTGTCTAGACGGCTGGCTAGCTGGCTGGCTAGCGGGCTATCTGGCTGGCTAGCGGGCTGGCTAGCGGGCTAGCTGGCTGGCTAGCGGGCTAGCTGGCTGGCTAGCGGGCTAGCTACCTGGCTAGCTAGCTGGCTGGCTAGCGGGCTAGCTTGCTGGCTAGCTAGCTGGCTGGCTAGCGGGCTAGCTTGCTGGCTAGCGGGCTAGCTTGCTGGCTAGCGGGCTAGCTGGCTGGCTGGCTAGCTGGCTGGCTAGCGGGCTAGCTGGCTGGCTAGCTGGCTGGCTAGCTGGCTGGCTAGCTGGCTGGCTAGCGGGCTAGCTGGCTGGCTAGCTGGCTGGCTAGCGGGCTAGCTGGCTGGCTAGCTGGCTGGCTAGCGGGCTAGCTACCGGCTAGCTGGCTGGCTAGCGGGCTAGCTGGCTAGCTGGCTGGCTGGCTAGCGGGCTAGCTGGCTAGCGGGCTAGCTGGTTGGCTAGCGGGCTAGCTGGCTGGCTGGCTAGCGGGCTAGCTGGTTGGCTAGCGGGCTAGCTGGCTGGCTAGCGGGCTAGCTGGTTGGCTAGCGGGCTAGCTGGTTGGCTAGCGGGCTAGCTGGCTGGCTAGCGGGCTAGCTGGCTGGCTAGCTGGCTGGGTAGCTGGCTGGCTGGCGGGCTAGCTGGCGGGCTAGCTGGCTGGCTAGCGGGCTAGCTGGCTGGCTAGCGGGCTAGCTGGCTGGCTAGCTGGCTGGCTAGCTAGCTGGCTGGCTGGCTAGCTGGCTGGCTAGCTGGCTGGCTGGCTAGCTGGCTGGCTAGCTGGCTGGCTAGCTGGCTGGCTAGCTGGCTAGCTGGCTGGCAGGCTAGCTGGCTGGCTAGCTGGCTGGCTAGCTGGCTGGCTACCTGGCTGGCTAGCGGGCTAGCTAGCTGGATGGCTGGCTAGCGGGCTAGCTGGCTGGCTGGCTAGCGGGCTAGCTGGCTAGCGGGCTAGCTGGTTGGCTAGCGGGCTAGCTGGCTGGCTAGCGGGCTAGCTGGTTGGCTAGCGGGCTAGCTGGTTGGCTAGCGGGCTAGCTGGCTGGCTAGCGGGCTAGCTGGCTGGGTAGCTGGCTGGCTGGCGGGCTAGCTGGCGGGCTAGCTGGCTGGCTAGCGGGCTAGCTGGCTGGCTAGCGGGCTAGCTGGCTGGCTAGCGGGCTAGCTGGCTGGCTAGCGGGCTAGCTGGCTGGCTAGCGGGCTAGCTGGCTGGCTAGCGGGCTAGCTGGCTGGTTAGCGGGCTAGCTGGCTGGCTAGCGGGCTAGCTGGCTGGCTAGCGGGCTAGCTGGCTGGCTAGCGGGCTAGCTGGCTGGCTAGCGGGCTAGCTGGCTGGCTACCGGGCTAGCTGGCTGGCTAGCGGGCTAGCTGGCTGGCTAGCGGGCTGGCTAGCTGGCTGGCTAGCTGGCTGGCTAGCTGGCTGGCTACCTGGCTGGCTAGCGGGCTAGCTGGCTGGCTAGCGGGCTAGCTGGCTGGATAGCGGGCTAGCTGGCTGGATAGCGGGCTAGCTGGCTGGATAGCGGGCTAGCTGGCTGGCTAGCGGGCTGGCTAGCTGGCTAGCTAGCTGGCTGGCTAGCTGGCTGGCTAGCTGGCTGGCTAGCTGGCTGGCTAGCTGGCTGGCTAGCTGGCTGGCTGGCTAGCTGGCTGGCTAGCTGGCTGGCTGGCTAGCTGGCTGGCTAGCTGGCTGGCTAGCTGGCTGGCTAGCTGGCTGGCAGGCTAGCTGGCTGGCTAGCTGGCTGGCTAGCTGGCTGGCTACCTGGCTGGCTAGCGGGCTAGCTAGCTGGATGGCTGGCTAGCGGGCTAGCTGGCTAGCTGGCTGGCTGGCTAGCGGGCTAGCTGGCTAGCGGGCTAGCTGGTTGGCTAGCGGGCTAGCTGGCTGGCTGGCTAGCGGGCTAGCTGGTTGGCTAGCTGGCTGGCTAGCGGGCTAGCTGGTTGGCTAGCGGGCTAGCTGGTTGGCTAGCGGGCTAGCTGGCTGGCTAGCGGGCTAGCTGGCTGGCTAGCTGGCTGGGTAGCTGGCTGGCTGGCGGGCTAGCTGGCGGGCTAGCTGGCTGGCTAGCGGGCTAGCTGGCTGGCTAGCGGGCTAGCTGGCTGGCTAGCGGGCTAGCTGGCTGGCTAGCGGGCTATCTGGCTGGCTAGCGGGCTATCTGGCTGGCTAGCGGGCTGGCTAGCGGGCTAGCTGGCTGGCTAGCGGGCTAGCTGGCTGGCTAGCGGGCTAGCTGGCTGGCTGGCTGGCTAGCTGGCTGGCTAGCGGGCTAGCTGGCTGGCTAGCGGGCTAGCTGGCTGGCTAGCTGGCTGGCTAGCGGGCTAGCTGGCTGGCTAGCGGGCTAGCTGGCTGGTTAGCGGGCTAGCTGGCTGGCTAGCGGGCTAGCTGGCTGGCTAGCGGGCTAGCTGGCTGGCTAGCGGGCTAGCTGGCTGGCTACCGGGCTAGCTGGCTGGCTAGCGGGCTAGCTGGCTGGCTAGCGGGCTGGCTAGCTGGCTGGCTAGCTGGCTGGCTAGCTGGCTGGCTACCTGGCTGGCTAGCGGGCTAGCTGGCTGGCTAGCGGGCTAGCTGGCTGGATAGCGGGCTAGCTGGCTGGATAGCGGGCTAGCTGGCTGGATAGCGGGCTAGCTGGCTGGCTAGCGGGCTGGCTAGCTGGCTAGCTAGCTGGCTGGCTAGCTGGCTGGCTAGCTGGCTGGCTGGCTGGCTGGCTAGCTGGCTGGCTAGCTGGCTGGCTGGCTAGCTGGCTGGCTAGCTGGCTGGCTAGCTGGCTGGCTAGCTGGCTGGCAGGCTAGCTGGCTGGCTAGCTGGCTGGCTAGCTGGCTGGCAGGCTAGCTGGCTGGCTAGCTGGCTGGCTAGCTGGCTGGCTACCTGGCTGGCTAGCGGGCTAGCTAGCTGGATGGCTGGCTAGCGGGCTAGCTGGCTAGCTGGCTGGCTGGCTAGCGGGCTAGCTGGTTGGCTAGCGGGCTAGCTGGCTGGCTGGCTAGCGGGCTAGCTGGTTGGCTAGCTGGCTGGCTAGCGGGCTAGCTGGTTGGCTAGCGGGCTAGCTGGTTGGCTAGCGGGCTAGCTGGCTGGCTAGCGGGCTAGCTGGCTGGCTAGCTGGCTGGGTAGCTGGCTGGCTGGCGGGCTTGCTGGCGGGCTAGCTGGCTGGCTAGCGGGCTAGCTGGCTGGCTAGCGGGCTAGCTGGCTGGCTAGCGGGCTAGCTGGCTGGCTAGCGGGCTATCTGGCTGGCTAGCGGGCTATCTGGCTGGCTAGCGGGCTGGCTAGCGGGCTAGCTGGCTGGCTAGCGGGCTAGCTGGCTGGCTAGCGGGCTAGCTGGCTGGCTAGCGGGCTGGCTAGCGGGCTAGCTGGCTGGCTAGCGGGCTAGCTGGCTGGCTAGCGGGCTAGCTGGCTGGCTAGCGGGCTAGCTGGCTGGCTAGCGGGCTAGCTGGCTGGCTAGCGGGCTATCTGGCTGGCTAGCGGGCTAGCTGGCTGGCTAGCGGGCTAGCTGGCTGGCTAGCGGGCTAGCTGGCTGGCTAGCGGGCTAGCTGGCTGGCTAGCGGGCTAGCTGGCTGGCTAGCGGGCTAGCTGGCTGGCTAGCGGGCTAGCTGGCTGGCTAGCGGGCTAGCTGGCTGGCTAGCGGGCTAGCTGGCTGGATAGCGGGCTAGCTGGCTGGATAGCGGGCTAGCTGGCTGGATAGCGGGCTAGCTGGCTGGCTGGCTGGCTGGCTAGCGGGCTGGCTAGCTGGCTGGCTAGCGGGCTGGCTAGCTGGCTGGCTAGCGGGCTGGCTAGCTGGCTGGCTAGCGGGCTAGCTACCGGCTAGCTGGCTGGCTAGCGGGCTAGCTGGCTGGCTAGCGGGCTAGCTGGCTGGCTAGCGGGCTAGCTGGCTGGCTCGCTGGCTGGCTCGCTAGCGGGCTGGCTAGCTATCTGGCTGGCTAGCGGGCTATCTGGCTGGCTAGCGGGCTGGCTAGCGGGCTGGCTAGCTGGCTGGCTAGCTAGCTGGCTAGCTGGCTGGCTAGCTGGCTGGCTAGCTGGCTGGCTAGCTGGCTGGCTAGCTGGCTGGCTAGCTGGCTGGCTAGCGGGCTAGCTACCGGCTAGCTGGCTGGCTAGCTGGCTGGCTAGCGGGCTAGCTACCGGCTAGCTGGCTGGCTAGCGGGCTAGCTGGCTGGCTCGCTAGCAGGCTGGCTAGCGGGCTAGTGGCTGGCTAGCTGGCTGGCTAGCTGGCTGGCTAGTGGGCTAGCTGGCTGGCTAGCGGGCTAGCTGGCTGGCTAGCTGGCTGGCTAGCGGGCTGGCTAGCTGGCTGGCTAGCTGGCTGGCTAGCTGGCTGGCTGGCTAGCGGGCTAGCTGGCTGGCTAGCGGGCTGGCTAGCGGGCTAGCTGGCTGGCTGGCTAGCGGGCTAGCTGGCTGGCTAGCGGGCTAGCTGGCTGGCTAGCGGGCTAGCTGGCTGGCTAGCGGGCTAGCTGGCTGGCTAGCGGGCTAGCTGGCTGGCTAGCGGGCTAGCTGGCTGGCTAGCGGGCTAGCTGGCTGGCTAGCGGGCTAGCTGGCTGGCTAGCGGGCTAGCTGGCTGGCTAGCGGGCTAGCTGGCTGGCTAGCGGGCTAGCTGGCTGGCTAGCGGGCTAGCTGGCTGGCTAGCGGGCTAGCTGGCTAGCTAGCTGGCTGGCTACCTGGCTGGCTAGCGGGCTAGCTGGCTGGATAGCGGGCTAGCTGGCTGGATAGCGGGCTAGCTGGCTGGCTGGCTGGCTAGCTGGCGGGCTAGCGGGCTAGCTGGCTGGCTAGCTAACGGGCTAGCTGGCGGGCTAGCTGGCTGGCTAGCGGGCTAGCTGGCTGGCTAGCGGGCTAGCTGGCTGGCTAGCGGGCTAGCTGGCTGGCTAGCGGGCTAGCTGGCTGGCTAGCGGGCTAGCTGGCTGGCTAGCGGGCTAGCTGGCTGGCTAGCGGGCTAGCTGGCTGGCTAGCGGGCTAGCTGGCTGGCTAGCGGGCTAGCTGGCTGGCTAGCGGGCTAGCTGGCTGGATAGCGGGCTAGCTGGCTGGATAGCGGGCTAGCTGGCTGGATAGCGGGCTAGCTGGCTGGCTAGCGGGCTAGCTGGCTGTCTAGACGGCTGTCTAGACGGCTGGCTAGCTGGCTGCCTAGACGGCTGGCTAGCTGGCTGTCTAGACGGCTGGCTAGCTGGCTGGCTAGCGGGCTATCTGGCTGGCTAGCGGGCTGGCTAGCGGGCTAGCTGGCTGGCTAGCGGGCTAGCTGGCTGGCTAGCGGGCTAGCTACCTGGCTAGCTAGCTGGCTGGCTAGCGGGCTAGCTTGCTGGCTAGCTAGCTGGCTGGCTAGCGGGCTAGCTTGCTGGCTAGCGGGCTAGCTTGCTGGCTAGCGGGCTAGCTGGCTGGCTGGCTAGCTGGCTGGCTAGCGGGCTAGCTGGCTGGCTAGCTGGCTGGCTAGCTGGCTGGCTAGCTGGCTGGCTAGCGGGCTAGCTGGCTGGCTAGCTGGCTGGCTAGCGGGCTAGCTGGCTGGCTAGCTGGCTGGCTAGCGGGCTAGCTACCGGCTAGCTGGCTGGCTAGCGGGCTAGCTGGCTAGCTGGCTGGCTGGCTAGCGGGCTAGCTGGCTAGCGGGCTAGCTGGTTGGCTAGCGGGCTAGCTGGCTGGCTGGCTAGCGGGCTAGCTGGTTGGCTAGCGGGCTAGCTGGCTGGCTAGCGGGCTAGCTGGTTGGCTAGCGGGCTAGCTGGTTGGCTAGCGGGCTAGCTGGCTGGCTAGCGGGCTAGCTGGCTGGCTAGCTGGCTGGGTAGCTGGCTGGCTGGCGGGCTAGCTGGCGGGCTAGCTGGCTGGCTAGCGGGCTAGCTGGCTGGCTAGCGGGCTAGCTGGCTGGCTAGCGGGCTAGCTGGCTGGCTAGCGGGCTATCTGGCTGGCTAGCGGGCTATCTGGCTGGCTAGCGGGCTGGCTAGCGGGCTAGCTGGCTGGCTAGCGGGCTAGCTGGCTGGCTGGCTGGCTAGCGGGCTGGCTAGCGGGCTAGCTGGCTGGCTAGCGGGCTAGCTGGCTGGCTAGCGGGCTAGCTGGCTGGCTAGCGGGCTAGCTGGCTGGCTAGCGGGCTAGCTGGCTGGCTAGCGGGCTATCTGGCTGGCTAGCGGGCTAGCTGGCTGGCTAGCGGGCTAGCTGGCTGGCTAGCGGGCTAGCTGGCTGGCTAGCGGGCTAGCTGGCTGGCTAGCGGGCTAGCTGGCTGGCTAGCGGGCTAGCTGGCTGGCTAGCGGGCTAGCTGGCTGGCTAGCGGGCTAGCTGGCTGGCTAGCGGGCTAGCTGGCTGGCTAGCGGGCTAGCTGGCTGGCTAGCGGGCTAGCTGGCTGGCTAGCGGGCTAGCTGGCTGGCTAGCGGGCTAGCTGGCTGGCTAGCGGGCTAGCTGGCTGGCTAGCGGGCTAGCTGGCTGGCTAGCGGGCTAGCTGGCTGGATAGCGGGCTAGCTGGCTGGATAGCGGGCTAGCTGGCTGGATAGCGGGCTAGCTGGCTGGCTGGCTAGCGGGCTGGCTAGCTGGCTGGCTAGCGGGCTGGCTAGCTGGCTGGCTAGCGGGCTGGCTAGCTGGCTGGCTAGCGGGCTAGCTACCGGCTAGCTGGCTGGCTAGCGGGCTAGCTGGCTGGCTAGCGGGCTAGCTGGCTGGCTAGCGGGCTAGCTGGCTGGCTCGCTGGCTGGCTCGCTAGCGGGCTGGCTAGCTATCTGGCTGGCTAGCGGGCTATCTGGCTGGCTAGCGGGCTGGCTAGCGGGCTGGCTAGCTGGCTGGCTAGCTGGCTGGCTAGCTGGCTGGCTAGCTGGCTGGCTAGCTGGCTGGCTAGCTGGCTGGCTAGCGGGCTAGCTACCGGCTAGCTGGCTGGCTAGCTGGCTGGCTAGCTGGCTGGCTAGCGGGCTAGCTACCGGCTAGCTGGCTGGCTAGCGGGCTAGCTGGCTGGCTAGCGGGCTAGCTGGCTGGCTCGCTAGCGGGCTGGCTAGCGGGCTAGTGGCTGGCTAGCTGGCTGGCTAGTGGGCTAGCTGGCTGGCTAGCGGGCTAGCTGGCTGGCTAGCGGGCTAGCTGGCTGGATAGCGGGCTAGCTGGCTGGATAGCGGGCTAGCTGGCTGGCTAGCTGGCTGGCTAGCGGGCTAGCTGGCTGGATAGCGGGCTAGCTGGCTGGCTGGCTGGCTAGCGGGCTAGCTGGCTGGCTAGCGGGCTTGCTGGCTGGCTAGCGGGCTAGCTGGCTGGCTAGCGGGCTAGCTGGCTGGCTAGCTGGCTGGCTAGCGGGCTGGCTGGCTAGCGGGCTGGCTAGCGGGCTGGCTAGCGGGCTGGCTAGCGGGCTAGCTGGCTGGCTAGCGGGCTAGCTGGCTGGCTAGCGGGCTAGCTGGCTGGCTAGCGGGCTAGCTGGCTGGCTAGCGGGCTAGCTGGCTGGCTAGCGGGCTAGCTGGCTGGCTAGCGGGCTAGCTGGCTGGCTAGCGGGCTAGCTGGCTGGCTAGCGGGCTAGCTGGCTGGCTAGCGGGCTAGCTGGCTGGCTAGCGGGCTAGCTGGCTGGCTAGCGGGCTAGCTGGCTGGCTAGCGGGCTAGCTGGCTGGCTAGCGGGCTAGCTGGCTGGCTAGCGGGCTAGCTGGCTGGCTAGCGGGCTAGCTGGCTGGCTAGGGGGCTAGCTGGCTGGTTAGCGGGCTAGCTGGCTGGCTAGCGGGCTAGCTGGCTGGCTAGCGGCTAGCTGGCTGGCTAGCGGGCTAGCTGGCTGGCTAGCGGGCTAGCTGGCTGGCTACCGGGCTAGCTGGCTGGCTAGCGGGCTAGCTGGCTGGCTAGCGGGCTAGCTGGCTGGCTACCGGGCTAGCTGGCTGGCTAGCGGGCTAGCTGGCTGGCTAGCTGGCTGGCTAGCGGGCTGGCTAGCTGGCTGGCTAGCTGGCTGGCTAGCTGGCTGGCTGGCTAGCGGGCTAGCTGGCTGGCTAGCGGGCTGGCTAGCGGGCTAGCTGGCTGGCTGGCTAGCGGGCTAGCTGGCTGGCTAGCGGGCTAGCTGGCTGGCTAGCGGGCTAGCTGGCTGGCTAGCGGGCTAGCTGGCTGGCTAGCGGGCTAGCTGGCTGGCTAGCGGGCTAGCTGGCTGGCTAGCGGGCTAGCTGGCTGGCTAGCGGGCTAGCTGGCTGGCTAGCGGGCTAGCTGGCTAGCTAGCTGGCTGGCTACCTGGCTAGCTGGCTGGCTACCTGGCTGGCTAGCGGGCTAGCTGGCTGGATAGCGGGCTAGCTGGCTGGATAGCGGGCTAGCTGGCTGGCTGGCTGGCTAGCTGGCGGGCTAGCGGGCTAGCTGGCTGGCTAGCTAACGGGCTAGCTGGCGGGCTAGCTGGCTGGCTAGCACGCTAGCTGGCTGGCTAGCGGGCTAGCTGGCTGGCTAGCGGGCTAGCTGGCTGGCTAGCGGGCTAGCTGGCTGGCTAGCGGGCTAGCTGGCTGGCTAGCGGGCTAGCTGGCTGGCTAGCGGGCTAGCTGGCTGGCTAGCGGGCTAGCTGGCTGGCTAGCGGGCTAGCTGGCTGGCTAGCGGGCTAGCTGGCTGGCTAGCGGGCTAGCTGGCTGGCTAGCGGGCTAGCTGGCTGGCTAGCGGGCTAGCTGGCTGGCTAGCGGGCTAGCTGGCTGGCTAGCGGGCTAGCTGGCTGGCTAGCGGGCTAGCTGGCTGGCTAGCGGGCTAGCTGGCTGGATAGCGGGCTAGCTGGCTGGCTAGCGGGCTAGCTGGCTGGATAGCGGGCTAGCTGGCTGGATAGCGGGCTAGCTGGCTGGATAGCGGGCTAGCTGGCTGGATAGCGGGCTAGCTGGCTGGATAGCGGGCTAGCTGGCTGGATAGCGGGCTAGCTGGCTGGCTAGCGGGCTAGCTGGCTGTCTAGACGGCTGTCTAGACGGCTGGCTAGCTGGCTGCCTAGACGGCTGGCTAGCTGGCTGTCTAGACGGCTGGCTAGCTGGCTGGCTAGCGGGCTATCTGGCTGGCTAGCGGGCTGGCTAGCGGGCTAGCTGGCTGGCTAGCGGGCTAGCTGGCTGGCTAGCGGGCTAGCTACCTGGCTAGCTAGCTGGCTGGCTAGCGGGCTAGCTTGCTGGCTAGCGGGCTAGCTTGCTGGCTAGCGGGCTAGCTTGCTGGCTAGCGGGCTAGCTGGCTGGCTAGCGGGCTAGCTGGCTGGCTAGCTGGCTGGCTAGCTGGCTGGCTAGCGGGCTAGCTGGCTGGCTAGCTGGCTGGCTAGCGGGCTAGCTGGCTGGCTAGCTGGCTGGCTAGCGGGCTAGCTACCGGCTAGCTGGCTGGCTAGCGGGCTAGCTGGCTGGCTAGCTGGCTGGCTAGCGGGCTAGCTACCGGCTAGCTGGCTGGCTAGCGGGCTAGCTGGCTGGCTAGCGGGCTAGCTGGCTGGCTAGCTGGCTGGCTAGCGGGCTAGCTGGCTGGCTAGCGGGCTGGCTAGCGGGCTAGCTGGCTGGCTAGCGGGCTAGCTGGCTGGCTAGCGGGCTAGCTGGCTGGCTAGCGGGCTAGCTGGCTGGCTAGCGGGCTAGCTGGCTGGCTAGCTGGCTGGCTAGCGGGCTAGCTGGCTGGCTAGCGGGCTAGCTGGCTGGCTCGCTAGCGGGCTGGCTGGCTAGCGGGCTGGCTAGCTGGCTGGCTAGCGGGCTAGTGGCTGGCTAGCGGGCTAGCTGGCTGGCTAGCGGGCTAGCTGGCTGGCTAGCGGGCTAGCTGGCTGGCTAGCGGGCTATCTGGCTGGATAGCGAGCTATATGGCTGGCTAGCGGGCTATCTGGCTGGATAGCTGGCTGGCTATCGGGCTAGCTGGCTGGCTAGCGGGCTAGCTGGCTGGCTAGCGGGCTAGCTGGCTGGCTGGCTAGCGGGCTGGCTAGCGGGCTAGCTGGCTCGCTAGCGGGCTAGCTGGCTGGCTAGCGGGCTGGCTAGCGGGCTAGCTGGCTGGCTAGCGGGCTAGCTGGCTGGATAGCGGGCTAGCTGGCTGGATAGCGGGCTAGCTGGCTGGATAGCGGGCTAGCTGGCTGGCTAGCGGGCTGGCTAGCTGGCTAGCTAGCTGGCTGGCTAGCTGGCTGGCTAGCTGGCTGGCTAGCTGGCTGGCTAGCTAGCTGGCTGGCTGGCTAGCTGGCTGGCTAGCTGGCTGGCTGGCTAGCTGGCTGGCTAGCTGGCTGGCTAGCTGGCTGGCTAGCTGGCTAGCTGGCTGGCAGGCTAGCTGGCTGGCTAGCTGGCTGGCTACCTGGCTGGCTAGCGGGCTAGCTAGCTGGATGGCTGGCTAGCGGGCTAGCTGGCTGGCTGGCTAGCGGGCTAGCTGGCTAGCGGGCTAGCTGGTTGGCTAGCGGGCTAGCTGGCTGGCTAGCGGGCTAGCTGGTTGGCTAGCGGGCTAGCTGGTTGGCTAGCGGGCTAGCTGGCTGGCTAGCGGGCTAGCTGGCTGGCTAGCGGGCTAGCTGGTTGGCTAGCGGGCTAGCTGGTTGGCTAGCGGGCTAGCTGGCTGGCTAGCGGGCTAGCTGGTTGGCTAGCGGGCTAGCTGGTTGGCTAGCGGGCTAGCTGGCTGGCTAGCGGGCTAGCTGGCTGGGTAGCTGGCTGGCTGGCGGGCTAGCTGGCGGGCTAGCTGGCTGGCTAGCGGGCTAGCTGGCTGGCTAGCGGGCTAGCTGGCTGGCTAGCGGGCTAGCTGGCTGGCTAGCGGGCTAGCTGGCTGGCTAGCGGGCTAGCTGGCTGGTTAGCGGGCTAGCTGGCTGGCTAGCGGGCTAGCTGGCTGGCTAGCGGGCTAGCTGGCTGGCTAGCGGGCTGGCTAACGGGCTAGCTGGCTGGCTAGCGGGCTAGCTGGCTGGCTAGCGGGCTAGCTGGCTGGCTAGCGGGCTAGCTGGCTGGCTAGCGGGCTAGCTGGCTGGCTAGCGGGCTAGCTGGCTGGCTAGCGGGCTAGCTGGCTGGCTAGCGGGCTAGCTGGCTGGCTAGCGGGCTAGCTGGCTGGCTAGCGGGCTAGCTGGCTGGTTAGCGGGCTAGCTGGCTGGCTAGCGGGCTAGCTGGCTGGCTAGCGGGCTAGCTGGCTGGCTAGCGGGCTAGCTGGCTGGCTAGCGGGCTAGCTGGCTGGCTACCGGGCTAGCTGGCTGGCTAGCGGGCTAGCTGGCTGGCTAGCGGGCTAGCTGGCTGGCTAGCGGGCTAGCTGGCTGGCTAGCGGGCTAGCTGGCTGGGTAGCTGGCTGGCTAGCTGGCTGGGTAGCTGGCTAGCTGGCTGGCTAGCTGGCTAGCTGGCTGGCTAGCTGGCTGGCTAGCGGGCTAGCTGGCTGGCTAGCGGGCTGGCTAGCGGGCTAGCTGGCTGGCTAGCGGGCTAGCTGGCTGGCTAGCGGGCTAGCTGGCTGGCTAGCGGGCTAGCTGGCTGGCTAGCGGGCTGGCTAGCTGGCTGGCTAGCTGGCTGGCTAGCTGGCTGGCTAGCTGGCTGGCTGGCTAGCTGGCTGGCTAGCTGGCTGGCTAGCTGGCTGGCTAGCTGGCTGGCTGGCTACCTGGCTGGCTAGCGGGCTAGCTAGCTGGATGGCTGGCTAGCGGGCTAGCTGGCTGGCTGGCTAGCGGGCTAGCTGGCTAGCTGGTTGGCTAGCGGGCTAGCTGGCTGGCTAGCGGGCTAGCTGGTTGGCTAGCGGGCTAGCTGGTTGGCTAGCGGGCTAGCTGGCTGGCTAGCGGGCTAGCTGGCTGGCTAGCGGGCTAGCTGGTTGGCTAGCTGGCTGGCTAGCGGGCTAGCTGGCTGGCTAGCTGGCTGGGTAGCTGGCTGGCTGGCGGGCTAGCTGGCTGGCTAGCGGGCTAGCTGGCTGGCTAGCGGGCTAGCTGGCTAGCGGGCTAGCTGGCTGGCTAGCTAACGGGCTAGCTGGCTGGCTAGCTGGCTAGCGGGCTGGCTAACGGGCTAGCTGGCTGGCTGGCTGGCTAGCTGGCGGGCTAGCGGGCTAGCTGGCTGGCTAGCTAAGGGTGCGTACAGAGTGGCCGCTTGTTGCCGAGCCGAGCTGGCTGACGCTTGTTGCGACAACTTGTTCATGCGAGAAACAAGTTTGAGTGTGCATAGTAGATGCGAGTATCAGCGCTGATATTTTATCTATTATTTGTGTTTATTGTATGTTTCTATTATCAGGATTTTCGGATTATCGGGGTACGAATTATAGCGATTTTACTGTATAAGTTTTTTTTAAATTTTTTTATAATTGTTATAATTTTATTTAATTTTTATTATTTATTTGAATTTTTTTATTTTTTAATTTTTATTTAATTATTATATTTTTTTTTCGTTTTAATTTTTATTAATTTTTTAATTTTTGATTGCTTGTTTTACTTACTTTTTCTTAAATTTTTGTTTTTAATTTTTTTTTATGTTTTCTAAACAAGTTCAAATCATAACAACATAACATAAACAATGTTTTCGGCGCTGAAATACGCTTTGAAACTGTTTTCTCGCATTCAACCAGCTTTGCGCTCTGACCAGCTCGGCGCCCACTATGACCTCTTCGCGCTTGTTTGTACTAATTTGTATAGTACCAGTTTTCTCGCATTGGTTCTCGCAACAAGCGTCAGCCAGCTCGGCTCGGCAACAAGCGGGCTAGCTGGCTAGCGGGCTAGCTGGCTGGCTAGCTGGCTGGCTAGCGGGCTAGCTAGCTGGCTGGCTAATGGGCTAGCTGGCTGGCTGGCTAGCTGGCTGGCTAGCTGGCTGGCTGGCTGGCTGGCTGGCTGGCTAGCTGGCTGGCTGGCTAGCTGGCTGGCTGGCTGGCTGGCTAGCTGGCTGGCTGGCTAGCTGGCTGGCTGGCTAGCTGGCTGGCTGGCTAGCTGGCTGGCTGGCTAGCTGGCTGGCTAGCTGGCTGGCTAGCTGGCTGGCTACCTGGCTGGCTAGCGGGCTAGCTAGCTGGATGGCTGGCTAGCGGGCTAGCTGGCTGGCTAGCTGGCTGGCTAGCGGGCTAGCTGGCTGGCTAGCTGGCTGGCTAGCGGGCTAGCTAGCTGGCTAGCTGGCTGGCTAGCGGGCTAGCTAGCTAGCTGGCTGGCTAGCTGGCTGGCTAGCGGGCTGGCTAGCGGGCCAGCTGGCTGGCTGGCTAGCGGGCTAGCTGGCTGGCTGGCTAGCGGGCTAGCTGGCTGGCTAGCTGGCTGGCTAGCGGGCTAGCTGGCTGGCTGGCTAGCGGGCTGGCTAGCGGGCTAGCGGGCTAGCTGGCTGGCTAGCGGGCTAGCTGGCTGGCTAGCGGGCTAGCTGGCTGGCTAGCGGGCAGGCTAGCTTGCTGGCTGGCTAGCGGGCTAGCTGGCTGGCTAGCTGGCTGGCTAGCGGGCTAGCTGGCTGGCTAGCTGGCTGGCTAGCTGGCTGGCTAGCTGGCTGGCTGGCTGGCTAGCTGGCTGGCTAGCTGGCTGGCTAGCTGGCTGGCTAGCTGGCTGGCTAGCGGGCTAGCTGGCTAGCGGGCTGTTGGCTAGCTGGCTGGCTGGCTAGCGGGCTAGCTGGCTGGCTAGCGGGCTAGCTGGCTGGCTAGCGGGCTAGCTGGCTGGCTAGCGGGCTAGCTGGCTGGCTAACGGGCTAGCTGGCTGGCTAGCTGGCTGGCTAGCGGGCTAGCTGGCTGGCTAGCGGGCTAGCTGGCTGGCTAGCGGGCTAGCTGGCTGGCTAGCTGGCTGGCTAGCGGGCTAGCTGGCTGGCTAGCTGGCTGGCTAGCGGGCTAGCTGGCTGGCTAGCGGGCTAGCTGGCTGGCTAGCTGGCTGGCTAGCGGGCTAGCTGGCTGGCTAGCTGGCTGGCTAGCGGGCTAGCTGGCTGGCTAGCTGGCTGGCTAGCGGGCTAGCTGGCTGGCTGGCTAGCGGGCTAGTTGGCTGGCTGGCTGGCTAGCTGGCTGGCTGGCTAGCGGGCTAGCTGGCTGGCTAGCGGGCTAGCTGGCTGGCTAGCGGGCTGGCTGGCTAGCGGGCTAGCTGGCTGGCTAGCGGGCTAACTGGCTGGCTGGCTGGCTAGCAGGCTAGCTGGCTAGCTAGCGGGCTAGCTGGCTGGCTAGCGGGCTAGCTGGCTGGCTAGCGGGCTAGCTGGCTGGCTATCTGGCTGGCTAGCTGGCTGGCTAGCGGGCTGGCTAGCGGGCTTAGCTGGCTGGCTAGCGAGCTGGCTAGCGAGCTGGCTAGCTGGCTAGCGGGCTAGCGGGCTAGCTGGCTGACTGGCTGGCTAGCGGGCTAGCTGGCTGGCTAGCGGGCTAGCTGGCTGGCTGGCTAGCGGGCTAGCTGGCTGGCTAGCGGGCTAGCTGGCTGGCTAGCGGGCTGGCTAGCGGGCTAGCTGGCTGGCTAGTGGGCTAGCTAGCTGGCTGGCCAGCGGGCTAGCTAGCTGGCTGGCTAGCTAGCTGGCTATCTGGCTGGCTAGCTGGCTGGCCAGCGGTCTAGCTAGCGGGCTAGCTAGCCCGCCAGCCAGCCAGCGGGCTGGCTGGCTAGCTGGCTAGCGGGCTAGCTGGCTGGCTAGCGGGCTAGCTGGCTAGCGGGCTGGCTAGCGAGCTAGCTGGCTGGCTGGCTAGCGGGCTAGCTGGCTGGCTGGCTGGCTAGCGGGCTAGCTGGCTGGCTAGCGAGCTGGCTGGCTGGCTAGCTGGCTAGCGGGCTAGCTGGCTGGCTGGCTAGCAGGCTGGCTGGCTAGCGGGCTGGCTAGCTGGCGGGCTAGCTGGCGGGCTAGCTGGCGGGCTAGCTGGCGGGCTAGCTGGCGGGCTAGCTGGCGGGCTAGCTGGCTGGCTAGCGGGTTAGCTAGCGGACTGGCTGGCTAGCGGGCTGGCTAGCGGGCTAGCTGGCTGGCTAGCGGGCTATCTGGCTGACTAGCGGGCTAGCTGACTGACTAGCGGGCTAGCTGGCTGCCTAGCGGGTTGGCTAGCTGGCTGGCTAGCTGGCTGGCTAGCTGGCTGGCTAGCTAGCTGGCTGGCTAGCTAGCTGGCTGGCTAGCGGGCTGGCTAGCGGGCTGGCTAGTGAGCTGGCTAGCGGGCTAGGCTAGCGGGCTAGCTACCGGGGTAACTAGCGGGGCTGGCGGGCTAGCCGGCTAGCTGGCTGGCTAGCGGGCTAGCTGGCTGGCTAGCGGGCTAGCTGGCTGGCTAGCGGGCTAGCTGGCTGGCTAGCGGGCTAGCTGGCTGGCTAGCGGGCTAGCTAGCTGGCTGGCTGGCTGGCTGGCTAGCTGGCTGGCTGGCTGGCTGGCTGGCTGGCGGGCTGGCGGGCTAGCCGGCTAGCTGGCTGGCTAGCGGGCTAGCTGGCTGGCTAGCGGGCTAGCTGGCTGGCTAGCGGGCTAGCTGGCTGGCTAGCGGGCTAGCTGGCTGGCTAGCGGGCTAGCTGGCTGGCTAGCGGGCTAGCTAGCTGGCTGGCTGGCTGGCTGGCTAGCTGGCTGGCTGGCTGGCTAGCGGGCTGGCTAGCGGGCTTAGCTGGCTGGCTAGCGAGCTGGCTAGCGGGCTAGCTGGCTAGCGGGCTAGCGGGCTAGCTGGCTGACTGGCTGGCTAGCGGGCTAGCTGGCTGGCTAGCGGGCTAGCTGGCTGGCTGGCTAGCGGGCTAGCTGGCTGGCTAGCGGGCTAGCTGGCTGGCTAGCGGGCTAGCTGGCTGGCTATCTGGCTGGCTAGCGGGCTGGCTAGCGGGCTAGCTGGCTGGCTAGTGGGCTAGCTAGCTGGCTGGCCAGCGGGCTAGCTAGCTGGCTGGCTAGCTAGCTGGCTATCTGGCTGGCTAGCTGGCTGGCCAGCGGTCTAGCTAGCGGGCTAGCTAGCCCGCCAGCCAGCCCGCTGGCTGGCTAGCGGGCTAGCTGGCTGGCTGGCTAGCTGGCTAGCGGGCTAGCTGGCTGGCTAGCGGGCTAGCTGGCTAGCGGGCTGGCTAGCGAGCTAGCTGGCTGGCTGGCTAGCTGGCTGGCTGGCTGGCTGGCTGGCTGGCTAGCGGGCTAGCTGGCTGGCTGGCTGGCTAGCTGGCTGGCTAGCGGGCTAGCTGGCTGGCTAGCGAGCTGGCTGGCTGGCTAGCTGGCTAGCGGGCTAGCTGGCTGGCTGGCTAGCAGGCTGGCTGGCTAGCGGGCTGGCTAGCTGGCGGGCTAGCTGGCGGGCTAGCTGGCGGGCTAGCTGGCGGGCTAGCTGGCGGGCTAGCTGGCGGGCTAGCTGGCTGGCTAGCGGGCTAGCTAGCGGGCTGGCTAGCGGGCTAGCTGGTTGGCTAGCGGGCTATCTGGCTGACTAGCGGGCTAGCTGACTGACTAGCGGGCTAGCTGGCTGCCTAGCGGGTTGGCTAGCTGGCTGGCTAGCTGGCTGGCTAGCTGGCTGGCTGGCTAGCTAGCTGGCTGGCTAGCGGGCTGGCTAGCGGGCTGGCTAGTGAGCTGGCTAGCGGGCTAGCTACCGGGGTAACTAGCTTGTTAGCTGGCTAGCTATCTGGCTAGCTAGCTGGCTGGCGAGCTGGCGAGATAGCTGGCTGGCTGGCAAGCTAGCTGGATGGCGAGCTATCTGGATGGCGAGCTAGCTGGCTGGCGAGCTAGCTGGCTGGCGAGCTAGCTGGCTGGTGAACTGGCTGGCGAGCTGTCTAGCTAGCTGGCTGGCGAGTAGGCTAGCTAGCTGGCGAGCTTGCTAGCTAGCTGGCTGGCGACCTGGTTGGCAAGCTGGCTCGCTAGCGAGCTGGCTAGCTAGCTAGCAGGCGAGCTTGCTGGGGAGCTGGCTAGCTAGCTGGCTGGCGAGCTGGATAGCTAGCTAGTGAGCTGGATAGCTGGCTGGCGAGTTGGATAGCTAGCTAGCTAGCTAGCTAGCTGGCGAGCTAGCTAGCTGGCTGGCTGGCGAGCTAGCTAGCTGACTGGCGTGCTAGCTAGCTGACTGGCGTGCTTGCTAGCTGACTGGAGAGCTAGTCAGCTGGGCGCCTAGTTAGCTGGCTCGCAGGCTAGCAAGATAATGTTAGTATAATTTTTATGTTACAGCTTTATCATATTTATGACTGGAAGAAAATCTACAAAAATCTAATTAAATTTTTTTTTATAACTATGATACAGCTTTTGCTCTGAGTTTAGATTGTGATATCTAACTTTTTGGAATATAGGCTAATTTACTGATAAGGCACTTTTTTACGTGTTAAAAATGAGGATTTAAAATTAATGATTAAATCGTTTGTCATCAATTCTTCATCATACTGATGAAGTTTTCAATAATATGCTAAGTATATGATTAGGAGTTTGGCTGGCTGGCTGGCTGGCTAGCAGGCTAGCTGGCTAGCTAGCGGGCTAGCTGGCTGGCTAGCGGGCTAGCTGGCTGGCTAGCGGGCTAGCTGGCTGGCTATCTGGCTGGCTAGCTGGCTGGCTAGCGGGCTGGCTAGCGGGCTTAGCTGGCTGGCTAGCGAGCTGGCTAGCGAGCTGGCTAGCTGGCTAGCGGGCTAGCGGGCTAGCTGGCTGACTGGCTGGCTAGCGGGCTAGCTGGCTGGCTAGCGGGCTAGCTGGCTGGCTGGCTAGCGGGCTAGCTGGCTGGCTAGCGGGCTAGCTGGCTGGCTAGCGGGCTGGCTAGCGGGCTAGCTGGCTGGCTAGTGGGCTAGCTAGCTGGCTGGCCAGCGGGCTAGCTAGCTGGCTGGCTAGCTAGCTGGCTATCTGGCTGGCTAGCTGGCTGGCCAGCGGTCTAGCTAGCGGGCTAGCTAGCCCGCCAGCCAGCCAGCGGGCTGGCTGGCTAGCTGGCTAGCGGGCTAGCTGGCTGGCTAGCGGGCTAGCTGGCTAGCGGGCTGGCTAGCGAGCTAGCTGGCTGGCTGGCTAGCGGGCTAGCTGGCTGGCTGGCTGGCTAGCGGGCTAGCTGGCTGGCTAGCGAGCTGGCTGGCTGGCTAGCTGGCTAGCGGGCTAGCTGGCTGGCTGGCTAGCAGGCTGGCTGGCTAGCGGGCTGGCTAGCTGGCGGGCTAGCTGGCGGGCTAGCTGGCGGGCTAGCTGGCGGGCTAGCTGGCGGGCTAGCTGGCTGGCTAGCGGGTTAGCTAGCGGACTGGCTGGCTAGCGGGCTGGCTAGCGGGCTAGCTGGCTGGCTAGCGGGCTATCTGGCTGACTAGCGGGCTAGCTGACTGACTAGCGGGCTAGCTGGCTGCCTAGCGGGTTGGCTAGCTGGCTGGCTAGCTGGCTGGCTAGCTGGCTGGCTAGCTAGCTGGCTGGCTAGCTAGCTGGCTGGCTAGCGGGCTGGCTAGCGGGCTGGCTAGTGAGCTGGCTAGCGGGCTAGGCTAGCGGGCTAGCTACCGGGGTAACTAGCGGGGCTGGCGGGCTAGCCGGCTAGCTGGCTGGCTAGCGGGCTAGCTGGCTGGCTAGCGGGCTAGCTGGCTGGCTAGCGGGCTAGCTGGCTGGCTAGCGGGCTAGCTGGCTGGCTAGCGGGCTAGCTAGCTGGCTGGCTGGCTGGCTGGCTGGCTGGCTAGCTGGCTGGCTGGCTGGCTGGCTGGCTGGCGGGCTGGCGGGCTAGCCGGCTAGCTGGCTGGCTAGCGGGCTAGCTGGCTGGCTAGCGGGCTAGCTGGCTGGCTAGCGGGCTAGCTGGCTGGCTAGCGGGCTAGCTGGCTGGCTAGCGGGCTAGCTGGCTGGCTAGCGGGCTAGCTAGCTGGCTGGCTGGCTGGCTGGCTAGCTGGCTGGCTGGCTGGCTAGCGGGCTGGCTAGCGGGCTTAGCTGGCTGGCTAGCGAGCTGGCTAGCGGGCTAGCTGGCTAGCGGGCTAGCGGGCTAGCTGGCTGACTGGCTGGCTAGCGGGCTAGCTGGCTGGCTAGCGGGCTAGCTGGCTGGCTGGCTAGCGGGCTAGCTGGCTGGCTAGCGGGCTAGCTGGCTGGCTAGCGGGCTAGCTGGCTGGCTATCTGGCTGGCTAGCGGGCTGGCTAGCGGGCTAGCTGGCTGGCTAGTGGGCTAGCTAGCTGGCTGGCCAGCGGGCTAGCTAGCTGGCTGGCTAGCTAGCTGGCTATCTGGCTGGCTAGCTGGCTGGCCAGCGGTCTAGCTAGCGGGCTAGCTAGCCCGCCAGCCAGCCCGCTGGCTGGCTAGCGGGCTAGCTGGCTGGCTGGCTAGCTGGCTAGCGGGCTAGCTGGCTGGCTAGCGGGCTAGCTGGCTAGCGGGCTGGCTAGCGAGCTAGCTGGCTGGCTGGCTAGCTGGCTGGCTGGCTGGCTGGCTGGCTGGCTAGCGGGCTAGCTGGCTGGCTGGCTGGCTAGCTGGCTGGCTAGCGGGCTAGCTGGCTGGCTAGCGAGCTGGCTGGCTGGCTAGCTGGCTAGCGGGCTAGCTGGCTGGCTGGCTAGCAGGCTGGCTGGCTAGCGGGCTGGCTAGCTGGCGGGCTAGCTGGCGGGCTAGCTGGCGGGCTAGCTGGCGGGCTAGCTGGCGGGCTAGCTGGCGGGCTAGCTGGCTGGCTAGCGGGCTAGCTAGCGGGCTGGCTAGCGGGCTAGCTGGTTGGCTAGCGGGCTATCTGGCTGACTAGCGGGCTAGCTGACTGACTAGCGGGCTAGCTGGCTGCCTAGCGGGTTGGCTAGCTGGCTGGCTAGCTGGCTGGCTAGCTGGCTGGCTGGCTAGCTAGCTGGCTGGCTAGCGGGCTGGCTAGCGGGCTGGCTAGTGAGCTGGCTAGCGGGCTAGGCTAGCGGGCTAGCTACCGGGGTAACTAGCTTGTTAGCTGGCTAGCTATCTGGCTAGCTAGCTGGCTGGCGAGCTGGCGAGATAGCTGGCTGGCTGGCAAGCTAGCTGGATGGCGAGCTATCTGGATGGCGAGCTAGCTGGCTGGCGAGCTAGCTGGCTGGCGAGCTAGCTGGCTGGTGAACTGGCTGGCGAGCTGTCTAGCTAGCTGGCTGGCGAGTAGGCTAGCTAGCTGGCGAGCTTGCTAGCTAGCTGGCTGGCGACCTGGTTGGCAAGCTGGCTCGCTAGCGAGCTGGCTAGCTAGCTAGCAGGCGAGCTTGCTGGGGAGCTGGCTAGCTAGCTGGCTGGCGAGCTGGATAGCTAGCTAGTGAGCTGGATAGCTGGCTGGCGAGTTGGATAGCTAGCTAGCTAGCTAGCTAGCTGGCGAGCTAGCTAGCTGGCTGGCTGGCGAGCTAGCTAGCTGACTGGCGTGCTAGCTAGCTGACTGGCGTGCTTGCTAGCTGACTGGAGAGCTAGTCAGCTGGGCGCCTAGTTAGCTGGCTCGCAGGCTAGCAAGATAATGTTAGTATAATTTTTATGTTACAGCTTTATCATATTTATGACTGGAAGAAAATCTACAAAAATCTAATTAAATTTTTTTTTATAACTATGATACAGCTTTTGCTCTGAGTTTAGATTGTGATATCTAACTTTTTGGAATATAGGCTAATTTACTGATAAGGCACTTTTTTACGTGTTAAAAATGAGGATTTAAAATTAATGATTAAATCGTTTGTCATCAATTCTTCATCATACTGATGAAGTTTTCAATAATATGCTAAGTATATGATTAGGAGTTTGGTTAATTTGGAATTGGAATTATCGCCAGAAATATCGAAAAAATTTGTGTTTAATAGGATAAAATTCTTGCAGAATCCTGTAAATGCCTTGAACATAAATATACATTATACTTAAATAAAAGCTTTCTTTAAATAGATTTAAAAACTACAAAAAGTTTTTTTTAACATTTTAAAGTCTACTTCCACAGTACTATGGCAAGACTGCAAACAACAATCAATTAAAATCTAAAATTTTTTTGCCGGATTAGTGTTCAGAGTTCCAAAATAATATGACACAGATACATTGCAAGAATTATTTGCAAAAATCAAAATTTCTCTAATAGTTTTATAATAAATTTTTAACTTTGTAAACCCCAATTACTAAATATCAATATTTTATCAAACTCATAATGAACAAATTTTTCGTTTTTATTGCTTAATATGTCAAAAGTTTTAAAATATTTTAATATAGTATTTTTATTTACTGTTTTCTCTTTTTAGATACAAACACGGCGATAATTTAACAAAAATGCATCTTAAATAACAATTATGGAAACAAAACAATTGCCGAAAAATGAATAAAAACAAATTATTTTTAATTTTAAATAATACGGAAATGTATACTTAAATAATATTAAATAAATGAATTTTATGAATAAAACATGAAAAAGCTTGCAAAATAAATTGCAGAAAAAAAATAAAAATTCTGCAAACAAAAAAAAATTGTAGCACTTAATTTTTATTAAAAAACTACATGTGTGTATTAAAAGTATATTAAAGGTAAACTAACATACATTAAGTTTAAAAATCGAAATAAAAAAAAAGAAAACAGTAGCACAAAATAAAGGACCGTATTTTGTTTATAAAGAGGTCAGGTTAAATTTATTAGTTTTTACAACATATACAAAACGAAAACCACCAACGAAATCTTTTTACGGTAACACACAAGCAGAAGTACAGACCTTTTACAAAGAAAAAAAAAATAAAGTGACATCTATATATATACACAGAGTCCACTAGCATAAAACCACTTGAAAGGAAAACTTCTACATACACAACAAAAATGTCAAACTTAATAACGGACCAAAAGACATTTACAACGAACAATTCACTATACAACAGCAGCAGCCACAGTAATAACTTTACTGGCACCGGTGGTATAGTGAACACTTTAAATCCTCTTTTAGCCAATGCCGTTACAACTCTACGAAATGATACATGGTTGCTAATTGAAAGTACAGCAGCCGCTCTAGCTGCCACAATAACAACAGCGACTGGTACTACTAACAATGGCACTAGTAGTATCAATGGTGGTATCCACAATCCTATAGTTTCCAGTCTATTAGAAACATTTGTTAATTCCACTACATCCTTTACAAATACAACACCTGACAGCAGCATAGGAACGTCTACGGAAACCCCATACGTACCATATGTTATGCGCCCCGAAACTTATATAGTACCAGTGTTATTTGCTTTCATTTTCATTGTTGGTGTTTTGGGGAATGGTACACTTATTATAGTATTTTTGACGGTGCGTCAAATGAGAAATGTACCAAATACGTAAGTATTAAAATCAAATGCGTTTAAATTTTGTTATACAGGGTGTTTCCTATATACATAGAAACAAGTAGATAAAAACTAATATATTCGGCTGTGCCGAATCTTTAAATACCCTCTATATTTTATTATTTTTACCTTCCAGAAGTGATGCCAGCCAGAAGCTATTTTGAAAATTCCTTACGTTTATTAGACAAATTCCCTTTACCATACAACCAAAAACTTTTACCCTATTCCATAAATGTATTGAATTTGACACAAAACTACCTGTACAGTTTCCACTTTTTTGTTTGTAAAAATTTTAATAATATGTTCATACTTAACCCTAAAATACGTATTTTCACGTTCAAGTTTTTGACTTTCAAAATCCATATAAGGGTCATCTCTGATTTTAATGAAATAAGCCAGAAAAATTGTAAATGGCTAGTATTTATCAAATCATTAACCTTTCGACCCCAAATCTTTTCGGTTTTCGAAATATGACGTCATGAAAATTGGCAAAAACGTTAAAATATCGAAAAAGTGTCCATACAAAGTCGCCCATAACTTCTAAACTATATAACGTAAAATTTTTCTATTGGTACCATTTTAAAGGTGAAAAGATTACCTTCAAAATGACATCCCAAAAGTTTTTTTGTATAAAAAGGTTAAAGGTAATTTTTTTAAGTTTAATATTCAAAGACCCATATCTCGAAATCCAATTTTTTTAAAACTCAGAAAAAATATATGTTAAAATTTAAGGCCTCTACATTTGTGGCAAAATTTTAAGGTGGAGACTCATTTGGTTCCTGAGTTATGAAGGAAAGCGGGTTGTAAGCAAAATTTTAAGGTGGAGACTCATTTGGTTCCTGAGTTATAAAGGAAAGCGGGTTGTAAGCAAATTTATCTTGACGGTTTCATACGAAACATCTTTTACATGCTATGAGTGTGTATGTGTGTACAATGTTTAGTATACATCAGATAACTGCATTTGCTGATTGCATACGCAATCAACACAAGAATAAATTGTGTTTGCGTTCAAACGCTGAATATACTCCAACACACATATTTGTTGATGATTTTAAATCAATCAAACGATGTGCAAATTGTTTTGTCACTGGTTTATAATCATCGGTCGTTGTTAAACCATTGTTTTATTCTGTTCATTCGAGCCAACAATAATTATTTTGATGTAGAATAAATCAGAAAAAACAACAAACAACGTGTATGAGTGTAATCATAATTAAAACAAAATAGTTTCTTATCTATAAAAAGGGGGTGGTTTTGTAAAAAAAAACATATTTCATAAACGTTATATGTATATTAGGGTGGGTCTAAAATACGTTTTTTTTGAATTTTTATTAGGAATACCAAACATATTGTTCTCTGTGAATATTTTTTTTTTAATTTAGTTCGACATCTTAGGCTCGCCCAATCCGGTTAAAGTTAAATATTGCCTAATTTTCCGATCAAAATAGATGAAAAAAAATTTAGACAATACATAAATTTTTCCGGATTAGGCAAGTCTGAGATATCGACCTAAATTTTTTTTCCAAAAAAATATTTATATTTCACAAATATGAATATTTTTATTACTAATAAAAATTCTAAAAAAGCGGATTTTAGACCCACCCTAATATACATATAATGTTTTTCTACAAAACCACCCCCTTATAAAATGTGTTTGTCAAAAGTAATCGGTTTTTGCTCTGGTAATGCCATTTTTTCAAAAAACTTAATTTTATTTTATAAGGAGGTTGTAATGACCAAAACAAGTTAAAGGTCAATTTATTCCTCACTTTAGCTAAAGTTACCTTTAACTAACACGCACCTTAAAGGCAAGTTATAATAATGGGCCTAAGACGATATTTACGTCCTTTAAAAAAAAAAAAAATTTACTTATTTAAGGTAAATTGTTTTTATATTCAAACAGGATATACTTGATTTAAGTTAAAATTTCTTTGAATCCAAATCATTCCTATAATAATTGGTACATATTTTCAGTGTACAAATTTTAAAACAAAAACTTGAAAAAATACGTATTTTGGGGTTCAGTATGAACGTATTATTAGTCATTTTCAAATATGATCTATAATTAAGATTTGAGTGAAATACGGCTCTAACAAACAAATAGAATTCGTTTAAAACTTGTATGAAAAGATTTCATTAAAAATAAGGTTTTCGTAGAAATTTTTTAAACTATAATTATTCGTAATGAATTTTAGACGAAGGCAATTATTGTTTGTTTTATAGAAATAGTGTTTTAGCAAATACCGAATATCAGTTATTTAATTTCAGATAAAATTAATATCTTATAAAAAAAGTTGTTGAGAACACTTCATAAAACCAATATTCTCTTTGTTGAAAAAAGTAAAAAGTTTTACACAATTTTCTATTAAAGCTATTTTATGGTATTTGACAGAATCCTGGAACTTTCTTCCTGGAACTGGAACCGCTTCCCGGACTAGGATCCAAATTATTGTTTCTGAAAGGTATCTTATAAACGGCATGTCCAACTTTAACTTTTGTACTACTTCAATGTATAATAAAAAGGTTAATCTTAAAGTTTTTCTAAAAAATATATCTTTAAATTAAGTCATATTTCTATGACAATATACAAACACACGCATTCAATTTTTCTATACGTTTATGTGTTTGTATCTGTTTACCACTTAACAATAAAACCTTTTTTGGCCGATTTTTTGCTTAAGAACCAATAACACGGTACAACACTAAAAATGTATCGAACATGCGATCCATAAATTCTGATAGATTTTTGGACATATATCACGAATGTAAACACAAAAGTTAAATAAATTAGTTCTACTTTTTGAAATATTCGTAAACTTAATTTTTATCCGAAACCCAGTATTTTCTTAAAATTTTCTTATTAATTTATACATCTGAGAAAATTATGGATAATTGTTTATATGATTTTAAGGTATGGACTCCGAGCTTTTAAAACGAAATTGTGAAAAAAGTGAAATTTCAAATCTAAATACAATTATAGGAAATATTAAAGAGCAGGGGTTCAATTCTCGTTTTGTGAAACGGTGAAATGAAAAGTTTTTTCACGTTTTCATAATACTTTTTCGCGTTCTGTGAAATAATGTAAGAAATATCAAAACGTTTTCATATGAAAAAAAAAAAAAATTGGAACGAAACAAGATTTTTTCACGATTTCACAATACTGGCGATTCTTGTTTTGTGTAACAGTGCAACCAGCTGTCAAAATATTTTCATATGAAAAAATTGTTTACACAGACTATTTATAAGTAAAATAAACATGGAGAAGGTTGTAAGATGAAAGCGTGCAAGTGAAAGCCAATAGGAGTATTTATTTAATTATTTAAAAAAGCATGTGGACATTGCAAACGATAAGTAAGTAGTTTTATTACCACAATCACACTTATTAATCCCATATTTACTGCAGATGGTACCAAATTTAGAGACGAAAAGTGGAACGAATTAGCGGCGAGCCTTAAGTCTTAGTGGGACCCAAAATGACTGTGCAAAATGGAAAAAGTATTGGAGCGACTTTAGGTTTATTTAATTATAGTTTATTTATATTCTTTATGAAATGTTTTTTTTTCTTTAAGTAATATGTATTAGATCTCATACGCGCACCAAATATAGTTCACTTAAGCAAGCCGATATAAATCCATGAAGTGCTCGTCGGTAGTCATCTCGAATGGAAATGGCCATCACTAAGCATGCGTCTCAGCACTCTCAAAAAATTCCTATAAATTATTAAATTATTTACTGCAATGAAATGCTTGTTATATCATTGTCTTACCTATGTTCATCGCCGATTCTCTAATCTAGACATTTTTATATAATTATTTAAAATAAATTTTACGAACTTAATTCACTTTTGTTTACGTTTTTCTCTTTTTTTGACATTTGCTTTAAATTTTGGATAACACAGTTAGAAAAGTTTCTTGGGTACAGTGCGAATAAAACATTTTTTTCATAATACATACGAGAATCGCAAATAATGTATTTATGAAAAGTTCGAGTGAAAAGTGCTTATGAAAACATTATCACAGAACGAGAATTGACCCCCAGAGTTCATACAATTTGAATGTTAAAAAATAAACTATTAATATTTTTAATTTTGTATTTTTTTTTTTTGCATTTAAATTTATGAAAACAAATTTTACTTTCCTAGAAAAACTGTTTTGCAAATAACGTATGCGGAATAAAATTGCAACAAATTTTGCAACGCTGGAAAAGAAAAAGTATTAATTTTTACCGTTATATTTGAATAACCACATGTTTTCTCATGTTGCTTTTACAATTTTATCAATAATTTGACATTTAATTATTTTAAAATGTCGACAAAAGAAGAACAACGTCGAGAAACAATTTGTAATTTTTTTTTAATAATCATACTAATTGGAAAACTTCGGAAATTGTTTCTCATTTTTTAGAGCAAGAAGAAAATCGGTGTGTGGTATACAGAATACTTGCTAGGTACAAAACTAGAAAAAACACAAAGAGAAAGCGTGGCTCCGGAAGAAAGTGCAGTTTGGTCGACTCATCGAAGAGGTCTCAGCTCAGAAAAGTTACTGAAGGTAAGATCGCTAAATCGTAGAGAGCTTGGAAGAAAGTTTAATTGTGATGGAAAAACAGTAAAAAAGTACCTCAATGATATGGGAATACAAAAAAGGTCCAGGAAGAAAAAGCCGACTGTTTCCGAAGAGCAGGAGGTTACCCAACGAAAACGATTAAGAAGTTTAGTCAAAAATGTATTTTACGCAAAGAACAACATAATTTGCATCATGGATGATGAGTCATATTTTACACTAGATGACAATGAATGGCAGGGAAGGCACTTTTTCGAAGGGAGGAAACATACTGATAATAAAATAAAATATTTGGAGCACACAAAATTCCCTAAAAAAGTATTACTCTGGCTTGCAATAAGTCCGCACGGGATGTCGGAACCAGTGTTTTTTGAATCTGGTTTGGCCGTCAATTCTGAACGATATATTGAGCACTGTTTGCCAAAAGTGAAGGATTTTATAGAAAAGATGCATCGAGGCCTAAATGTGATCTTCTGGCCAGACTTAGCATCTAGCCATTACGCTCGGAAATCTGTAGAAGCTTTGGACACACTTTATATACCATATGTTCGTAAAGAGGAAAACCCACCAAATGTCCCTCAATTACGTCCAATCGAAGATTTTTGGGCTAATTTAAAGCGAAAAGTTTATGCTGGTGGCTTTAGACCGAGAAATACAAAAAATCTGATCGAAAAAATTAAAAGGAACTCCTCAAAATGCCAACATCCATATTTACAACAGCTATGGAAAAAGTTCCCCAAAACTGCCGCAAAGCGGATCGGATGGGACCAAATTTTTTTTTTACATTAAATTAATATTATGTATTGTTTTTTTTAAAAGTGAAATAAAATTTACGTTAGTTTTAGAAAAACTACAACATATTATATTTTGTTGCAATTTCATTCCGCATATCTAACTTAGAGATTCTAAGATCCCATTCGTGTGCTATGTGTCCCAAAGTCTATTAGAAATGATGGGTCGCAAACCTGATGTATCAAATTTGTCTTAAAATGTTGAACTGTGTTATAACTGTGATGAATATAAAACAAAAAGTTTATTTATCAAACAATTAAAAACCAATCAGTGGTCTTGTAATAAAAATCAAATAAATACATAATATATAACAGCTGTAAAAGTCACCAAAAAATTATAAAAAAAACCCCAATAAAAATTTAATATAGAGAAACAAATTTATTGTTTTATTTTAACAATAAAAAATCACAATTTATTTATACTCTTTGTTAACAAACAGAAAAAAAACAATAAATAGAAAAATAAACAATATTACACACTCTTACGATTGCTGTAAAAAAAAAGGAACAACATAAAAAGGACGAATTGATTGTGAATTATTTGCGTAAAAAATAGCAGTTAGTTTGATTTATGGCTGTATTTATAAAGTAAGCAATGCCAAAACAAATTATTTTAAAACTGTAAAGGACATTTACAAAAAGGACACAATTTGTTAGTGTTTAAATGACTTGACAAATTTTTAAGTTTATTTTGTTTGTTTTTTTTTTTTAATTAATTTTCATTGTGAAAAATTAGCTTTACTTATTTTTTATAAAATGGATTTCCTTGTGTTTTAAGAAATTGTTCATTCTTTTTTGTAATTTAAATCACTAAAAAATAGCCTTATGGGGCTAGGAAGTACATGTAAATACATGTTTTGTTGTCCTTAACTGAAAGCGTACAAACAAATTTGTAACAAATTGGCATTGATTGGTAAATGTATATTTTTTTGTTAGAAACGCATATATTTTGCACATTTAGCTATAAATGCATATTTTGTTATATTTTGCCTAAAATTCATGTCTTCAAGCATATAATTTAATACAAAAAACTTTAGTTTTGCGCAATTTGTAAAAAAAAAAATTTTCAAACATAGAAATCTTTATATGGTAATATAAGAACATAAATGATTTTATGTATGAGTGAATGTGGTTCCGTGTATGAGCATGTGTGGAAACATATACAGGTTGGTTAAAAAGTTCCTGCGCTCGGATTAAAAGAATACTGTTTTTGTTACGAAATATATTTTTTTATTCAATATAATCTCCTAGAAGCTCAATACACTTGTTCCAATGATCTTCCAATAATTTTATTTCATCCTTATAATGGTTTTCCGGAAGCTCTGCAAAATAACCGTCTACGGCTGCTATGGCCTCTTCATTCGACGAAAAATGCTTTCCACGAAGGAATTGTTTGAGATTTCTGAAGAGATAGTAGTCACTGGGAGCCAAATCTGATGAATACGGTGGATGTTCAAGCAATTCGTACTTTAATTAATTGAATTAAGCCATCGTCAAAACACTTTTGTGAGCAGGTGCATTGTCTTGATGAAAAATTATTTTTTTCTTCTTTAAACCAGGTCTTTTCTCACGAATTTTTTCATCCAGCTGATCCAAAAGGCTGCAATAATATTCAAAGTTGATTGTTTTACCTTTTTGAAGATAATCAATCAACAAAATTCCTTTTGCATCCCAAAAAACTGATGCCATAACCTTCTTTGCTGATCGTTGTGACTTCACCTGGTTTGGAGCTGAACAACCAGCTTCAGTCCAATGTAAATGTTGTTTCAATTTAGGATCATGGTGGTAGATCCAAGTCTCATCCGTAGTTATAAAACGACGCAAGAAGTCGGTTTTATTCGGCTTAAAACGCTCCAAATTGCGCTGAAAAATTGGTTTTCGATCCAGTTTTTGTTGAATTGTTAATGTGTGCGGCACTAACTTTCCAAACAGTTTTTTCATACGTAATTCTTCATGTAAAATATGGAGAACTCGTTCGTCTGAGATGCCTATGGCATTAGCAATTTTACGTTTAGTCAAACTTGGATCCTCACTAACCATATTATGTACCTGCTCAATGAATTCTGCTGTGGTTGCAGTTTTTGGTCGTCCTTCGCGTGGATCGTCTTTAAGGCTGGTACGACCACGTTTAAATACACCAGCCCAAAATTCAACGGTGCGTTTTGAAGGTGGGGACTCCTTATACACTTCTAACAATTGTTCATAAATTTCCTTTGCTTTTAAACCCTTCAAAACAAAGAATCTAATGACTGCACGATATTCAATTTTTTCCATATTAAAAAAAAGCAATGACACGTCAACTTCAAATGGCTTGTAAACAAAGAAAGAATTGACAGAATGACTTGCAACTTTGCATGTGTTCTCAGGACAGTTATACCAACTTGAAAAAAAAAGATTGGAGCTAGCAGTGCCATCTCTTGGTGAACTTTTCAACCAACCTGTATATCATTGTATTGACAGATATGCCATATATTGTTCCATATAATAAAATCCCGTATAAAAAAGTTTATATATATACGAGCATATATAGAATGCATATATGTGCATATATATGCATATATATGCTATATATGCATATAGAATGCATATATAGCGACAAAAATATTTTTTTTGCAAAGAAAAAAATTTTATTCATATTGAAAAACGTTAAAAATATAACAAAAAAATAATAATAAAAATAAAATATAGTTTCATTATACCTTATATAATATAGTTAAAACAAATCATAGTAATGAATAAAAATGGCATGAATCGTATGCGATGCATAGAACGCTTCAATAATAAATAGTTGAAATATTGGTCCGTGTATCATATGTGATGCACGTAATTTTTACTAGATTATGTACGTGGACGTACGGTATAAAAATTTTTTTGTTTGAGGACAGTCAAAGGGTTAAAGCAAAAAAATATGGGCAAAAAGCAAAAGTTGAGAAAAACACTTTTTATTAAACAATCAAAAGTAAAAATTTTTTTTTTTTGTAAAAAAAAAAATAGAACAAAACTAGCAAAAAAAAAAATATTTTTTTTGTTAGAAAAAAGACCTTTGAGGAAAACAAATGTAAAAAAAGCAAGAAAAAGCTACTTTAAAAGAAGCAAAAACAGCAAAACATGCAAATTTGCCATCTTTGGTAATATTAATGTGGTATATAAATTAGACAACTGAATATTGCCTTTCACGACTAAAAATATAATTTAATGTAAAAATAGTTGTCGTAATCGCCAGAATTCGATTTGCAACAACTGATACTGTTTTCAGGCTGTAGCAATTCTATTACGTTTTATTGTAGCTATTGTTTCAAATGCTAATACATATTGTAAGATAACTATATATAGACTTGCATTGATTGATAAACAGAATACATACAGTGTTGTGCAAAACATAAGCAACAAAACCAGTATTAAACATTAATCTGCGATATTTTATAAATTTTATTATTTTAAGAAATTCTTTTTATGGAAGTTTGCAAGCGACCATCTTTGAACACAAAAGCACTCTATCACTTATAAATAAAAACAAAACAAATTCCCCCAAAAAAAACCCAAAAAGAGAATGTGAAAACAAAAGCAACAAATTTAAAAATTATGCAAATAAATAAATTCTTTAAAATAATGGTAAATGTTCTTGGAACTAAAAATAAACTTTTAAATCACAAATAATTCAGAATTTAAAAAAGGGAGAAAAGCAAGCATCCGTTTCTAAAAACAGAAATTCCATTTACTCGTAGAAACACAAATCCCCATATGTTAGCCCTGAAATGTAAAACAATTAAATGGCAATCCTTTACCGTAACTAATGTTTCTTCTGTCAAACTGTAAAAGAACATTCTCAAAGTTTCCAGTATGCAGCTTCCAGACGGTGCTGCCGTATTCTAGTTATTTTAACCCGCACATATAAAAACGCCATCAAGGTGGCATAGCAAGTACAGTTTATAAATAAAACGCTAAGGCCCATTATTATAACTTGCCGATAGCTAAAGTGAGGATGTTAACGGACAGATTATTAGTTTTTCGTTATTATAAGTATACTTTAACCTAAAAGTGACCGATAAGCTAAAGGTAAGTTCATCTTACCTTTAACTTTTAACGTTAGGTTTAAGCATTTGAAGTTGCCACATTTTCTGCTCTGCAGTGTAGTTGCCGTGTAGTTTTTAGACCGTATCTTTGCTGTTTGGTTTTTTTCTGTGTTCGGCGTCGACAATGTAAATTTTTTACAACAAACATTTTTATTTTTTACAAAAATCGAAGAAATTTTGTTTTTCGTTTGTACTTTTTGTTTGTTGTAAGTAAATAAATAAATAAAAGTCGTTGCCACTACGTATTTTAAGGAACCATATTAATTTGTCAAAAGTAATCGGTTTTTGCTCTGGTAATGCCATATTTTCAAAAAACTTAATTTTATTTTATAAGGAGGTTGTAATGACCAAAACAAGTTAAAGGTCACTTTATTCCTTACTTTAGCTAAAGTTACCTTTAACTAACACGCACCTTAAAGGCAAGTTATAATATTGGGCCTTAGTGTCAAGAAATAAAGTGTGGCTAACGCTTAGTCTATCTACACCGTGTAAATAAAGTGTGCGATTAAAGTGTTTTTCTGTAATTTTTAGTGACTGCTAAATAAATAGAGCTATAAATAATTTCAAACATTGTTTATAATTTGCAATATAGAAAGAACTCGATTTATTTAAAAGGTAAATAAATCAACGATTTTATAAGGGGTAAAATCGTAACAATATCTATAGTTTGCAGATTGTTAAAAAAGTATAAGTCCGTAAAGCATTTCGAAAGGAGTTCATAAAAATAGAAAAATATGTTCCGTTTTTCAAAGAAAAAAAAGCTTGCTACTTCTAGAAAGGAATACGAAGACGTGCAATAGAAAACAATTTAAAAAATTACAGATCAGCCAAAAAAACCTTTTTTGACCTGAAACACATTCAAGAAACTTGAGATACCAAAACCGTGTATTTTTAAACGTTATCTAGAACGACAAATTAAAAGTTATTTTATTTTTTTAAGACTAAGTTTTGCAAAAAAAAAATATCAGAACTGGAACGTTTCTGTACGTTAGTGACGAATCAAAGTTTGACTTGATAAATTCGGTTGGTATGTCTACAGTTCGGCGCATACTTTTAAAGAGACTTGATCCACTCAATTGCAAAATGAGTTTTAAGCATGGGGGAGGGGTAACATGATGATGTGGACTTGCTTTTGGAGCAAATGGAGTTGGACCACTGCACAATATTGATGGGAAAATGAACCGTTCATGAAAAAAAAAAAAACATTATTGAAACGAAAATGATTCCGCATGTTAATTGGAATATGCCACTTCGGTGGGTGTTTCAATACGATAATGACCCGAAACATACATTGAGGTTGGTCAAAGAGAATGGAGTTCAAGTCCTTAATTCACCGGTACAATCACCCGACTTGAACCCCTTTGAAATCGTCTTTAAAATATTGAAGAGGATTTACTCCGGTAAACGATTTCGATAGGGAAACAAACTTTCAGAAATTCTAGAATCTGAGTGCCAAAGTTATAAAAAATAAAGGATCACGCACGAAATATTAAATTGTTGCGTTTGTTTAGCACAACACTGTAAATATTGTCTTCTTAAGAATTGCAATAAATTTTCTATTTGTTCATATCAACTCATGTGAGGTATTCATATTGCCATCATAATAAGATGTTTACCAATTTTATGAAGTCCTGGTTACATTAGAGTGTCCCATATTTTTAAACATTACTAGATAAGATAACATAAATTCCTCACAAATTAAGTGATAAACTTGATTGTTTATTCCATAGTTTTTAAAGAAACTATACAAACTTATTATCTGCAATAAATTTATTGATTTTCCTATTTGTATGCTAAAAATCGAATCAACCTGATGCTACTAATTTATTGTAAAATTATTTATACTCTGATTGTTATATCTACTTGTATATAGACTATTAGGGAATATAAATTTAATTTTGCAAAATTTCAACAGCAAATAAGTATTTCATGGCAAGCACAACCCTGTAGGAAATGTTGATAGTGAAACTATACTGATTCACTATTGACTTTGTCACCAGTACTACTGACTAATTATGCCCCAGCCAACGCTTTCTGCTGTAGACATTTAACATGTGCGTGTCATTGTGAATTAACACAACTATTGACTAGGTGTTGACATTGGAACCAGAGATTCACTAGTACATTTTAGTAATTCTGGTCTACACTTTTGGAACTTTTAACTAGATTTCCACACTAGGAAGGAAATAAGGTTAAACAGGTGCATTTATTTTGTTAAATTAAATATTTTATTAATAAATTTTTTTTTATAAATTTCATTAAAGTAAAAAAAAAAATGTTCGTGCAAATTTAATTTTGGAGTAGACAAATCTTCAAAAGGCTCCGTAAAATCTTCATCAGGCTCCACAAAATCTCTAGAGTTGCAATTTTCACTAAATTTTTTGCCTCTTTCTTGTTTTTTTTTTATACAAAATTTAGTTTTTTTCACAAGTTTTTTGTAATTTTTTTTTGCTCATTATATATTTTGTTCAAATTTGTATATTTACCTTTTAAATTAATTTTTCTTTATATATTTATTAAAAACTTTAAATTTGCATACAGCTTTGCACATGTATTTTCAACAAAATAAAATAATAAAAAAATTAAGAACAAGCACAGCTTTGCAGCTGCAAAAAAGGAATGTAAAAAGTGTAGACGCTTTGTGGACATGTCACCAAAAAGTCACCCAAAATAGTCGACAAAAGTGGTGACTTGTAGACACTTGACCCAAGGCTTCCTACAGGGAAGTTATAGATACTAATACATACATAGATTATTTGCAAATACATGTAAGAAATTTATAATGACCATATTTGTGAAATCAACAAACTTCCGTTGGCTGTTTTCTCGTGCGTACTACACTTTTATACCCAGCGAAAAAAAATAAAAATGTTTGAATTACTGACAAATTTAAAGATTTAAAGAATGTTTTCTCTTTGCGCTTACAAAAAAAAGTTAGAATAATAATGCTTTTTTTACCCGCTTTCTTTAAGCATTGATTGCATTATAACAAACATAACACATAATGACTTAATTGTAATGTCTTACGAGACATACTCTGCCTTACTTTAGTGCTTCTTTGTAAGCACGAATTAATAAACGATTGTAAATATGCTAGCAAAAATCATATATTTACTTAAATTTTTTGCTGGGCAATGCTAGGCAATGTCATAAATTTACTTTTTCAGTAATATCAATAAATAAATTTTACCAGTATTATGGGATTACACGTTTTTGAACTTTTAAATATATTTTATCACATTATTTGTTGATTCTTTATGTGTTTTCTTTAGTTGAAGTTTATTAGAGAATAATTGTTAAACAATTTATTGTGATGAAAGAATATTTTTAGTACGTTTTTTCATGTTCAGTAACGGATAATATATTTTTATTGGAATTTAATTTTCAAATTAAATGATTTTTATATTAATAAAATTATATTTTTTTTTGTGGAAAAATGCATTTGTATTCAGCTAATGAGGGCTTTTTAAGAATTTTAGAAATAGCTTTGATTTTTATTAAAGAAAATCCATGAATTTTGTTTCAGTGTACTTAGTAGAAGGGGGTTGCAAATTAAAAATGTACTTTGTACATTTTTGAACATATTCTTGGAGAACATTTTCTTTTAATCTACATTAATTTTCAAAATTTATCAATACCCAAATGTACATATTCAAATTAATTAACAAATTTGTTTAATTATATTTTCAGTTATATATTTTCCTTAGCCTTAGCAGATTTACTTGTCATTGTTACTACAGTACCTTTAACGTCTACCGTATATACAGTTGATTCCTGGCCTTGGGGTGATTTTTTATGTACACTTTCGGAATTTTTCAAAGATGTTTCAATTGGCGTTTCGGTATTTACCCTAACAGCATTATCGGGTGATCGTTATTTTGCTATAGTGGATCCATTGAGAAAATTTCATGCCCACGGTAAGTACATCAAGTAACATATACTATAGTTGCTCAAGCTCGACTGTAACATACCCTGCACCATGCTACGGACTAGATAATTTTTTTTAAGAAGCAACAATGAGGATATGATCCTGCTTTGGAAAGAGGATAGAAGAGAGATGAGAGCAAGTGAAATATTTGTTACTGAGTAATTCTTACTGGACTTGACTTAGAAAAGTAAACGAATGGACTTATAGTTAATTTTAGTAAAACAAAAATCGAGTTTCAGTAAATTAGGATATCTCGGCAACTGTATAAGTGATTTAAGAACCCAGGAAAAAAGACCTTACCAAATAATTGGTTTTGAAAGTTTAAATTTGCATGACAAGCTCATTACTTCAACACAGGGATGTTATTGGAGGTAACTAGTTACCTCCAGGCTTACGAGTAGGGAGTAAAATATCTAGTTAATGGTAAGGTTAAAATAACTAGTTATAGGTAAGGCAAAAATAATTGGTTGCAATTCATATTATTAAAACTATTTTTTGTTAACAATTTGAAAACAAAAAAAATGAAATAACGAAATCAAAAATAGATTTTAACTTTAAACACATTACTAGTTACACTATGCAAGTAATGCAGTATGCAAGGAGCTTACATGGAATGTAAGAAGCTGTAAACACATTATTAGTAAATCGTTATTTTCACTTTGGAAGTTATGTAGTAGACAGGGGTAGATCATTATTGGTATTTCAAAAATCAATGGGCTGCTATTACTAAATTTTTTCTGTGTAATGTTATATTTGTGTTCAGCATTTTAAATTTGATTATAAACGGTGTCTCGAAAGACATGATTAAAATATTTTTTTTTTATTTCCGAAACTTTGACCTCAAAAGTGCCGGGCCTAGAGTTATCAAATATCCAATCCCAAAATGATAACATCATTAGACAAAATTTTTTACAAAACTGGAATATTTTTTTTTTTTTTTGTCATGCCGGGACTTGAACTCAAGCCTTTCGATGGAAGCTGTACTCACTCAGCTAACAAGAATTAATACTTAAAAGCTAGAAACACAGATGAGTGATTACTGTAGGCTAACCTTTGGTTGGGAAACAACCAAAAAGTATCAACTTTTTGTTAAAATCTTTTCCACAAGCAAAATATTAATTTTATAAAAAAAGGCAAATTTGTCTTCACTGGTGATCATATATGACCATATATCCGAAAATATATGATCCTATACAATATATGATCATATACAGAACTATGTATGATCATGTATTAACTATCTTTAAAATTGAGACCTATAGTTTGGTTACGAGTTTACATGGACGATAAATCGGCTAAAAAAGTTATTCTTAGACGATCGGTATACCTACAGTGTCACAGCTTATTTCGTGTGAGGGACATTTTTGAAAAATCAAGCTTAAAATTGGTATATTTTATTCTGAACTCCACAAATAAATGATGCAGTTTTGCAGATAATTTAGTCTTCAATATAAAACACTTAAAAAAATTACACAAATATCAACATTTAACGATTTTTTAAAAGCAAAACTAAACAAACACATAATTTTCATGTCACAGCTTATTTCGTGTATGGCAATAGAACATTACAAAAATATAAAAATTGTTGAAAAATCATTATTTAATATTTTGTAGGGTAGCCTTTTTTGCTTTATTACTGCTTTAAATCTGGATAGCATAGAGTCAACCATCTTTTTAGTGTATTGTGGATATATTTTTCTCCACTCTTCCTTTAGTGCCGCTTTCAAACTTTTTACATTAGAAATATGGTGTTTTCGAATACCCAGCTCTAGATTGTGCCACAAATTTTCAGTCACATTTAAACCTGGTGATTGGGCGGATGTTTGGATGACGTGTGGGCAATTTCAAATTAGCCAAATTTGCACTATGCCGGCTTTGTGCTTGGGATCGATTTCTTGGTAGAAGCGGAATTTGTCACATATGCCTAAGTCTTCAGCACTTTGGAGTAAATTTCGATTAAGCAAGTCTAGGTATACCTCTTTAGTAAAAGTGGATTATATGAATACCAATTAACCGACACCTGCTGACGATATGCACCCCAAACCTTTATAGGTTGGTATCCATGTTTTACTGGGCTACAAAAATTATTTATTTGGAGCGCAGTATTTGGTTGACGCCACATATATACCTTATCATCTGATGCTGAAATATTAAAATTGCCCTCATCCCCTATGTTCCAGAAAGAAATCTGTTTTCATGGTATTTTGCGAAATGTATGTGGACTTTTTGATTTTGCTTATTAATAAACAGCTTGTATCTTGATGTTCGCCCATAAAAATTAGCATATCTAAGTATCCTGCGTACAGTTTCTGGATGACATTTTTTTAAAGAAACATTTCAACATCCTTGGCCACAGCTGGCACACTCAACATGGGATCTTCTTTAATCTTTCGCAAAATACCCCCCTCATCATTTTTAATATATTTTTTTTTGGCCTTTCTTCCTTTGTTGTGCACACGATTTTTTCGGAAAAAACGATGAATAATATACTGAACCGTATATGGACTTCAATCAACAATTTCAGTAATTTGTTTTTATTTTTTCCCACTTTGGAAGTTTTTAAGAACTAACTCACGTTTTCTATTGAAGTGCGTCGACCCATCTTGTAAAACCACGGAAATATAACTGATTTTAATACTTTTGAATTGACGAACTATTTCTGATATTATTATTATGTTTTGATCTACAGTTAGTTTTTAGAATCCGTTATTTCAAAATAGATAATAATAAAAATCAACACACGAAATAAGCTGTGACGTGAAAATTATCTGTGTTTAGTTTTGCTTTTAAAAAATCGTTCAATGTTGATATTTGTGTAATTTTGTTTAGTGTTTTATATTGAAGACTAAATTATCTACAAAACTGCATCATTTGTTTGTGGAGTTCAGAATAAAATATACCAATTTTAAGCTTGGTTTTTCAAAAATGTTCCTTACACGAAATAAGCTGTGAGACACTGTATTATTTTTGGTAGTTTCAACTATCAGCTGATACTAATTATACCCTTTTCCACGTATGTAGTGGTGTAGTGTATGTTATAAAAATTGACATTTTGATTAAAGTATATAATTCGGTATGCCACAAAAAAAAAATATTTTTTCTTTTTTAAACAGGAGGTGGAAAACGTGCCACACGCATGACCATAGCAATTGCAGTATCAATATGGCTATTAGCCATTGTATGCGGTTTGCCGGCCTTAATTGGTACATATGTAAAGGTAAAATTTTTAAACTTTAAACTTCATAGCACAAATTAATTTTACTGTGCACATAAATTTATAGTCATGTGTGCATTCAAATTATTTCTATCAAGTGCATAGTTTACTTAATCCATTTCATAATCTTTCTATTAATGTCCTTTTGTCTCTGTGGAAAATGTTTACTTAGGAAGTTGACATCAACAGCAACAAATCGTTTTCTTTGTGTTATCCATTTCCGGAGAAATGGGGTTTACAATATGCTAAAGCTATGGTTTTATTACGTTTTCTTGTCTACTATGCCATACCTTTGGTTATAATTGGAGTATTTTATGCTTTAATAGCACGACATTTAATGAATGCAGCAAATGTGCCCGGTGAAATGCATGGTGCCTTTAGACAGGTAAGTTTTAAAGTTATTTATTTGAAAATTGCAAATTGCAAATTGGACTATGTACAATATATAAAATTAAGGTGGTAATTATCGAGAGTAGGCATATGGCCCTTGATAAAATAGTTAGTTTAGATTCCATAAAAAATAAAATTAATTGAATATTATGATAAAATATGGCCGGAGAGAAGTTCTGAGTGTTTTCGGCGGTCTAGGCCAAGAAAAATTTTCATTTACTTAATGAAAGTTTTCTGTACAAAATATACCAACAATTTTATGAAATTAATGAAAAGCTATATAATTATTATAAAACATTTTCTAATAAACTCTTATTTTACATACATATATATTGAATTATTTTATACTTTTTTGTAAAATAATACATAAAATTATTGAAAGTTTCCTTGACTTAATTCCACAAAACTTCATTAACTTCATGAAACAGTAATATCATAAAGATAATTCTCCCAGTGTATTTCAATATAATACATTAGGATTCCCTCAAAAAGTGTACCTGTGTAAAAAAGATCAGATATGAACAGATCTCTTTGAAGCTAATGGCACTAGATCTAGTTAGATTTCAAAATTGGGGACAAATTTGAGATCTTTATACGATAAATCTGGCCAAACCTAAGAAAATCTGGCGCACATTTATTTATTTATTTTTTGATCTGGACATGTACAGGTTGGTTGAAAAGTTCCTGCGCTTGAAATGAAAGAATACTGTTTTTGTTACGAAATATATTTTTTTATTCAATATAATCTCTTAGAAGCTCAATACACTTGTTCCAATGATCTTCCAATAATTTTATCCCATCCTTATAATGGTTTTCCGGAAGCTCTGCAAAATAACCGTCTACGGCTGCTATGGTCTCTTCATTCGACGAAAAATGCTTTCCACGAAGGAATTGTTTAAGATTTCAGAAGAGATAATAGTCACTGGGAGCCAAATCTGGTGAATACGGTGGATGTTCAAGCAATTCGTACTTTAATTCTTTAAATTTAGCCATCGTCAAAACACTTTTGTGAGCAGGTGCATTGTCTTGATGCAAAATGATTTTTTTCTTCTTTAAACCAGGTCTTTTCCCACGAATTTTTTCATCCAGCTGATCCAAAAGGCTGCAATAATATTCAGAGTTGATTGTTTTACCTTTCTGAAGATAATCAATCAACAAAATTCCTTTTGCATCCCAAAAAACTGATGCCATAACCTTCTTTGCTGATCGTTGTGACTTCACCTGCTTTGGAGCTGAACAACCAGCTTCAGTCCACTGTAAACGTTCTTGTTTCAATTTAGGATCATGGTGGTAGATCCAAGTCTCATTCATAGTAATAAAACGACGCAAGAAGTCGGTTTTATTCGGCTTAAAACGCTCCAAATTACGCTGAGAAATTTGTTTTCGATCTAGTTTTTGTTGAATTGTTAATGTGTGCGGCACTAACTTTCCAAACAGTTTTTTCATACGTAATTCTTCATTTAAAATATGGAGTACTCGTTCGTCTGAGATGCCTATGACATTAGCAATTTCACGCTTAGTCAAACTTGGATCTTCACTAACCATATTATGTACCTGCTCAATGATTTCTGCTGTGGTTGCAGTTTTTGGTCGTCCTTCGCGTGGATCGTCTTCAAGGCTGGTACGACCACGTTTAAATTCACCAGCCCAAAATTCAACAGTGCGTTTTGAAGGTGAGGACTCCTTATACACTTCTAACAATTGTTCATAAATTTCCTTCAAAACAAAGAATCTAATGACTGCACGATATTCAATTTTTTCCATATTAAAAAAACCAATGACACGTCAATTTCAAATGGCTTGTAAACAAAAAAAGAATTGACAGAATGACAGTTATACCAACTTGAGAAAAAAAAGTTTGGAGCTAGCAGTGCCATCTCTTGGTGAGCGCAGGAACTTTTCAACCAACCTGTAATATCTAAGGTATTAAAAAACGCCTTTAAATTTATATACATTTTTATATTGGTGCGTTTGAAAATGGCTCAAATGGCTGAGATCTGGTACCAGATGTTAACAATCAGATTAAGAAATTAAGCATATATTTTCAGTTATGAGCATATGCACCAGATATGATCATATATAACCAGATATGCTCATACAGATATGTGCATAAAAATCATCCAGCATTCAGATCCCTTTAGATATGGATGGATCTGGCAACAGATCTGATCAGATATGGTATTAGATCAGATCATATATGTCCATAAAGTTAATCACGTATGACAAATCTTATAATATATGATCAGATCTGAAACCAGATCTAATTAGATCTAAACAGCTCCGTTCAGATGTAATATTTTTTACACTAATATCGAGAATTCTCAAAGAAAATTTTTGATACCCATATTGTCAATGTTTTGGCGTAGGATTGCCTATTTTTGGCGATATATTTTATATACAGGTGAAAAAAATCACACTTTGAAAATAGTCGCCTGTTGCTTAAACTCAATCTGCTGCGTAGTTTACTCCATCCACCGTAATAATAACAGTATTATTAAAACAAGATAGAAACCCAAAAAGTACGTAAACAGAAAAAATAAGAAATTGGCTTAATTCGCATATTGTGGGCACTTTTTTTTTAACAAATACACTCAAAAGTACAATTTAGTAGAAATACTTAAAAGATAAACCAAGGTAAAAAAGTTTCATGATAATGATGCAACTGTTTTCTAAATCATTTCTCGTCAATTACGTTTACGTATCATAAATATGATGAAGTTTTTTGTAAAAATTTATTACAAATGTTTCATAAATTTTTATCATTTTATAAAGGAAATATCATTAAAAAAAACAAATTTTGTTTTTTTGTCCTGTTGCAAAACACTACTGCTCGGAATTCTCATTAAGTTTATATTTTTATTTGCTTAAATAATTAAAAAAAAACCTCTTGATATTGATTCGTAAATATGAAGAAACTTCTTCATAAATATGATACAATTTTTTATAAATATTGATGAAACTTCTTCGTAAATATGAAGAACTATTTCATAAATATAACTTAACATTTTTCATAATTTCTTCATCATATTTAAGAAAGGTTTTATAAATATAAAGAAACATGTCATTAATTTGCATTTTTATGAAACAGCTTCATCATATTTATAAGGTGTTAAATTGGACGAAAATCTATAAAGTTTTTCATCATATTTATGAAAATCATTATTAATATGAAGAAATTAACACTAAGTTAAAAATACGGGTTTTAGTCCCTAACAAGCTTTGAACAGAAAATGAGTCTCCCTTGGGTGTGTTTTGCCACAAATGGAAAGAAATTTAAATCTAGTTAACAGGAATTTTCATGATTTTGTTCTTAACTTATTATTTCGACTGTATTAATACACACATGTTACAATTTTGAAAAATATTTCTTTTCTTTGTATTTCATTTCCAATTTTTTTTATATGCACTATTTTCAGGTACGTGCCAGACGTAAAGTGGCTTTGACAGTTTTGGCATTTGTGGTTATTTTTGGCATATGTTTCCTGCCAATTCATATTTTCATGTTGTGGTTCTATTATTGGTAAGTTTTTCAATTTTTTACTTTTGTAAATATTATTAAAAGGAAAATCATACAAATATGTATGTATGCTCTCAAAACCACATAGAACGTAAGTATCAATTCAAAGAAACCAATTGGTTTTATCCTTCTGTTCGTATACTAAAGTAGTTTTCAACTTTACTGACACTATGGTTAATGTGTCAACTTCAAACATTCAAAATAACCTACAAGAAAATAAATACCCTGGTATGTACTTTTTATACTTCTGGTTGAAATAAAGTAATTTTTAAGTTCCAAGGAAATTACATCCGTTGAAAATACTAACGGACGAAGTATACGATACATATTTAATTTAAAAATGCATTTAGAAATTGAATAAAAGAATTATTACAAAGAAGAATACTTAATAAAAAATTTAAATGACTTGTTAAGGGTTTACTTAAGAAATTGTATATAGTGTTTCATTTTATAAAACATTTTTAATACAAAGCCAACAATTGTTTATGGATAGTGCCCAATTTAGTGCTTAATCGAGCACTGAACACATCGAATAAACCATATTTTAATCTGTTATAACGACACTTTCCAACACTAAAAAGCACCAACACACACTCAAATCGCAAAGACGCTGCCACATAAATATTTTGGCGCTGTGAACAAATTTTTTTTGCTAACGCCTTCATTTTCTATATTTATCTGATGCCGGATCGCTATCGGCTTCACACCTTGGTATTTTTAACTGACAAGTTGAACTACAATTAAAAAAAGCTTAAATTCGGCTGAGCCGAATCTTTGAACAATATACAAAAAAATTATCTACTGTTTTTGATACAATTAATGTAAAAAACTTTTGAAATAAAAAACGGAGGTGAAAAAAATTTTTGAGGTGAAAAACTTTTTTGGATGTGGAAACAATTTTTTGAGGTAAAAAAAAACTTTTTGAGGTGAATACAAAATATTCTTTACTTCTTAACGGCTGGTAAAAAATATGAGAAAATATGGACTACGAAATTGTATTAAAATATATCAATGGAAAATTTAGAGGTACCTTAACATTTTCATTCATAACTTTTTAACCGCTGGACTGATTTTTCTCATTTTCAATACCAAGCTGCTCCGTTAATCAAGGTAAAAATGAGCAGCCCCGCTTGCGTCTTCGCATCGAGATCTTCATTTCATCAGACAGACATACACAGACAGACATCGCTAAATCGACTTCAAATTGCATAAGGATCACGACTATATATACTTTATAGGGTCTTAGACCTATATTTCGACATGTTACAAACGAAATGACAAACTGATATATATACTCTCACCATATATGGTGAAGGGTATAAAAGTCCATAGAATCTATGTTTTTTTATTAAAAAAAAGTCTTTAGAATTTAAAAATTCTTTTCAAATATTTTTCTTTAAAAAAGGTCCATAGAAACAAACTTTTCTTAATATAAAATTTTTTCTTTAGGAAAAACATTTCTTAAAAAAATATTTTAAAATTTAAAGAACTTTTTTATAGTTTCGAATCATAATTAAGGTACCATATTATGGTAAAAATAATGGTGCCCGCCGGGAAGGTATACTACTTTGTTGGTTTATAATTTTTGATTAAATGAAAGAGAATGGATCTTATGTTTATGTTTATTAATGTTTTATTGAATGCGGGCAATTATGTATTGAATACAATATCAGATTAATGTTCCATTGTAATCCTGGCTGTATGCGTGCCACATGGCTGTATGGTGCCACATGCACCGTCTTGTTGATACCACATGTTAATCAAGCCCAAAGCATGCAGTTGTGGCGTTAAAAAGTTTTCAATCATATCACGATATCGCTCCCCATTCAGTTACTAAAGAAGTAAGGTCCAATGATTCCTCCTGACCAAATTGCACACCAGACTGTCACTTTTAATGGATGGAAAGCTGACTGATGAATAATTTGAGGGTTTTCCATTGCCCAGAACCGACTATTCTGCTTATTCACATATCCATTCAAATGTGCCTCGTCACTCATTATGATTTTTTCATGAAAGTCAGGGTTGTCATGGGCGAGCTTTTTTAACGATTAAAACACGTTGGTTTATCGAATATTTTTCCATAATAAATTTTCCACGTGTCTACTTCACGACTGCCAAATATGAACTGTCAAGACCAATGTTTACCAAAATGGCGGCAAAACAAAGTAGTATACCTTCCCAGTGGACACCATGTAGTATTATAATATTAAAACTATATTATAGTACAAAAATATATGATGCTCTTCGAATATAATTGCCCCAAACAGGTTTTTTCTCTACGTGTAAGTTTCAGCAAATAAATTGACTTAAATATAATTTTTCTACAAATTTTTAATTCAATCTATTTATACTAGTGTTTCCAATTATTTGACCCTGCCGGTTAATTGGTTAGGTCATTTTTCGAAAAATTAAGAAAATTGATTAATCGGTTATTCGGGTTAATTAATCGGAAAAATTGGCGATTAATCGTTTAATGCAAAATAAATTGCATTTATTTCATCAATAAGAACACAAAGAGCTGCTTTTTGCTAAAATATCAAGTTAAATCTATGCATTGGTTTCTGAATTGGTTGTTTAGGACAATTCAAAGCATACCGTGTTTTTTTTTTTAAGAATAATGCCTTATTATCTTGGTGTTTTTTCAGAGGAATCTGACGACTTTTTAAAAAGAAAATTTCAGACGTATTCAGTGGAAGTAAACCCTTAAAAATGCAGGGTAGTTAGTGTTTTACCGAAGTGGGACTGCCAATACAGTTGGTTTTTATTTTCTTTATATGACAAGAATAAAAAAAAAATAAAAATGCCTCAATAAACAAGAGCTGCCTCCAAAAAAACAAAAATTCAATAACAAATTCTTAAAAATATGGTATGAATATTTTTTTTTTTGCGAAATTCACAAAGTTTAATAAAACTGCCACTGTTCACTATCTGGTTTAAGCTTTAGAGTTAAAGAGGTTATCTATTAGAAAAGATAAAAAAATCACAAATATTCCTGGCAAGTCCTCACCGATAAGCGAATTCTTAAATATTTTTGAGTTAAAAACTTAATTCTTCTGAAGTTCTTACTTTACCAAAATTTGTCGATAAATCAATTTAAAAAGAAAATTCCATGATATTTTTTTAGTTTTTATAAATTATTTCATAAAATTTTTAATGAAAATATTATATTATTTTAAGTAACATCATAGTGCTTGTTAGGAATAGACCTAGCCAGGTGTTTTATTGCTAAGGAGAAAAATATATATTTTAATAGGTTTTTTTGTTAAAGCTCTACTTAGAGGCTCTAGCTTTTTTTTAACTTCGCGTTTTAATGAGATCTTTTGTCAGATCGAAATACATGTACAGCTGTGTGCAAAATAATAGGAGTGCTGGTACCCAATATTTTCATAAGTTCAATTTGTTAATGTAGAAACTTGAAAAATATTTTTCCTTGAGTTGAATTGATCAAAAAAAATAAAATAGGAGTGAATAATACACGTGATTTAGTATTAAATATTTAAAAAGCAAGTACGGAAAAGTTATGCAAGGACATTTTGTATAATTTTTTACTATGATTGTTTGCCTTGTTTTTAAATAGTGGGACGAGGAAAATACTGTTCTGATGAGAAACGTAAGTTAATTCAAAACCTTCGAATACATAGAAAAACGTATAATTAAATTAAGGGAATTTTGGGGTGTTCTGATTAAATGATCGCAAATGCGTTAGCATATAAAAATAAGGACGAAACTCGAATAGTTAGATATAACAAATGCGATCCTTCGGCGTCGTCAAAAAAAATTAAAAAAAAGCTTAATCTTGCCGTAAGTACTGTTACTATTCGTAGGAGTTTGGTGGAGAACAATTTATTTACCAGAAGTCCACGAAAGGTGCCATTGCTGACAAAGAAACAGGCAGTTGCACGCTTCAAGTTCGCCAAAGAACACATCAATTGGCCGATAGAAAAATGGAGAAATATTTTGTGGACAGACAAAAGCAAAACTGTTTTATTTGGCGGAATTGGTTCTAGACAATATTTCCGACGTCCACCAAACACAGAATATAAAGCACAATTTACAAAAAAAAAAAAACGTGAAACATGGTGGTGCAAAAGTATGGGGAAGTTTCTCATACAACGGAGTTGATCCAGTTCATCTAATAAGGGGAAGCATGGATAAACGAGTCTATGTAGGAGGAAGTGATGCTGCCATATGCAGAGTAGAAAATGCCACTTAAATGGGTGTGCCAACAAGATAAATATCCGAAACACACTAGTAAATTGGCTAAGGAGTGACCTCAACCCTATAGAACATCTATGGGGAGACGTTAAGAACAGTGTGGCAGAGAAAATACCGTCAAATGCAGAAAAGTTATGGAACGCACTGCGAGATGCGTAGCAGCTAATCCCATTAAAGCGATGTCGTGATCTTATAGAATCCATCCCTCGGAAATGTGCTGCAGTCATCAAGAATAGAGGATATTCTGCTAAATACTAAAAGTATTTATCTTTTTGTAAGATAATTTTGAAGTTTTAAGTCTCTTTTTTTTAAATTATTTAGCTAAGCACTAATACTTCTAATATTTTCAACAGTGATATTTGATATATATTTTTTTAAATATTTTTTATTTTATTTTTTATAGGCTAAAACGTTTAAATGTAGTCCTAAAGTATAAGAATTAAGCAATAATTAATTTTACTTAAAAAACTGAATAGAATTATGCTTTTTGTTTTAAAATATAATCTTTTTAATTTTTAACACAGGGCACTCCTATTTTTATGAACACAACTGTATACGGAGGTTGAAAGCTCTATTTAAATTTTTTCAGAAATGAAAATATAATTTTATATAATTTAAAATTTATTTTTTAAAGGAATTGAAAACAAAAATTTTCTATCATCGATTTGAAAATAATTTGATTGTACAGGTTGGTTGAAAAGTTCCTGCGCTCACCAAGATATGGCACTGCTAGCTCCAAACTTTTTTTCTCAAGTAGATATACTTGTCCTGAGAACACATGCAAAGTTGCAAGTTATTCTGTCAATTCTTTCTTTGTTTACAAGCCATTTGAAGTTGACGTGTCATTGATTTTTTTTAATATGGAAAAAATTGAATATCGTGCAGTCATCAGATTCTTTGTTCTGAAGGGTTTAAAAGCAAAGGAAATTTATGAACAATTGTTAGAAGTGTATAAGGAGTCCTCACCTTCAAAACGCACCGTTGAATTTTGGGCTGGTGAATTTAAACGTGGTCGTACCAGCCTTGAAGACGATCCACGCGAAGGACGACCAAAAACTGCAACCACAGCAGAAATCATTGAGCAGGTACATAATATGGTTAGTGAAGATCCAAGTTTGACTAAGCGCGAAATTGCTAATGCCATAGGCATCTCAGACGAACGAGTACTCCATATTTTACATGAAGAATTACGTATGAAAAAACTGTTTGGAAAGTTAGTGCCGCACACATTAACAATTCAACAAAAACTGGATCGAAAACAAATTTCTCAGCGTAATTTGGAGCATTTTAAGCCGAATAAAACCGACTTCTTGCGTCGTTCTATAACTATGGATGAGACTTGGATCTACCACCATGATCCTAAATTAAAACAAGAACGTTTACAGTTGTCTGAAGCTGGTTGTTCAGCTCCAAAGCAGGTGAAGTCACAACGATCAGCAAAGAAGGTTATGGCATCAGTTTTTTGGGATGCAAAAGGAATTTTCTTGATTGATTATCTTCAGAAAGGTAAAACAATCAACTCTGAATATTATTGCAGCCTTTTGGATCAGCTGGATGGAAAAATTCGTGAGAAAAGACCTGGTTTAAGAAGAAAAAAATCATTTTTCATCAAGACAATGCACCTGCTTACAAAAGTGTTTTGACTATGGCTAAATTCAAAGAATTAAAGTACGCATTGCTTGAACATCCATCGTATTCACCAGATTTGGCTCCGAGTGACTACTATCTCTTCAGAAATCTCAAACAATTCCTTCGTGGAAAGCATTTTTCGTCGAATGAAGAGGCCATAGCAGCCGTAGACGGTTATTTTGCAGAGCTTCCGGAAAACCATTATAAGGATGGGATAAAATTATTGGAAGATCATTGGAACAAGTGTATTAAGCTTCTAGGAGATTATATTGAATAAAAAAATATATTTCGTAACAAAAACAGTATTCTTTCATTTCGAGCGCAGGAACTTTTCAACCAACCTGTATTTTAGTTGAAGTTTTTTTTCTATGATTTTCTTGCCAATGTTAAGAAAATTAGGAAGTTTTAAGAAAAATAACAGAAAAATTCATATTAAGAATTTAACCGGTTAATCGACTTATTTTAATCGATTATTCGAATAATTATTTAAGTTTTAAATTATTTGTTTGGAAACACTAAAAATAACAGAAAAATTCATATTAAAAATTTAATCGGTTAATCCAAATATTTTAATGGTTTAGTCGGGTCGAATAATTGTTTCAGCTTTAAATTATTTGTTTCGACATTAACCGAAATAGAGATGATTAATCGGTTAATCGATTAACCGAATTGGAAACACTAATTAATATTCAGCAAGACTTTATTGCTTTTAGCAAGATTTTTTTTTTATTTACAAACTACAAAGTGTTAGCACAACGTTTGCTGCATTTACTGATTTTTTTGCTAAAAATGAATTCGACGATTTTACTGGCATTAGTAATTATTCTGCAAGCACCTTCCTGTCGAAAACTTTGCTGTCTTTGTTTGGTGAGTTTTTTTTTTTTAGTGTAGACATTTTGTTAATTCTTATGACAGTCTTGTTAATAAAATTTGTTGTTGTTTTATATGTTAATTTTTTTTTATAAAATTGAGACAATATAAAAATCAACAAAATGTCTATGCATTTGGCATAGATAGAGATAGACATTTTAAAGGACAACACATAAATTTTTATTTTACTGGTTTTGTTATTTCAAACTTTTACTGCTTCTTGCTAACAAGAGTGTTTGTTTGTTAGTAATTGTTTCAATCAAAAATTGTTTTACTATTGATAACGATACTTTTTGATTAGTTTTCAAAATGTATTAAATTGTCGCAAAAAAAAACTGTATTTGTCTAACATTGTAGAGGGTATAAAAAGATTTGAGATAACCGAAATTATTTTTTTTTATATTTAGATCATGTTGCAGACAATTGGCCCTAACTTTTAAATTTATCCATGAATATTTTTAAAATATAGATAATTTTCTTTTTAAATGTGTAGGCTCTAGTCGGCGAAAGCTGCAGTATAAGATAATGTTTAGTTTTTTTTAAAGAAATGTATAATAAATTTAAAAATCTTAATTAAGAATTATAGTATTAACGTTTTAAATAATTTAAATTATATTATACATACTTAACTAATGCTTATTGTTTGTTTTTTTTTTTCTTATTCTATTTTTAGGCCCACCGCACAAGAGGATTATAATTATTTTTGGCATGTCCTGCGTATTGTTGGCTTTTGTCTTTCCTTTGCCAACAGTTGCGCCAATCCAGTGGCGTTATATTTTGTTAGCGGAGCATTTCGCAAACATTTCAATAGGTATTTGCTTATACACATAGAAACGCAATTATGAGGTTTTTCCAAACAAAACAAAACAAAAACCTGCTTATTTAAGTCAGCTAAACTAAATAATATTATTTAAAAATTTAAATTAAAATTTTTAAAATTTATGCAGTTCTAATATATGAAAAAAAAATTAATAAATGGTATACACGTTTATCATTAGGGTAGTTCACAATGATAGGCTGGTTATCAGGTTATGTGGTTAAATTTTTATATCAACAACTATAAAATACATTGTTTACAGATTATATTTGTAGTGTTGGAAAATAGAACAAATTTAACTAACTGGCAGCACAAAAAAGCTACTTTTTAGGAGATGGCATCTCAGATTTTACATTGAATGTTGCTAGCATTGGCATTCACATCTGTTTTTTTATTTATAAAAAAACAATAAAAATGAGCACAAGTAATTACACTCATAATAGACCATAGGTAAAATACAGATTCATTCAAAAGCAAGGAAATTGCGTAATACAGATTTCGTTATTTTGACATTACGAAAAATTTTGTAATATAAACAAATGACATCGTAAATACAGGGTGTCCGCCGGGAAGGTATACTACTTTATTTTGCCGCAATTTTGGTAAACATTAGTCTTGACAGTTCATATTTGGCAGTCGTAAAGTAGACACGTGGCAAATTTATTATGGAAAAATATTCGATAAACCAACGTGCCAATAGGATGTTACAGCTCGCCCATGACAACCCTGATTTTTATGAAAAAAAATCATAATGAGTGACGAGGCACATTTTCATTTGAATGGATATGTGAATTAAACAGAATAGTCGTTTCTGTGCAATGGAAAACCCTCAAATTATTTATGAGTCACCTTTGCATCCATTAAAAGTGACAGTCTGGTGTGCAATTTGGTCAGGAGGAATCATTGGACCTTAGTTGTTTGAAAATGAAAACGGCGTAACGGTAAATGTGAATGGGGAGCGATATCGTGATATGATTAAAAACTTTTTAACGCCACAACTGCATGCTTTGGGCTTGCTTAACATGTGGTATCAATAAGACTGTGCCACATCGCATACAGCCAGGATTACAATGGAATTACTGCAAGACCTTTTTCCACAACAAGTTAATTTAAGAAATGGTGATGTTGATTGGCCTCCACGGTCGCCTGATTTGACTGCTTCGGACTTCTTTTTGTGGGGATATCTGAAAAGCAAGGTTTATGCAAACAAACCAGAAACACTTGAGCAACTCAAAAGAAAATATTCGTGATGAAATTAATGAAATACCGCGTCAAATGTGTGAGAATGTAATGAAAAATTGTCTCAAAAGGTCTCGTAATTGTGGGGCTAACAGATATTGTATTCCATACATAATTGTCGACATTAAATAAAACATTTATCAATATAAGATCCATTCTCTTTCATTTAATCAAAAATTATAAACAAACAAAGTAGTATACCTTACCGGCGGACACCCTGTAGTACCAAATTTTTATTTCCATATTTTACGAAATTTCATAAAAATACTAAACATATTTATAAAAATATAAATATTTTGTTAAAATGCAAAATAATTTTGTGCAAAAACAAAACTTCTATTATTTACGAAATTTTGTAAACTTAAGAATGTTATTGCCATCAGCTTAGTACGAAAATTTTGTGATGTTACAATTTTATACTAAAAATAATTTACAAAATCATTATATTATTAACAAAATTTATAGATTTATGAAATTTGTAATATACAAAAGTTTTGTAATATTTATATACAAAATATTTGTATATTGTACGAAAAATAAAATTTGTATTTTTAAGCATAGATTATTATGAGTGTAAGCACAGCTGATTGAAAAACATAAGTAGATAACCAACATTAATAGGCTTTTTACACTGAACAACATCTTTGGGAAACGAATGGAAGATGTTGAAAACGTGAAACAAGTGTTTACATTGGCAATATCTTTCATCTGTTATTTATTCAGCTGTCAAAAAAATAAAAGAAAAAGACAGATAATTTTTCTTTAAAATAAAAAATGGATTTAGAGAAAGCATTAATCATTGGAGTATTTGTTGCTTTGCAAAAACAAATGCAGTACATTAAAATATTAAAGGCCATTTTGGAAGAAGATGATGATGAAGAAGAATTTTTGGTAGACATAAGTATGAAATTCTTACATTTGCCGCTCATTTTCCTTTGTTGAATAATTTTTTTTGTTTATTTTCTGCAATGTCAGTTTGCTTGTGATGGCACAAAGAAAATCAATTTTTTTTTTTTTTTTTGTAATTTTTTTTAGTGATGACACTTAAAAATAACGAAAGATGTAATATGGAACAAAATGGGAAAGGATCATCTCTTGTAGATGTAGAAAGATGTGGAATTTTTAGCCTGTATAATTCGTATGGGAAGATGTTAACATCTTTGCAAATTGATGTAAGACGAAGCTCAGTGCGGAAAAAAGACTATAAAGGATGTTCACGGTGCCCAGAGGTTATCTTTAATTTTATAACCAAATAAGCTGATAACCCATCTATCGTGAACGACCTTATTGTAACAATGAGAAAATTTTAGAAATTGTTAGATTACTTTGCAAATAATCTGCGGTAGTAGAATTATTAACATGTGTGCCATTTTTAAAATATAAAAACAATAGCAAATTTAGTTAAATATATAATTTAAAAGTGCATGAAAGTTTTTATTATTTAACTTTTATCATTGTATATTTTTACAAAAACAAAAATGCTTATGAAATTTTAATTTTTGCTTTATTATACTTAATTATCTGCAATATTTTTTGTGAAGAAAAAAAAAAACTTAAAAATATAATTAAAAGTTTAACATAAAATTATCTTAGTGGCTATTATTTTCCTTTTTAGAACGTTAGTATATTTGTGGCTGTGTATTTTTTTTTTTTTTCTTTGGACTTAATTAACAATATCCTTCATTTTAAAACTATCCAATTTTTTTTATTTTCCCTCGTCCTTTATGTTGATTTTTTCGTTGTTTGTTTTTATATTTTTTTTTCTTAGATACCTTTTTTGTGAAGGTTCTCGCATTAAACATAAAAAACGCCACGATACTATGTGTATGCATCGTGATACATCACTGACTAGCACGGCTTCCAAGAGGTATTATCATTCAAGGCGTTCTTGTTTCCATCAAAGTACCACAAGAAGGTAAGTATTAAATATGCGAAAAATATAGAGACATACAGGTTGGTTGAAAAGTTCCTGCGCTCGAAATGAAAGAATACTGTTTTTGTTACGAAATATATTTTTTTATTCAATATAATCTCCTAGAAGCTCAATACACTTGTTCCAATGATCTTCCAATAATTTTATCCCATCTTTATAATGGTTTTCCTGAAGCTCTGCAAAATAACCGTCTACGGGTGCTATGGCCTCTTCATTCGACGAAAAATGCTTTCCACGAAGGAATTGTTTGAGATTTCGGAAGAGATAGTAGTCACTGGGAGCCAAATCTGGTGAATACGATGGATGTTCAAGCAATTCGTACTTTAATTCTTTGAATTTAGCCATCGTCAAAACACTTTTGTGAGCAGGTGCATTGTCTTGATTAAAAATGATTTTTTTTCTTCTTTAAACCAGGTCTTTTCTCCCGATTTTTTTCATTCATCTAATCCAAAAGGCTGCAATAATATTCAGAGTTGATTGTTTTACATTTCTGAAGATAATCAATCAACAAAATTCCTTTTGCATCCCAAAAAACTGATGCCATAACCTTCTTTGCTGATCTTTGTGACTTCACCTGCTTTGGAGCTGAACAACCAGCTTCAATCCACTGTAAACGTTCTTGTTTCAATTTAGGATCATGGTGGTAGATCCAAGTCTCATCCATAGTTATAAAACGACGCAAGAAGTCGGTTTTATTCGGCTTAAAACGCTCCAAATTACGCTGAGAAATTTGTTTTCGATCCAGTTTTTGTTGAATTGTTAATGTGTGCGGCACTAACTTTCCAAACAGTTTTTTCATACGTAATTCTTCATGTAAAATATGGAGTTCTCGTTCGTTTGAGATGCCTATGGCATTAGCAATTTCACGTTAAGTCAAACTTGGATCTTCACTAACCATATTATGTACCTGCTCAATGATTTCTGCTGTGGTTGCAGTTTTTGGTTGTTCTTCGCGTGGATCGTCTTCAGGGCTGGTACGATCACGTTTTAATTCACCAGCCCAAAATTCAACGGTGCGTTTTGAAAGTGAGGACTCCTTATACACTTCTAACAATTGTTCATAAATTTCCTTTGCTTTTAAACCCTTCAAAACAAAGAATCTAATGACTGCACGATATTCAATTTTTTCCATATTAAAAAAAATCAATGACACGTCAACTTTAAATGGCTTGTAAACAAAGAAAGAATTGACAGAATGACTTGCAACTTTGCATGTGTTCTCAGGACAGTTATACCAACTTGAGAAAAAAAAAAGTTTGGAGCTAGCAGTGCCATCTCTTGGTGAACGCAGGAACTTTTCAACCAACCTGTACCAAAAATTTTCGACATAATTTTAGTCATTTATGGATCTCAGAAAAAATTTACGAAACGTTCCGTTTTTATTTTTTTTTTTCCGAATTCGATGGAGTTCGCGGTATATTGCAGCTCAAAGTTATATACTTTTATACTGTGTAAAATAACTCGTATTTAAACTGCTCTAAATTTTTAAGCAATTTTACTGTGTGACAGTGGAAATATACTTTTCAAATTACCCAATGGAGCAACTCTGATCCCCGAATCGAACCCAGAGTGGCAAAGATCTTTTTAATAGTACATATACTCTGGACTTGTGGTATTGAGTTTTGTAGAATTTCAGTGAATTGAACAAAATTAAAAAAACCTGACGTTTTTTTTTTTTAAAATACTATAAGAATTTTTTGATCCCTTAGAGATCCAACTCTGGATTTTCAATGTATTGTAGGCCATATACATCACTGGAATTTTTTGTTAATTAAAATGTGTTTTTTAAATATATGCGAATAACGATTATGCATTTTTTGCGATATTCCTGTAAAGAGACTCCCTATTTTTGAAAGAAGTTGAGGATCTAACCTTTTATATGAGATATGATTTGTAAAAGTTGGATAATTGCTAACAAAGTAAGAGAGCAGTTTAAACATAAAGGCTTCATTACTTGAGCGTAAACGTAACGCTTCGTAAACGTAAACGAAAAACTTCTGTATAAAAACTTACTTATATTACGGAAACGAGTCAAATGGTGTGGCAATTACAACATAAACAAAAGAAAAAAATTTTTTATACTTTGTGCTTATTTCTAATAATTTATAAAAAAATAATTTATAATATTAATTTATACTATATTATTCTTTAAAATCGAGTTGAAGATCCTTTTTATAAAAAATAATAATAATGATTATTTATTATTTCTTTCTTTCCAATATTTCGTCACCATATTGGGTGACTTCTTCAGGGAAATTATATAATTTTTTTCAACAATAAAAACATATATATATAAAATTTTTAAAAAAGGCGGGAAATTATAAAAATACTTTTTGACAATATGAAAAATATAAATATCACACGAAACAAAAATATTTTAAGTTTAAAAAAGAAAGGAAGCCCAACTTTTGGAACATATTTCCTCTATCAGTACAAATTTATATCTTTTATAAATAATTTTTTTATTATTTTTATTTACGTAGGACTCCCCCATTTGCTTTACAACTCCCATCCAGGTTTTTTTTTTGTCCGGCAATCTAAAATATGGGCTTTTTTTATTATACAGCACATGATTGCCCTGGACCAACAATATCAGCCTTTCATCATCCATTGTATGTTTTTTTTATGTTTTTCAGAATGTGTTTTTAAATATGTTAAACTTTTTTATTTCTTTTCTATTTGTTTTTTGATTTGTTTTTTTCACATAAACAACAACTGATCAGTTGTTTTATACTGTCACGTTCGAATACTCATTTTAATATTCTCTTCATAAAGCTAACAGCTCAGCTGATTTCGCACGTTTACGTTAACGCTCAAGTAATTTGGGCTTAAGATATTTTACAAGGTGTATAACTTAAAAATGCGGCATTCACAACAGATGGCGTATCTTTTACACATGGTTTGTGTCTTTAATATTAGCTGTCATTTATTATTACTTAGTCATTGAACGAAATAGTTTAAACAACAGTTTTTTTTGCTTCAAAGATATCGAATTTTTTGACAACAAAGCATTTCCAGGAACTTTTGCTCTACTTCTTCAATTTTGAAAAAAGTGCAGCTAAAGCACATTGATTGCGGAAGACAAAGACCGCTCAGGTCAGCCAAAAAAAGTTTGAAGATAATGAATTGTAGGCATTACCATATGAAGATTGTTGTCAAACTCAAGAACGACTTGCTAAATCATTCGGAGTCACTCAAAAGCAATTTCAAATCAAATGCAAGCAACAGCAGGATTCATCCGAAAAGCAAGGAAATTGCGTACCACACGAATCGAAGCCAAGAGATGTTGAAAGATTATTTTGCATGTCCGAAATGATGCTTGAACGCTATAAAACGAAGTAATTTTTACAATGAATCATTACTGGCGATGAAAAATAGTTATATAACGACAACCCGAAGCGCAGGAAATCGTATGTGTAGCCTGGCCAACCAGGCAATTCAATGCCAAAGCCGAATATCCATGGCACCAAGGTCATGATCTGTTATGAGCTGCTGAAATCAGGCCAGACGGTCACAGGGCACCTGTACCTAATAAAATTGGTTTATTTAAAACGAGCATTGACAGAAAACCACACGGAATATGCGACCAAATATTCAAAGCTCGGCCACATGTTACATTTGTTCAAAAGAACAGTGGTTGAAAAGTTTTGCCTCACCTGCCTTATAGTCCAGACTGTCCCCTCCGACTACCATTTGTTTGTATCGCTGCCCTCACTGGAATACGATGCACTTCAGAATAGGGTATCCGAAATTGGCTTAATTCGTTCTAGGCCACCAAAAATGAGAAGTTCTTTTGGCGCGGAATCCATATGTTGCCAGAAAGATAGGAAAAGGTCATAGCTAACGATGGACAGTACTCTGAGCAAAACGCACACAATAAACGCCAACATTTTTACCAAAAATCCCGCATTTTTAAGTTATACAGCCAATATTAAGTATTCAACTTTGAACCACGATGGACTGTCAACTACAACGAATTTTGTAAAACCAAAAACAGCATAGACATCATAGGAACGTGAAATGACCAAAAGCAAATTCTCAGTGATAGTCAGAGACATATTTTAGACAAATTTAAACACTTAAAATAACACTGATGTAGAAACAACTTATAAAGGAGGTCTCCTGGAGCTAAACCTCAAATTTTAATAAAACTTATATAAGTTGTGGACGAGAAAAAAACTAAGGGACACTTAGGTTTTTAGCTGCCCAATTTTATAGTTATTACATAATAAATTTAATCTTTTCATGCCACTTTTTCTCTTTTCAACTTCATTTTTATCAGGTTCTCCAATAAGAAGAATTGTAGGAAAAAGTAGCCTTTTAGTAAATTAGCCTATGCACATTTAACAAATTAAGTTGACTTACCAAAGTGAACTGCCAGCAGCTACAAGTAATCTTCGTCGCGAAATTTGCAAATATTTACCTAGAAAATGCAAAAAAAAAATTATTTACTTTTGGCTATCTTTGAAGTACTTAAATATGCTATAATCACAAAACTTATTTAAAAAACTATTAATAATAATTTGTTATACCTACTGGTTCCTATCCGAAATCCAGAAAGAGACAAACAAAATATATTTCACAATTTTTAAAATAAGTTCAGGAGTTTTAGCCCATTTTATTATTGTAATAGAAAAATTTTGTGTTTCGGAAGATTTTGGAATATTAAAGAACATTATATTTACACTATAGGAACAACATTATAAAGGCAAAAATTCAAATGACAATAATTGTTTATAGTGTCTTAAAAAATATTCATTTTAAACTCCGTTAATCAAAATCGCCAGTGTTGTCACTCCATTACTATCATTAAAAACACACAAAAATCGCCTACCACTATGAACAAATAACTTATAATCCAAAAAAGAGTGATACCCAGTTTAAGGCCTTTAAAAAACATACAAAAATATCAAAAAGAAGTTTTTCAAATTTGAAGTTGTTTGCAGTGTACTTATTTTCTTCAAAATACGTTTAATTTGGAAATAAAATGCTAATATTTTTATCAATTACTGCAATGAAAAATTAAATTTATAGTGAATACAATGCTGGTAGTGGCACCTAACTTAAAGTTAGGTTAAAATTTTAAAAGTTAGGTTATAATTTTCTCTTTAATACTTCGCAATTTAAATGACATTTTATTATTGGTAATAAAGGGTAAATGCGCATCACTGCAGCATAATAAAAGTAAAACGTTCAAAAAAGCATCACTTGGCAGCACTTATGTCCGTCAAACGTTTTTTTATCCAAACAATTGACAGTGCTGCCGCAAGTTTTTGCAAATATGGCATTATTAAAGTTTCTGATGCAATAGTGCGAAATCATTCTTCTTTTTCGTTTAAATTGATTTTTAATAATAAAAATTCTATTCATCTTTCTATTAATTTTTTTTTTTGTTATAAGTTTACGAAAAGTTCTCATTTTAACATCAAGATTTTCAATAACATTTATTAATGTTTGCAAAACGTTTTAAAAAACAAACTGTGCAGTTGTTGAGCAGTAGCAAAGCATCTAGATGATCACGAATCAGCAACAAAAATTTGGCATAACTGCCGCAGTGATGCACAAATTTTCTGCATTTACGAACGTACCCAGATTTTTATTTCTTGAGTGGATAATAAAAAGTTCATATCAGATAATATTCATCATTTATATGAAAGTGTAGGTCCACTTTTACATGACATTGTGATCGAAGGGGTCATTGACATCTCAAAAATAAACTAGGACATGCTAGCGAACTGATTCTTGTAATTTAACTTTTTATATTACAGTCATATTAATTTAAGTGAAAATATTTATAATACTATATTATTCCTTAAAACCGAGTTCAAGATCTTTTTATAAAAAATAACAATGATTATTTATTATTTCCTTCCAATATTTCGTCTCCACATTGGGTGACTTCTTCAGGGAAATTATATAATTTTTTCAACAATAAAAACTTAAAAATAATATATGAAATTCAAAATAGTTTTTTGTTTTGTGTAATATTTTTATTTTAAATATTTGTAAAAACATTTTTGTTTCCTTATCTTTTTTAAACTTAAAATATTTTTGTTTCATATGATATTTATATTTTTCATATTGTCAAAAAAGTATTTTTATGATTTCCCGCCTTTTTTTAAAAATTTTATATATATAAGTTTTTATTGTTGAAAAAAATTATATAATTTCCCTGAAGAAGTCACCCAATATGGAGACGAAATATTGGAAGGAAATAATAAATAATCATTATTATTTTTTATAAAAAGATCTTGAACTCGATTTTAAGGAATAATATAGTATAATATTGAAGATCGAATAAAGGAAGATAAAAATATTTATAATAATTTCCACTGTTTATTATCGTATAACCTTGCCATAGCATCGGCTTATTATTGCTTTGACCCATAGACCGTTTTTGGCCAGTTTTAAATACAAAAAATTAAAAAAGTGTATATTCTTTAATGTTTTTCTACACATCAACTATTTGGTTTATAGGTCAAACCAATAATAAGCTGACGATAGGTTAAAAAAATTGTCTGACATTAGTTAATCATTTTATTATTAATATTTGATAACATTTTCATTTTAGTCGCCTTCAAGAAACCTCAATAACGATGTTAACTAATGGCAACCACACAGGTTGTAGTAATTTAGTTGGTGGTGGTAATGGAACTATTGGTGGTGGCATCACAAATACTATAGAAAACTATGCAGCACATGATGATAGTATTGATGTGGCACTTGCGAGTGATTATTGCCAACAACATCAGCACACACATCAGCTTATATGAGATTGTAATCGCTAACAACAGTAGTCATCATCCCAAATCTCTATGATAAAAGTTGTTATCACAATGAATGTTTTGAAATGGCCACAATAATGTGAGGAAATAGTCAAACTAACTGTGGTAGTAGTATGTAGTGATAATATGAAAATAGAAAACCATTCTCAACATTATTATTTTCATTTTGTAAGTATGGTGCTGAAGCAGCACGTTTTCATCACCATCATCATTGTACTTGACATAGTAATTTTAGTAATTCAAAGTCAACGAAACAACTTCATAAAGGAGGAGTCAATTCCAATGAAAATATATGATTTGCTTGGCGTCAACATGTGAAAAAGTTTAATATTTTGAATATTATGTATGTAAGGGATTATGCAGGAAAAAAAAATTTATAACATTTATTGTATTAGAAAAGTGTATGTATTTTAGTTTAAAAACTAAATTTATCGAGTTTAAGTTAAAGGATATGTAATGTAACTTTGGTCATCTTACTTATTTTAAAGTAAGCTTAATCTGTAGCTATTAAAATTTAATTATTGATTTTAACCCTCTAATGCTCTTTTGTCAGTTATCATTAGTGACAACTTACTGTGGCTAAGATATTAAAATTTTGATTTATCACTTTATTTAGACGATATAGTAAAATAAAGATTGAAGGCGAATCAAAAAATCCAGTAATCAAATAGTTTCGATTTTTTTCTAAAAAAAAAAACACTATTCGCAAAATAAAATTACATACCGAAAATTGTTGATTTAGTGTTATTATTTTAGAAGTTACAGCGATTTCCGCATTTTAAAAATTGCGAAATTTAGCGAAATTGACACTAAACGTTATTACATTTAACGGAAATTGATTTCGCTTACTACAGTCTGAGTGTAAAAGCTGTGCATAATTTCAAAAAAATCGGTTAACTAGATTTTGAGTTAGAGAAATGTTCGTTAAACGTGTCCTTACGGTGTCCTGTGAGTTCTGGAACTAAAATAATAACTTCTTTTGCAAGTACATACTTAACTTTCTCTGTTATTATCAATAATGTATGCCAGAGCATAATTATATTTTTGGTGATTTTTTTAATATTTTTTACTGTTTTAAAAAGTATTTTTTTTTATTTACAAAATTTTGAAATGCGTTTGGGGGACATAAATAAGTTTAAAGGCAGAAAAAGTAGTAAATTATGTTTTCTATCGATATTAAATAATTGCTTTAATAAAAAACTATTATTTAGCCAAAAATATTGTACTTTATATCTGACTACAGCTTTTGGACGGTTTTGGGCATTAGAGGGTTAAGCAATCGAAGTTGATATTTTACTTTAACATTGAGGAACTAAAATCTTTGAATAGTTTTAAATTGACACTTAATTTTTCTTAGTCATTGGTGATTTTGACTCTTATCTTGTATAGCTTCATTCCAGCAGAATTGCTTCGAAAAAAAGAAAAAAAGGGACATGTTTTTTTTTAGGACTAAGAGAAAACAAACACGTTAAGCTTTCATCATTAAAAATTCTTTCATAATTCGGGATTATGGAAGAATTTTTTTCGAAAGCCTTCAACTTGGAAACTTTTTTCGAGTTAAGGTCGATTCACAAGCCAATCATTCCTCCTCTCTCCACCCATTTCTATCTACTAAGCATTGCTGATACGTATTGCCAAATTTGTTTCTATTTTCGTTTGAAAATGGCATACGAGGGTGGGCCAATTAGTCCGTGACTTTTTTAATGACACATTTTTTTTTTTTTTGCAAAAAAAAAATATTTTTCAACATAATCTCCTTCAAAATTAAAACCGCTGGGCCATGTGAGAGGCCTATGTCTTCCACAATCTATCGCACATTCAATCTCCGATCGGCCAAGACCATATCGTGAATTTGTTAAATTGTTTTGGGTGTAGAGACCTCAACTGGGCGTCCAAAATATGGCGGATGAGGTACCAATTCGTTTATGGTCAATTGAGAGCAAACGCAGCACCCATCTTGCAGACAGCTTTCTTAAATCAAACTAATCTTTTAAAATCGAAACCACACTGCCATATGAAATGCCTATGGCATCAACAATCTCACGCACTTCACTCTTCGATCGGCCAACACCATATCGTGGAACGATATGTCATTTGTACTTATGCGACCACAACGAAAGTCAGTAAGCCACTTTTTTACCATTGAAAGCGATGGTGCAGAGTCCCCATAGTATTTATCAAGCTGTTTCCTGGTTTGATTGACAGTTTTTTCGCAAAATATAATGTTTACTGAGCACTCGAAATTCACTTTTTTCCATTTTTAAAAAAATCCAAGAGGTTGTATGTTTTGAAGAGCTGTTAAACGCAAAGTAAATGAGGGAACTTGCTCAAAATTTGACAGTAGTCTATTAAAAGGTGGTACTTGATGGGAGCAGTGTTGCATTTCATATAACTATGAGTGAAGTTCGAAGAGTCACGGACTTATTGATCCGCCCTTGTATCTTCACTACTGGGTAATAGTAGATATGGGTGGATAATTAATTATTCACAATTAAGTATCTTTCATTTAATTTAAGGTGCAAATTGGGATAAATAAACCTGTGACTGTTTAAATGAAAAATCAAAATAGAAAAATCATTTCTCAAAATAGTCTACTTTTAGCTCAATACACTATATCCAACGTTTCTCCAATTGTTTTACCCGTGTAAAAAATATTATATTAGCCCTTCTTAGACATGGTCCATATTTGTTCATATATGTTAAGATATTGCATATGTAATGCACTTTGTGGCCATATCTGCTCATATCTATAGGGAACTAAAAACATTGCTGATTTTTGTGACCATATAGGATCATATCTGTGCATATCTGATACCAGATCTAGTGCCATTTTAGCCGTTTTCAAATCTGATTAGATATTTTATGGCCAGAGTAAATTGAACAAAATTGTATATGATACTCGCGATCTGGCTAGATTTGACGCACTGTACATAATCAGGTCCAATTTGCTCTGGATTTTTTAATATGTCCAGCAGATTAAAAAATAAATTTAAAAAACACCTTTATTTTATATTTATTTTTATTTTGCTGCCTTTGAAAACGACTTAAATAGCTACAATATTGTACTAGATCTGATATTAGATATGAACAGATCTGGCAACAGATGACCATCTTTGCTCAAGAGAAAAAGATCACTTTAAAAAAATTGTCCGCCATATTAAATTCTTAAAAACGATATTCGGCATTGAAATGAAAATATTTTTAAATGATTTTTCAAATAAAAACCGACAATTTAAACCAACACCAATTTTGCAGAGAAGGGTGACTCTATTAACATAGAATATCTCATATATATTTTAAGAAATATTTGACCCAAACTAAATTGTATGTAACAAACTGATATCAAATACAGGTAAGAGCTGATTTAAGCGGTTTAAAATAAAATACAAATTAATCTATTTTTTGTTTTTTTTTTAATAAAAATCTACGTAAAATCGGATTTATTATCGCAGTTTTTATTGAAAATCCATAAAAATATACAACGTAAGCCAGGCCCTACTTGTACGGAAGGGAAAACCCTTGAATGCTAACAAAAATAAATACAATTGTACTATGTGACGAATTTTAAACACATCTTTTCATAAAATTTACTGCAAAAAATAGTAATAGTTTTTCGTAAAAATTTATTGTCATTGTAGTTTATCAAACATATTCCACATTACGAATGAAATTTAAATTATATTTTATGCAATTTTAAACTAAAAAAAAAAACATTTTGAAAACAAATAACACCTACCAATAAGCAAATTTGTTTTAATATATTGTAAAACTTTATACAATAAAAAATAAGATCTTAAATTTTAGAAAAAAAAAACTATTTGAAAATATATTTTTCTAATTAAATGTTAAATTATAATAATGTTTCTGTGTATTTAAAAATAGTTAAAATTATGTTCCAAATGATACGATTGTTATTTAAAAGAAATTTTGATAAGAAATTTTGATAAGAATTTTTTTTTCTTGTTTTAACATTGATTTTATGTTTCGTGTAAAACAATGTGACATCATTTGAGGTGATGTAAAAAAGTTTTCTTAACATCAGTCTTAACAACAATTTTGAAATATGAAAAAACAGAAACACTAACATTGACCTGAGTGGCCTATATTTGCCATTAACATGATGTTATTGGTTATTTTGATTGATTTATGTTGCGAGGAAAGGAGGTCACATACGATTTGTATCCATTTTAGTTGATCGCTATTTGAATAGAAAAATACTAATTTTAATGTTTATAGAATTTAGTATGAACATTTTTCTGTATGAACATTTTTCTGTTTATAGTTTTAAGTATTTTTAACAAATTTTATTTTTAAATTGTTGTCTTGTATAAAACTTCAAGAAGAAAACAAATAAATTTTAATATACGTGTAAAATTATGTCAAAATTATTTCAAATTTTTTTAACCAAATTTCAAAAAAAATTAAAACTGAAAATTAATCAATTTTTGTTCTCAATAAAACTTGTTAGATTTCACTATGATCCAGTAACTTATTTAAAAAATAAGCAGAGTTAAGCTTTAACCATAGATATTTTTATATAAATTGGACATTCATAGCTATGGTTAAGCACTAACTAAACATGCTAAGATGTCAGCAGGTCTATTTAGTCAAATTAACTGAAATTGTATAAATTTCTACGGACTTTAAGAACTCTATTGTTCTTTAATAAATACATATTTTAGCTACCCCATTTGTTTCGTCAAATCAATTCCTCGCAAACACTCAAGGACGGTATAACATCCCCGACCCAATGTTCTGACTTGATTCTTGAGAAAGCCGGTAGAAATGAAAAGCAGTGCTCTGGGGAATCAACGTCCTCCCTACAGGTCATACAAACCATTGTGTTCAGTAGCCTATAAGAATTCCATCAGATTGGTCAGTTCCCTCTTGCCCAGCCTTAAAATCCTCTTCGTCTTGCAAACATCCGGGTTTCCCACAGTATCTACACAAAACCCCTTTACACATCTCCCTTGGGCATGTTGGTGGCAGGCCCACTGTGGAATATCTGTCTCGGTTTTTCAAGGCTTACAGAGATCTTGTTAAAGCCATCCATTTCGCCACCCCTTTCATTTCCATTTCCTCCAAAGTGTCCTTATATCAGCCTTTAACATCCCCTGCCAGAATAAGCATGCATCTCCTCCTTGCAGTCAAAAATCGTCTTAGATTTTACAGACTCCCCTGCAGAGCTCTAAACGCAGCCTGACAATCAATGAAGAGGACTGATTCCCCAGAATAATCAGTCGAATACAAAAACGGAATACACTCCGTAATAGTCAAAACCTCCACCTGAAAAAAGGTGTTGTGGTCTGGGAGTCGGAAGCGCATCCCTATATTCAGTTGCAAAAGAAACCGAAACCAGTTCCCCAGTCCAGTTTGGAGCCGTCCGTGTAGAAATGAATGCCATTCGTTTCACTCAATAATCCTTCTTCCATAAACTCTTGTTCAGAAATCGCAATTTATCAACACAAGTTGTATCAAAGACGTAAGAGCCTGGCAGATTTCCAAAAACCGTACTCCAAGAGTCCACTTCCCAAGTGCAATCAGTCGCCGAATACCTATTGGGATAATTTAGCGTATTATATCCACTGTCCGTGTAGTAGTCATTCCGGTCGCACCGCTAATGCCAAAACAGCAGAACCGTTGAACCCTTTGGAATTTTCCTACCTTAAATTTCCTCAGCGGCATCCTTGGGTTTAAGCCGCATTTAGAGCCGACTGCTCTTCTAAACATCGCCCACACACTGCGATATGGTCCCCAATATGGTCGCCCTAGTAGAATTTCCTTTCCAAAACAACTACCAGGTGCCTGGCACTATCTGGTGATAAAATAATTAATTATGACGTTCCACGATGTCCTCTATCATAAATCAACGTTTCGACACGCAGTAAGTGACTTGCCTCTTTAGCAAGTGACTTTCCTAGTCAATGAGTGCCCTGTTCACGCCTAAATAGTCTACGTTATTAAAGAACTCCTCTGTATCAATAAAAATCTCAAGGATATACAATTCCCCATCGAAAGACATTTTGCCCACCTCTTATAAAGTAGTTTACACACAGATCTCCGCCATCCTACAAGGAGAAAAGATATTGAGCCGATTGGAGAAAAAAACTTTCGAATTAGTATAAGTTTCATTTTCAATCTTTGGCATAGAAACCATTCTGGTCTATTGCCAAAGTTTCGGAGTATTTACGATATAAGATAATCTATAGGCACAAATTAATATGTGTAGCATTGGAGATCCCATCCTTCTGCCTTCTATACGGTGAAACTGTCTATCGCTCTGCCTTTTAGGGGTTCGTCGAATTATACCATGATTGCAGACGCATCGATCCACCACCTCGGTACTATCCAGTAAAAAATGTGTTCAAAATATAGTCCGCTTTATAAATTCGAATCTGAAGTCAAAAAGTTTCAACAACTTGCATTTTCAAAATAAGGGCCTTTCTTTTTTTTAAGGTACACAATTTTTTAAGCAAATATGAACGTTATAAAACCAAATTGAAGAAAACTAATTTTTTGAGATCTTTTTGAGGTTCTTCAAATGCCCTTTAACCTTTCGCGACATAATTATACTGAAATAAAAGGTAATTTTGTCTTAAATTCCAACTTTTTGGCTTCAGATTCCTTTATAGAAGGTTAAAAAAATTTAGTTGGAAGTCTGTGCAAAAATAAATATACCTAGTACTTTCAATTATTCTGACACACGGTTTTTTCTTGATAAAAAACAAACAACAAGAGGTTTTTTAATTTTTTTTTTTATTTTAATTTTTTAAATATTGAAGAATATAACAAAAAAAAATTATTCAAAATGGCCGCCATTTGCCTTCCAACACGACCGAAGTCTGACCGGCCAATCGGCTATTGCAGTACGCACGACCTCCATGGGGAAATTGTCCACTGCGCGGATAAGTGTACGCTTAAGCGATTCCAAATTTTTGTGGTGAGTAGTGCAGACCATGCCTTCTAAAACGGATTCAGGTCTGGACTATGACCGATGGCCAATCATTCGTAGAAATAAAGTTTGGTAAATTGTTTTTTAACCAGTCTTGAGTGGTTTTTGCCTTATGGGCTGGGGCAGAGTCCTGTTGAAAGGTCCACGGCTCGTTTTTGAACAATGTGCTATTTAATGGCTTCACAACCTTTTCTAAAACGTCAGATTGGTACACCTTTGCCGAAGTTTTAACACCTTTTTCGCAGAAATGAAGCTTGGTGACCCCATCATAGGCGAATCCCCACCATACCATCACAGAAGGAGGATGGTGACCTCTCTGAACTCCAGGAACCAATTCATTTGCTTGCAGGGATGACTTAGCATAGAATCTATCATTTTGTTTATTGAACGACTCCTCCACAGTAAAAATTTTATCGTCAGTAAACATAATTTTTCTGTGGCGGCTTTTGGCGTACTGGCGAATCAATGCTTTTGATTTTTGCTTCCGTTTCTGTTTTAACGCCGCCGTAAGTAGATGCCCCGTGTGTCTTTTGTAAGCCCGAAGTCCCAAGTCATATTTAATGTTGCGAGAAATGGATACCTTCGATATATTTATCTCCCGCGACATTATTTGCTGCTTTCGGAGTGGATTTTGATAAATTCGATTCTGTACAGCTTTAACGGCTCTGGGAGTTCGCACAGAGCGCGGACGGCCAGATCTCGGACGGTCTGCTACTCCACCAGTATTCCCAAACAGTTTCACAGCACGATAAACAAAACTACGACTAACCCCGAGCGGCTGAAATGTTCGATAAATGTCTCCAGTTTCCATTCCACATTTTTTTAGGCCAATTACGACAATACGGTTTTCAATATCTCCCCATTCCATAATTTAAAGTAACGCACGACAAAAACTTTTTACACAAAAATGAAGTTTAAATGCTAGTTGTCAAAAAACTGTCAACGTAACGAGAGTATGTTCAGTGGATTTCTTACAGTGGGGGCGACTAACAGTGTGTCAGTAATTATGAAAGTACTAGGTATTATGTAAATATTTAAATCGTCCTTTACCAGAACAATGAATTTTAAATTGTAAAATTGTGTTTGTTGGATTTCCATGAGTTTTTTTAAGTGTTTTAATCTTTTGTTAAAATCAATTTGATACAAATTTTATCATATTCCAACAATGCATTATATCACATGCGTGTTAAGTGAGAAAACATGAATCTAAAGGTAGCACTTATTTTATAATTTTGAGACGACATCAAACTGAAAAACTTTGCAGGTACAATCGTGGGGTATTAAATTTATTGGATTTCAAATAGTCCTTAAGTTTTTTAAGATTGCAATAGTGTCCACGATATACGTAGATCCTTTTATACTCTACAAAATTTCCATCTGTCACTACTATTAAGATTTTAAGATAGTGTGTAATTTTCGAAATTTCATGTGGCACTCTAATGCGCAACACAATATAAAGAGCCTCCCACTATAAAGAGACTGACACAGTGATTCCATAGTTAGTTGCACTAAGTCATGCAACAGTTATCGCATTCTTTTTACATGAAATACATTGAGGTATCCCTTAAATTAAAAATGATCGATTTTCAATGCCAAAACTATCCATTTTTGTTTCATTTGATCTTAAATGTACAAATTGGATAATTTTTTAGGAAAACGTGCCTAAGCTCTATAAAATTTTCAGATTTTTTAAAATTTTAAAAATGATTAATAATACTAAAAAAAAGTTAAATGTAAATTTTGATTTTAAAAATATCTTAAAAACCTGAGCAAAAAAGTTTATATATAATCATATGCGACGGTATCTAATAATATATTGTCATATATAAATACATATATCGGTTATACAGGTTGGTTGAAAAGTTCCTGCGCTCGAAATGAAAGAATACTGTTTTTGTTACGAAATATAATTTTTTTTCAATATAATCTCCTAGAAACTCAATACACTTGTTCCAATGATCTTCCAATAATTTTATCCCATCCTTATAATGGTTTTCCGGAACCGTCTACGGCTGCTATGGCCTCTTCATTCGACGAAAAATGCTTTAAACGAAGGAATTGTTTGAGATTTCTGAAGAGATAGTAGTCACTGGGAGCCAAATCTGGTAAATACGGTGGATGTTCTTTAATTCTTTGAATTTAGCCATCGTCAAACACTTTTGTGAGCAGGTGCATTGTCTTGATGCAAAATGATTTTTTTCTTCTTTAAACCAGGTGCCGAATTACGGCATTCGTGATCGAACGAAATTGTTCGAAAACTGTTTTTTAAAAAAGTTACCACAATAATACTAATAATGATAACACTAACTTTAACTTTTATTTCCAATCTGGGGCCAAACTACAACATCCCTGATGGAAAATATTCCGTTCTAATGTTTGATTTTTAGAAATAAAAAACTAATTTTGATCGAAAAATTACGATCACGAATGCCGTAATTCGACCCCAGGTCTTTTCTCACGAATTTTTTCATCCAGCTGACCCAAAAGGCTGCAATAATATTCAGAGTTGATTGTTTTACCTTTCTGAAGATAATCAATCAACAAAATTCTTTTTGCATCCCAAAAAACTGATGCCATAACCTTCTTTGCTGATCGTTGTGACTTCACCTGCTTTGGAGCTGAACAACCAGCTTCAGTCCACTGTAAACGTTCTTGTTTCAATTTATGATCATGGTGGTAGATCCAAGTCTCATCCATAGTTATAAAACGACGCAAGAAGTCGGTTTTATTCGGCTTAAAACGCTGCAAATTACGCTAAGAAAATTGCTTTCGATCCAGTTTTTGTTTAATTGTTAATGTGTGCGACACTAACTTTCCAAACAGTTCTTTCATATGTAATTCTTCATGTAAAATATGGAGTACTCGTTCGTCTGAGATGCCTATGACATTAGCAATTTCACGCTTAGTCAAACTTGGATCTTCACTAACTATATTATATACCTGCTCAATGATTTCTGCTGTGGTTGCAGTTTTTGGTCGTCCTTCGAGTGAATCGTCTTTAAGGCTGGTACGACCACGTTTAAATTCACCAGCCCAAAATTCAACGGTGCGTTTTGAAGGTGAGGACTCCTTATACACTTCTAACAAATGTTCATAAATTTCCTTTGTTTTTAAACCCTACAAAACAAAGAATTTTATGACTGCACGATATTAAATTTTTTTCATATTAAAAAAATCAATGACACGTCAACTTCAAATGGCTTGTAAACAAAGAAAAAATTGTAAACAAAAAAAAAAATTGTGTTCTTAGGACAGTGTTACCAACTTGAGAAAAAATAAGTTTGGAGCTAGCAGTGCCATCTCTTGGCGAGCGCAGGAACTTTTCAACCAACCTGTATATCTAGATGATACAAAATATATTTGAATTACATGTTAATGGTTTCAAATCCTATGGAGATACAAAAATATTTATTTTTTAAAAAACTTTTAAATTTTAACCTATTTTGGGACAACAGGTGCTAGAAATTTGTTATATATATAAATAAGATATAATTAGGTATAATTATATATTATTATAAATGGTTCCGTATCTAGATACAAGATATAATTGAATTACATGTCAATGGTTTCGAATCCTAGACAGGAAAATACACGAAAAATTATCTTTTTAAATAAAGATAATTTTTTCTTTTAATTATTATTTCACAAAATTTCAAAATTTAATATATATAATTATATATAATCAGATTAGTACTGAAGCATTTTTTCTCTTTTTTTTCAAAATTCCCGAAAATTTAATTATATATAATTATTATATATCGCTGATTTACAGCAAGACTGTCATAATGACAGTAATGAGATAATGATGCAGAAATATGGGTAACACCATAATCTTAAACATATCAAAAAATCGTATAAATATCTTTTTCTCTCATTGAGTGGGGACCAAAAGTGTTTTATATTTTAAATTGAAAACTATAAACGCATTTACTGCAAAATCGAATTTTTTTGAGTTATTCCGAAGTTATAATTACATAGTTATAAGTCCCGAAGATGAGTTCAAATCCTGGGGAAGGTATTTTTTAAGCTTTCTTTTTTTAATTTTTTATATGTTTTTTAATAAACAAGATTCCGTTAATATATTGTTGTATACAATCTGATACAATTCAATCTGCCATTTTGTAGATAAATTTGAATCTTACTTAGTCCCTAAATATATTGCTGGATCTGATTTGAACTATCATTTTCTGGGTCAATTAAGATCTAAAAAATTACAAGCAAATCTAATTTGCCCTGCCATTATTCGGATCAATTTAGATCTAACTTAATTCCTAAATATATTGCTGGATCGAACATGATCTGATATTTTCGGATAAATTTTTTTTTTGTCCGTTATTGTGAGATTCCACTATATTAGCAATCATATAGTTTAGTCGTTAACCCAACATATGTATTTAATCCAGCAAGTGCAACGTATGAAAAAAAAATTCACATTAATCCAGCCAGTCAGCTTTTTCCCAAAGGCAAACAAAAAAACATAAATGAAAAATCCAGTTTTATGATTTTCTGAACATTATATTTAAACAAGAAATCAGCACATAGTTACATGAATAATAAAAATTGGGATTTAATAATGAATAACGAATAATGAATATAAAGTTTAACAGAATTTAAGTAAATATTTTTAAAAGTTAATTTCAAAAATTTTAAGCAATTTTTCTTAAATTAGAGTGGATTATTGTATTAAAATATAGTTGGAGGGGGGAGGAGAAGGGAACAAAATCCACTCGGCAGAGTGAAGTACCCCATAACTATAAACTGTCCTTAATACATAATTATGTTGATAAATATAGATTTTCCAGCGTATTTTTTTTTTAACAAAATTGAATAAGTTCATAAAAACACAAACATAAGTTAATTTATAAAATTCATTAAAGCAAAATCATTTAAGATCTGAAGAAATAAAGTGCAAGTTTAATGAATCAGTTAATGGTATTACAGAATTAAAAATTAAATGACTATGGTTTAAAAATAAACTAACTTGCTTAAACCATTTCGAGTGGATATAAAATTCTCGTAATGTTTGCTACTTATAGCAGCACATACATGACCTTTATCGTTTCCTTAAAAAAAAATTTCCATTCATGCACTACAGAGTACGCTAAAGGACAAAGTTGCAAAATAATTTCGACGACAAAATTAAAAAAATACAAAAACATATATAGCAGCGAAAGTGTTTTTTATTTTTGGTACTTTGCAAAAGAAACAAGTTTTATCGTTTAATGTTGTAAAATGCATTTACACTTGTAATAGAATTTTAGTACAAATTTTAAAACAAAAATGCACACAAAGATAAAGTTTACTAAAAGATTGATAAAACAGGTTTTCACAATTTTTTACACATATCGCATATCAAGGCCCTTATTTAATATCCTCTATAAACCAATTTCTCAAAAAACACTTTTATGGAAATCTATTTACTATACGACAGCTTCATCTCTTACAAAAATGTCAGCGAGAAAAAAAATCAATTTAAGCATACTATTTATTTTTGAATGCAATACCCTCTATCAACCAAATTCAAGTTATCGACTTAAAAATGTATTATTACAACGTTTATTAAACGAAGTTGTTTTCAGCAACTGTTTATGCAAAAATGCTTACTAGTGTGTGCTTATTAGTGTGACCCGTAATATATGTTTTTCCGATTTCTTAAAGAAATAACATTCAATTGAGGTGAAGAGTAATTTAAAAAAATATAGTTTTGTGAAATTTATATTTAAATTTACAGAATGAAAAGTTCATTGCGGAAAAATAAGACAAAAAAAATCATTGAACAATTTTAATATCCAAATAAAAGGGGATTTTGTGTATTTGCTATCCTATTATTTTAAAATTATCTTTGTATTAAAACAGTTTTTTTATCTGCAAAATAAATGATACCGTAATTAATCAACCATTCGATTCAGTATATGGTGATGTAAAACTTATATGCTTTACAAGCATTGGATCTGGCGGAGCCAAAAATGATCCAAATGATCTCCCAAATATTTTCCAAATGGTGGTGTTAAATTTAAAATTAAATTATATTAAGAATGCAATATCTTATTAAACGGATTTAAAGCCAGTTTTTATCACCAGAATATTATTGCTTTTATGATAATTTCAGAATTATTTTGTTTCTTTAAATTATTTTCTTTATTTTTGTTTGTTTGATTTATTTAGTGCTTACATGTAAAAAACCGTTAAAAAAATCGTTGAAATTTTAATAAAATTGCAAATTATATATTTTTTCCTTTGCAATACCCGCTATTAGCCAAAAAAAAATTCAATTGCAATACCCTCTATCAATCATAGTGCCGCGAATAAGGTAAAAATGTTATATTATTTTTTATACGTAAGATTCAGCATAAATTAGTTGGCCTCTCCTAAAAAAATGTATTTTGGTTCATAGAGGGTACTGAATATAAGATATGTGTCATTCTGTTTGTAGTACATCGAAATGTAGGTCTTCGAACCTAAAAAGATATATATTTATCATCGTTCCCGGCGTGAAGATGCAAAGTTAGTCCAACTGTTCAAAATTTTTAAATTAAAATGAAAAGTACCTTTAAATTCTCTGTCAAATTTATGTATTTATTCAATTTCTTATTAGCGTCGGTAAAGCCAAATTTAATGATTTTACTTGTTTTTTGTAAAAATTATGCAAGAAAAATTTGCCAACTGCTTACATAAAAATAGTTAAAACTTGGTCAATTATTTAAAATGTTTACATAAAATATATATAGAAAAAAAATCGGAAGAGATAATTTACCAATCTTCTGGCCGGAAATTAATTCTAAAATCCAGTAATTTTCATGCCCAGTGTAAACGACCGACAGCATTGAGAAGAATTAAAAAATAAAATCACAAAAAATTCAAGTATCATGAAAACTACAAGTTGAAAACTTGTGTTCAATAGCACGAAATTAAACAGTAGGAGTTAATAAAACCTTTTAACTCTTTGGCATGTATCACGTTCATCGTTTGCAATACATTTTCTTCTACTTTTTATTACACAAAAACACACTGTTATAAGCATTAAAGGAAAAAATGGATACAAGGGAAATAGAAGACAAATAAGATACAAAATCATGTTACGTTTTTTTTAAGTTTAGTTTATTTGCAAATAATTCAGTTCAATATTAAATACAGAAGAGCATTTGAAATACAGTAAAAACTAGAAATGAGTGATTTTTAAGTAACGCTCACGAATGGTCACGAACAAAAAATATAATCACGCACAGCTCACGCACAAGTATTTTTTCCTACTCTTGCACATATAAGCATTAAAAATTACAAAAAAAATAAAAATTATGAAGAAAAAATTTACAAATCACTTGCGAGCTTTTTATTCTTACTCACGCTTGAATCACATGAGTTTATTAATTATTATTCACGATAAAGTGTGATTTAAGGGTGACTCACAAACATTTTGTGCAATATATTTGGGTAGACAGAAGGATCTTAATTGATCCTAAAAATGGCAGATCAAAAAAGATCCAGCAATATATTTGGAGATTTAGTTTGATCTAAATTAATCCCAAAAATGACATTTTAAATTAGATACAACAATATATTTAGAGATTAAGTAAGATCCAAATTAATCCGAAAAATGGCAGATCGAATTGTATCGGATTAGATCCAACGAAATCTAAACAGATTTTAAATTAGAAATAAAAATTAAAAAAAAATACTTTCGCCAGGATTTGAACTCGGCCTGCCAGAGTTGTAGTCGATCGCTTAAATCACTCAACCACACACTACTGTACATAATGGCTGACTTTATTAGATTACATTGTTCGTATAATTGCGTCATATATGTAAAATTGTAAAGAGTGATTTTTTTAACAGTTTGGGTTTTAAAAACACAGAAAATTTGCAAAAGTGAATGAAATATTTATTTGGGGCGATAAATAAATGTCATTTACTTTTTAAAGATTATTTCATGTAAATTTTGCCTGCGGCTACAGTAAGATCCAACTTTGGCATACTTTTCGGCCGGTATCTTACCAATATCTTCCAGGGCTGGAATTGTGGCTGGCTTGTTCGTATACACGAGAGACAAAACATAGTCCAGTGTTCGTTTGTTGGTTTATTCATGGTGAAATGGCAAACCTTACTGAGCATTTTTGGCATTGCCACATGTCACGAATCTTTTTGTTTTCATTGAAAAAATTTACACTGAAAAACCAAATAGAAAAAAATCACTCTTTATATAATTATATCTTCGAGCCTTATATACATTATATATGTGGGAGTTTGGGACGAATGCGAAAAAATTCCACATATTGTGGTTGAATTAATGAGACTAAAGTACTTATCTAATTATATAGAATTATATAAAGGGTGGTTAAATTTTTAAGGGCCGATGTTGATTTTGAATAAAACACAAATTATTTAGGAAATTATTGTCATTTATTTTTATTATGATAATATGGTATGGTTCAATTATGTATGGAACAAAATATCGGCCAAATGGCCGCCGTGACCTCGGCGGCACACCTCCATACGATGGTCCGAAATTTTCGATGACGCTGAGGCATAATTGAGGTTCTATGCCGTTAATGTGCCGAATTATCTCATCCTTTAGCTATTTAATTGTTGCTGGCTTTTAGACGTACACCGTTTCTTTCTTATAACCCCAAAGAAAGAAGTCCAACGGTGTCAAATCACATGATCTTGGCGGCCAATTGACATCGCCACCACGTGAGATAACACGGCCATTGAATTTGTAGCGCAAAAGAGCAATTGTTTCGTTAGCTGTGTGGCAAGTGGCACCGTCCTGTTGAAACTGCATATCGTCCAGGGTCATATCCTCAATTCCTGGCCTCAATAAGTTCGTTATCATTTCGCGATAGCGAACACCATTCCCGGTAAATGCTTGGCCGACCTCATGACACACTATCGCGAACAACAGCAATATTTTTCGCAGAACGAACTGGGCGAGCATACACATGTGTTTTCACAGACCCGGTTTGCTGAAATTTGCCCAAAATTCTCCCAATTGTGGAGACATTTGGTCGATTATGCTGACCAAAAATAATCAAGAAGTGCACGAAATGCATTTTGATTTGAACGCCCATATTCATAACAAGCCTGAATAACTTTAACGCGTTGCTCGATTGTGCATCTTTATCTTTCCATGGTTCAAATTGAGTTAGTCTAAAATTGAGAAATGTCAAATGAAATGCAGAAAAAAACTTGACGTTTAGGTGTGGTTCACATTCAACATCGGCCCTTAAAATTTAACCACCCTTTATAACGGGTGTGGGTACATACAGGTTGGTTGAAAAGTTCCTGCGCTCACCAAGAGATGACACTGCTAGCTCCAAACTTTTTTTTCTCAAGTTGGTATAACTGTCCTGAGAACACATGCAAAGTTGCAAGTCATTCTGTCAATTCTTTCTTTGTTTACAAGCCATTTCAAGTTGACGTGTCATTGATTTTTTTTAATATGGAAAAAATTTAATATCGTGCTGTCATTAGATTCTTTGTTTTGAAGGGTTTAAAAGCAAAGGAAATTTGTGAACAATTGTTAGAAGTGTATAAAACGCACCGTTGAATTTTGGGCTGGTGAATTTAAACTTGATCGTACCAGTCTTAAAGACGATCCACGCGAAGGACGACCAAAAATTGCAACCACAGCAGAAATCATTGAGCAGGTACATAATATGGTTAGTGAAGATCCAAGTTTGACTAAGCGTGAAATTGCTAATGCCATAGGCATCTCAGACCAACGAGTACTCCATATTTTACATGAAGAATTACGTATGAAAAAACTGTTTGGAAAGTTAGTGCCGCACACATTAACAATTCAACAAAAACTGGATCGAAAACAAATTTCTCAGCGTAATTTGGAGCGTTTTAAGCCGAATAAAACCGACTTCTTGCGTCGTTTTATAACTATGGATGAGACTTCGATCTACCACCATGATCCTAAATTGAAACAAGAACGTTTACAGTGGACTGAAGCTGGTTGTTCAGCTCCAAAGCAGGTGAAGTCACAACGATCAAAAGGAATTTTGTTGATTGATTATCTTCAGAAAGGTAAAACAATCAACTCGGAATATTATTGCAGCCTTTTGGATCAGCTGGATGAAAAAATTCGTGAGAAAACCCCTGGTTTAAAGAAGAAAAAAATAATTTTTCATCAAGACAATGCACCTGCTCACAAAAGTGTTTTGACGATGGCTAAATTCAAAGAATTAAAGTACGAATTGCTTGAACATCAACCGTATTCACCAGATTTGGCTCCCAGTGACTACTATTTCTTCAGAAATCTCAAACAATTCCTTCGTGGAAAGCATTTTTCGTCGAATGAAGAGGCAATAGCAGCCGTAGACGGTTATTTTGCAGAACTTCCGGAAAACCATTATAAGGATGGGATAAAATTATTGGAAGATCATTGGAACAAGTGTATTGAGCTTCTAGGAGATTATATTGAATAAAAAAATATATTTCGGAACTTTTCAACCAACCTGTATTTAACACCAAGGGCCACATTGAGGTTTTTCCTAAATCATATAGGGCCACATCATATTTAGAAAAGACAATATATATATATATACTAGCTGACCCGGCAAACGTTGTTCTGCCTAGGAATAGGATTACATTATTATCTAGGTAGCTCGCACAAAGTTTGAATATTCTCACAATAATAGTACCCCAGATATGCAATAATAAATTTGTACTTCGTATGGGAGGTGCCACGCCCATTGCTTGGATCCCCCATATTTTTTGGAAGATTATGAATATTATTATCAAAGAAGCTCACACAAAGTTTGAAGACTCCCACTTTAATAGTACCCCAGATATGCAATAATGAATGTTTTCTTCGTATGGGAGGTGCCACGCCCATTGCTTGGATGGCACTCATTTTTTTGGGAGATTATGAGTATTATTATAAAAAAAGCTCACACAAAGTTTGAAGACTCCCACTGTAACAGTACTCCAGATATACAAAAATACATTTTTACTTCGTATGGGAGGTGCCACGCCCATTGTACCCATATAGGTCAATTGTGAATCTAAACCATTCAGGGATCAAATAAAACAGACACAACAAATTTCATCGAAATCGGCCCAGCCGTTAAGGAGGAGTTCAGTCACTAACACACGTACAGGAGAATTATATATATAAAGATATGTATATATACATATATATATATATGTATATATACATATATATATATATATGTATATATACATATATATATATATATATGTATATATATATATATATATATATATATATATATATATATATATATATATATATATATATATATATATATATATATCTTCATCGAAGCTACAATGAAAGATGGCTTGCATTTTTTATTTGCATTCAGTTACTTCATAATGAAATTCGATTAATACAAATTTTTTAAAAAAAACTATAATTTTTAAAATTTTAAATAAAACTATGTTCTCGTCAAATACAGCGATTTTTAAACACTTTAGTACAGATTTAGATTTTCAATAACATTTTACTTAGTCTGTATTCAGTATTTTGAAGCATTTTGGGAAAATTTTGCTAACAAAAGTGTTTGTTGAGCCGATTGGTTTTGACTTTGAACTAGTAAAAATATTAAAAACTAAACTTTAAATCTAAAGATTTTATAAAAAATTTTTAAAAAAAATATAAAAAAAAAATTTCAAAATTAGATTTTTACATTCAAAGACGAAATAAAAATTTTAGAATTTCTGAGGTTAGACATCATATTTAAATGTTACTAAGGAATAGTAAATACTAATTTATTAATATAAGAGAAAATGGAAAAAATTGTGGGAAACAGCGCTAGAGGGAGTGCACACTTTCGACCTGAGCGACCAGGTCATCGTCAACCTCCATATGAACCACCCAACCCACAATAACTAGTAACAGGATTATATATCAAGCACTCTAAGAAAATTGACTATGCAAAACTACTATTCATAGTTAAAATGTGATTACCCGTATAAATGAGCTTTTTCCATCCATTTATAGAATTACTCTTGGCAACCATCTTTGATTCTAAAAGCACGAATTGATTTTGGGAACGAATTGGAAATCTGGCATTTATACTAATAAATCAGAATTAAGAAAAAAAATTAAATATTTGATTTTGAAAAAGAAAAAAAAACACTGGATTAATTAAAACTTTCACTCCCCATGAGGATCATGCATTCTAAACAAAATTTAAAAAATCATATCTTTATCGATGGGACTACCATTTAACGTTGGTCAAAAAACCCAGTGGGACTTATAATCCTCCCACTACATATCTTCCTGGATACTATAATTAAAAATTATTTTTTTTGTTACTAAATTACGTCTATACTAAAAAATAACTTCGAATGGTTAAAACACACTTCTTTTAGTATGATAGTGAAAGGGTTAAGGAATGTCAGTCAGGACATTGCCTATTGATAACAAAAATCCAGATGAATCTTTTGGGGTACAAGTCTTTGGCGATACAAAAAGTTTCGTTAAAAAATTCGCTTGATTTCTTAATTCAGCAGAACAAATGCATAGTACTGACGTCAAATGATAAGCAGCAAACAATTTTAGTTTCATTACTAATAAAGAAAATTTATGCTGGGTAGTGTCTTGATGTTGGCAGATGCATTTAAAGCAATTTTTATAGCTTTTGTTGAAATTGTTTTATCTCAAGTTAAAATTAAACGATTTACGGCTTGACTATTTCGCTCCCATATAAAAGCCTCTGCTGGAGGGATAAACGTCTTTTAAATTGCAGCACACGCTGCGAAAAAATACACTCACCGTTTGTATTTGTATGCCAAAGGCTGTAGAACAGATGCTGTCCTCAAGCCAAACTAATAAGAAACAGACCAAATGAAACAAAACCAGACCACAACAACTTGTCACAAGCAAAGGAAACAACTACTCTTAACTAGCAGATGATAATAATGATGATGAAGTTGGCGATTAATATCGCTGTCTTTTTTATTATTTTTTTTTTTTTTGTTAAAAAGGTATTAAACCGGTATTAAAAAGTCGTAGGTATACAAAAAATAAAAAAAAAAACAAAAAGAGGAAATTTATGTGTTATACATCCGATTGAAATAATGCCCTACAGTTACAATGGCCTAAGAACAACATAAGCAAGATGGAAATGTATTTAACAATTCACGTACAACATTCGAAATATGTAAAAAGGCCCTAACTCAATTTTTTATTTCTCTAAGACGTAAAGAAAAAAACGTAATAAAATCTAAAAAAAATTAATATAAAATTGCTTTAAATATATTTTTTTATGTTATTTTCTAAAGTTTTCCAAATTTGAGTTTTTTTCCTTAACATCTAGAGAAATAAAATATCGAGTTAGGGTCTTTCTACTTTCTATCTGAAACGATAGAAAAATATCTTAACTGTCTCATAAAAAAAATTATAAAATTTACTTATAAAGGGTGGTTAAATTTTAAGGGCCGATGTTGAATGTGAACCACACCTAAACGTCAAGTTTTTTTCTGCATTTCATTTGACATTTCTCAATTTTAGACTAACTCAATTTGAACCATGGAAAGATACACAATCGAACAACGCGTTAAAATTATTCAGGCTTATTATGAAAATGGGCGTTCACATCAAAATGCATTTCGTGTACTACGTGATTTTTTTTGGTCAGCATAATCGACCAAATGTGTCCACAATCGGGAGAATTGTGGGCAAATTTCAGCAAACCGGATCTGTGAAAACACCTGTGCATGCTCGCCCAGCTCGTTCTGTGGAAAACATTGCTGTTGTTCGCGATAGTGTGTCATGAGGTCGGCCAAGCATTTACAGTGAATGGTGTTCGCTATCGCGAGATGATAACGAACTTATTGTGGCCAGGAATTGAGGATATGACCCTGGACGAAATATGATTTCAACAGGACGGTGCCACTAGCCACACAGCTAACGAAACAATGGCTCTTTTGCGCGACAAATTCAATGGCGGGGTTATCTCACGTGGTGGCGATGTCAATTGGCCGCCAAGATCATGTGATTCGACTTCTTTCTTTGGGGTTAATTGAAAGAAAATGTGTACGTCGATAAGCCAGCAACAATTCAAGAGCTAAAGGATGAGATAATTCGGCACATTAACGGCATAGAAGCTCAATTATGCATCAGCGTCATCGAAAATTTGGACCATCGGATGGAGGTGTGCCGCCGAGGTCGCGGCGGCCATTTGACCGATATTTTGTTCCATACATAATTGAACCATACCATATTATCATAATAAAAAGAAATGACAATAATTTCCTAAATAATTTGTGTTTTATTCAAAATCAACATCGGCCCTTAAAATTTAACCACCCTTTATATTACACTAAAAATTCAAATGCTTATATACATACATGCAAAGTTCAGTATTTTATCATACATGATCTCATATATTTCCATATATCTTCGGATTCGAAATTTTAGGGTATTTTCATATATGATCAAATATGATCATATGTTAATAATGTATGATCATATATGATCGCATATGACCATTATACAAGAGCATATATGAGCATAATATATGAGCATATATGATCATACATGAAAACATATTGCCATATACCCCAAAATTTCGGATCCGAAGATATATGATCATATATGAGATCATGTATGGTCATGTATTGAACTATACATGGACGTATATGAGCATGCATACTCATATATGATCATGTACAAGCCCATGTATTTTCATGTATGTTCATATATAAAGGCTTAAGCCATCGTAATACAGTATTTTAAGCAATATTTGCATATTTGTTAAAACCTTGTTACTCTTTTAATAGTATGGTAAAATAGTACAAATTCCTTAAATTTATCGTTCATCACTATTGGAAAGTTAAATATCCTGTGGTTAAAAGGACCAAACTAACATTTACTCAAACTCTTGGCTCCATTAATCATTATCGAATGTAGGATAACACAAAATATTGTGTATAGACAGAAAAATTTAAAAAATCCACAGCCTTCTCATAAATTTTCGCAACCGCAAGACTGGTTGCTGTATTAAGAACAAACAACGAATTAAATTTTCAATTATTGTTACAGATGTGCAACAAAAAATGTATGTACATGGTAGTAGGTACTTCAAAACGCAATATGTAGTATATCGAAATTTCATTATCTCTATCAAAATCCAGAATGTTGCATATTTGTAAGCATATTCTGTTTTTTTTTTTTTTTTGTAACTATGAAAACAACTCCAACCCCATAAAATTTAGAAATGATGAGACAAAAATGCTGGCGGCAAGTATATGCCACATACTTGCATTTAATGCAACAACAGCATCCCTAATTGCTTTGGCGGAGGGGCACACTTTCACAAAGATTAAGGGCAACATCTGTAATAATTTGGTTTTGTTTCCTTTTGAAAAAAGAGCCTCACACATTTAAAGAAAAGAAAAAAAAAGAAACAGAAACATGTTTAAAGGTTTATTTTCCATTATTGCTTAATAACAAATATATGGGTACTCATATGGTTCGATAATTAAGATTACTATTGTTATTTATTTAGGGTTAAAACTGGAACAACAGATAATAGTTTTATACAAAAAAAAATATTTATTTTATAATCTGCCGGGTGTACATTTTAGTATTTTACCAGCGGTCTTTGAATGGTAACTGTATACATTTATCATTAGTTTATATTGATTGATATACAAATCCAATCAGATTCGTGAAAAACAACGATTATGCCCACGAAAGGAAAGCGCAATTCAAAATTTTTGCTTAGTGAGACCGATGGTAATCCATTTTATTTTGGCACTTTGGCCTAAGGTAGAACAAGTTTAGGATAAAGAGGCCCATAACCCTTAAGTTGTGTTGAAATCACTGGTGTGGGCAGGACGTGTCTGGCGACAGATTTTGGTGGCATGCCTAATATTCTGATCCTGCACATCCCGGTAACTAATGCCTGCAATTTTAAGCAGTGAATACCAGTGCTTATATTTAGGCGAACAAAAACCATAAGGTACAAAGGCGGGTCAATAAGTCCGTGACTTTTTGAACTTCCGGCATACGCCAGTTGACTCCTGTCAAAATTTGAACAAGCTGCGCCATCTAGTTTGTGTTTGATAGCCATTAATGGAATACTACCGCGTGATTTGAGGAGAAAATTAAAAAAAGTGAATTTCGTGTGCTCATTAAGCAGTATTTTTTGCTGAAAAAAACCATCAAGTAAACCAAGGCTAAGCTTGATAAATACTATGGGAACACTGCACCATCAATTTCCATGGTATAAAAAAATAGTTTAATAAATTTCGTTGTGGCCGTACAAGCACGGAAGGTGCCGAAAGTTCTGGACGCCCAGTTGAGGTATCTACACCCAAAACAATTGAAAAAAAATCACAATATGGTGTTAGCCGATCGGAGCTTGAAAGTGCGATAGATTTTGAAAGCCATAGGCATCTCACATGGCTCAGCGGTTTAATTTTAAATCATCACTTGCGTATGAGAAAGCTTTCCACACAATCGACCACAGCCGCAAATCGTGACAGCCGACAAAAATCCATGAATTAAGGCTACTCTCATCATCCGCCCTATTCTCCGGATTTAGCCCCAAGTGACTACTTTTTGTTTCCAAACCTGAAGAAATGGCTCGGCTTAAAGGAATTTGACTCTAACGATGAAATCATCTCACAAACAAATACCTATTGTGATGACCTCGACAAATCTTATTTATTGGAAGGGATAACAAATTGGAGAAACGTTGGACGAAGTGTATAGAAGTCAAAAGAGACTATGTTGAAAAATAAAATTAATTTGTACACAAAAACTTGTGTTTTATTCCTAAAGTCAAGGACTTATTAACACGCCATCGTATCTAAGCACCTTCATGTATCTATTAGTCTAAAATATATGTAAGCAAAGTACACCTGTGGCGCAGGGAGTTTACGGAAATGAAGAAAGGTGACTTGAGGGTTTACAAAAGGTGGCAAAACGGTTCTGGATCACTGACAGAATTTTGCCAAAGGAGATTTTTGTTGGGAGGTTATCATTTTTGCAAGAAGCACATCGACCCACAACACTCGTGTATCCCAACATTGATCTCCGTTATGGTTTAATGACAGTTCAAAATAGATCAATAGGAATACAGCAGTATGGACATTCAAATTTCAAAGGACCCCAATGGTGGACAATAGGTTAGGTTAAGTTAATTGTGAGACCGCCTAAAAAATCCAAATTTTAAAGTACCCCACCGGTGGGCAAGTAACCACCCATAGGTAAGGTTAAGTTATATGGGAGACCGCCTGAAACACCCAAATTTCAAAGTGTCCCACCGGTGGGCAAATAACCATCCATAGGTTAGGTTAAGTTAAATGGGAGACCGCCCAAAAGCTAAATGACCCATTCCTCCTAATCGCTTCTCACATCATCATGAAAAAACACGACCTAAAACCATTTGGGTATCGTTAAAGTCATTGAGACCGGACAAAGATAAATCCCTCACAATATACAGATCTTCAAAGTATATGCTTCTCAGAGACATATATCAGCTACAGATATTTCATTCCTAGGCATTCACAGAGAAAATGCTTCATTTTTCTCCTGCTATAGTAACTCCCATCCCATATCACACCGAACAGCTCCATCAAAGGATCCAGGACTCTTCATGACCCCAATACATCCTGTCAGGCTGCAACCGAATGATTTAGTTAGCAAGATTATCGGATTTAATCTATTTTCAAAATTGAAGTGCAATTCCGTAACTTTTTAACGACAAAATTCGGAAGTTAAGTTGCCAAATTTTAATAGTAAATGATACTGACAACTTAAATGATACAAGCTTCCGAATTTTGTCTTTAAAAAATTAGAGAATTGCCCATCTTGTACAGTGTTCATTTTGACTAAGCTTCCACCGTTTTACCTAACTATTCAATAAGCCAACTATGGAAAGTGAAAATATAGAAAATACCAACGTGTAAAATCAATTAAGAATATTTTTACATTACAAATATTAGCCTTTGTTAAAATTAAACTTTTTTTTGTAATTGACTTAAAAGTCTTCCTAAATTAACACGGCTTCCTTACAGATCATTTATTTTAGGTTGAATTAAAAAAAAAAACGATTGTTTCACCAAAAAAAAACGAACAACCTAAACAAAACCACAAAATTCCGGCAAAAAAAACAATAAAACAAAAAAAAAACGTCAAAAAAGAACCAATTCAAACAACAACAAAAATGCAGCTCAACGAACCATAAAATTTTCAGTTCAACATACAGCAACACTGATGTGGCATGGGAGAGGATTTAGGTAGTAAAATAAACTATAACTTTGACAACAACCACTAAAATGAAATTGGCACTCTTTAGTGGATAGAATGAATTCAATAATGGCTACAATGATTGAAACTTATGTACCTAAAAATGCTACAAAAGGTAAGTAAGTAATGGCTAACAAACCATAACATAAAGTGATCATTTTACAATTGTTAGTTAACAACCAATTACAATTTTAGCTTAACTAAACTAAAAACATTAACTCATAGTTTAGGCTAAAGCATGTATAGTTAAAACAGGCCTTGGTAAATGAGTTGGTCGTTCAGTCAAGCAAGTATTTGAGTTTACTTTACTTGTCCCCTACTCATTATTCGAGGAGGGTATTTTCGTTTCATAAGAAGACTTCTTCAATTTTCACTACATGTACGTGCACTGGACTTGTTTTTGAGTCACTAAAAAAATGTGTGTTTTGTTTCTTTTTCTGGTTCTTTTCTTTTTACATACTTTTGTACAATGAATGATGATGCGCAAGCGCACAATATTGTTGCTGCTGCTGTTGAAATATGTTCGACTACAAGTAACATGTATTGAATTTTAAAAATAAATAGCAAATACGAATTGTTAAGCGTGATAAACGACGACTAGGAAACACTCTAACTAATGACGTATCACTTAAGCGTCTCTCTAGACAATTAAGGGGAAAAAAATATAATTGCAACATGATTACTGTTACTAAATTATGCTTGCATCATTTGGATATTGTAGCCGCTATCAAGTAATTGTTATGTTAATATGTTCTAACCAACATGATAGTTGGACATGATTGCAGATTTAAAATTATAATAGTATGATTCTAATATGATTCTAACTAATCACATTGTAACCACTAAGGACGATTTTATCATCCTTTGGGATTATAGTGACCAGAATTATACTATGATAATTTTAATCGTACCAAGTATTTTATAATATAATCTTGAAGGGACCATATTACGATAACATAATGGTTATTTCATTATTATAATACGATAACTATATTATTTTTACAACCATGGTTGGCGTAATAATAAACAATAATAAATAACAATCATAAAACTTTTGAGTTAACGATAAATTTAAATTCCATGAATCTTTACTAAAATAATAGAAATTTAATTTCCCTCCATAGCTGACTTTTGTTTATCCATCAATTAAAATAGGTTAGATGGTGCCCGATTGTGGCTACAGATACTTATTCTCCTATATTGCCATCGATTGTGGATTTAGTTTTAAAATTCTAGCCATTTTCCACATACCATATAAATTTTGGATACTATGGTAACATATCAACCAGATCGTGAGAGGTATGAGTACTTAATTCATCATTAATTAAATCTCCATAAGTTTGTATTCTTAGGCAATCATATTAAACATAAGTGGAGGTTTCAGTGGCTACGCAGTAGCTTATCCTGTCAGTAAAATTTTCCATTTTTAGGTGTTATCTCACAAATGGCTCGGACGATATTAGCGTAAAGGGTATGGATCGTTCTGGATTATTCGCATAGCATTGGTCTTTAAAGGCATCCCACAAGAAAAATACGATTAGTGAACTTAGTGAGCAGAAGATCGATTGTTTGATGAGCTATGGGACATGGTGCGCCATCCGACGAGCGCTACAGCATGGCTCTGTAGCGCTCGCCGTTGACTGAAATGTAGTTTACAGCAGCATTTTAGTAAAAAATATGCCAATTATGCCTTGACTCCAAAATTTACACCAAATTGTCACTCTCTGTGGATACATTGGCTTCTCAACAATGACGTGCGCGTTTTCCGATCCTTAGATGTGACATTTTTGTTTGCTGAAATAGCCGCCGACATGAAAATGTGCCTCGTCAGAAAAGATGATTTTTCGGCCAAATTTGATGTCCGGTTGGAGCATCTGTAAGGCCTATACTGAGAAGCTGTACCGAAGTGGATGTAAGGCCCATACTGAGAAGCTGTAACGAAGTGGATGATCGTTTGCGTCAATTGGACTTTGTAAGCGAATAATCTGAGATCTTTGTACAAAATGCGTGAAAAGCCGAGTAGTTGAGATCGATGGCGAGTGAATGTTCTTGGATTGAGTTGCACACTTTTGGCCACAGCAGCCTCATTCTCATTAGTACGCATCGCTCGACGACGGGGACCATGAATTAGCATTAGCAACCCAGTGTCATGAACTTTTTGCACATACTTGCGTACTGTACGCGCGGTGGGTGTTTCATTTCGACGAAAACTTCTTTTCAACAAACTCACTTTGAAAAAAAGTTTGAAATATTTCCCAAAGTTGATTAAGCGTAAAGCGACGCTTTTGGTCCGCGGAGGTATGATACTAACTGGTAATCAATATTGCGAATACAAAAAATATATCAGTGTCAAATAACATACCACCCAAACCGCCCCAAAATTAGTCGGCAACATATTTAAAAAAAAAATAAATTCTCAATATAATCTCCTTTTAGCTCTATACATTTTTCTCAGCGATATTTAATCTCTGCAATACCCTGTTTAAGAACTGATTGTAAGAACTGCCTAGCTTCTTAAAGTATCCATCAACCGCAAATCTGTTAGCTCCGAGTCCTAGAACAATATACGGTGTTTGGTATAAAGTTGGAAAGGACTGTACAGTATAGCTCTCACGAATCTTCATCGTTTACCTTAACAGTTAAACGATTAACTTTGTGAGTTTAAAACATCGCGGTTCGCCACATGGAACAATGAAAAATTAAGGCGTTAGCAACACACATTTGAATACAGAGTCGTTTAAAAATTGTTATCTGATTAAAAGTATGATTAACTTTTAAGTTGGATTTACTGTTGAGCACGAATCATATAGTGCTCAATTAAGCAGTTAATCCAACTATTGATACATTAACTTTTCAGTGTAAACTGGGTATAAGAGATCAATTTGTAGAGGGACCAGGTTTTAAAGATACCATCTATTTACTCACAACAGCCCAAAAACGACTAACCGGGACTAAAGAATCGACTTCGCATATACATAAATTAAATTTTTTTTAAAATAATTTAGTTTATATTGTAGTCACCTATGACTGGCTGCCTATTTAATCTAAACTCGTTATTTTCCATCATATTGTAATGTAGGGTATACTAAAAGTAAGCAAAAAGGCGTAGCAAAAACAAAATACATTAATACGAATTTTACATTTAGTGCGATGGATGAATTTTGATGTTGTACCTATATCATGACTTAAAATTTCGTTACACAAGATTCTCATTGTTGAAAGAGAAACGTAAAGAGTTTACGCCAAAAAATGTTTATGGTAGTGTAGATCATAAATGCCTATTGGAAATTTTGCCATCATTAAAATAAAATACAAATTTACCTGAATTACCAACAACAAAAGGCTAACACATAAACAGGTATCAAACGATGTTGCAAAAATAAAAATTTGAATTTATTTTAATAAATTTTGAAGTTAATTAAACTTAGTACGAGGGCGGTCCCAATATTAGCCGACCTGACTTATAGGATGGCGGCAGTAATTTGAAAAAAAAATACTTAAACATGTTTTAAGTTTCAAGACGACACGTTGTTTAGTACTTCTTTGGAGCCATCAGAAATAAACGATGTATCGAGCAAAAAGGAGATTATGTTGAGAAATAATAAAAATTTCTAAATTTGTTGTGTTTTCTTTGCTAGATCGCCATCAGATGGAGAGCTGGCGAAATTGTAAAAGCTTTTTAGTTCATAACTCTTTAATATTATTTTACTTCAGTGGGGTTAAGTTATATGGGAACACCGGAAGGGGAAGTTGCATCATGTGTAGGAATACATGTTTTTATAAATTGATGTTGATAAAGTGGCAACCGAATTAAAGTGTGTTCGGTTTTACCCACCGCTTTTAGTCCAGTAACCGAATTTCAGTTGGAAACTGAAAATATTTTTGTCTGTGCGTAGCCATTACACCACAACTTCCTCATAATTTAATGTTAACAGCCCAACCTGACTTCATTATTCAAATCATTAAATTTCTAAAGGTGCAGCTTTATGTTAAAACGGCAGTTGTAAATATTCTACATTTTCCTTACCTTCCACTCTAAAATGTATGAGATGAGAGCGCTAGCATCCCTCAATACCTCGGATCATTGAACCATTTCTGCATTAATTACACTGTCCGGTCGTTGCAGCTTCTCAGAATCAAATTGCTGATTCAAGCATAACTAGCAATATTTCAACTCGAAACTTTTGTTTTCGACAAAGTGATGTTGCAGAAATCAATGATAAAATCGCTTTGGCTCAACCAACACACAAGTCCTGATATAGCCAGTTGTACAAAAATGCTGTCATATATAGAATGAGAGCATTTCAAAAAGAAAAACGCCTTCTATAAATAAATAAGAGTATCGTCTTGGATGGATTGGTGGATTTTTGGTTGCTCCTCGAGTGTCTTAAAATGGTGGTGAGGATTTTTTGAGCTTGAGGGATTTAATGTCAATAAGTCATCCGGTAGGAATTTTTACTATTATATTCCTTCTATCTGATCCCAGCTTTGGGAAACTTTGAGAATATGAATATGATTTCATGAAAATGTTTTATCTCCAAGAGGAATTGAGTCAAATGGGTTGATTTAAATACACCCAAGCCTCAATATTCGTTTAATTACACACAGTTGTCCCAAGGAATTACCAGTATTGATGAAAAATCACATTATACAAAGTTAAATTCCGAAATTAATTTTTGCTTTAAAAGGCGCTTTAATATAGTCGATTCCATTCCGCACTAACTAGCTTTGTTGATTCTAAACTTTTCGGAATCATATAAATAAAATACAGTTTTGCAGCATGTATGACCGAAGATTTTTAGATTTTTGCTCGCCGAAGCTTATCTTGAACATGTTCCATCGAATTCAACGTGCGAGAGATAGTTTGTGGATTAAGAAGTAATGATTTCGGCACGAAAGACCGCCCACGTCAGACAAAAAAATTGTAAGGTGATGAATTGGAGGCACTACTCTATGAAAATTGTTATCAAACTCAAAAAGCATTTGCACACCAGCTGTAATTTCAATCAGCAGAACTTATCCAAAAGTAAGGAAATTGGAAAGCACATGATTTGAAGCCGATAGACGTTGACAGACGATTTTGCATGTCCGAAATGCTGCTTAAACGCAATAAAAACAAGTTATTTTTGCAACGAATCATTACAGGGGATGAAAAATGGATCCATAATGACAAACCGAAGATCAAGAAATCGTATGTGAAGCCCGACCAACCAGCCAAATCAACGCCAAAGCCGAATATTCATGGAGCCAGGTAATGCTCTGTATTTTGTGGGACCAGAAGGGTCCCATCTGTGCTGCTGAAACGGGCCAGACAATCATAATCAGATGAAGGGGCTGAAAAATGCCACACAGGTGGCGCCACTAATGATAATTTTGGAACTATTAATCTTCAGATGATGCCTGTCACAATTTAATGACGTTTCGTTCATTAGTAAACAAGTTACAGCTGTTTTAGTGACTCTACTTTTGCTATTTGAAAACAATGCATTCAAAGAAATTTCGTTGATTTATCATTGATTTTAAATAGTAATTTTTTCCACCGTTCAAGCCAAAGCTTGGCCTGATAAGTATTCTTCGAGCTCTGCTCCATTCAGTCAAATGATAGAAAAGTGGTTGGCTGACTTTAAACGTGGTCGTACAAACACCGATAACGCCGAACGCTCTTTCGAAAGCTGTTTTCGAAATAGGTGCCGTGTTTGCTCACAGTGCATCAAAAACAACAAGTCACAAGTCGTTGGTTACCATGGTCAAATTGCTTCCGCATCCACCTTTTTCGCCAAATTTGGCTGACACCAATTTTAACCTGTTTTTGGACCTCAAAAAAATGTTCGCTTCGAATGAAGAAGTGATAGCTGAAACAGAGGCCTATTTTGAGGCGAAAGATAAATCGATCTATGAAAAAGGTATCGAAATATTAGAAAGGCATTGAAGTGATTGTATCGCTCTTGAAGGAGATACTTTGTTGATGAATTTTTGTTTTATTGGTTATCCTGCAGACTTTTCAGCCGATGTTTTATGGTAACACTGTAATTGTACCAGATGATAATATTTAGATCAGTTGTTGCCCGCCATCTGATGATGAGTAGTTATTATACTTCCGTGTAGTTAAGTGATATGGCAACACCAAAGGAGGACTTTGCGATATATTAGACAAATAGAAAATTCATAAATATTATTTTTATAAATTGATGTCGTCGCCGGTGATCGAACCCACAACCTTTTGTGTAACGGTCCAACGCGCTAACCATTACAACACAATGCCAACCCAATAAATTTAAGAGTGGGCCGAAAATAGAAATAACGCACCGTTTATTATGTCTGCTTCCAAATTTCAGCAAAATTTACATTTATGCAGATTTCAATTTATGACAGTTTGAAACATAATAGTTTAAAACCTTAACTAAAAGACTTATTTAATTTCAATCAGATAAAAAAACTTTTCATCGCAGCATTAACATTATAGTACAAAAAAATATGAGTCATTCAAAAGAATAACTAAATATTACATTTTCATTGCTTCCTTAGAGTAAAGTAAAAGTAGTGGTAAGTAGCTATATTTAAATACTTCCGTCATATGATACGTTAATGTTGAATTCTTCGATGAAACTATCAAAAAGAAGTAATGCCTTTGCCACAGTAGTAATCTTTTTATGGCAGCAATATTTTTACTGAGAAGAACATTTTCTAAATATAGTTTTTACATGCTTTTTGGCAGATACCGAAAAATTTCCAAGCGGGTATGAAAACTAAGCCTAAAAGCCGGTATTCACCACAGAGAACTAAATAGAGATAACATAATGAAAGAGAGTACACAAAAGGCAATTGGGAAGAGAATAATAAACAAAAAATTTTCAGGTCAAACCAGTTTTGGCATAACACAGCAGGCGCATTCGCAAAGGAGTAATCGCAAAGTAAGGATGCCAAAAACGAGTTAAAGAAAAATTGTAAAAAATTAAAACGAATAAAAAGGATGCAAAAAAAAATGTGAAAACAATTAAAAAAAATTAATATTGTGAAATTAAATATTTAATCATAAAATTTTAATCATATGTGTAATAAAATGAAAATTAAATAAGAATTTTACAAAAAATATGTTTTTAAAAAGTTATTTATGGAAAAATTATCAATATTAAACAACCCCTATTATTTTTGAAGTTTATGGCAAATACTTATTTTGTATGTATAACAGGCATATGCATGACAAAAATATAAAAGAATTTCAAAATATTAAAAAAAAAAAAATAAAAAGATGTGCGCAGGCGCAAATGTGTTTGATCGGTAAACAGTAAATATCAGCAACCAACTGTGTCAGTTGTTCATAGGAAGTTATAAAATAAAAGACAGCTGCTTACAAAATTCATACAAGATTACAATCAAATAGAAAAAAAAAATAGTCATATCCTTGTGTCGTGTTTTAAAATTTTGTTCAATAACATATATCGAAATTACAACAGGAATACGCGTGCTATATTTATAGTGATAATAATAACAACTCTGTTAGCTGTACACCCAGGATTAACGGCAACAGTTTTAAAAAACGTCTAAAGTGAAGTGTAGTTCTAAATGAGAATTTGTGTTTAATGCAAAAAAATAAAAAATATGCTCAATTTAAGAAAAAAAGAAAATCTCTTTTAAATAAAGTCAATAAAGTATAAAATAGAAAAAAGAAAAATAAAATAAAGTTTTAAAAAATAATTTTAAATAATTAAAATAAAATAAATATGAAAAGAAATTACAAAATGTTAAAATTTACATCTACATCCTACAACATTAGTTGCTTGCAACCTGTTTTATATATTTTTATATTATTATGCCTTACAATATGTGGTATATTTTCCTGGCCCCATGACACTAACAGTCATCATCATTCTCATCACAATCTCAATAATAATAATAATAATAATGTCAATAATAATTCAATGGATACATTGTCTTCTTTGTCGACGACGACGACGTCGACAACAACAAAAACTCCTACTTTGGGTATTCATCATACCGATTGGCATCGCATGGACATGATGGATGCTAATGGACTTTATTTATTGGAATGGTGGACAAAATCCAAGGATATTTATTTTCGTGTTACTGTCAATACTCAAGGTTTTATTGGTTTAGGATTTTCACGTAAAAGTGGTCGTATGTCTGGTGCTGATATGGTGTTATTATGGGTTGATGATCGTACTGGAAAACCAAATGCTTTGGTATGTTGAATTATTGTGTATTTATTAATAATTTCTAAAATGTCCTCAAAAGAAAAACCTTACATTCATATTAGTGACGTTCCCTAAAAATATTTCAATTTTCAATTTGTCATTTGTCCAGGATTGTGTAATATCTGCGCACATCAGTCATTAATTGTATTACTTTGATTGTGTACTAATTTTAATATACAGTTAACAAAAAAAAAGTTGGACACCTATAGTAACAAATTTTGAACCACTTTATTTCTGTAACTCGTTAAGCCAGCGCAGCCAAACAAAAAGTAAATAAAAGCTAATTAAATTGACTTATTTTTGGCTTTTTATTTCAAACCCCTAAAGTTACCCCTTAGGAAATTTTTAACATAACCTCAAAAATATTACAATTATTCAGGCAAAAAAACCTTGGACACTGCAAACTTTACAAAATAAAAACCAAACAAGGACTACCTATTAAATTAATAGTTTATAACATTAGACTTAATCACGTTTTACTATTTTATATCTATTTTTAGTTCAATAAATATTTTTTTTTGTATTTATTTTGTGTGAAAATTTCCATGGGTGTGAATCAAGGCCGTTTTTAAAAAAATTTTAAAAATTTGTGTTTCACACTGGAATTGTTTACTCCGAACAAGGTTTAATTTGTCTATTTAGGCTCCTCCTTTAAATAGAAAAAAAACTTAGTTTTTAATATGCTAGAGATTGAAGAACACCACCCAGTTGAAAACCTCACCTCACGTCCCTGGTTCATACTAAACCCCAAAATACATATTTTCTTTTTTTTTAAGTTTTCGATTTAAAATTTTTATGGAAATTGACATTAATATTATTTATAAAAATTGTCATAATTAAGAGGAATAACTTTCCTATACAAAAAAAAAATTTAAAATCAAGTGGAAACATTATTAAATTAAATATAAATAGTCTTTAAAACAAACTAACAATGAAGGTAACTGTCCGAGGAAGTGATTTTTCCCCCTAAAATTTCGCGTGTAGAAAAAAGGAAATTTTTTGTTTGCGAGAAAAATCAAAGAAATTAAAATTTAGTCACCATTCGAAATTTAGCATATTCTTGTTATTCGGTCGAATACAAAAGAATAGCTTTATTCCATAGATTATTTGGTTAATAAGGTCTAATGAATAGAATATAATATTATTTGTATAGAATTTTTCTAAACACATATTAAAGAGATTAAGTGGCTTAGAAAATTCGCATTCGTCACAGGCAAGAGCAAAAGAACGCTCTAGATATTTTCCGCTGCATCAGATTTTTGACTTTATGGTGCCGGATTCAATGATTTTATGCAAATTTAAATATTTTTTTTTTTTATTTTTAAAACTTCAATCGCGTTTTTCTCGAAACTTTTTTTTGAAGTCGGTAGTCATGATACCTCAAAAAGTTATAAACCTATTTTGTTAAGTGCTTGAACGAAGATTTTTTTTTTATTTTTTTAAATAAAATAGCGTTTTTCTCTGAACTTTTTTTTTAAGTCGGAAGTTATGATTTCTCAAAAAGTTATTAACCGATTTTGTTTAAATTCACATTCTTCAAAATATCATTATCTAGTGCTTTTATTAGTAATAAAAATATTCTTCTTTGTGAAATATAAATATATTTTTGGAAAAAAAAATTAGGTCGATATCTCAGGCTTGCCTAATCCGGAAAAATTTAAATATTGTCTAAATTTTTTTTCATCTATTTTAATTGGAAAATTAGGCAATATTTAACTTTAACCGGATTGAGCGAGCCTGAGATATTGACCTAAATTTTTTTCCCAAAAAAATATTTATATTTCACAAAGAAGAATATTTTTATTACTAATAAAAATTCTAATTAATTTAGGTCGACATCTACCTAAATTAAAAAAAAAAAAAAAAATTCACAGAGAACAATATTTTTGGTATTCCTAATAAAAATTCTAAAAAAAACGTATTTTAGACCCACCCTAATATACATATAACATTTATGAAATGTGTTTCTACAAAACCACCCCCTTTTTATAGATAAGAAACTATTTTGTTTTAATTATGATTACACTAATACACGTTGTTTGTTGTTTTTTATGATTTATTCTACATCAAAATAATTATTGTTGGCTCGAATGAACAGAATTAAATCAATGGTTTAAAAACGACCGATGATTATAAATCAGTGACAAAACAATTTGCACGTCGTTTGATTGATTTAAAATCATCAACAAATATGTGTGTTGGAGTATATTTAGCGTTTGAACGCAAACACATATTTATTCTTGTGTTGATTGCGTATGAACGTTTTGCAATCAGCAAATGCAGTTCTCTGATCTGTACATAACTAAAGGGATTTAGAAAATTTGGTATTTTTTTTTGCCATATATGAGCAAATCTGGTCATATGAGAACATATCTGGTGCCAGATCTGTTCATATCTACTAAGAGGCCTAGTACACAAAATCGTAGCCATTTGAATCGTTTTCGAAGATACTAAAATACAAATGTATATAAAAAGAAATTTTTTAATAAATCTAATTTACATAATATATAATAATGTCCAGAGCAAATTGGACCTGAATATAAACTCAGTGCGCTAGATCAGATCTAATTAGATCTCAAATTTGTACCCAATTTTGAGATCTAACTACATCTAGTACAATTAGATCCAATGAGATCTGTTCGGATCTGATCTGATCAAAATTTTACAAAGCACTTGTTAAATATGTATCTTTGATATGCTAAATTTTTTGAAAAAAATATTTAATTAGATATATTAAAAAAAAAAATCAGTGAAAATAATTTTTGAGTCTTCGAAACCCACTTAACCCCTTAAGAAAATAACAATCTTTTTTAGAACTGAGTTAGTAATTAATATTCGGTTTTTGGGAAAGTTGTGAACACTATTCGCTAAATCTATTATTTATATTAATTTTATAAAAAGAAACATCGAATTTGTAGCAAATTTAGTATTTAAAATTATAATGTAAAAATTATTTTCATTGAAATTTCCTGGTAAATTTGTTAGAACATTTTATTGAAAACACTGTTCTACAATATATTTATTAGAAGTGGTTCGAAATAGTAAATTGAAATGGAAAATTTCGAATATTTTGACGCTTTTAAATTGACAAATTGTTTTTTTCAAAGTTGCTACTGACAGTTTTCCTCATATTTTTTTTTTAATTTCTCTACGGCCCATTATTAAAAATAATATTTTAAAATCAAGCAGAAACAACATTAAAACAGAAACAGGTTTATAATGAAATAAAGGTCTAATAGCACAATGCCCCGTTAACCATCAGCTAAACTTAAATTTTGTATCGAAAACAATAACAATGTGTCAAAGTTTAATTTCTTTTAAATCTAAATACACTCAGAAAAAAATGCTACATTATATTGATGAAAAAATTAGATTGCACGAAAATCTATGAATATGACATTATTTGCGAAGTTTTTAAAATAGAAAGAAACGTTTCATAAAATTTAATAAACCATGTTTCATAACTTTTTTTTTCATCATTTCACAGAAAAATGTTATTAATTCTTTTATTGACAAACTTAGAAAGATAGGGCGAAACGGACACACAAATTTGAGATCTAATTAGATCAGATCAAATCAAATCTAGCAGATTTTGGTGCACCATATATAATCAGATCCAATTTGATCTGGACATAAAATATCTAATCAGATTCAATTAGAAAATAAAAAAGTTGAAAAAAAAATTAATTTTTATACAATTTTATTTTGGTGTTTTTGAAAACGGCTCAAATGACTAAGATGTGATATCAGATATGAACAGATCCTGCATTAGATGTGATCCTATACAACCAAATCTGCTTATATCTGGCAACAAAAATCACACAAAGTTTTCCATATCTCTGTAGATGTGAACAAATCTGACACTATATCTGATCAAATCTACAAAAATTTTATTGGTTTTAGTAAGGTTTTTTTTATTTACAATCGAATAAGCACAACTTTTGTCGACTTTGCTATTTTTTTTTTTGCAAAGAATCCTGACTACAATTTTTTTTAGTGTACAGTCGTTTTTTTTCACGGAAAATTCATGCACAGTACAATTATTTTTCCACTCAAAAAGTGACATTTTGGAATTATTGTTTGTGTATTTTTTTTTTAATTACAAAAATTATTAATTTTTATTATTTTAATTACAATTTGAGCCCAGTTCAAAAGTTCAAATGAAATTTTTTCACGACAAAAGCAATTCACTACGCTTAATCGAAAAATTTTGCCACTAAAGACAAATCAAAATAGCTAGATCTGGCGGGAAAATCCCCAAATTAGCAACAGTGCATTTGAGAAAAATTATTTACAGTGTTGCCAACTTCTGAAGGCAAAAAAAAACACCGTGAGCAAAAACAATTAAAATAGTTAAAATTATTAAAAAAAAAAAAGTTAAAAAGGATCAAACTAATAATTTAAAATTTTAAAGTTTAAATAAAACAGAGTTGCAATTAAAAATATTATAAAAACACTGTTTAATTAATTTTTTATTCAGTTCGTATTATTTTTACAACTTTGACAGAAAAATTCAATACAATTTAAAATAAAGACGGGAACTAATACTAAAAATATGAGTTGCACAAAAGCACTGTCAGATATTGGAAAAAGAACTGTAAATATACCTTTTCTGAAAACCGGTATTTGCAAAAAATCACCGGGTATAGAGTGTCAAAAAGCACTAAAAAAAATACAAAAATACCCGAAAACACCGAGATGGTAACACTGTTGGTTATTGTGTTTAAGTAAAATGTTATACTTTTTGCAATTTTGCGGGACAATATTTTTGGTAACGTGAATAGCACTATTATGTTTGTTGGACTATATTTTAAATACAACTTATACAAATTCTTTTTTCAAACAAAATCCCGTTATTAATTTTAAAGTCTTATAAAATATCTTGTATAAAAATCCTTGTATGTATTTCTTCCTTGCTTATTTCAAAAAGGGGTTTCCTATACAATAAACAGATAATGTTACTTAAACTGATATTTGATAGTATTATTTAATGGAAGCATTACAAGAATGAAAAGACTATAATGTTGTACTGGAATATTCATTTGATTTAACTTCTTTAATAAGTGAGTGAATTTAAGAAAATAAAATACATACGCTCAAAAAAAAAAAAGATTCATCAATATGATGAAATTTTAAAAAAAAAAATCGTTTGCCATCCATTCAACATTATATTTATTTATGAAGTTTTCATACCTTAAATAAAGTGTTTCAATGTTTCGTAAATCTTCTTTTCATAAAAACATATATAAAAAAATATATCTTATTTATTTCGTTTGCAAAATTCAGCTGTTTGAAATTCTCATTAAGTTTGCATTTTTATTTGCTTTAATTGTTTAAAAAAAATATGTTCCATCAATTTTTATAAAAAGTTTGATTAATAATTATGAAGAAGTTTCATTAATATTTGTGAAGGAGTTTTATCAATATTTATGAAGAAGTTTCATCATATTTAAAAAAAAAGGTTTCGTTAATATGATGAAATTTTTTAATTTTAATTTTTTTTTAATTATTTAACTAATTAAAAATACAAACTTAGTGAGAATTACAAACAGCAATATTTTGCTACCGAAAAAAATAATTAATTATATTATTCTTTTAAATCGAGTTTAAGATCTTTTTACAAAAAATAATGATTTTTTATTATTTTCTTCCAATATTTCGTCTCCACATTGGGTGACGTCTTCTTTCCCTGAAGAAGTCACCCAATGTGGAGACGAAATATTGGAAGAAAATAATAAATAATCATTATTTTTTGTAAAAAGATCTTAAACTAGATTTAAAAGGATAATATAATATAATATTGAAGATCGAATAAAGAAAAATAAATATGAAAATAATAATTTGTAAGAGTTTCTTAAATAAGCTTTTTTATGAAATAATTAAGATTTACGAGGGCCGATCAATAAGTCCGTGACTTTTCGAACTTTCCTCATAGTTATATGAAATGCAAGTACTACCTTTTAACAGACTACTGTCAAATTTTGAGCAAGTTCCGTCATTTACTTTGCGTTTAACAGCTGTTCAAAACATACAACTCGTGGCTTTTTTAAAAATGGAAAAAAGTGAATTTCGAGTGCTCATTTGTTGCGAAAAACCGTCAACAAAACCAAGGAAAAGCTTGATAAATACCATGGGGACTCTGCACCATCGATTTAAATTGTAAAAAAGTGGTTTACGGACTTTCGTTGTGGCCTTACAAGCACGGATGATGCCGAACATTCTGGACGCCCACTTAAAACAATTGAAAAAATTCACGAGATGGTGTTGGCCGATCGCAGATTGGATGTGCGATAGATTGTGGAAGACATAGGCATCTCACATGGCTCAGTGGTTTCAATTATACTTTCCGCAAGATGGCTGCCGCGTTAGTTCACAATCGACCACCAACAGAATCGTGTGACAGCTAAGTTTACATGGCAAAAATCCATGAAGTAGACATTCGCCTTATTCTCCGGATTGAGCCCCCAGTGACTATTTCCTATTTCCAAATCCGAAAGAAATGGCTCGGTGGAAAGAGATTTAGCTCCAACGATGAAATTATAGATCAAACAAATGCATATTTTATGGACCTCGAAAAATCCTGCTGTTAAACGCAAAGTAAATGACGGAACTTGTTCAAAATTTGACAGTAGTCTATTAACAGGTGGTACTTTATTGGAGCAGTGTTGCATTTCATACAACTACGAGGGAAGTTAGAAAAGTCACGGACTTATCGACCCGCCCTCGTTTAGATATTTCTCTTCAATTTTTACAAAACGCTTTATCACATTTATAAAATCTTCATAAAAATGATGAAGAATTGATGAAATATAATTTATTTGCTATATAAAATGTTATTCGATGGGTTCAGCTGACAGATGATTTGAATTACTAAACATGACTAAACAGGTCTTTAACTTTCATCCGACGAAATTTTAGTATTTAAATGTCTCCCCATCTACTCGTTTTTGACTCAGCAATATGCGGTGCTACGATATGCTGTAGTCATATATCCTAATACAGGTTGGAGATAGCACTGCTAGCTCCAAACTTTTTTTTCTTAAGTTGGTATAACTGTCCTGAGAACACATGCAAAGTTGCAAGTCATTCTGTCAATTCTTTCTTTGTTTACAAGCCATTTGAAATTGACGTGTCATTGATTTTTTTTTAATATGGAAAAATTAAATATCGTGCAGTCATTAGATTCTTTGTTTTGAAGGGTTTAAAAGCAAAGGAAATTTATGAACAATTGTAAGAAGTGTATAAGGAGTCCTCACCTTCAAAACGCACCGTTGAATTTTGGGCTGGTGAATTTAAACGTGGTCGTACCAGCCTTGAAGACGAACCACGCGAAGGACGACCAAAAACTGCAACCACAGCAGAAATCCTTGAGCTGGTACATAATATGGTTAGTGAAGATCCAAGTTTGAATAAGCGAAATTGCCAATGCCATAGGCATAGGCATCTCAGACGAACGAGTACTCCATATTTTACATGAAGAATTACGCATGAAAAAACTGTTTGGAAAGTTAGTGCCGCACACATTAACAATTCAATAAAAACTGGACCGAAAACAAATTTCTCAGCGTAATTTGGAGCGTTTTAAGCCGAATAAAACCGACTTCTTGCGTCGTTTTATAACTATGGATGAGACTTGGATCTACCACTATGATCCTAAATTGAAACAAGAACGTTTACAGTGGACTGAAGCTGGTTGTTCAGCTCCAAAGCAGGTGAAGTCACAACGATCAGCAAAGAAGGTTATGGCATCAGTTTTTTGGGATGCAAAAGGAATTTTGTTGATTGATTATCACTGGAAAGGTAAAACAATCAACTCTGAATATTATTGCAGCCTTTTGGATCAGCTGGATGAAAAAATTCGTGAGAAAAGACCTGGTTTAATGAAGAAAAAAATCATTTTTCATCAAGACAATGCACCTGCTAACAAAAGTGTTTTGACGATGGCTAAATTCAAAGAATTAAAGTACGAATTGCTTGAACATCCACCGTATTCACCAGATTTGGCTCCCAGTCACTACTATCTCTTCAGAAATCTCAAACAATTCCTTCGTGGAAAGCATTTTTCGTCGAATGAAGAGGCCATAGCAGCCGTAGACGGTTATTTTGCAGAGCTTCCGGAAAACCATTATAAGGATGGGATAAAATTATTGGAAGATAATTGGAACAAGTTTATTAAGCTTCTAGGAGATTATATTGAATAAAAAAATATATTTCGTAACAAAAACTGTATTCTTTCATTTCGAGCGCAGGAACTTTTCAACCAACCTGTGTTGGTTTAAAATTTAAATTTGGATAACTTAACAATTAAATTAGATACTTACAGTTATTTTACAAATTTATTAAAAATTATTTCCATATTATTGTAACTCACCTGTAAAGAGAAAGTAAAATTAAAAAAAAATTAGTTTTAAATCAAATTCAATAGCAGAAAATTTAAGGATACATATTTTTAAACAAGTAAAAAAATTATAGTCGGTCAAGACAAGGGGGTACTCTTGTTAGATTTTTGCCACACATGGGACTACATAATTAATTAAAGTGTTCATTAATATAAATTTTTGTTGGGTATCTTAAATATTTTGTACTAATTGTCTTTTAGCTTAAACTTCAGATGTCGTTATATAAAATTTATGTTGACAAATATATTACTTGTTAAAATCTCAAGGTTATTTTTATTGATAAATATTATAAAATTCGTAATATAACACCAACAAAAAAACCAAAATAAATTAGATATTTATATAGATATTTGACAAGCTTAACAGACAGAATACATAAATTAAGTTTACCCTAAAAGTAGACAATAAATTGTAAAGACTAAACGACTTTAAAAAAAATTAATAATAAACAAAAATATATAATAGTTAATAATAATATATAATTAGGAAAATAATACACGTAATAATCACCCGATTTATTTTGAGATTTATTTTGTTTCTTTAAAAGATTATTTATTTTTTTCTTATATTTATTTCTAAATCTTATATCTTATCAGCAAATATAATGTAAAAGAAAAGATTTAAAATTTATAAAAATGTAAACACAGCATATAAATAAAGCTTAAAACCAAACGGATTAAAATTCAATTACTGCGATAATATTTTGTTTAAAAAATTTAAAGTTTCTCTTTCAAATTATATTATGTGATTAAATGCAGATTTAAAAATAATTATCGAGTTTTTCGGCTAAGAAAAAAAAATTAATTTGATGAATAAAACAAAATAAATCCAATTAAAAAACCGCTGATTTAAAAATACACCTAATATTTTTTTTAAACATTTAAAAATATGTTTACATACTTTTTTCCCAATATACTCAAAAAAAGTTGATTACCTTTGCAAAAATTGTTTTTAGAAATTTAGGTATTTATCAGAATTCAGCATTTTTAGTTTTAGGTTTTTTGTAAACTAATGGAAAATCCAACTAATAGACTGAAAATTGCAAAAAAAAACCCAATTTATATTTTAATATAATTTGCTAACATTCATATGCAAGAGTTAACCTTTAACCCTTCAGCAAAGAAATTCATATCAATTGTTAAACAAAATTTGTTGTTTTAAAAATCGAGGGTTGATTTTTAAAGTATTTGTTTTTAATTTCATAAGAATTTTATTATTTTTATAAGAAACTTCATTCTTAAAGGGATTAAAAAAACCATATTATTTAACCCAATCTGTTCATTGATGTGAATAAAATTTTTTCCAATCACATACATTTTATATTATTTTAGAACTTAATTTAAAAAAAAAGGATACAATAAATTTTTGAAAAACTTTATTTGTTTTTTGTTTAAATTTTACTTTTATAAATAAAAAACATAAAATTTGCGTTAAAGCCAACGAACTTAAGGATATCTTATAATTTTATTCTGGTGTTCAGGTATAAAATAAATAAAATTCAAGGATAACACAAATACTTCTTCTATTTGTGCATACATGTGGGTATACAGAGTTTGAAGTAATTAATTCGCTTTTAATTAAATTCTCTAAGCCTTTTTCTTTGTAGACATATTAGAACTTTGAATTCAGATTCTTTTTAAGAGACCTTAGATTAGAAAAAAATGTGTTTTTGCTACTCTCTACCTCCCCCCCAATAAAAAGTGCGTTCGAGTAGCCAACAATCCTTTGGTTTTGTACTTGTAATTATACTGCGGTGTTAATTTTTCCAAGTTGTAAGGTCTTCGGACTCAGGTTCATAGTCTCTTAAGGCATGTATGGATACTTCATAGACCAACAAAATTGTGTCCATTTATTCGATATATATAAAATGGAACCTTTTAAAAAAAAATTCCGTAGGTCCAAGGACAACCAAGATCCCTTTTTGAATAAATATTTAAGTGGGTAAGGTTAGGCTAAATGTTGTCAAAATTTTCGTCCATTTTACTCCCACTCTCTCTTAGTTTTCGAGATATAGAACATTTTCAGAAATCGGGGAAAAATCGCCATCTTTAAAACTTCATATAGATGGGTAGCTTACATCTACCGAATAATAGCAGAGACATGAAAATATTAAGAGCTAACTATATTATACTTTTGCTAGCTTAAGCAAATGTGCGAATACATGTAATCAAGTGTGTATGACTATATTGTACTTAACAAACTTTTCGTTAAGTTCCGTCAAGTGTCATTTGCTTAAGCAAACAGCGAAACTGACCGCACTTTACTTAAGGAATCATTTGTTTTTAGAAAAACTGTTTATGAAAAAAAAAAAAACAAATTGCAATGTACGCGGAAAACAGTTTTATAGACAATTTAATTGAAAATGTTAAAAAACAAACGTGCATGTATAACAAAAGGGGTGGGTTTTGTATTTGTTTTTTGATTGAGATGCAAGCACTGTTCCATTTTTTAGTACTTTTTTATTTATGTTGTCATTTGATTCTTTAAATTATTTAAAATGTATATAGATTTACTTGTTATTTGTAAAATATTTATAAATTACATACATTAAATAATATTTTTCGAAAAGATACATATATTTTGGAAATATAAGAAGAAAACAGTTTTTGCAAAAGTACAAATATTTGCAACTAAGTGTAGTAAGTATTTAAGTACAAAAAGTACATTGTAGCCACCCAAAAGTCTTCAATAAGTTGATTAAGCATTTGACAGACTTTTCGTTAATTTTTGACATTAGCTTAAGTTAGCAAAAGTATAATATAGTTAGCCCTTTACATTTTAGATTAGATTTAAATGGCAATACGCACTACGACCAGCATAGGTTCTTTATGCTGCCTAGACATCCGCTAAAGGTTCAAGCTTCCAATAAAGCTAAGAATCCTGCCAGGTGAAATATTCCAAATGTCGGAAGGCGATACGAGACGACAACCCAAAAACCTGAGTCTCATAGCACAAAGCCTAGGATATTCGCAGAGAACATGCTCCGACGTCTCCGATTCCAACTTAGAAAATATACATACATCAGTTTCTGATTCAGCCTTATTCTACGGTTGGTACTTGAAATCACTGTGCCCAGTAAAGTACACCGTCAAGGTCCCTAAGTCCTCTAGTCGCCTCGATCCCAAACTGGGCAGAGAAATAAATCCTTTGGCCTGGCGTTGGCCACGAGAATTTTCCCAATAATCAGAAAAACTAGACTCTCTCCACAACCTTACCTTCTTTCTAATGGGCACCCCACAAAAAAGTTCAAGGACAATTAAGGGTCGACGGGCTCCACTGTTGGCCAGAGAGGCCGCCCTTTCGTTGTCCCACGCCCCTCATGGCCGGGAATCCACCCCAGGGTGAGGAAGTTCCTCCTACCAATTCGATTGAGAACCTGAATGCACTCCATTGCCAGTCTAGATGCGAGATCTAACTGTGCGCCTCTGCAGGCATTCCGCCGCACAACCACATACGGCGAAGATTTCGGACTGAAAAATGGAGGAATATTTGCCCATAGAAAGAGCATGCTAGAACCCGGCTGTTTCGAACCATACGTGAACCATACCTGGGCTCCCAGATCAGGCTCTTAAGGCCGGTTGGTCCACATGCTCCCATTAAAGAAAAATTAGTGTCTAAATTCCTGACGAGAACCTGTCCGCAACCCTTGAGATCGGGTCGTCCACAAAGATCTCAGCGATCATCAATAACAATAAATTGTGTAAATATATTCTTAAAAATTAGTTATAAATAGTTTTGAAAATTAGTTAAAACACAACAGATTTGGGCCATTTTCAGAAATCGCGAAGGGACGAAATGCAGCTATCTTTTAGACTTCGGATAGACAGGTATTGACATCTACCGGATTATAGTTATAAATTATAATTATAGTTAATTGAATTCAATTTTTTAATTTCAAGATATGAATTTATTGAAAACAAAAAACCGAGAAATATTTTCGGTAAATAAATTTAAAAAAACCAAAATTTAACAAATGAATTTCCTTACGAAAATATATACTAATGTTCAAATTTAGTTAATTCAACAATTGATCGAGTAATTGATTCGCTACAGGAAAAGTAAATAACAAATAGAACTTCTCTTAAATGTATTCAATAGTACACTTTATTTTCTGAAATAATTAAAATGTGTACTAAATTTAAAAAAAGGAATTAATTTTGTTTTTAAATTCACTGAATTAACATTTCTAAATTTAGGTAATAAATTCCTTAACCAAAACAGGATTTTAATGAATTCATTCAATTTTATGAGGGAATTAGAAAAAAATTAATAAATTCCTTCAAGATGAGAAAAAGTATTATTTTGAGGTGAAAAATTGTTTTAAATGTGAAAAAATTATTGTGGTGGAAAAAAAATTGAGATGAAATATTTTTTTGAATAAATAAAATATTATTCGCCCTCTAGCGTCTGGTGAAAAAAATTTGAAATTGTAATAATTTTCTAGTAGAATATCGTTTTTGTTAAGGAGACTGTATTCACTGAATTTGTATTTGCCTCTTTCTATGAAACTGAATATTGCTAAGTCTTTACTTATGCCACATATTTTATATTGTGTTGAGGTATTTTCTGGTACTACGAAACACATGATTAGGAAGTACACTGTAATTTTCAATAGAATTATTAGATATGCTTTTGGTTTAAGAGCAAGGGAACATGTATCCTTATTTGTGAACAGATTTCTTGGGTGCTCTTTTTTTAACTTTATTTGTACACGTTTATTATTATTTTTTTACAAATTTATGAAAAATGGATTCCTATTATATTTAGTGCAGTCTTTTGATTTTTCACGTTCAACTATAAACAGGCAAATTCAATATCCTTATCTTATCGTTTTAGACTGTCCAAAATTTGGAACGGGCTTCCTAGAGATTTAAAAAGTTTCTCTTTCTCTATTAGAGTTTTCAAACATAGGATTGCAGATTATGCGATGTCTCATCAATTTTTATGAACTTTCGATTATTTATTTCTCACTGATTTTATGTTTTATTGCTACATTCATTGTTTTATTTTAGTTCTTCTAAATTTATAGTGTTTTAGATGTATTTATTTTTTTTTTAATATTTTAAAATAATCTTTATTATAATTATATTTTTGATACATATATATTACTATTATTTTTTGTATAAATTTATTTAGTAGTCTTTTATGGCCTCATGGGCTCGGTTATAAATTTATTGAAATAAAAAAAAAAAAACAAATTTTTATGGAAAATTTAGGGATACCTTCACATTTTCTCTCAGACAAACGCACATAGCTAAATTGCAATTAATAAATTAATCCTTTCAAAGCTCTGTGTATATAAATAACCCCTGTGTTCATACAAAATTTTGTACATTTTTTATATAAGTCACGCATATGTAGTAAATAATATGGTTACCAACAAATTGAAGGGTTTCCAATAACCAGTATATCCTTGATATGGTTTTAGTTGGATTTACTATTCATTTAATTTCAATACTTTTATTATTAATATATTAATAAATTTAGTTATTTCATAATTTAACATAATAAAAGTTGGCAATACTTTACATGCATCTTGTTTACAATCTGACAATGTAACTCACTTAAGGTTGATAACACAATATCCGTTTGTGAGTGACTCTTTCAGCTTGCATAAAAAAGAATGTAATTTAATTAAATTTTTTGTATTTTTATATTGCAACTACTGAAAGTTTTGTTACAAAATGTTTAGCTAGAAAACTAAATTGTTAGTTTTGGTTTTAATAAATTACAAGTATTTTTACCTGTAATTTTGTTTTAATTTTAAAGTTGTCTTTTTTTTTTGCTTTACAGTACAATTATAGTTTCATAATTGAACAAAAAATTCCTTTTGGTTTTGTTAATTACACAGTCCAACACAAGTTCGAAACCATAAAATATCTATTATATTGAAGTTTTTCTAGATCAATCGTTTAAGATCGCAAATTTAAACTTTTTGTATGAGAGCATGTTTAATTTATTTTAATGTATTATTAAAAATATGGAGTTTTTAATTCCCGTGACAATTCGGGAATTAAAAATTTTGAAAATTATTTTTGTCCAGCGTTGACGTACTCTTAAAAATAAGAAGTTTGCTACTCATAATGTCCATATTTTGTATACAGAGACGCTACTCTACATAAAAACACATTCCTTTGAAAAACTTCAGAAACTCCAAATCCCAAACATCCCCAAATTTTGTTCGAAAATCCCATATAAATTTAACATAAGTTCACGTTAACATGGGTGACATCAGTTTATAGTGAATGTCCCTATTAACACCTTGCCCCACAAATAGAGCTTAAATGGGTATTAATTACATATTGTTAAAAGCACGTCAAAACGCTGTTCAAAAATATTTTTTCAAGTTTTAAAAATTAAAACATCCATACAGGCATAATTCGCAATATAGACGGGTCAACTTATTGATCTTGAAAATGTAGAAGAAGCGGGTATTTTATTTTTAGCCCTTCTTTCAGAGTATATTGGATACAACCGAAAATTGTACTTTGTCGACCGGTGTTATATATTATGGAAATTTTTATAAAAATTTAATATAAACTAAAATATATTAAACTTTTTTGTTTACAATTTCTATTGCTGAAATTGCTTTAATTTATATCAAGCCTGGCAAAACAATAACATTATAATATTGTCATCCATTTCAAAACTCTTTCAAATAGATAACCGTTGCCGATACCAATACCTAAATTTTTGATTTTAAAAATACCAGTATCGTACTGGTTTGTATGGATTTTGTGTTCTTTTTAACAACATCTAATTAAAACCGATAATTACTATCGATACCAAAGCCACCGTTATTCGTCTCGTTTGCCAACCTTGATTTTCATCTTAAAAAACATTTTAAATGTACATTTTTAAATTTTCTAGAAAATTGTTTATTATACAGAAATTTGTAACAAAAACTAATTACTGGTTATTTCAAGTAAATTTTATACAGTTTAGAGCTATAACCAAATATTTGTAAAATTTCCACGTGATAGGAAATATTCTATTATTAATGAAAATCGTTTAAAAAAAATATGCACCAAAGCATTATCTGAAATCCCCCAAGATTTATGTAATGTCAAATGTTAAAAAGTTATATTTTAACTCTCACCATATGGCGAGCACAGACCGTCAGCTTATTATTGGTTTGATCCATCAAACATTTTGTAAAAAAAAATGTGTTAGTATTACATATAATGTGAATATCCTCTTTCAGATTTCGAAACAAGTTTATCGATATTCCGTATCATATCTTAGGTATCTAGAATTATGCATACGCGTTTTTCGACTTTTTGGCATATGGGTGAAATCAATTATACGATCACAAGGCGTTGTGTTCCGTAATGACCGACAGATTTCATATATGACAGATTTCATATATTTGAAAATCCAACGTACTAACTTGGTACCCATAAAAGACAGACTCTGTTGCCTATAAAAAATCCAACATGACATGTGATACCCAGCTTCAATTATGGATTCATACGACACGAAATCGATTCAATGTTTGCCAACGATTCGGCCATATCATTGCCCGGAATACCCACCTCGTCTAGCCTGCGTCTGCACAACTGAAGAGTCCGGGATAAAGTAATCGGAGATTCAAGTGCCTTAAGTGCAGCCTGTCTGTCACAGATACTCCTGTTACTCCAGCCATTATAGATTATCCAATTCGCCACACAAGATTACTTGTTTACATCGTCCAGATATCAAAAGGATCCAGTGCCTTTAGAGGTACTAGGACCATCAGTGTAAAAAGTATCAGAATAATCCCCAAGTAGCTAAGTTGGGTTCCCCTTACTAGAAATTATTACTCCATTCTTTCTAGCGAATTCGTTACTCAAAGGTATTAGAAACATCGAAAATAGTTCCGAAAGCCTCTCAGCGATAAGATTATACCCTGCATTACAATCCATATTTCTAGATTCCATTCTTCCGGAGCCTGTATATATTCACAGGGTGAAGCTATCAACACCCTGTGAATATGAATACCTAGAGGTAATAGGACAAACATAACATTAAACCGACCTGTTATCAATCTTTCATTGATTTCTGTTACTGGCGCTATCTTAGCAATAATTTTTTTACTGTAAAACTTTATATATATATATTTTTTTTCAAATGTATTAAGTTAATCACATTCCATGTCACCTTTAAAAAGTTTAAAAAAAATCAAAATAATCAACGATATTTTAGCATAAAAGAGAAAACACCCCCATATACAAATTGAATTAAGAATTGTGAACCAAAATGCGAGTAGGAAGTATAGAAAACAGATTATTTGAAACAGGAAACAAAATATTTACTAACTTTAAAATAAAACACTACACTAAAAAAAAGACATGAACTAAAATGTAATCAAAAATTTCCTTCAAAATAGTTTATAAATTGTCCTCAATTTGAGTAAAATTTTATTAAAACTTAGAAAAATTTTCTTAAAAAGAATAAAAATTTTCTTAAAAAGAAAAAAAATTCTTAAGTTTGAGGAAAAACGAAATAGTTTATATACTCAGAAATAGTTCATATTTTTTTAAGAATATTTCTTGATTTTAGGAAAAAAAACAAGTCAGTTAAATAAAAATTTATTAATTTTAAGAAAAAACATCTTAGTTTTAAGAAAATTGCATACTCAAATGTAATAAAATTAAGTTTAGTTAAAAAAATTTAGGACATAATTTACTCCCATTTAGTTCAAAAAATATGTCTAACTAAAATCGAGAAAGTACTTTAACTTAATGTGTGTTAATTTTTTGTTCGCGAGTAGTAAAATAAACAAAATTTTAGAAAGCCATCTCCAAATTCAGTTTTTAGGTAAACCACTTTCTAATTTTGAATAATTGTTTTCTAAAATTTAGTTCAGGCCATTAAAAACAAAAAGTAATAAATTTTTTCCTATGTAATAATAAAAATTTACTTGATTTTAGAAACTGATGAACTGTTTCTAAGGAAAATTTTCATGCAACTTAGTTTAGATAAATTTTAAAAATTTTAATAAAATATTGGTTTTTTCAAGAAAAATTTTTCTAATTTTTAAAAAATATTAAAAAAATTGGTACAGGATTTTTTATGTCAAATAAAGTTTAAGCTAAAAATCCCATAAAATAAACTTATAACTTTCCATTTTCCAATATTAACAAGAAATGTAACTGTGATATTTTGTATTTTTGCAACATTTTCCTTAAATTAGTTAATTTAAGAAGACAAAGGACCCCCAGTGTTCCTTAGCCATAGATGCCGTGTGTCACGTAGGACCTTTTTGTAGATCTCTCAAGCAGAACCGTTAATTTACTACGAAAAGGATCTGACTTTGTCACAATTTATTACGTTTCAGGATATCCTGCAGTACATTTTTTTAATTTGGTTACCTTTTTGCTAATGAAAGTGGGAACATACTTACTCAATGAGTGTAAAGTACTTTAAAATATATGGTAAAATATATTACCTTTTCCATATAAGGAGGATAAGGATAATTTTCACTTAAAAGAAGTGCTATTTAACTTGTTGGTAGAAAATATTTTCTTATTTTTAGGGAGTTAAGTCCTAGTTTTAAGTACAAAAAAATTATCTAATGAAACTTAAATAAAATAAAATTTTTCTTAAAACCAAGGAAGCATTTCCTAACTAACAGTACAATTTTAGATGATGTATGAACTAATTAGGAGGAAATTTTACTGTTTTCTAATAAAAATTTACTTCTCAGTAGTAAAATTTTTCTTTAATTTAGAAATTTTGACCAAATTTTAAGTAAAATTGGTTTCTTAATTTCAAGGAAAAGTTTATTAAATATTGGTAAAAAGTGTCTTTGGCGCCGTTTTTATTTAAATTTTTCCTCTAAATAAGTTAATTTTTCTAAATTCTAGTTCATTTTTTTTTTTTTTTTTTAGTGTAGAGTTGTGTTGCTTTTTAAACGAACTAGTTCAAATGGTAGACACTAGTTCACAATAGTTGTAATAATGTGTTATAAAGTTTATATTCCATGCCAGTTATTTGCATACTGAATTACTTTTAAAATAAAAATAATCAGTTACTGGTAATGTGTCTTAACTACTAATTTGGCAGTGAAAATCTATTTTTAATTTTGATATTTAATTTTATTTCTTTTTTTTTTCAAACTGTTAACAAAAATTATGTGTTATCATATGAACTGTAACCAGTTATTTTTGCCTTGCCTATAAAAAGTTATTTTACCCATACCATTAACTAGTTATTTTACTCCCTACGTGTAGGGAGGCAACTAACTAGCTACCTCTAGTGATACATCCCTGTGTTTAAATAATGAGCTTATCAGGCAAACTTCAACCAGTTACTGCTCGTTCTAAAACTAATTATTTGGTAAGGTCTTTTTTTCCCCGGTTCTTTCAGGTCTATCCCAAAAATAAACGGTCCTTTTATTTCTCAAAAAATTTTGCCATTTTTAGCAAGTAAATTTCCATGAAAATTTAAATTTTCATCAAACTTAAATTTTAGTAAATTTTACTATGTTTTATAACTTGTTTTATTTTGCACTTAAAAAATCTCTACAACGGCTTCTAAATTAATTTATTTTAATTTTTTAATAAACAGATTTTTTGGGTTTTTTTTCTACAGACTTTTTATATTAAGTGTAAAAATTAGTAGATTTACTAATTTGTTTTAACAGATTGCAAGTATTATGATAATAATAGAAAAATATAGCAAAATATTTCTCTGCGATTGAAGTTAACAAAATCATTGAAACACAATTTTTTCGCGCCATGTTTAAGTACTTTTTCCTTCACGAAATTCACAAGCAGAAAATATTTGAAGCACCCTAATAATAATATTATTAATAACTTTTAGTATTTTTCTAACAAGTTTTTTTTCCAAATAGAATAAACTTATATAACTATTTTTTATACACCCCTTAAGGGTACCAACAAAAGGTTCAAAATCACGCCTAAATACACCACAGTATAGCTTCAGATATGCAAATAAAAAGTAAATAAAATTAAGTTAAAATGAACAACTTCCAAAAAGTTGTTTTTAAACAAATATTTTTGTTTTTAACAATTTTAGCATAACGATGGTCGTAATGTGACACCTCAAGAAGAATTGATACTAAATGAATTTTATCTTATAGAGATGTCATTGTATTGTAAAAAATTTATTACTAAAGGTTTTTTAATTTATGACCATCGATTTTCAAATACATTGTAGTCCCGGTTAAAAATAATTTATTTGATTAAAAAATTATTTTTAACCGGGACTACAATTGATTCTGTATAATTATATAAAATTAGTTATAAAAATATATACTTTGATTCGATTATATCTTTGTTGTACGAGATAAAATAATATAAGCTACAATGTAAAACCATATATGGTACATATATAAAAATGTATCAGTCGATATCTTAATATATAAATTTATTTTTAACTGGGATGTTTTTAAGGTTATTCCCACATATTTCTCCTGATATTTTATTTTGTTTTACGCAAAATTTGTTAACAATTTTGTAAAAACTTATGTAAATATATTCACTTAGAAGAATTTTTGCTTAGGGCAAAATATGAACCCACATCATTAAAACGATTGATTTTATTTAAAATTTTGAAAAGATTCATACACGAAATTGTGTTATGCTGTGTCTTTAAAATTAAACGACATAATTTAATGTTTTGTTAGAAAATATTTATGTGGACCTTTAAGTTTTTTTTTTCATTCTTTTTTGAAGATTATATCGGTCAAGTGGGCACCGACATTGTTTATCATATGGGCTTTTTTTACCGCACTTTCCATTGTTCTGGAGAGAACTTCGTCCATTAAGTTCTCGCAATTTTGTCGAATATTTTCTTTGAGAGCTTCCTGAGATCCGTGACTTAAAAAACCATCCAAAGAAAAAAGTCTGGAACGGTTAAATCTGGCAATCTTACTGGCCACTGCAAATCGTCAAAACGAAACATTAGGCAACCCGAAAACGCATCCTTTAAAATTACCATTGTCGAACATTTCCTCCAGTCCAAATTCGTCAATTTTCGATTAAAAAAAACTCCTTGATCATGGTTCTGTATCGTACAATAATCAAAGTAGCCATGTAACCCTCAGCGTCGTTAAAAAAATAAGACTTAATGACATCTCCGCTGCCTTAAATGGTGAGCAATGCAGTCTCCTTGAGTGAATGTAATGGCCCTTCGTGAATGATACGTGGATTCGCAGTGACTTAGAGGACAGAAAATCATCCATTGCAAATTAGTCACAAGCATTCCAAATAATTGAGGACTGTAGCGTCGCATGGCTTGTCGACGTATATTCTGTATATGTTTACCTCAAAAAAAAAAAATTTTAAAACAAAACTGATAGTTGTGCTAGGGTGGATGTATTAGCTCTTCGTGAATGATACGTAGAATCTCAGTGGCTCAGAGGACAGAAAAACGTCTATTGCAAATTAGTTACAAGTATTCCGCGTTATTGAGGACTGTAGAGTTTCATGGCTTGTCGACGTATATTCTGTTTACTTCAGAAAAAAAATATATATTTAAACAATACTGATAGTTGCTGTCTTATGCAAAAGTTATGGCATCTTTCGTGATTCATTTTGTTTCACCATGTACCACTAAATCCCATCTGGCTTCATTCCATTTCGTTGCCTTGTTAAGTGTTTCATGTACACTGGTTCCCTGTTTAATTCCATTTTGTTTCTTTTGTGTAGTGCTTCTCACTCGTTCCCCGTTGCATTCCATTTGGTTAGCTTAACTAATGTTTTAATTCCACTCGTTCCCGGGTTTAATCCATTTTGTTTCCTTATAACCTTTTTCCAGTAAGCTACATCTTACATCTTTCATCAATTTGCAAAGATGTTAACATCTTTCCAAAAGAATTATACAGGCTAAAAATTCTACATCTTTCTACATCTACAAAAGATGATCCTTTCTCATTTTGTTCCATCTTACATCTTTCGTTATTTTAAGTGTCAACACTAAAAAAACTACAAAAAAATCGATTTTCTTTGTGCCATCACTAGCAAACTGATATTGCAGAAAATAAACAAAAAATGTATTCAACAAAGGAAAATGAGCGGCACATGTAAGAATTTCATACTTATGTCTACCAAAAATTCTTCTTCATCATCATCTTCCAGAATGGCCTTTAATATTTCAATGTACTGCATTAAAATTCGGGTTTGTTCTTGCAAAGAAACAACTACCCCAATGATTAATGCTTTCTCTAAGTCCATTTTTTATTTTTAACAAAAATTATGCGTCTTTTTCATTTATTTTTTGACAGCTAAATAAATAACAGATGAAAGATATTGCCAATGTAAACACTTGTTTCACATTTTCAACATCTTCCATGCGTTTCACAAAGATGTTGTTCATTGAAAAAGCCTATTAGTATAGTGTTTCAATTTCACTCGTTCCGCCATCTATTACATTTCCTACCCTGGGCTTGTAGAATAACTTGAAATATAAATGAAATTCAAAAAAAATACTAAAATTGTGAAGTAATTACTTGGACTTTTTTGCAAGCCAGACGTCGCAAAGGAGTTTCTTAGAAATTTTTGCAAAAGTACTAACAGCATACTAGACCTAAAGTTCCAACTCGTGCAATTCAAAACGTAAATTTTCTATATCTCTTAATTTTAAATATGTTGTCATTTTATAGTGAGTAGCAGGCACTATTAACTACAAATAACTAAAGCAAAATACAAATAAATAAAGCAAAATACAAATATTAATTATAATTTAAGGTTGAACAGAATACTAGACCTAAAGTTCTAACTCGTTCAATTCAAAACGTGAATTTTCTATATCTCTTAATTTTTAATATGTTATCAATATATTGTGAGTGGTAGGCACTATTAACTACAAACAACTACATCAAAATACAAATATTATTTATAATTTAAGATTGATTCACACGCTAACCATCCCAATCCGCCCATATGTTCTTATTCTTAGTACTGGTGATACAAATTGTCAAATTTCTTTAACAATTTTCTTTTGAAAATTACATTTCATATCCCCAATACTGAAAAATAGTAGTTACAAGTGGATAGGAATGGTAAGGGATTGTAAGAGCGTGTCAATCGACCTTCAAGTTGTGCACCTTGTGGTAATAAACAATAATATTTATTTATGAATAGAAAATAGAAAATATTTGATACATAAAAATATTAATTAGCATAAATAAATATGTATTTGTCATTCCATAAAAATAATTCAATAATTTTTTAAAGAGAAATATAAATATAATACATTTTCAATTTTAAAAAAAAAAAAAACAAAAGTAACTTGGAAAGTAGACAAAGGCTCAAATGCAGCATCAAGTCAAAATTACTTTGAATTTTAAATGTTTGTTTAAAATAGTAAAATGTTTGTTTAAAATAGAAAAATGTTTGTTTAAAATAGTAAAATGTTTGTTTAAAATAGTAAAATGTTTGTTTAAAATAGTAAAATTTTTGTTTAAAATAGTAAAATGTTTGTTTAAAATAGTAAAATGTTTGTTTAAAATAGTAAAATGTTTGTTTAAAATAGTAAAATGTTTGTTTAAAATAGTAAAATGTTTGTTTAAAATAGTAAAATGTTTGTTTAAAATAGTAAAATGTTTGTTAAAAATAGTAAAATGTTTGTTTAAAATAGTAAAATGTTTGTTTAAAATAGTAAAATGTTTGTTTAAAATAGTAAAATGTTTGTTTAAAATAGTAAAATGTTTGTTTAAAATAGTAAAATGTTTGTTTAAAATAGTAAAATGTTTTTTTTTTATTTTTTTACCATTTTTGATTATGAAAACACTAGCAGCTTTATATTATTTCAATTTCAAGTTACCTAAGTTTTACTTATATAACTTGTTTATTGGCAAATTTATTTAAACTTGAATTTTAACGAAAAGGATTTGCACTAGCAACTAAGGCTTTTGGCCCGTTGTAGCGAAAACAGACCAGAGGCTCTGGTGGGAATCGAACCCACGACCCCCGCACTGATAAGCTAGCACGCTACCAACGAGCCCACCGGGGCGCTCAAGAAATCTGTCATACAAATATAAACAGAGTATGTCCAATATTTTTCATTTTCACAAGATTACATACCACATACATAGAGTATGTGAATACAGGTATAAAGAATAAAATAAAAATGTAAAATTGAAAATTAAACATGTGTATACATAAATTAAGTTATGTTTCTTTTAACACTTGCAAAATACATGATTATTAAAAATTTGCATAAATTCTAAAACGTTTTTATTGCATACATCGATGTGTACATGTTGTACACGCAGAAGAAATAAATTTTTTAATATGTTTATTAGCAATTATACATGTGTTTAGAAACTACCATATATATATTTGAAATATGCTTTCAAGTATTTTATTTTTATGGTTATACGTGTTTCCAGACAAACGTTGTAATATTTATATTTTTCAACCTAAACAGAGATATGTTTTCAATTGTTATTTTATCATTATTATACTTGTGAGATGCAAACATAATAATGTTAAACATATAAATATTTGCAGGCAAACATATACTATATTTTAAGTAGTGGATGCAAACAAACATATTATAAATATTTGCAGACAATTATATTGTAGTAGAAACACGGCAAATATGATTCACGGAGTTTCTAAAAGTATGTACATTACCAGCAAAATTATATTTCCAGCCAGGTGTTTTTTTCAGCGTGTTCAAGAGTAGACTTGCATGTATTCTAGAAATATATATTTTTTTTATATAAAAAAATTCTTGTTCCTGTAAAAGGATAACACAAAAAGATAAAAAATGTTTTTAAAATTTTTATTACCAAGAACAAGGTAATATATTATGTCTCAGTATATGATAACAATTTGAAACATATGGGGGGATTCATGTAAGGCCTCATGTGTAAACCATAATAAGTTTACGATTATTATGTCAAACTACATCGAGTTTACACCTTTTATACAATATACGACATGTACAAGCTTTATATGAATCTCCATTTTTTTTAAAAATAGTCATAAAACATAGCTAAGTACGTTTAGAATGTTATTAACCATATATTAAGTAATTTAATTAAATTTTAAAGAAACTTGGGAATGATTTGACTCCAAAGAAATTATAAATTAAATCAAGTAAACACTTTTCTTAAAAAAAGTAAGTAAATTGGTTTCGTCTTAAATTTTTTGGAAATTTACTTAAACTTAGTATATTTTTTACTTAAATTTTGCATAACTTTATTCTTAAATTTAGAAAAAAAAATTCTTATAATACATACAAATATTTTGAATTTGAAATTTATTAGTTAAAATTTGATGGACTTAACTCAATTAGTTATACAATATAAACTATAAACCGAATGAGAATTGTATAGTTTAAAATTATCTAAACCTTTCGTAGAAAGCTAAAGAAAACATTTCCCTTAATTTAAGAAGTTAACATAGGTACTTGGTTTAAACTGTTCGAATTAAATTTAAAGAACTTTCATATTTAGATTGTCTTTTATCAACAAAATTATAAACGTTTTTAAACAGCATTAACCCAAATCAAGAAAGAAAAATTAAGGTGACTGCATCACTTTTTTGAAGTTTATAAAAATTTTTCGTAAACAAAAACCAATGAAATTTGCATCATTTTAAAGCATTTTTTTTTTAATTTTAAGAAAAAAACTCAAGATTTTGTTTTAGTAAGTTTTAAACTTAATTTAAGTTCATACATTTTTCCAAGTGTAAATTGGTAGCTTAACAACCAAACAAAAACGCGATAAACCTTTTAATTAAATGAAAATTTGGTTATTTTTTGCAACAACTAACAGTAAAAATAACTAACAATGAACCGTGGAGGATTTTGAAAAAAATTTTGAAAAGAAATCTGTCATTTGTAGCTGAGTTATAGTCGAGCTTAAGTTTTAGCTACGGGCCTCCAAAATTTGAAACCTAAAACAATCGCTTGTTTTTGATGCTATTTTGTACCCCTGCTTATAACAAGTATATCTTTTAAAATATAATATTATATTTTTCATTTTTAGAGTACAATTTGCAGTGCGAAAAGACTCTTAAAACAGCCTTTAAATTTTCTGAAATCACAGTATATGAGATTTTTTCTTTGACAATGAAGCCACCTTCTAAATGTTCTTTTAAGACCCATAAATATGAGAATTATTGAGAATATAAGAATTATCTATCACTCATTTATGATTAATTTTTGAGTCATTTGTGAATATTGAATAAATTTTAAAGTTTTTTTTAAATAGGCTCATATGTGAGTCAATATGGATTATTTATAATTTTAAAATTTCAGAGCTCTGAAATTTATTATATCTTAGAATTTTTTCGTTATAATATCTGAGCGCTCAGAAATATGTTGATTGGGGTGTTTTAATACCAACCAGGAATTTTTTTATTTTTTGAATTTGATACGAGGGCGGATCAATAAGTCCGTGACTTGAACTTCCCTCGTAGTTATATGAAATACAACACTGCTCTCATCAAGTACCACCTGTTAATAGACTACTGTCAAATTTTGTTCAAAACATACAACCTCGTGGATTTTTTTAAAAATCGTTCAAAGTGAATTTCGAGTGCTCATTAAACATTATTTTTTTTGCGAAAAACAACCGTCAATCAAACCAAAGAAAAGCTTGATAAATACTATGGGGACTCTGCATTATCGATTTCAATGGTAAAAAAAAAGTGGTTTACTGACTTTCGTTGTGGTCGCACCCGAAAAAGTCGAAAAAATCCACGATATGGTGTTGGCCGAGCGAAGAGTAAAAGTGCGCGAGAAAAACAAACGTCAATCAAACCAAAGAAAAGCTTGATAAATACTATGGGGACTCTGTCGATTTCAATGGTAAAAAAGTGATTTACTGACTTTCGTTGTGGTCGCACCCGAAAATGTCGAAACAATCCACGATATGGTGTTGGCCGATCGAAGAGTAAAAGTGCGTAAGATTGTTGATGCCATAGGCATTTCATATGGCAGTGTGGTTTCGTTTTTAAATAATCAGTTGGATTTAAGAAAGCTGTCTGCAAGATGTGTGCCACGTTTGCTCTCAATTGACCATAATGCACGGGTGCACACGTGTGTAGTCTCAATGGCAAAATTCCATGAATTGGGCTACGAATTGGTACATCATCCACCATTCTTCGAATTTAGCCCCCAGTGACTATTTCCTATTTCCAAACCTAAAGAAATGCCTTGGTGGAAAGAGATTTAGCTCCAACGATGAAATTATTGATCAAACAAATGCCTATTTTATGGACCTCGAAAAATCCTATTTTTTGGAAGGGATACAAAAATTGGAGAAACGGTACTAAGTGTATTGAGCTAAAAGGGGATTATGTTGAAAAATAAATTTTTTTTTGCAAGAAAAAAAACTGTGTTTCATTTAAAAAGTCATGGACTTATTGATCCACCCTTGTGATTTTATAATGTAGGAAATTAATGGGAAGTCCCGATTTAAAAAACGGTAAATATAAAATATTTAAATTTTTTTGTTGGGGCGTGCATAGTTTTCGCGTCGAGAGGGAGTAAAGTGGGAAAGGTTGTTTAAAGCTTTCTTAAGCCCTATCTCCACAATGTAGACAAACAACCGGGGTCCAAATATGTTCGCACGCAGCCGAACTAAAAATTTAATGGACTCCGCGTTACACGATATGCCATCACTGGCCACGAGCGGGTTAAACTGATTTTTAGAACATATTTCTTGTTTTCCTGATGATTATTAATATAATCAAATTTGGATATAAAACCTCAAAAATGTATCATGGTATTTAAGGGGTTATATACAGTAAAGATTTTCAAAAAATTGATATTTATTTTTTTTTAATGTACATAAATACCAATCCGGCGAATATTCTCGAAGTTACACGAACATATGTAATGGCAGAGTAAAGTGCTTTTTGAACTTTAAACGCATTTTTCTTAAAATTGTATTTTTAAGGTCAGTCTCAAATTAAAAAAAAAAACTCTGTAAGTGTGGGTTATGTTCGTAAATGCAGTAGATGCGCATCACTGCAGCATAATAAAAGTAAAACGTTCAAAAAAGCATCACTTGACAGCACTTATTTTCGTCAAACGTTTTTTTATCCAAACAATTGACAGTGCTGTCGCAAGTTTTTGCAAATATGGCAGAATTAAATTTTCTGATGCAATAGTGCGAAATCATTCTTCTTTTTCGTTTTAATTGATTTTTAATAATCAAAAGTCGTTTCATCTTTCTATTAATTCTTTTTTTTTATTATAAGTTAACAAAAAGTTTTCATTTTACCATAAAGATTTTTAATAATATTTGTTAATTTTATGGTGGTGAACATATTTTTATCTACGTTCTAAAAAGTAAACTGTGCAGTTGTTGAGCAGTAGCAAAGCATCTGCAACAGATGATCACGCATCAGCAGCATAAATTGGCATAACTGCCGCAGTGATGTGCAAGTTTTCTGCATTTACGAACGTACCCTATAGTTTTTAGTAATTAAACAAAAGTTTTTATTTTTTTAAAAAATTTAAAACTAAATTTTTGTCAATTATTAATTATTTTTACAAATTTAAAATTGTTATTACAACAATATGTACAAATTTTCACTTTAATAAATAAAAAGGTCTGCTCATTGAAGTATAAATTTTTTTTAGCCTCCTAACTGTATATGTAACCCCTTAAATATGTTTTATTTAAGTTACATTAACTCTGCTAGTAGACGTTTGTATTATAATAATATTTTACAAAGATTAGATTTATGCCTCATAAATTATAAGTCACACCATCGAGTTGTCCTGTAATGTTATCGAGAATATTAAAGGGGAAATTCATAAGTTTGTGTCTGAACATTTTCAAAGGAATATATATGAGTTAGTTTTCTATACATCTTTAGTTTTCTTTTGTGGTTTATTCAACTGTCTGTAAATTCTTTTATATTTTCATTTTTCATACAAAATTTTGTAGTGTTCTCACTAGACACACTATACTTATTGTTACCCTAAAAAATGTTTGTCAGTTACTACAAGTTGGTATTTCTAATAAATTTTAAAAATAAAATTCGTTTAGAAATTGTGTACAGTAGAATCAAATATGTATGTATAGTTTTGTTTTTTTTTTCGAATTTCCCATACAAATTTAAGTAAATATAGACTTTCTAAGTATATAGCTACTTAAAAATTAAAAATGTATAAAAAATGCTGCCAAGTCTTAGAAATCCTTGGCTTTTCTCTTTTAAGTGTAAACAAAAATATTTGTCATAAAAATATTTGAAAATTTGGTATTTTTTGTATTTTAAATTTGATAAAATATTAAAAACAACTAAAGCTAACAAATGAATTATGTGTTTGTAAGTGACGGTAGAGCAGGGCAAACAATAAAATTGTTCTATTTCGCGTTCCCGCGAAGTCCATATACAAAAAAATAAAGAAAAGTCAGGTAAGTAGGTATAGTCGTTTTCTTTACAAGTAGTTCTAGATATAGATGTAAAATTCGGAAAAAAACAAACTTTATATTGAATCTACTATGAAACTGGCACGATCAATCATAAGCGGTTATTCTGATCAAATATACAAATTATTTAAATTCAAATTTAGCCATCAACATTTCTGTAGTGGTGTTCAAAACATTTGTAACTGAGATCGCATTTGAATTTTTTCATTAGTATTTAAAATGAACTTTCTCAAAAAGATTTTTTTTAAAATATTCAAAACAGTTTCAAAGAAGCTTAAACCAAAATTCCTCTGGATGTCAGCCTATCTACTACTAAAAAAAGAGCCCGAAAATATGGTCTCAGAAGTTATAAATGTAACGCTGTTTTTTTAAGCTCGATAGAACTTACGAAAGGGTTAACCGTCAAACGAATTGTCAACTGCACTCATTTTTTTACATAAATGATCAGTATAGTCTGGCAAATCATTAGATTTATTTTGAAAATCAGTCATCACTTCGCGTTACTTTAGACGATATTTTATAGCAAAATTATGTTTAGCTATGAGGCTCATTTTTGGATGAACGGGTTTGTTAATAAACAGAATTGACTCATACACTTGAAAAAGTTCGTAAGTTAAAATAACTGAAAATATCATTTAAAAGAAATGATATTTCATTTAAAAACCGGTCTACTTAATTTTCATTTAAATTAAATGCCATTTGTTATTTATTTTTAAATGTTGATTAATCAACTGACACATCCGTAAGAAACAAATGATATAATCAGTTAAAATAAATGTCAAAATTTTACCTACCAATCCTTAAAAAACAAATTTTTTTTTCATTTATTTGAAATTATTTCCGTTTTTGTATTTTTTTTTTTTTTTTAATTATACTCGTACAATACAAAATGTATGTATGCATATGAAGCTAGAAACACTTTTTGTGTGAATGTATTTGTGTATGTATGTGTGTTTATGAAGTTCTTGTAAATTGTATTGAAAAATTTTGTATATATACAACCAATTTAAATAAAAAAACAAATTGAAATTTTTTGAATATTTTTTTTGAAACAGACAGCAAACAAAATTTAAATTTGTAATAACTGTTACGGACACAAATAAACCACAAGTTTCCGTTTTGTGGGTAAATTTTTATTAAATTTCAAACAAATGAAAAAAATAAATGAAACTGAAAAAAATCGGTAAATGATAGTAAATTATTTCGAATAAATGTATAAAAAAGATAATATAGATATTTCTTTGAAAAATAAATGTATCTTCCTTTATTATTAAATGGAACGGAAAACTTTTTTATTGAACTACAAACAGTTAACTACATAATATTCTGAGTGTATAAAGTGAAAGCAATCCACAACAGATCCTACAGACTCTATTACATCCAGAAAAATGAAGCCGGAACTTGCTTTACGGAGATCGTTAGCGCACCATGATCAATGATTTTAAATATATGGATGACATTGATCCGGCCGAGATGTGGTTTTAACAGGATGGCGCTATTTGCCATATGCAACCATCGACTTATTGAAATCAAAATTTGGCGATAAGTTGATTTCGAGAAATGGACCAATCAATTAATATCCAAGGTCGTGCGATTTGACACCTCGCGATTATTTCCTACGGAGCCAAGTAAAGTCACTCAGTGGTTTATGCTGATTTTTGACGCCTTGGAGGCCAACATTGTTTGTGTTATTCTTGACATACGGCCAGCACTGCTCGAAAAAGTAACCCAAAATTGGACGTTCAGAATGCGCTTCGTCAAGAACAGCCGCGGTGGCTACCTGTCCGAAATCATTTTCAAATGTTAATGTCATGTATCGATATTTTGAATAAAAAACTTTTTTGGATTAAAATTTAACTTTTTGTGTTATTTTTTACAATTTCAATATCATGGACATTCTAGCACGATAACGATCCTTAAACAAACAGCAAGGATTGCGAAAGCTTGGTTAGTGGAAAATAGTAATAATGTCATGAGAACATGTGGATGATTGCAAAACGCAATACATGTGGGCAATAAAGTATTTTGAAATGGTCTTTTCGTCGAATTGGAGAAGCAGTGGAATGCAATTTCCAACGATTATATTGTAAAGCTCATAGCCTTAATGCCTATGAAATGCTCTGAAGTAATTAGAAATCATATTCATGCCACAAAATACTGAACTCTGAAGGTTTTTTGTAATTTATTTTTTTTAATTTCTTTAAGAAAAGAAAATGTTTTGAACGCTTTTATTTCGACAAATATTGTTATTGGGACCCTATATATTATTAAAATTATTGCCCATCGCTGGCCATAACTTTTTCCCATCTTTCTGTAAATTTTCGGATACCAGCTCGTAAGAACAACTGGTCTTTTGAGACCTATTTTTTTGTATTGTTCATATGAAGTGATCTTCTGCTTGGACAGGCCATTTGTCATCGACCCTAACAAGTAGTAGTCGGAAGGAGAATACGGCGGGTGGGGTAAGACTTTCATTTTCAGCGTTTCCAAGTAGGTCTTTTCCGGCCTAGCAACATGTGGCCGAGCATTGTCATGCTCCAAAATCACTTTGTTCTGCCTTTCTTTGTATTACGGTCGTTTTTGCTTCAGTGCACGGCTCAAATGCATGAATAGAGTCCGATAGCGTTCCCCGTGACCGTTTCATTTGGTTTAAGCAGCTCAAATGCATGACTAGAGTCCGAAAGCGTTCCCCGTGACAGTTTCATTTGGTTTGAGAAGATCGCTGTTCTGGTCCCACTAAATACAGAGCTTAAGCTTCATGCAATGAATATTTTGCTTTGCGAAGGATGTTGATGGCTCTCCGGGTAAAACCCATGACTTTTTGCTCTTGGGGTTGTCGTAATGGATCTACTTTCCATCGCCAGTCACAATGCGATGCAAAAACCACTTCTTTTTTTGGCATTCGAGGAGCTGTTCACAAGCGAAAAGTCGCCATTCGACGTCGCGCGGCTTCAACTCGTTTGTAATCTAGTTTCCTTGCTGTTGCTTCAACTCCATGGCTATTAGGCGCTTACAGACTGTCGACTCATACACTCCCAATGATTCTGATCAATCCTGAAGTGTTTGGCATTCGTCCACACAGAGAAATGATTATAATTCTTCGAGCTTAAAATCACCACTTTTAAAGCGATCAAACCACCTCCGACACGATTGTTCAGATAGAGCATGCTCGACGTAAACTTCCACCAAGATTCAATAACCGTCGGCCACAATTTTTTTTCACATTTAAGTAATGACGGAAAATTCCCCGACAAAAAACATTATCAGGTGTGAAATTCGACATGTTCGAGGCAATATTAAGTATTGTTGTTTACGTTTCAACCAAATTGACACAATAGATTTTAGCGGCAAGACATTGGAAACTGGAATATTGGTTCATATACTAGTGGTGGTCTCTTGTGTGAAATGCTCATAATTAATTCAAGGTCCCAATATAAAATTAAAGGTGTTTTTTAATTTCTTATTTATTATTAAATCTGATGGACATATAATAATATCCAGAGCAAATTCCACCTGATTTTATACAGTGCGCCAGATCTGTCTACATTTGATCAAATCAAATGAGATCTATTTATTTCTGCTACAATTAGATCAAATGATATCTGTTCAAATCTAATCATTTTTATTATTTTTTTTTTAATCTTCATTTACATAACCGAGCCTATAGGGCCTTATGTGGTTAATTAAAGCTACTATCTAAATAACAAACTTTAAGATAAATCATATAATTAGAAATTATATCCTAAATCCCTAACCGAGCACTAACAACAAAGGCCATCGGCTCGTTGTAGCGAAAACAAACCAGAGCCTCTGGTGGGAATTGATCCCAAGACCCTCGCACCGATAAGCTAGCACGCTACCAACTAGCCTACCGGGGCGCTCATACGGAAAGTTAAGAAGTTTCCAACGCCCGAAGATGAAGTTGCCTAAAAAGCTAGTCTCACAAATTTTAAAAAACATTTTCCTTTACTTTGTGAAGTTAAATCTCATTATTATTAAACTAAAAAAGTTTATTAATTTTTATCCAATAAAATTTTCTCTGTGTATAAAGAAATACTTAATCTCTTAACTAAAAACCCTTAGATTTTGAACACTTTTTATTATTTCAAAGTTACTTGAAATTTAAACCCTGTGGAAAATCTATTAAAAAAATTTTAATTGCTAATATATAATTTAACAAGTATATAATTTTAGGTGTAACCATAAGTTTTTTTTTTTTTGAAACCAACAATATTTTTCTTAAATTTTAATTTATAATATTTTCTAATAACACTTGAAACACCCACAAATGTCTCATAAAAACTTAGATGGTTTTAGTTTTTTTTATATTCTTCATACTCTGGTCAAAAGTTCTTTAATTATACAATACTTTAATAAGACAACTGAACCGTTATATAGTATACTCTATATATCGTCAGCTATAATGCAAAAGGTTGCAACTAACATTTGTTTACAAATGCTATTTTTAACATAGAAGACGAACATTTTGTATAACAGGTCAATTGAAAACTCCCCGGCCTACCATACTAAAACACATTTTTTTGGCAAAAATTCGTTTTTTTTTATTCAACATAGTTCCCTTCAAGGGTGATACACTGATTATAGCGAGCCTCCAACTTTTCGATACCATTTTTGTAGTACGATTTGTCATTTGCTTCAAAATAGGCCTCAGTTTCGGCAATCACCTTTTCATTCGACGAAAATTTCTTCCTAGCGAACATTAATCTGAGATCTGAGAACAGGAAATAGTCGCTGGGGGCCAGATCTGCAGAATACGGTGGATGCAGAAGCAATTCGAAGCCCAATTAATGGATTTTCGCCTTCGTTTTCACTGACTTGTTTTTGGTAAAAAGTGAGCTCGCGCGGCACCCACTTTTCACAGAGTTTTCTCATACCCAAATATTCATTAATGATATGATGTACACGTTCAGTTGATATCTTTAGAGTACCTGCTATTTCATTCAATTTCAATTTACAGTCATTCGAAACCATTTTGTGGATTTTTTTGATGTTTTCGTCTGTAACAACCTCTTTTGGGCGTCCACTGCGTTTACCGTCTTCGGTGCTCATTTCACTACGTCTACACTTAGCATACCAATCCTTAATGGTTGATTTTTCTGGGGCAGTGTCCGGAAACTCGTCATCAAGCCAAGTTTTTGCTTGAACTGTATTTTTTCCCTTCAAAAAGCAATATTTTATAAACACGCGAAATTCCTTTTTATTAATTTTTTTTTCGCAATAACAAAAGTTGCTTCACTCAAAATGCTATAATTCAGAAACTAATGATCCGAGCTGTCAAATTTATACACGTGTCTTTTGAAGTAGTAGCGCCATTTATGTGTCAGGCCGGGGACTTCTCAATTGACCTGTTATGTAGTGTAAAAATCGTCAAAATTAAGCCTTCGCCCAGAAAACAGATTTGCGCTGGCAACCGAATTTTTTTTGCTTATCAAAGTGTTTAGTGGCAGCAAGCGAATATTTCAATTTTTAATACCATAAAGGTAAGTGAAATTCTGTTGTCGCAGTAAAACTGCTGTTGTTTCAATTAAATTTCTTTTCGCACAACCAAACATTGAGTTACCACGGCCAAATGATTCGATTGGCAACAGATTTTCGGTCGTCAGCATCAAACTGTTTTATGTGTGTGTGTGTTTTGAAAATTTTCTTTTGTACTTTTTCGTTTCAACTGACGATATTGTACGAGTATGATTATATAAAGTATAGTAAACATATTGATTGAAAAATTAACTTCATCTATTTCCTGTGTTCATCTTTGGGGTTGATATTAGTAATAAACTAATTTATTAAAACAAACTTTTTCAGTTATTGTCTCCTTAGACAGATTTCCTGACAAGTGACCAAATAAAAAGAATTATGTGTTAGAATTTTATAAAAGGAAATAAAGAAAAATAAGTTTTTTAAAACTTTTACAATATGTTAACACTTTCTTTATGAAATTTCAAACAAACGTATTGTTAGATAAAACAATAAAACTTTGATAGGAATAAGGAGGATTCCTGAGGGGTTTTTTCCTTTGTTCGGTTAGTGGGTTTAAGTTTTAAATAGTTAAAAACTTTTTTTTATGATATTAGATGTTAAAACAATTTAGATTTCTTTTTTTTGAAGATGTTTAGGTTATTAAATTTTATAGAAATAAAAAATTAAGTAAATGTTAGTAAAAAAAATTTAAATTCATTTTATTTTATTGCTTAAATTTATAAGATTTAATTATCTTAAAAATGTTCTGATTCTTATAACTTATTACTATAAAGTTGCATGTTCTCTGAATTTAAAGATTTTTTATTGTTAGATTTTATGTAACATATCTTTTACACTCAAAAAAAGTTTAGATATTACTAAAGGGTGTCCCAAGAAGAACGCAATTTTTAAATTTTAAATAAAACACAGATATTTAAAAAAAAATCGTGAAACTTTATTATATCGTAAAGTAGACAGAATGAGGTTATGTATGGAACAATATATCGTGCAGATGGCCGCCGCGGCTTTGCTGGCATGCACGCGATCTTTTAATGAAATTTTCAATGACCGTTTTGCATGAATGCTGCGGTATTTCATTAATGCAGCGTCCAATTTCCTCTTTTAAGGCTTGAGTCGTCGTCGGCTTATTCGCGTAAACCATCGACTTCAAAAAACCCCAAAGTAAAAAATCTAATGGTGTTAAATCGCACGATCTAAGCGGCCAATTCTGATCTCCAAAACGCGAAATAACACGACCGGGAAATGACTGATGCAGCAATTGAATTGTTTCTCTGGCTGTATGACATGTGGCGCCGTCTTGTTGGAACCACATGCCCTCCACATTCATTTCTTCAATTCTAGGCAAGAAAAAACTGGTTATCATTTCACGATACCGAACACCATTGACTGTTTGCGCTTGACCTGCCTCATTTTCATAAAAAAAGGTCCAATGATTCCTCCAGCCCAAAAACCACACCACACAGTGACACGTTGAGGATGCATTTGCTTCTCGTGAATCACTCGAGGATTTTCCTCACCCCAAATGCGACAATTCTGCCTATTGACGAAGCCATCAAGATGAAAATGGGCCTCGTCACTGAAGATAATTTTATCGGCAAAATCAGCATTTTCATGTTGTCTCTCCAATACCCAATTAACGAACTCCCTTCGCTGTCCATGGTCAGCTGGCTTCAGTTCCTGAGTCAATTGAACTTTGTATGCATGAAGATGCAAATCTTTCATCAAAATTCGCTGCAAAGTGGATTTGGAGACACCAATTTGCTGAGCTCGGTGTCGAATTGAGGTGGATGGAGTTTGAGCGACATCGTCACGTACAGCTGCGACATTTTCGGTCGATCGACCTGGTCGATGGCGCGTTGTTGTCTTTACATCACTAACAGACCCAGTTTCGGCAAATTTATCCATTAATCTCTTTACAGTTGACTCTTTTGGAGCATAATTGTGACCCCAAATTGATCGCAATTTGCGAACTGTAGCCGCAAAACTTTCACCATTTTGGTAAAACAATTTCACAATGAGAATGCGTTGTTCATTCGTGTAGCGCTCCATTTTTACTAACCTCGTACTTTCTACTAGCAAACAATAACAATTGTCCAAATGTCAAACAATGACACTTCGAGTGTTGCCAGATTTAAAAATTGCGTTCTTCTTGGGACACCCTTTACATGTCATGTTATTAAAGTACAGGTTGGTTGAAAAGTTCCTGCGCTCGAAATGAAAGAATACTGTTTTTGTTACGAAATCTAATTTTTTATTCAATATAATCTCCTAGAAACTCAATACACTTGTTCCAATGATCTTCTAATAATTTTATCCCATCCTTATAATGGTTTTCCGGAAGCTCTGCAAAATAACCGTCTACGGCTGCTATGGCCTCTTCATTCGACGAAAAATGCTTTCCACGAAGGAATTGTTTAAGATTTCTGAAGAGATAGTAGTCACTGGGAGCCAAATCTGGTAAATACGGTGGATGTTCAAGCAATTCGTACTTTAATTCTTTGAATTTAGCCATCGTCAAAACACTTTTGTGAGCAGGTGAATTGTCTTGATGAAAAATGATTTTTTTCTTCTTTAAACCAGGTCTTCTCACAAATTTTTTCATCCATCTGATCCAAAAGGCTGCAATAATATTCAGAGTTGATTGTTTTACCTTTCTGAAGATAATCAATCAACAAAATTCCTTTTGCATCCCAAAAAACTGATGCCATAACCTTCTTTGCTGATCGTTGTGACTTCACCTGCTTTGGAGCTTAACAACCAGTTTCAGTCCACTGTAAACGTTCTTGTTTCAATTTAGGATCATGGTGGTAGATCCAAGTCTCATCCATAGTTATAAAACGACGCAAGAAGTCGGTTTTATTCAGCTTAAAACGCTCCAAATTACGCTGAGAAATTTTTTTTCGGCACTAACTTTCCAAACTGTTTTTTTCCGTAATTCTTCATGTATAATATGGAATACTCGTTCGTCTGAGATGCCTATGGCATTAGCAATTTCACGCTTAGTCAAACTTGGATCTTCACTAACCATATTATGTACCTGCTCATTGATTTCTGCTGTGGTTGCAGTGTTTGGTCGTCCTTCGCGTGGATCGTCTTTAAGGCTGGTACGACCACGTTTAAATTCACCAGCCCAAAATTCAACGGTGCGTTTTGAAGGTGAGGACTCCTTATACACTTCTAACAATTGTTCATAAATTTCCTTTGCTTTTAAACCCTTCAAAACAAAGAATCTAATGACTGCACGATATTAAATTTTTTCCATATTAAAAAAAATCAATGACACGTCGACTTCAAATGGCTTGTAAACAAAAAAAGAATTGACAGAATGACTTGCAACTTTGCAAGTGTTCTCAGGACAGTTATACCAACTTGAGAGAAAAAAGTTTGGAGCTAGCAGTGCCATCTCTTGGTGAGCGCAGGAACTTGTCAACCATCCTGTATTATTAATGTTAAATTTTTAGTTATTTTACAATGGAATTAATTACCTTTTACCATAAATTAAAACTTTTAATTGCTAATGTGTTTACCATTAAATGCATTTCAATTACTAAAGCAATTATCTAAAATTATTCTTGG